>OY292410.1:10881385-12081385 GCA_958496275.1 Zele albiditarsus
TATACCAGGATATGTGTCGATGGGACACTCAGCAAACAGCTCACCACTTATTTTATCTTCAAGTTTCAATGTAATTGAGTCACCTTTTGATACAAGGCGCATCCTTCCAGTCCATGATGGCTCCTCCAGATTCCAATCTGCTGCTCTGTGAAGTGGTAGCGAGTACAAAAATATGATAAAAAATAATCAATTCGGGAAATTGAAAGTCAATAATAAGCATGATTAAATAATAATTTCTATGATCTATATATTCTTATGCGAACATGTTTGGATAATTATCAATAATGTCGCTCTTGCAGAGCAAATCCTCTTACAAATATTGTAAAACATTTATTTTAAGATAAACATCAAATTAATACAAAATAAAAATGTAATATTTGCTGATCATATAAAAAAAAGGGGGGTAATAATAAACTTCTACTAACCGATGACCTCTATTCGATGGCCTTGGTGGTATTTTAAATACAAATACTTCAGATTTAACGAGTAATACACTTTCATACGTCTCCATAATGTTGATTGTGTGATAATGTTAATAATGAAATAAAATAAACGTGCAACTTTCAAGTTGAGATTGACACGACTACGATTATTTGACAACCCATAAATTCATGGATACACACATACACCCATGTATTTCCGACGTGATTCGATAGCTTTATCTGAACTCACGCCTCTCACACAGAAATGAGTGTGTAGTGTTGTGATATTACGGTTTTTCATGAGATAAATTCACGAGTTTTCAAACAGAGGGAAACGTGAAATAATAAAAAAGTTGAAAGAGAGAGCTCGCTCACGGCGAGTTAGCATTTTTTATCTCTATTTTTTTCATTGAATAAAAATGGACAACTTTGCAGAGAAATATAACTAGTTGCGAAACTAGTCCATCAGGCTCGCTGTATAACCCGCCAAATTTAAATGTTGAATTAATATTTTAGTTAAAAAAGAATTTTTATGATTTATTATTTTTTCAATTGAATAAATATGAGGAAATTTATGATAGAGATGTTAAGAAAAATTTTGATTATATTTTGTAGTTGTAACTTTTTATAGAGGGAGGATTTATTTTATAAATGCGGTAAGTGGCGCCATCTTCTTACGCCATATGTATATAAACATAACCTAACATGCATGAGGATAGGAGGAAGTAGAGTCACGTGGTATAAAATTTGAATTCAAACTGTACATGCGCTTTTGAAGTTTAAAGAGCACGTGTTGTACAGTGCATAGGTTCTGCACGTGTTATATTGAGGTTAAATTGTATCTAACCAGTTATTGTTGGAGTGCAATGCTCATTAGCGGGTATATACGGATACACTCGATGTGAAATTATTGAACGGGATGAATTGGAATTATTAGTACTTGAATATTATTACAAACATTATTTTAATAGTACAATAAACTATAGAAACTGACAGATTTTCTCGTTGGAAAATAAAGGAATAACATACAAGTACCTACGAGTATTACGAGTACTATCGATTTTTATATGTAACTTCAAATACAGTTAATTTTATTTATCCAACACAAGAATTGATGTCTTTTATAGTTCTTTAGTTGTACTGTATACTTGGTGCTTTAACTTGTTATATCAAAGGGTAATGGCTTATCCAGATTACCCAAATAAGAAAGCAAAGACTACATCAGGAGACTCTTCGGTAATTATTTGTAGAATTTTCATGGCCTCAACTATATTTAGTATAATAAGTCTTCATAATTATTTATATTATTCTCTTTTATTCGCAGCTACCTAATTTCAGATTAGCACATACATTGGGTGGGCATAAGGATTCAATATCGGCTGTGAAATTTAGTCCCAATGGTCGTTTCCTTGCTAGTTCATGTGAGTAATTTCTTAGTGATAATTTTTTTGAGTCTTGAATTTGAATTAATATTGTAGATATTAATGTAATATTTCAGCTGCTGATAAATCAATCAAAATATGGGGTGCTCATGATGGAAAACATATAAAAAATCTGAAAGGCCATGAATCGGGTCTCTCTGATGTGGCGTGGTCACACGATAGTGAATTGCTGGTATCGGCTTCGGATGATACGACTCTAAAAATATGGGATTTTGAAACAGTGAGATATCATTGCGCTCGTATATGTGATGTGTCTATGATTATAGCTCCATTTTCCAACATTAATATTTCTCTATCTTTTAGGGTAGATGCTTAAGAACCTTGAGGGGCCATACAAATTTCGTTTTTTGCTGTATTTTCAATTGGGAATCCACTTATATTGCTTCTGGTTCAGTGAGTAATTTCAATAGCACAATAATTGAGTATCGAGAGTGATAATATGGAGATAGTAATGCAAAATTTTATTACTCACTGACATTATGATTTTAGTTTGACGAAAGTGTTGGACTTTGGGACGTTAGAACTGGTCAATGTGTGCATATATTAAGTGAACATTCTGAACCTGTAACTTCAGTTGATTTCATCTATCATACTATGTACCTTTTGACTAGCAGTTATGACGGGAAATGGTGAAATGATTGAACTGATTCAATATTTATTCTAACTTTGAAAGAATTGTGGAGTTATAATATTTTTTTTATCATTTTAGTATAATTTGGGATGCTCTGAAAGGAGAAAAGCTGAAGATGGTTCTTTCGGCGAATAGGGATCTAATATCTCATGCCAAATTTTCACCAAATGGTAGATATATATTGGCATCTAAGTTAGAGAACGCTTTGGAACTGTTGGATCGCGAAAATGGAAAGCTCTGTAAACTTTATAAAGGTCACACTAATAGTAAATATTGTATATTCGCGAATTTCTTAGGCGGTAAGGTGAGTAAAATCTCAACGTTGATTATGAAACCTATAAATTTTTAGTAAATATTGTAACCAATACAATTTTATTTTATAATCCATTTCCCAGTTCATTGTATCCGGTTCAGAAGATAATATGGTTTATATATGGAGTCTAAATACGAAAGAAGTTGTTCAAAAACTCGAATCCCATACAGGTATGAATGGAAAGAATTTTTTCTTTCTAGAGAATATTATTCATTACGAGCGGGATGTTATTTGTTTTTATTTCAGATGTGGTTCTCTGTACAGACTGTCATCCAAGTCACAATATTATTGCATCTGGAGCGCTCGCGGATGACAAGTCCATAAAAATATGGAAAAATGTGCCATAGACGATGAACTTCGCGCACACAATTCTCATCATTCCCATACAAATTACGAATATTTTTAGTTTTTCCGATTATGTTATTTTTATATTAAAGAATTTATCAGATGAATTTGGGATAATTTCATACATATAAGTGACCAGTATTGTACCATCTACTAAAAATTATATCTAAAATTCACATTCTTTTCTCTTCTCAATTATCAATACATAGTTGTATTCACTACATTCATGAATGTAGTTCTACTTTTTGATGTCACGTGTGTACCCATGAATGAATTAACATTTTTTGTCCAGTAGAAAGAAAACGAAAGAAGATAAAAAGTTTACCAATACATTATTGCAGGTGTATTGTTCTTTTTTTCTTTCATGATTTACGATTATTCTTTATCTTAATTCAAATATGAATATACGCATTGTAAATGTGTATTGCGTGACTGTTCGTAGACTACTACATGTGCGCAAATAGTTTATAATGAGCAGTAAATCATAGCAAGTTCGCCAACGCTCATTTTCTTATATGAGTCACTTCGACTTTAAGTAATGTATTAAGTATAACGATTCGTCTTGTTGCTACGCAGCGAATCTTCTAATTAGAATCTCAGACGACAAAGACACTATACACATACAAACTTTACACATACATATACAGCGTTCATCAAATCTATTAGATAGTCAACAATTTTCCAACTAGCTGTACTCAATCTTTCATGCATGCATGGATCTTTATCGTTTATATGCAATAATTAGTCATCAGTTGTCACGTTCAATCAGAGATATTTTGTCATTTGTCAAGCATAATGAAAACGGAGAACAATAGCATTTATATATATGTATACACATGTATATGAGTATGAAGAATATATCATTGCGCATTCTCCCTTCATCAGTTATTCATAACATAACGCCTACAAAAGCAAGTCTTAAAAGTCCATACCATAACTTATTTATCCTTGAATTCAACCACGCGCATATATATTATATTATGACTAAATTCTTTGCATTCAAAGGAAGCTCATGAACTAGCACATATACAATAACCTCCTGACAATATATATTTAATTGATAATCATATTCTTGACCTAATATGTCAAGTTGAATTGACGATATAATCTGAGAAAAAATTAATTCACAATAAATTATCTGAAAAATTATGTCGCATGATATCGAGAAATAATTCTTTTATGTTTGTGATTCGTTGGGAAAAATGAGAGAAAACCAATTTTTCTACCCTTCGTACGGAAAATGGACCAGAAAAATTGTGAAAAGGAGCTCTATGTAAGTAATGAAAAAATCTGTCATATTTTAGGTAAATGTGGATTGAAATATTCCTTCAGATTGGGAATAAGAAATTTATACTGGATCAAATGCATCAACAGAGTAATTTCTCTTCTTGAGAGATGTGTGTTATAAAATTTAATAATTGAAAATAATATTAATCTTCCATCTTCACGATATAATCTACTTCTATCCGGTTTTCCGAATGATCTATGATATGTTTAAATGAATGAGAAGAGTGATGAATTGATATAAAGAGCCCAGAGAAGAGATGCGGGATCCATTTTGTCAGAATAGCGTCAGAAGAGAGTTAGTTGACCTTATTAACTGGCGGTGTCTAATTGATATGAAGCAGCTCATCTGTATGGATGCGTTAATTGCATGGAAGCAAGAGGGGGAAGAAAGAGTGAAAAACGAGAGTAGGGATTAAATGTGCAAACATAGCAATGGGTGAATCGATTCTTTCATTGGATAAATGTGAGCACTTGTAGTTTTATATGGCACGTGGGCTGCTTAAGCATATAGCATATGAATAAAAAAAACCTGGCAGTGGTCGCTGTTGCCGAGAAAATACGACGAGTGAACATTAAACAAGAAGAAAAAATTTTATGAAGTCGTTAATTGCAGTCTCAATGCTTCTTTTCTTTTTATTAATATATTTTTTCTTCATTTTTTAGTTGCTGAGCCATTCGGTACACGTCCAGGTTTGTGTGCATTGCACACAAGAGAGAGCAAGGTTGGTGAGAAGAAAATTCAAATAAATTGACATACATAAATAAAAATACCAAATTAAATAGATAGTTAGCAAAAAGAAATGTTTATTATTTGAATAATCTTTTGAATTTTGATCTGTTTAAAAAAATAGAAATCTTCAATGGATCTCTATTCTAGCAGAGACTGGAGCGAATTTGTATACAAATCGAATAGTCTTTGTTCCAACTGAATCGGTGGGCAAGTTTTTAAGATTTCATGACAGCCAATATGAAAAAAAAAAGGTTTCGACAAAAATGCGTTCAGCATTTCGGCAAGCATTCTTCAACGTTCACACGTTCGACTTTCACCATCATAATTCCCATGTTTTTCCACATTCCGGGAAAGATTCCTTCACGTAATCTCCCAAGAAGAAACATGAGGGGAAAATAAGACCCAACGATCAATATTTTCACTATGAAATATGCAAATACCTCTTTACTGTTTTATAAGAATTCCATTCCAACCATGTCTTCATCAACTGCTTCATCAACCAAATGTTAATTCGCAAATGTTTTACAGTTAAAAATCATCGCACAAAGATCGTTGCATACTTTTAAAGTCTACAGGATATAACTGCAATAAATAATTACGACAAATGATAAGAACATTTTTATCTAATGCTACACATCGAGTACCATAAACTTCACAGAAAGAAAACGCGCTTGCCAACTTGGCTAGACATTGCATTCTTCGCTTCATCATATAAATTGTATAAAACATATATTCAATTATTATCATAACATATCACATGTCTTTCAACATTGCCAAAGATAATTCTGATGATATATTTTACAGTTGAATGTTCTTTACGAGATAAAAAAATAAAAACTTGGAATTTATTTCTTTATTCTATTTCTGTTCTTATTATATTTTTTTTTTCTTCCTCATTGAATGTCAATCTCTTTTTCAATGACGATGCTTTTTCTACATCTTTACAATCTCCTCGTGCATTATATAGTTTACACACTGTATAGTAGTCAACGAGGCGCAATGTTTCGTCTGAGGGGAGAAATAAAAAGAGGAGTAGATGAGGACCATGGCGCCCACACGAGTGATTCACGTAAAGTGTTACCACTCCCTCTCTGAAAATATATAACACAGAGCAGAGTCACATGAGAATTCGCATATGGGTTCGTGATGCACAAGAGGATCGGATTATATTGAGACTGAACCAAGCGATCACCAACCATCCCCAAGATCCCTGGATATGATTCACTTTTTTTTTTCCTCTTCATTTATTTATATATTCATCCTTTTTATTTTTGCATCGATGTCCAGGCCGCTACCGGTTCCACTGGATATTGTTTTTTTTTTTTTTCGTCTGTATCTGTCTCACTTTATGCATAAAGTTTTCTACAAACGCACACACGCACAAACCCTTTTTACAATGTGTGCTCTCGGCGAAAGGCCAATTTATGAATTACGCGATATACTGCATAGCACTGAAACTCGTATACGCGCGATGTTAATCTAAGTCGAGATCGCGATGGATATTTATTGCGTTTTCACAGACGTATATCTGGCGAATATCCCGGTCAACTTTGTGTCAGTTATCTCGTCTTGCTTAACTGTTAATCTCATTTCTCGCTTTTCTTTTTTTTTTTCTTGATCTTATTTAGATTTCAAGAACTTTTGCATACGTTTCGTTAATTATATATGTGAGCGATGGCAACAACATATTTTGGCAATTGATAAAATTGTTTTATATCCAGTTACATTATATATTATTATTATTATTAACATTATAAGTATCATTACTATTACTGGGTATACATCCCCATTCTTCAATCGAGTTGGAAACCAATCATTTTTCATATACACTATTGAATTTTGTATTAAACGATGACGAAGAAATATATTGGATGAATAAATAAATTTCGTATGAACAAGAGAGTCCAATTGATATAATAATCGAATAATTGCATACATGTATATGCATATATGTTTTGTATAATAAAAATATACATGACAAATTGCATACCTTTGTGGAAAATGACGACGAGAAAAAGATGGTAATTTATCTGCAGAGTTATTTATTTAACGGAATTTTACGTGATAAGAGTTTCTTTTTTGTTGTTGTTGTTTTTATTCCTTTTGCCTGATTTATATTTCAAACGGGTGCCCCGCGGCTTGACAGCCGTTTGTTAGTAGAGAGTAGAGATCTTTGCCGCTCATGCACATTCATACACAGATACATATACATACATGTAAACACGCACTTGGATTTTGAATTACTTCCGCGTCGAGAATCATCATCTTCTCTAGATGATTTCACAGAAAGAATACAAATAATTTGCTTATATTACATGATAAACGGTTTTTACATATATGCAATATAATAATATTATGCCAATCATGCAACTACATTCCAAGACATATATTGCATGACTTTGATAATTTTATTTGAAGTCAGTACTCCTTTGAAGGAGCATTAAAAACTGCAGAAAATGAAACGAATAATTTTAAAGTTTCTTATAACATATTTGTTTATATATTTGTCATTTATTGTAATTTAATAAGTGCTATGCACAATCACAATTTATGTGCAATAATAAATAATTAATGTTCTTTCTGGATCCTATTTTGAGATAAAACTTTGACTGTTTCCATGTCCAATGATTTTTCGTTACGTAGGTCATCCAAACATTTAGAAATAGTTTTTATTGCTGACATATATCATATAAAATTGGATGTAAGTTTGAAATTAGACATAAAAGTTTACAACGTAGTTGCCCAACGTATAGATTTATTAAACTTCAATTTTTTATATTTTAATCTTGAAACGTGTGTCGAAATTTGTACTCGCAGTGAGAATAGATTTTATTCACAATCCAATTGCGAACGAAACGTTCTGTGATGAAAAATAATATAATTGAATAGTGAATTGTCTGTTGTGATATTATGGATCTGATGAATTTTATGAATTGGAAAAATTGATGAAAAACCAAAATATCAGGTGTCTTCAAAACGTTGAAGAACATCAAGCGACTGATGTCCTCCCGATTTTCCTCTAAATTAGTATCGTTATGTTAAGAATAATACTCTTATAGAATATTATTCCTTTGAATGTGTTCAACGAGGAAGGAATGGAGTGTTCAAAGGACATGTAACCGATTCTGGTCTCTCTATACAATTCTCAACACCTGAATATTTGACATAGAAACACATTGGACCATTTCCAAGTTGGCGCGCAATTATTTTGAATTCAACGTAGTTGTGAATGTGTTTATACATGTGTGTGGTGTATACGCAACACCGCATGGCCTGCTTGTGAATTTAATCTGTATGTATCTTTTTTGATTTAAATAATACTTTATACCACCGTGACAATATCGTTGTGTTTCTGTTCATTGTGACTAATAGCTATTAGAGTATATGGATGCCAAAATATTTGCAAGAAGTGGGCGATCTAGTTTGTATTTATACATATTATACACAATAATTCTTCTTTACCTTCTCGCTGTTCATCAAATTAATTATTCATTTATTTAATTATTTTTATATTTATTTATTTATTTAGTTTGAATAACGAGTCATTAGATTATCATGGTCTATTAATTCAACATTGTACTCATCACTAATTCTCTTTATTCATTTATATTTCTACTTCATATGTCTATTTTTAGCGGTTGTAGGAAAAGTCACTATACAAAAATATTATTATTCACTTATGTACATATATTCTTATTCATCATTATCCTCAACAGGAATATTATCGTAATGTCTCGATAGAGCAGTAGGAGCTATATCGAGAAATCATGACCGCATGCATTCGAAAGTGATTTTCCCTCAACAATACATGTTTATAAATGTGTATAAAAGCGGAGGTGGATTTAACAATGACTTTCAAGTGCATGAACACAATCCAAAGACGACACGATGATAAAGGGAAGAAAAGTTTTTCCGGGCGGGTGGGCAACAGGATGACGAATGGGTAACGGTAATTTTGTTGCGATGTGAATGAATTTTTATGTCTATCGGTAAAAAAAGAAAGGGAAGAAGTGGAAAAAAAAACATTGAGTTTTCGTTATCAATGTTCTATTCACGTAGATATAATTGCCATCAATCATTTCCTAGATGTGCGCACATGCATACGTAAATAATATTCAATAATTGGTTGCCCAATTGTCCGCAATTGGAATAATTGTGTAATATGAATAACAATTTTACTGTTGAAAATATCGGAGTTCAATTTTAAGATTTTGTCTATAATATGTAATGATGAACACCTTTGATGCTCTGTTTACTAAGCAAGCGCGTTAAATACACGACTGACAGATAGGTTATGGTGTATAAAATATGAAATGAAAATTACCTGATAATCATGAGAAACATTTTTGATATTTGGTTTGACTGTGGCTAGTGGAATATATATCTTCCTAACAATTTTTAGACATATTCTATGGAAGGAATAAATGTCATAAGTATCAATCCTCAAACGATTATGAGACAATAATTTCTCTTTCTTCATTTGAATTAAAAAAAGTCGACAATATTTTCATTGAATCATCATCACCATCCGTGTCTGAAAGAGAAAAACATATATTTTCCATAATATATATTATATATACAGAAATCAAAACCACATACAGTGAATCCGTGCCAGTCATCAAAATCGCCCACACTCACTATAACAGAGAGATATGATCGTGCGCATCAACTCCAAAGAAATGTCTTCGTTGTTTCTCTGTCCGAGGTTTGTAGGTCTGCTCTTATACCAACTCTTAGACCTGTATATAGTAGAATAGAGAATTGAGAAGAAGAGTGAGGCGGGAAAAAGTCCGAGAATGTCGTTTAGGAAAATAGGCATATAATTTATAACGTATGCTTGACTGTTGCGCCCACATGGTCACACTGGCAACCATCTACGGTCACAGAACGTGACGTCAACATGCGGTTACTTTACATTAACCAATATATGTGTGTAGGCGCCGGACGGGGCATAGAAGGTAACGCCCGTGGGATATCACCGAGGCGGTTTTTCAAGGATCAACATCAGAGCCCGCGTTCTCGCGTTCAATCGATGCCCACATACAACTATTATATATTTATCCTAGGCAAATAGAGACACTTGGATGCTTATCCGATTTAAAGGGGCCAATACAGTTTCCCCTTTGCTTTTATATGCATAATGTAACATTTTATTTGTATTTGCGCGCAGCAACAATTGAATTAATGGGACGAATAATATTCCTTATATTGCTTCGGTATAAGTTTCAGTGGAAAGCAAATGAATATATTCATCTGAAGTGGAATATTATTTATTTGTAATGGCTACTTAAGTGGGATTTTATTATTCTTCAGGTGCAATTGGTGAAAGTTATATCGATAAAAAAAAAAACATCTGAAATTTATTGTTGAGTTCAATTGAGGATTTGATTTTGAAATAGATATATAATATTGAGGAGGAAGTGATGCGGGTGCTTTTGATCTATAATTTGGTGGTTATATACAATATTGTAGTTTTTTTTTTCATAATTTTAATGCGTATTGATAAGGAAAGTATATAGAAATCGATTTCAGATTTAAAAGTGCATATTGAAAGTATGTCTTTACAGTTTTTTATTATTATGAATTGAGAAATGCGTGATAAAAACGGGTATTAACATTAGCTGAAATGCTACATTGATATTTTTCTCATATATATATATATATATGAGGATTGATAGTCGGAGATGACAAAAAGGAAAAGAATATACTTTTTATTAATCTGGCACATAAAAAAAACGTGTTTTCAGGCAGTGAAAGGTCTCCCAGTGTTTAATATCACAGAAAAATTTGGGAATTCGTTTGTTGTAAATCAGGGAAACGATCAGTTGCTACATCTTATTTGAATTCAAAATCCGGTTTTATCGGAAGTGAAATTTATATATTTTTTTTAATGATTCATGAACTAACATGATAAAAAATGCTGAGCAATATGGATACTGATGAATAATAATTTTCATATGATATCGTGTATTTATATATTTATTTCAGCAGATAACTAATGTACTCATAAGATATATCTTCCATAATTAGACAAGGTTTAGCAAAGGTACTATTGAAGCAAAATTATGCTTCTATACCGAATCAATAAAACGAAACATGGTGATGTGCAATTAAAGATCATAATTAATGATTATGTGAAAAACATGCCGTTATCATTTTATTTTTTGTCGCAATAAATTAATGACTAAAATTTACTAGGATTAATTATCTTGCATCAATTAAAACAACAATAGAAACAGAATTCATGCACAATACTATAGAACACCACTAAAGAGTAATAATTAAATAATGGCACTGACTACTAATACATAATTTACATTGTGAATAAACTAAAAGCTATGTAACATAATATTGGTTCCCATATAAATATGCATGATTATATCTAAATTATAGTAATGACTGCTATTTACCAAAAAAAAAGTACTATTTTTCCATATACATTAACAATAGGAACCGTTCCTATTTAATTTTTTCCATGAACATAAGTCAAAAGATACATCAATGATGAATAGTATATAGTTATGTAGTTGAGATATGTGTTCGTTTAACTGCGATTTTGCCTCATTAGAAATTTGCTGAGGCAAGAAGCTCTAATTACATGAGAGAAGCCAATTGACTTAAAGCCGTTATACGATCGACACTGAGTTGGTGTGTTGGATTCTATATACCTTGAATGGTATGATGGTAAAAGTTCGAACGTTATACGATAATAAAATGACTGGTTTGATCTATCAAGAAGTGACATGAATCGCGAGCGAAGAGTTGTTGATAACAGTTGTTATTCCAAAATGATAGTGATAGAATGAATGATATACCTGTGTACAGGTTGTATTTTATGGTTGCCCATGAACGATGATGATGAGGAAAGTATGAGTATAGCATATACACCAAGAACCTGAATGATATTATGATATGATGATCTCAACGTTATTTATCATTTATTATTGTCATTATTATTATTATTATTATTGTAAGAATTTTTATTTTTCTTCTTCACGATGACTTTTGATATAAAGTGTGTTTGGTTGCATGGTAACAATGAGCATCAAAACAGGATTTGTCATGGAATAAATTGTGCGTCATTTTTTTATATGAGCGTATACAATATGCATCGTAATAAATACAGTGGCTCTATAAGAATTTACGTTGCTTTTAAGAACACAATTAATAATATAAATTCATTTTTTTTTTATTGCTGAGATAATGATCATATTTAAATTGTTAATTTCCAATTTGAAGTGGATTGAAATTTTAAGACGATCAATCAGAATCATGACGATGAAACGGTTGCGAATGTTTATAATGCAAACCGCAATATATTATGCTATATTATATTATATATACCTGAGTAATCGCAAAATTACTACGACGGAGTCATTCAGGTCATGCTATATAAAGGAAAAAAAAAAAACATAAGAATCGCATCAAGATGTGTTAGACAAAACTGGATTGGCCGGATATTATAGTGAAGTACGCATTTATATACATATTGCACATATGTATGCATATGTGTGTCTGCAAATTGCTGATATTGAAACATGTACATGTTGCGTTAATGGATCTTAATCGCAATTTGTCTGTAATATAACGGAAACTTGACATTGTTTTTTCTCTGTAAAGCCTTTTTTTTTTCTTCCTGAAAAATTCTACCTTGCGATTACTTTCAGAATATTGTGATACGCTTTCAAATCATAAAATTATGTTTGGGTTATAATAAAGATGTATCTGAGTATATTTATATGTCTATATCATGTTCATCTTTTTCATAAATTATAGAGAGATATATACATACGAGTATATATGTTCATACAATATTACAGTCACTGTAAAAGGCAAAATGTTGAACTCTACTAGACCGAATGATATTAAATGACTTGTTAGTTCTGGTGACACAGCATCAACTCCAATTTAAGAGTATCTCCGTTTACGTATGTAAGGTATACACAAATGTAGGTAATCAATTTGAACCCCTTTTCGCTCATACAAACCGTCACACTCTCTTGAGTGTATTCAAGTTATTGCAACTATTTTTTTTTATTTATTCACTTTATTCTTACTATATTTTTTTTTTTTCGATCGTTATTGACGCAAAATCGAATGATAAAACCCGGAAAATTACATGCGTTTCCCTCGCTGTCTATATGTATGAAATACATAGTTTGTTATGTTAATTTAACGGTTTGCACATTGAGTTAAAATTTATTTATACCATCGTAATTTTATTTAGCATATGCGTAAAAATATACGGCAAATTCCTCGCTCGGTGGTCAATACATCTATGTTTCAATTTTATCTAGTTGTATATTTTATACATACAATGCATAAATATCGCAATACGATCTGTCTACTTTGTGCACCCTCCATTTGAAAACATGCACATAACACAGATAGGTACTTCGAGTAGGTTGACTCTATGAATAATACATATAGTAAAACATATCATGCTGTGATTATGATGAGCATCTATAGTGCGTTGTAATAATTTATTCAAGAATAATGAAGTAGATTTTATATTGCGATTTCTAAGAAGAAAAAACTTCGAGGCGTTGTCGATATATTTTCCCAGTTCAGTTATTGTTTGTATTAATTTGAAAATGACATTGATGCTAAACGCACTATTATTACGCTTTGTTAAATGAAAACTATCGGAATGAATTACTTATGTGTTAAAACAATAATCTTAGTAACTAGAGAATTTATATCCCCACCGAATTGCACAAACAGTCTGTTAGAGAAATTCTCTATACCATGTTTCAAGCAGAATTTTCATAAAAGCAATGTGTGCTCCGGATGGTTGATGATCTGTGAAATATAAAAACAAATGCAACATTTCAATTTCACGTCCACGTTTAAACCATAAGATAAATACACAGTTATTATCCTACATAGTGATCGATGTTTTGGATTTGCAATCAAGTTCATGTAACCGTATCAACTCAACTCTTTTGCGGAAGAGCAATCTCATAATAGAACATAATGATTCTGTGGCAAAATTGCGAAAGAGTATACAAATACATATATGTATAAGCTCTTTGTATCATTGTGTCATTTATAGTTCTTCTCTCCTACACATTTAATTTTTACTTGTCAGCTACATGATACTCATATACGTATACGTGTACAGGTGGAATTCGTCTAAAGGCTGAACAGAACATACGAGGAAATGTAGGAGTAAAGAAATATTACATCGGTATAGATTTGGGTCATCCGGAGGCGGGAGCTTCCTTTTGGTTATAGGTACCAACATTCGCGTTCGTTTTCTAACGAGCGTAGTGCCGGCAAGTTATGCATCACCGACCATGAGATATATACCGGGTGTAAAGAGTATTATCTCAGTTATATATTGCATATATTTGTGTGCATTGAGGTAATATCGTCCAACCAAATGAAAATAACTGACCTGGAATGAGACAATTTTTTTTCGAATGAACTATCAAGGAATAAATTGATAAAATGATATATTAATTGTGAAAATTGAATAACGGTGTGGATTCTGTTGTTCCAAATACACTGAGATTATAAAAAAATAAAAGGAGTATAATATAAGCCAATGACTATGTTCTGATGCAAGTTTCAACCTGTCTCATTTTCTCTACCTCTCTCTTGAAAAGGCATATCTGCAAAGTAATGGTCCCAGCACAGTTGCACTACTTTGTATGAATATTTATACAATCAAGACCATATTACTCAATCATATAATAAAAGATTTTAAAAAATGAAGTAAACATTTTTTTCGCTCTCAATAAAACATAAATATGAAGAATTAACGATCAATAAAGTTTGTTCCATAATGATGATGATGGTGACGATGATTGAACATTTCATCTAGGCAGTGAGTTAAGATTATCAAGAAGAAAATGTGTGTTCAAGATATCAGTTTTACGCTCCAGTACATTTTTTCGCATGCTGCCACTCTTTCGACAAAAATATCTACTAATGATATTGTCTGTTGAACTTATAAAGAAAATAGCCAAAATCTGGAACAAAAAATGTTTTCAAAGCAACAAAAAGAAATATGCACATTTACAATTCAATAAAGTGTTTGATTCAGATGACAGTGATCAAGCCATTGTGTATACTTTGTTATTTCAGCAGGCCAGTAACTACGTCAAGATAAACGAGAATAAAAAGCAGTATGTCAACCATTGGATCTGTGTTCTGCTATAAATTAACAGCCTTCTCTTTCTCTTTCCGTGCCGATCCCGCTTACAATAGCAATGTCGACAATGGTGACAGCAAAGTCATCTGGTACCCTATCATACACAAACATACGCTATTGATATATTTGTCGACGAAATAATGAAAAATAGCACAAACTTGGAACAAAAACTTTTCTCAACTAAAATATACATACAAAAAATTTAACAATCAAGAAATTGCTTTGCAGTGATAACGATGATGACGTGAATTGAACAGTCGTGTGTATTTTGTTATTTCAACAGGGCAGAAAATACGTCAAGATTATTAAAAATATAAAAAAAGGCGTATGTAAACCATCGGCTCTTCTCTGTTGCAAGTTTTATCCTCCCCCTCTTTCTCTGTATTCCACAGTGACTCCCTCTCGCTCCCTCACATTCGGGAAACATATTCGCAATGGTTGCAGCAGAACTTACCCAGTGCAAATTCACATGCACACACACACACCTATACATTGTGTACAAAGTTCTGTTTCTCTTACATATCCTCCAAGTCCATAACTCCATCTCTGTTCCTCAACTTGCGTTCAACTTTGTTAGTACCCCTCTTTCTTTTTCCCCTCATGCTTTGACACACACGCGCAGGGGCCGTATATGGTAGTGGGCGGGAAGGCGCATGGTGGACGGATTTCTTCGTCGTGTTATATTCTCTCTATCTTCTCATCGTCATCTTCATCGTCGTCTCTCTCATATATGCGTGGCGCGCCTGCGCAAATACAATGCGCATGCGCGCATTTTGATCCCAGCGCATGCGCACAGTAATGCAAAAAGGCGCACTCCGAATGAGTGAGAACAAAAATAACAGGGACAAACACGAATAAAAGTGAGGGAAACATATACAGTAAATAATGAGTTAGACGGAGAAACTATATATATGGTAGCACGATGAGAAGAGGTTATGTTGGACGAAGAAGGAAACATACTGAAAGCAAGAGATAGAGAATATATAATTTGTGGATGGAAGAGTGTATAGAGTGGGGGAAACCTCACTTTTTGCCTACACGAAGAGTGAGAGAGAGAATTACAGGTCGGCAACGTTCAAGCACATGCGGAGTGGCGCAGTAGAGAGCCGAAAGTCCGGTAGTGCGCGCGTGTTCGAATTTTTATATATACCATATATATATACATATATATATATATTAAATATTGCTCTCTGTGAATTTATTATCATATTTTTTTCGCCTGTTTTTATCCGTGAACGTTTTTACCGACAATAATATTACAAATCTGAGATTAAAACCGACAGATACTATCGTAAATTGTTGAAAATTCTTTCATCCACATAACCATCAGCATTGAATATATATTTATATATATATTTACACACATGTATAAACGTTAGGAATAGCAATAAACGTATAGAGATCGTGTGTGGCACGAAGGAACAGCGTTTGTTTTTTTTTTATTCTGTGAGTTGAGAAAAAAAAAACAGAATTTTTTTCTTTATTTCTTTGAAGACTTGTGCAGCCTTTCAACCATTTGTTTCATATATATATATATATTTCTCTGACACACAGGCGATTTCGTCCATTCGCGAACAACCGCGAAGAGAGAGAGAGAGAGAGAGAAAACCGTTGATACTCCAAACGACGAATAGAAGAGACCACACACATACACGTACACACGCGTGCCGGACGTGTTATTTGCGCACCAGCGAGTATATATTCATTGCAGGGACTGTATATACGTAATATATATATGTATAACGTTGGTTAGTACACACGCAAGTGACGAAACACAATTTTTGTGTGTGTTTGTGTGTTGGGTGAAGACATCGACAGAGAAGAGGAATAGACAAGAATATTTTTGTTTGAAAAGAAAAAAAAAAGATCGGGAATCAAATTTTAGTTATTGCCGGCATTAGTTGTTCGTTTAATTGTTGTTTTTTGTTTTTTTTTTTTTTGAGAACGTTGTTATAAATAATTGATATCAAATATGTGTGATAATACGAATCCCACGACGCAAAGTATAGCGGACTACTTGTCACAATTGCTTAAAGACAGGAAACAACTGGCGGCATTTCCAAATGTCTTTATACACGTTGAGCGACTTCTTGATGAAGGTGAGTTTTTGTGTAGATTATTACTATGAATTATATTTATTTGGAGGTTTTTTTTCTTTACGGTGTGATTGTATTTGTTGATGAGGGGAGAGAGAATTTTTTTTTTCTACTGATATTCGTCTGACGTGTGGTGAGTGTGTATAGAAAAATATCCAGGAGTGTACGAGATGTTTTGGTGATGTCTGTTGGCAGCCGAAAAAAAATAATAGGCCTTCTCATGACCCTGGATTTTAATAGAGTTTTTTCTTTTTGTTCAATGAATTATGGCTACAAGAGTTTTGTTGCAAAATTCATCTGTGAGGAAAAAGAACGCAATTCAGATTCATCGTTTTACTCGGATTTGCGAGGATTTGGAGTCAATTGTTGATTTGCAACTGATTGATATTTTATTTTCGATACTTTCTCGTGTATCAGTTTGTTGAAGTTTTAATGAAGAACTTATGTGGTATTGTTTCTTTCTTTGATAGATTGTGGTCATACGAATGTGTTTGGATATTTATTACTAGCAAAGATGTTACTCCAATTGACGAGGATTCATTATTAATTATTAATTTCCAATTGATAAATTTTATTTATTGTGTGGGTCATTGTGTGAATCACCATGGTGGTGACCTCTTGAGAAAAGGATTTTTCATGACCCTGAATTTTTTATGCTTCAATAAATTATGCACAAACAAATATATTTAAATATTTTGTGCTAGGAAAGTGTGTTCAAGTTCACATCAAGTTACGACTATTGATAGGGCTTTAAAATTGCTTATTAATTTCGTATTTGTCAAGTTTACTTTACTTGGTTCTGTCATTATGTGAATCACTTTGTGTTAATTTTCGAGGCTAATATGTCGGTATGTACATCTATATGTATAAATGGCTGATAGGAAAAAAAATATTATGGCACTTAATGAATCATCGTCGTGTAGGTATATATATATATATATATATATATATAATGACTTTGGTTGTCACGTGGTCGCGTATCTATAATGGGTTCGGTTTATTTTTCACTGCATACAGTCGAGTTTACAGTGAAGCAAACATTTATGGTCAAAAATTGTCAAATAGTTTACAGACATAGATTCACCACATTAATATTTATTCAAATTTATCTGCAATTTATTCTCCATCATTTTAATTAATATGAATGATTGCATGATGAATTCTAGATCAATTGTTTATATTATTTGGCTGGAACTAATTTTTAAAGTTGATTTTTAAATACACGCATATACCATGGCTAGGAAATTTTAATGTAACTGAATCACAATTTAAAAAATGTTGGGCTAAAATTTTCCTTACATTGAAGACAATCATTTATTGTCAATCAACAACTTGATACAGTAATTTAACTAACTGCAAGTGCGATATAACATTGGTTCAGGAATAGAATTTCGAATTGATAATTCGTCGAAGGAAATAAAATAAAATAAAATGGAAATTTTCTCTCAATTCGCATCTTTTTTTAGAAGTAAATTGGTTACAATGAGGATTGTGTATTATATATGAGATGAGAAGTTGGAGCATAGAGAAGGCGAAAATGAATTCATGTTTGTGTGTTTGTGTGTGTGTGTGTGTGTGTGTGTGGGTTTGGGGAGATTTTACGGAAAGCGAGAGGAGGAGGGTGTGTTGAATGGAAGTGGGATGGAAGATGAAAAGTAAAGAGAGAATCTGTGTGCAAGGTCGGACGGGGCCAAACGTCGAGACGAGAAGAAAGATTCAAATGTATTTGTGTATGTTTTGCTCTTTGGATATGTATAAGCGACAGAACATTTTGAACCTTGGCTGCATCGTATGTTGCTGCATGTGCACGTGTTTATGTGGAACTCACCTTTTCGTTTTCAATGTAAAGAAATTATTCGGTGCTAATTGTATATTGATAACAACTCGAAGCATTGTGAACAATTTTAATTCTACACAAAGAATAAGCTACAAGGATAATTTATAGAAAGTTTTCTAGTATCATTAGAAAATCAGAATAACAACGCTGACCAAAAAAATACTGATAGTCGTTGGCTCATCACGAACGTTGGGAACTTCCAGGCACATACATTTTTTTCCCTTATATCCAAAAAATATTTCTACAAATACTTCTAACGTTTTTATATGATATATTTTTTCTATTCTTTCTTTCATTCGACAACTTTACAACAGTACTGGTTGACAGAGAGAACATTGGAGACGGTTATGCGATATCTTTAGAGAGTTGCGCGTGCGACTACATACTTTGAGAATAGGGTGTCTGTCTCTTGTATGTTCTGAGTAAATATACACGCACGCAGTGGTGTGTAAGGAAATGTTTCAGGTGCTACTATACATATACATATATATAAGCTGCATAAGATCATTTTTTTTTTTCGTCTCTATAAACATATTACTATCTACAATTTCAAACGAATTCTATTCGACTGCCACGAGTCATTTTGTGCCGAAAAAAAAATTCACTATACTTCTAATACTCTTCATTTTTTATTCTCTATTCTATTCTCCACACTGATAAATATTCCATTTTTGTTTTCGCTGATGAAGTTTTGTTTATTCAATTGTTTTTTTTTTTTTTTTCATGTTTTATTAATTTATATATAAATTTTTATTATATGTTTTTATCTGATGATGATTTCATTCTGTCGTGACGAGAAAAAGGTCATCAAGCCAGTTCACAGCACATTTTATACGTTTAAAAAATTAATTTCTATATACAGAATCAATTTTTTTTTTCCAACGCTTTTTTTATGATAATAAACATCTTTAATTTCTCTATATCATGTCAATCGTCAACAATAGAACATTATAATGACTTTGAGCAGTTGTTATTGTATATATCGCCTTTCGGGCATACTTGACATGCACGCGACCTTGTCAACGTTCTTAACAATAACATTGTGTGTGAAAGATAGAGTGAGAGAGAGAGAGAGAGAGAGAGACAGAGAAAGAAAGATTGAAGTGATAAACGTGACGCCGGCAGGCATTATACTCATGAGTTCCAAGCCGCCACATACTGGAATCCAGAGAGCTTAATTAAACTCGATTTGCAATTCTACTCTCTCGGTCCCTCAATTCCTCCCTTTTCTCTCTTGAATTCTTCGGGCTTCAAGGATCCTACTTGCATATACTATACACTTATACATGCGTATATATTATATATAATATATATACATTCACAACGGGATATATAATGGCATTCCCAAAGGCAATTGACACGCCCAATAAATTTAAACTTCAAAGTAAAATTTCATATTTTTTTTTTCTTCTATCTATTTATTTATTTTCATACCACGATTACCAAATTAATTATTCAAATATTGAATGGTTTTGAATATATATATATATATATATATATATATATATATATGTATTTATTCTATTTATATAATTATTAAGACAAAAATCTAACATCAAAACGCTGTTTCATTAAATAATATTCATGTGGTTTTAAAAATGGAGAAAAAAAAATAGAGTCAGATAAAAAATAACTATGCCCGGAAATATCTTGTCAAGCTCGTATATATATATGCATATATATCCATGCATTGGTAACGCTGGTACACACATAAATACATATATCTGCGTATTAGTGCGTTGGTGTTTACGCCAAGTGGTAGTTATGCCTTGCGCGAAAAATGCCACTTGTCTTCACAGAATATTAAACCATATTTCACTGGCATCACTCCCAAAAATTTCGCTCCGTTGGACGCACTTTATTGCAATACATATGAATATATATGTGTGTATACATCTGAAACGACGACGCTCTAATTTTGATAGATTTTTCTGAAACGAGACGGATCTGCATTCATTATATGTGCTCTTGACTTCTTGGCATATTTATGATGTTTCAAAATTGGCAAACAGACTTGAGAGAAAATTGAAATAAAAAATTGTTTCCATTTATTATTATAATTTTCTTCGCTATTATTACTATTATTATTATTATTTATTTATTTAGAAGTTTTGTTTTTTGGTGTCAGTTATTTTCTCACTGGTGTTCGCTAGTGGGATGATGATGCGTTTGTGCTTGTCTCTATTTCAATCTCATGTCCAAGTTTTCTCGACGTGGTTGACCCAGTGGCGCGAATAGAACTTTCGTATGTACATATAAATGTATGTATGTATGTTGTGCCCATGAGAATGATGTGTCAATGTGATGTGTCGTATGAAAAGTGTCCACGTGAAGAAATGTTCTCTTTCGAAACTTGTCTTGTCACAGGCATTAGTGTCAAGTGTATATGTGTGTGTGCGTGTGTGTTTGTTTCAAATTTGTTGCAGATGTTTCTCGACCAATCATTTTACACAATTCTAATTATGACTACGACACATTATTTGATGGTCATGCGTATGATAATTTTGGATTGACATCAGTTGAAACTAAAATAATTAGATTTGTAATTTGGAATATGTTTTATATAGCATTCGGAAGAGTCGTTGTTCTATAAAAACTTTTTTTTTTCTTCTGTTACAATGTAGTAGAAAAAATCTAATTTTTTTTTTATAGGTCGTTTCTGAATTTAGTGAAGGTTATAAAAAAATTTGATACGGATCGAATGAACCTCGTCTGAATTTAATTTGTACATTAGTTTTCATGATTTCATGGATGCCAGCTTGGAAAAAAGACTGTGGGAGAATAACACACGTTGAGAATGTTAGGTAGACTTTTATGATGATGACAATTGAATTCTTTTCTCCATAGTTTCGTTTCTATTTATTTCTCGGTAAAAAGATAATTCACAGACGAATTCTAAGACAATTATAAAAAAAATAAGATATGATAGAATGAAATACCACCATAACACAATTATTAATTGAATATTTTTATACAATTATTCTAATAACTTTTATCTATATATATATATATATATATAACAATTGTGAACGTGAAATTGATGATCGTGAACGATAAACTTGACGACAAACATGAGTGATAGATACTTGTGTACATTGCTGCTGCTATCCGCTCTCTCAAAGTCTCTCAATTTGAATTGGTAATTGGTATCAATATCTCTTTGTTAATCTTAACAACCGAAATAATTTATAAATGCACCGCGGTCATTAACCATTACTCATTGCAATTGTTTTAAACACAATTGGTCTGTCTCGCCCCTACTAGAAAATAAAATCTCTCCGCAATGTTTGAATAAATAAATAAATAAATGAATATTGTAGCAAGCTGATTGGTCCTTTGATTTTTATTGGGGAGTTCAATTAAATTTTCAATAAGAAATGTAAACATTATTCCCGGCTGTACCGGTAGTACAATTCGAATGCGACAAAGTCATTTTTCATTTCCCACTGAGTAAAAACAAAAACATATGGAAATATGAATTTTATATCGAACACAGACCGATAACTGGTGAACACACGTCTTTTTTTTTTATACACGTCATTTATACAAAGTAAATATTTTCTTATATTTTTAAATATAATATTTCAGTCAAGTTCAATATTTGTTTTCATCACTCTATTAATTCAAGATAATAAAAAACGTAAACATTCGCGCTCCAATTGGCAATTTAAAATTTCCGATTGTCCCAATATATACTTTTCTTATCACTGCTTAATGAAAAGCAACGAAAATATCATTGATAATTTCAGCTGAAAGTCTGTTCAGTCAATTACACCTTCTATCTCATTTTATTTCATTAATTCAGCCACATTTCTTCATTTCAATATTTTTTCCAACCATAAATTAATATTTTGGATATGTAACATAAATTAATTACAAATTTGTCATTTCATATATCATTGCATACATGTAATATATAATGACAGGTATATATTACAGACATGAAATATTGTATGTTTATGAACATTATCTTTTTTTCCTTTCCTTTTCTTTTCTCCACTGTCCGTAATTAAAAATGTTCAATTAATATTCTCATATCTTTATATTTAATATGAAATCATATACTTGTTTATGTATATATATATTAATCCCTCGATTATTTTTTATGTATGAGCATTTTAAATATATAGAAATATAAATATGAACAATTGCCCCAGAGTCGTCAAGACCCCAAGAATCAGTCCCTTCACTCACCGTCCGGGGCCTTCGCTCTCTTTTCCCCCCCATGTCCACTTCTCCCATCCAATAGTCGTCTCTCCTCTTCGGTTTCCCCTTGGTCACAAGTTGCTTATACAGCCAACGCGGCCGCATTCCTTCTCTTGTGAATGTGGCGGCGGTGATGCCATGGCGGGGCCACGATCCAGCCACTGTATATGGAGAAGTGTGTGGCGCGCACGAGTACAGCGCTCCCGCTGATGTCGTGGTAACCGAGGGCACACACCCAGCTATTTGCCACGCGCACAAACCAATGGTGTTTGTATATGTGTATATATTTGTTCGTTTATATGTCCCCTGGGCGGGCGCACACTACTCGTGTGTGTTTCTTCTCGCAACATCATCAGGGTGATGACTTGGTCTTTGGTATTGTGGTCGAGAGATGATAGCCTTGCTTATGGTTTTTTTCTTCTTTATCCAAAGGACACGCATCACCCCTCCTTTTCATTCAATTCACTTTAACCCAAATAGAGTCATTCCAATTTTCCTTTACGTTGGTTAATTAATTTTTACCTTCATGTTATTAATCTATAATAAAAATGTATTATTGTAGTTCTTCAATCCACATTGATACATTTTTCTTATAGCAATTCCAATCAAATTCAAATTGATGTATTGATAAAAATTAATTGATAAATTCTTGCTGATTTATTAAATGATTGATCTTGGTTTCTTGCTATATTTATTACTATGTGCACGATCTCGTCATTAATGATATTGTTTTTGTTTATGGGTGTGATATAGAATGATAAAATGAAAAGAAATAAAATGTGTTTTGGTAATGGATATATAAAACGGTGGTTCGTGGGTTTTGTTACTCGAGGCCAGTGTGCGGTTTGCCCTAAAAGGCTGTACAGGAACACCAAGTAGTTTCTTCACATACACGTATCCTCTACTCACTCACTCTCTCTCTCTCTCTCTCTCTCTTACTGTTACTCCCTCAATGTGTGTCTTCCTCTTCCTCGTTCTCGTCGTTCAATTTTCGATTTTTTTTTATGTTTCATTTATTTATATATCTTTTTTTTTTTTTTATCCTACTCATTCTTCTTTTGCTTTCGTACAATCGTCGAGTGTGTACTTGAGAAAGGAGAGAGGAGACACACCATGAAGAGTATACTACTCTTGTGCGCGACGTGATCGTTCCTCGTGCATTAACAATATGGAAGAGAGACGTGAATGGATGCCCAAGTGGGCGTTGAGCACCGTTGGCTTTCTCGCCATTCGAGATTGCGTGTATAAATATTTCCATATTTTTTTTATTTTTTTTAGCCTTTATTTCTCTTCATATTCACGCGCATCTTTCACAAGGGTTTCGGCTGCTTTTTTATACACACGTTTGTCTCATTAGTACACACGCATATAGGTAGATACAAGACAACCTGGGAGACACTTTATTGCCATCAAATAGAGGAATTAAAAATTCCAAGATGGAAAAAAAATTATTTGACAATTAAATAAAAAATATATTCTACCTTTTTTTTTTTGTTCACTTTGGGACTGGAGTGAGATATTATTTTTCTAACCAATTTTTATGGGATAAAAATTAATATTAAAAATTATTTTATATTATTTTATATCTGTGGCCAATGAACATCAAGTTCAGTGATACTTTCTTATTGGAATCCGAGACTCAAAGAGGCGGTAGTGCGAATGGACACGAATGAACAAACACGTAAGCACGGATGTACATTTGCATGTATATGCATGAGTATGTAGGTGTGCATATATACACAAATGTAATCGAGAGATCGTGTATTCACGTTTTATATTCTGACCACGTACAACAGTGAGCTCCTTGAACCTCCGCGGCTTGAAAATTAATATTAACGAGACCGAATGAATTATTTTTTCATGCTGCGCGCGACCAATTCAACATCGTAGATATTCTTCCACTTTTTTCTTCCTTTTTCCTTTTTCAATTGATCAATGCAACTTTTTTTTTCTTTATGAAATATATATCGTAATGAATTTTTATCGGAAAATTATAATGTCATTGAAGGAATTTGAATGAATTTACTATACATATGTATGGATAATTATATATACATGTAGTATTCAATTTAATATTGGAATGTACATGATACAGAGACCGTTTATTGAGACTGAATAATATATCCAATCATTTATTTATTTGCCTTTTACGAGAAAAAAAAAAATTTTTGTCATTCGATGTGCGGCAATTGCTTGATGTTTAAATATGTATATACATGGAGATCGGTGTCAGATTGTCGACTATGTCATTGGATAGATTATGTTATGTGGGAAATGTATGGGCGAAACGATCGAGTGCAATAGTAATCATTATATGCTTCTATGTAATGTAGGTATATATATGTACGTTTATTGGTTCATGCATGACAGCATTACGGCAATGATTTAATGATCTTGGCGCGTCACCTTTTGCAATAATGAATAAACAACTATTTTATTCATCAATGTGTAGAAATATTCATTTATTGCAAAATTTAATTACTAATGAAACTTTTTTTTTTCTTTCACTTTAACATATCCTGCAATTTTTTTTTCCGTTTCCGATCAATTTTTGATGCCTTTTATTTGACCCAATGACAGAAATTATGTCAATGAAAAATTTGAAGGCAAGTGATGGGTGAAGATGTAGGGAAAATTATTTTTTTCTCTGCACTGTTTCTTCACCATCCAATAACATAAATAAATTTTGATGAATTAAAAAAAAAGAAGGAATAATCTTCAGATATAAATGCGTTAATATACATTACATATGTATATTCAAGTTTAAATTCACCCGTACTAAAATCGATGGTATTTGGTATGTAGTATTAATATATACCTATTCGTCGCCACTGTGAAGTATCTATCATGAACGATCATGGATTGGCGAATACGGTTGTAGCTATTATTGACTGTTTTACGACGTCGATAACGTTTGCTACCTCTCTCTTGGCGGTGGTGAAGTGCCCTGTAGGCATAAATACCAAACACACATTTGATTTCATTCATATACATACGTATACACGCAACAAGGTGCAAAATATGTTGAATATATTTCGCATCTTTTTTTGTCGTTTCCTCATCAATATTATGTTTCGTATTTTTTCTTTAATTTTCATTCCCGTGAAGATAATCAAAATTACATTAGCTTCATACACAATGTACATTAACTGTAAATACAATCGTTTATTCTTTATTCCCATCATGAATTTTTTTAATTCCATAAATTATATTACGAATGAAAAACAATTTGTTTTTCATTGGAATCAATAAAATAATATTAGTACCCTATTATTTATGGTGAATAAAATAGTCATATATATACATTACCTCATACAATATCGCGTTTCTCTTCTATTTTTATATCATCGTTATAGGCTATCAATACAAAAAATGTTTGAATTCATAGATAAATTTTATACAGTGTAAACGCAATTGAGAATTTACCTCAAAGTGTGCGGATGTATACTTGAAGTATATATTCCCCTCAGGGCAATTAAGTGGCAGCACACTTATCGTCAGGTGTATATAAGCACTGTGAAAGCATCCAAGAGACCGCATTGTGCATTCAAATTGTAATATATATCTCTACTCATACCTACACATTTTTATATATACATGGATAGCTCTCAAACCGCGCGTTCAGAATCATCCCAAGCTATCTCTTCAGATGTATAAATATATATTTGTTATTTTTCTTTTTTTTTTTTATACAACTTCATGTCACGCCTCCATTTGACGTTTCTAATCTCACCAACATTCTATATTAAAAATAATAAAAAAATAAGAAAGAAAAACTTTGACATACTTCTCCGGAAAAATACCGCACACAAACACACAATGCATTGTGTAGATAAATTTAAATAGCTCGGTTAAACATTTTTTCACTTCAATTATTATTCTACGAATGATTTTTTGCCACGTAACCAGAACTCTATTATTTCCCATTTTTTTTTTTTTTCTTTCATCCCGCACATTCTTTTTATCTCTTCCGCTCTTTTAATATTCACCTGCAAAATAGTTGAAGTCGTATAATTTGTAAATCAGAACAGATGGTACAGTTTGTGAACACAAAATTTCGTAATTTATATCTCATAGTTTATTTCTCATTCTATTTGTGAAATTATAATTTCTTTTTTTTTTTTTTTTTATATATAATTATTATTTACCGGTCATTTTAGGATTATTATTATTATCCGCAATACAACTAATTTATGTATGGTTGAAAAGTGTTGGTGAAATTTTTTTCTCATACAGCTCCTGATGAATAAAGTTTAAAATTATTATGCAATACATTCTCAAGATGGAATATATATGGTTGTTGACTTTGTCGTCTACCTTTTACCATATAGGACATATATAGGTTGTTGTGGTCGTCGGATGCTCGATTGGGTTTTGCCTCTGAACGTGTTTGTATGAGTGACCCGTTGGTGCGTTTTACAGGCAGTCGCGCCACGACGTTTCACCGCCACTTCTAAATAAGGAAATGCTTACGGACAAACTGCCTCGAGAATACCCCTCTCATATCCAAACAGAGACACAATATCTCGTTTCTTGACGCTATATCAATGTTCTATATATTTTATGTTATGCACCCTTTGAATTATTGTAATCAATCTATTTATTTTAGTCTCAATTTTGTTTCTTGATGGATAACAATTCAATAAGTGTCATAATTTTCCACAAGACATTGAATTACCAATAATCTATTTATCCAATTTTCACTGCGAATTTCAATTCAATCAATTTCCAGTTATTCGCAACCATTGCTTGGAATCAGAAATCAATTTATTCTGTGGAAAATAAATTTTTCCAATTGATTTATTCAGGGGATACATTATTTGTAAAATAAAATGATATGAATCGACACACTTTGAACTATTCTTATATATAAATATTTCCATGTAAATATAATAATGAAATAATTTTTTATATTGAATAAAATAAATTATTTTTAAATAACGCGGGTCGAGAGTTCCATACTGCATATTGTGATAGAAATAGCGGCGGGAAATTCAAAACAGGCGTGTGAGATGCACGCAAACTGACTCTCATCGTTGGTAAAACGTTGTGGGCCCTTGAAGGAGAAGAAAAAAAGAAAGGAGAATAAAATGGGGGAAAAAAAAAAGAAGAAGAAGAAGAAGAAGAGGGATAAGGAATATAAGGGCCCTTGCGCGCGCGCAAGGAGTAGAGGCCGATGACCGAGCTGACCCGCAACGCGGCGGCAAAACTTCGTCGACTATCCGCGCGCATTGCACCGTACAATACGTACGAAGTATAAAAGAAGGCGCGCAAACGCCAAGAGCATACTGTGAGAAAGATCTTCGTCGTGCTTCCCTTCTCTCTCAATTCTTGCTTACTTGCTTTGCCCTTCTTCGCCATTGCACATTGAGTATAGTTGACTGTGTATGTGTGTGTAATGTTGAAGAGAGTAAGAAGTAAAGGCATTTTTCTTGCGCTTCTCAGTCATTCTTTATTTCTTTTTTTTTTTTTTTTTTCACTCTCTTGGGTGTTTCTCCCACTCTCCTCCTGTCTCCTCTTCTCCGTTCGCATCTTCGTATTCTGTGTTTTTGATTCTATATACACTCGATGCAACCTTCCAACATCGCCACCACCGCAATTATTGCCTGGTTGCTTTCATCTTCTAAGAATACGCCGAAGATGTGATTTTCCTGCCTTACCAATTCACTTCCTCGTTCCGTTGAATTTTATTTCTTCTTTTATTTATGCATTACTTTTTTTTTTTATATATATATAAAATACAAAAGTACTATCTTTTCTTAAAATCTTTGGGGGGAGATAATGACAAATATTTCAGCGATCATTTTATAATTTATTTCTTATTTATTCAATTTTTTTGAATTGTTATTTTATTCATTCGAATTCAAGAATATTTCAATCATTTTTGGTTTTATTCAGGAGATGACACTAAATTCAGCCGATTGGATTTATATTTCGAATTTTATTTCTCTTGTTCATGTTCTTATTAATATATTGAATATCTTATAAATATCAAGTTACTTTTCCAATGGGGAATTTTTTTGGGTAGATGCCACCGAATATTTGAAGGATCATTTTATAATCTCGGATTTTTTTACCCCCGCTGAGGAGGAACATAAAAAAAGATGGGTGAAGTGTAGACACGCCTTAAAATTCTATCTTTGGTTTGTATCTTCGACCCCCGAGGCGAATTACACTTCGGATGCAACACTAGAAAGAAAGGAAAACGAAAAAAAAATTGTGGGAGAGGAGCTTTAAAAAGTCGAACATCTTGACGCATTTTTCCTTATCCATTTTTCTTCATCACCTTATTAGACTCCCACTAAACCCAAACATGTCACCAAGGGACTGTTATTTTTTATGGTTCTCTAGCAATTTTTTGAAATAAATTAGAATTAAAGTTTTTTAAATCAGTTATTTCTCAAGATAAAAATTTAAAGCCCATTGCCTCACGGAAATTTTTCGTACCACGTGCATTTATAAACGAAGGGCTCAACGGAGAAAGCTACACACATATATATTTCGTCTCGTATTTCCTTCAACCAGCGACGACCCATGAGAAATCAGCCATTGCTATTCTTGGGGGCTTCAATATGTTGCCCTCTCACATCTCTCACTTCTTATTCCACATCGGCCACTCACGTGTTGCTGCTCTATCTTAAAAATAAAAAAAAGACCCTACAAGTCCTTATAAATAGCGGGAGAAAAAAAAAACTGAAATAAAAATAACAGAAAATTTACGAGCAACAAGAGACCAATGCAAACTTTTTGAATATAGCTTTAAGTCAATTTGTCTTATATTTTTGTTTTCGTCAATTTAACATACAGGATTTTTTTTTTTGCCTCCTTCATTTTTTTTTCTCTTCTGAAGTAGACATTGCCCGAAGTATTTACGAGGCGAGCACAGACAGGTTTCATCGTGTGACGACAACGATGATGCCTGAATGGTCGTTGAGAACTCCTGCGAATAACGGCACATGTTGGTTTGACCAAAAAAATTAAAAAAAGAAGTAAATCTTCGACTTACCTATAAAATCTTGGATAAATAAAAATAATATAAACAAAATTCAGTCCCATGCATCACTCACATAATTTTCAATTCTATTATTTCTAATTTTTTTAAATATTAAAGTTAATTCAATGCAAACAAAGTTTCACCAATGGAACATTTAATTTTTAAACGAGTAAATTTTGATAATCGTTTTTTTTTTCCTTTCAAATTTATTCATCCAAATGATGTGTCATTGAAATGGGTTCTGATTACAAACATCTCTCCACACTTTTGTTTAAATGAGAAATAATTATCAATAACGCCACAAATAATAATATTGCACAAATGAAAATGTCACGCTTTCATTAATTAAATGTATTTGATTCACCTGTACTGTGTCATAAACATTCTTTTGGACACACAGAAATTTTATCTTTTATTTCGTCCCCTTTTTTTTCCCCCCATTTTATTTTATTTTGAAATATATAATGACCAAAGAGATTCGAGCAAGTGTGTGCCGTTATACAAAGTCGAGAAGTAAGAGATAGGTGGGAATTACATTCGGGTAAATATACCGGTTTTGCACAGAGCCCTCTCTCCAATCTCGATAAACATGCTGATAAATAAAACCTACAGTTGGATAATTAACACCATATATAACTTCGTTTGACCTCTCTCTTACCCTTCCATCTTTGGTTATATTATATATTATTCAAAAAATTTCTCAAGCAATTCATTTGAATTATTTTATTCCAATTGCACTCACAAGTACAACAAAAAAGGAAAAATAAAGACAATAAACAAATAAATTTTAAATTTACTCAGCAAACAATATTGAACTGCTTATATCTCATAATTTGTTTGTAGTTCAAACATCACTTCTACTGATATTGTCAACATAGTGATAAGCACTTATCCTCTTCATATACTTACATATATGTATGCATATATTTATTCAATGCGATAAAGTTCTTTCAAACATGTGCACCAACCGTAAAATAATTAATATACACATGCACATATTAAGGAAAAAAAAGTCGGTGAATTTTATCGTTCTATTAATATATAAATATAAATTGAACGATGATCTATTGTAACGGTCTATTTAATTACTAATCACTACTCTTTTGTTTGATGTTTATAGCACCCCACTATCCTACATACAACCAACTGTTTTATTCCCAATTATAATATTAATTATAGTCCCAGATGGTGCGTGTGGGAATCAATGAACAATATAAACATTTTTCATACTACCAGCATAATAAAATTTTAAATGAATGTTAAATTCCTATTCAACTGAGCTTGGAATTTTAATATTTATTTATTTATTAATATTTTTTTATTTGTGATTAGCGCGTAGGATTTTAACTTGCACTCGCCAATCACATAATGTAATATAATGAATGTGTATACAAGACATAACACTTATTCGAAATGGAATGGCTTCTCGTGCGGTGTGTTTCTGTCGTGGGAAAGCCGCACACATTCTTTTCCATTCTATATCCTCAATCTTTCAGGTATATATCAATGTATGCACAGGATTTTTTCTGTTTTTAATTTTCCCCTCGCTTTTGGCCCCATCTTTTCAAATCACAATTGACGGTCGATGGACCTGTGAGATATAACATTTGTTTGTCTATGACTTTTTCATCGTTAGTCTCCCTTATATTCGTTTCATAGATGTGTTGAATTTATATTTAAGTGTGTTCACCTAAATCGAAGGGGAAAGAAAAAAAAAAAAATTCAATGGGACCTGTTGTGTTGGGCGAGGCACTTTTAACTCAACGTATGTGTAGAACCTGTCGGGAATTCTTTTCGGACCTGCCCGAAGGTTTTATCCAATCTTTGTATGACAACCTGACTTTTCCCCCTGTGGAATTTATTATTTTTTTTTTCCCTACAATTTTTTTTTTGTGAGCAGCTTTAGTTGCATCTCTCGAATCATCCTTTTTTTTTCTTTTTCATTTTTTTTTTTCTGTATTCGTGAGAGGAAATTTTTTTTCTTTTGAATTCCTAAGGACTGTAAGAATTCTGATGTTAGGATTCGTTTCATTATTTTTGTAATAATAGTCACGAATGAAATAATTATAATAATGAAAAAGTTAATTGGTAATTAAATTTAATACTTAAACTTTAATTTTGGGAATTATCATATGAAATCAAAAGGATTTATATATAATCAGTCTATTTTTATTTACACCAGTTCCATTTTCTTCAAGATCATACGAACAGAATAAATGTGGATGATAAATTCGCACATTAGTCGTAGATTTCTCGGGCAAACTGTAAAATTTATAAATACAAGTCTTGAGTCATTGGGTGAAAATAAGTGGCTGTTGCTTAAGCGTTTCATTCTGTCCCTCTTCTCTTTCTAACGAATTCTCTGTTCGATAGCGAGAGTAAAGGTAAAGTATCCATGCGGTGTTCTACCTTTACATCTCTTCATCATTTTCCACTCAGTGGTTAGTATAATATCTTTTAAAATGTTTACTCTTGTCCGCACATCCATCTCTTTTATACCAGTGCCAAACATCATTTTTAATCGGTTTCTCGTTTCCATACGTATATGAATCTAAATTCTGTCATATATATTAAAATTTAGTAGCCAATTAATGTAATTACAAAATATTTTATCCCTCCTTTTTTCTTTGGTTTTTTCTCGCTTTCAATTTTCTGCGTTAACTTTTATCCTTCGTTTTTAAGCTACTATACACAAATCACTATTTTATCATTTGTTACATACACGTATAATGGTGACAAATATTATCTGGCTAAAAGCATATGTCATTATATATAAAATAAAAATTGATAAAATTTTTAAGATGAAGAAGAAAAAAAAAATGTAAAAAATATTTAAGTTAAAGTGGATCACACGAAAGAAACTGTCCCTCCTCTTCTGCTATTAAATATTTTGAGATCAATTTGTTCTTATGCTTTCGTCATCTTTCATGACTTTCATCACCTCATTACGAATTCATTTACATCAATGTTATATTATCCTAAATATATATACGTATGACTGATCAAGTATGTTCTTCTCTTTATATTATTTTACTGTTTCACTCTCTCTACCAACATTGCGCGGTATATATAAATATGACTGTGGTTTTATATTCGTAATTATGCCAGAGAAGTGTGGCACAATTTAAACATATATTCACAAGGTTTGAATCGTTTTTTTTTTTATTCACAATCTATTTTTATTTATGTGCACATGTTCAATTGTAAATTAATTTCAATTACAAACGCTGTATTTTGTCGGTTTGTTATTCATAAAAAGAAAGAATGAATATTAAATTTATATGTATATATGAATAAATACATAGAAGAGTAGCAAATGGATGTATAGTCCTTGGGAGAATCAATTTCAGTAATTTGAATCTTTACATCTCGAACGCAGGCAGTAAATCAAAATAATTCTACTCAGGTGTTCGCTCGCTTTCTTTCTTATTCTCTCTATTTTTAATTTTTTTATTCACTCATTTTTTACTTTTTCTTCTCTTGTGAGACCAATTAACCTCGAATTCCCATCTTTACACGCTTCACTCCCCCGCATACTTGGCATGACGTAATTTTATATGACACATTTCCGCGGGTGTATGCATAATAAATCGTTTGTGCATCAGTGCATTTGATTTGTCTGCCGCTCATGTGTGGTTGTATGGATATATGTATACTTGTGTCAACTCGTATTGCGCACATCTTTCTTCGCCACATTATTCTCTCATATTTTGATTTTTAGGTTTCAACTTATTTTTTCTGTTATTTTTTGGCGGCGTCATTTTTTTTCTCTCTCTCTCTCTCTCTCTCTCTCCTGTCTCACGTTCATTTTTCATCATGATCGATTATGCAGCTGAGCGTTTCCGGCGTCTATATATGCGTTCAGTGACAAGAATACAATATACATTTATACATATGCGTTCAATGACTTTTACTGCTGCATTTTACAATAAGAAATTATACAGTATATATCCAAAAATAAATGAAATAAGAAAAAAGAAAGAACAAAAGAATAAAATACATTGTCAATAAGAATGTTATTTTTTGTTGCGACATCACCTTCACTTCTTACTCAACCGAATTTGTGTGATGACTCGACAGTAATTCGATAATTTGACATGTCTTTTTCTTTTTTTGTGCTTCATTAGAACTTTTTTTTTTTTTTTTTTCATCTACCATTTTCGCTCTGTTGAATTCCACACTAGATATACCATGTATAATTTATTTGGATGAGAAGTTCATGTGTATTCTCTTTGTCTACATAAATAAGAGATACTCTTTAAAAAAATTATTCCAAATGAAATCACAATTATTAAATATTGTTGGTAGGTATATATTAGTATAAATATGTCTTGGACAACTTAAACTGCATGTGTGTCATGGTATGTGGCATTCGTTATTACGAAATCGATGATCTCACGTTCATCTCATGTCCACCACTCCCACATCCTTATATACCATTCACATTATAAGAACGTATGTATATATGGAGAAAAAGAAATAGTGAACAAAATTATTTGAATCAATCGCTCGTGTAAAAAGACAAAATAATGGCTGACAACTCTTACCTAATTCAATTGCTATTATACCAAGGTTAATCTATATTTAATTGGCCTAATTAATTCAAAATTGAAGTTGGTATTCTATTCTATGTTCATTATTTTTTGGTTTTGTGAAGCAAATGAATCTACCGATGATTGACCTCATACAATGTGATTTTACAGTAGCATTATACAATAATTTGATATTTTTTATTACGTCTATTTAATTATCCTCCGTTTTTCCGTAAAAAATTTACTGGTCATAGTTGATAATTGGTCAATTATATTCTGAGATATACGTAATTAAAGTCGCAAAACATTTTTTTGAACAGGATAATTTTGAAAGAATTTCATCTGCAATATGACTTTAAGGTAGTTATTATAATTGAATTGAAGAGAAACTTTCAATACTACTTTCAATCAATAGATAAATGTTAATGCTTATTATTTCGGAATTTTTGTATGGCAAACACCCACACATACCACCCACAATCTATATGATTTATTGAACAAATGGAAATATTGCGGAAGAGAAAATCGCTCTCTCAGGATGATCTTTAAGAATATATAGTTGAAGTTAAATGTCTGACAGCAACTGATAATTACGCACTTGCTAGCAACAGCAGCAGCACTTTAATGACCTAATGCTCAACAATTATTTCTCAATATATCTTTCTCCGAGTATAATTGCGTTTAGAGTTTGCCGCTATCATCGACAATGTGTCTGAAAGTGCTTTGACTTTTTTTCCCTCTCTTTTTCACATAGAATCGACGTTATTAAAGATCGACCATTATGTATCCATTATATACATCAATTTATGTTTACGTTCGGATTCATTCAATGAGGTCAAATAATATCTATTCACTTCAAAATAATTTTCCAATTCTCAATCAATTATATCATTAATCATTTCTTTTTTTTTTGATGCTACGAAAAATTCCTTTTTATTTTTACCCACTACAATATTCTCATCCTCTTTGTCATTGTTATTTCCCTATATTTTATTTTGAATAAATTTCACAATCATGTTGACAATCTGGCACGCTCGCATTTTGTGTACGTCAAGAAAATATATATAGTTGTGTATGTGTTTGAACAAATTTGTTGCAAGAGACGGACGTGACGATAGCACGCATCAAAAGTCAACTCGTCAAAAAGTAAAAAACAAAAAAACTATAATAAAAATAATGATATTGAGTAAATGAATGTGGAATATATGTAGAAGAAAAGAAATGTCATCCAAACATGAGAGACGTGTGACTTTCGTTTATAGTTTCTTTCAGTTGCTGAGTATAAAGAGCAAGATCATACGGCCTGGATAAAAATATATTCGTTGCCGCGTTCTCGCGATCTCATATTCAACTATTTTTAGAACTTTAAATTAACGCACCATAATTTTAAGGACCGAAAATCCTGTTGATATAGTTATCGGCTATATGAATATTGTTTCAGCTGTTCGGGCTTTACAAAATCCAAATTTGATATTCCAATCATGTGAAAATAAATCAACTTTCAATTTATAAGTTCATTCGAAATTATTAATAAACCATTGTGAATGCGTAAATTGAATTCTGAGCAGTAACTTCATGTCAAAATGTAATTGGATAACAATATTGCCAAGCAAGTCACTCTAGAAGAGGGAACTGCAACGCAGTATCAAAAATATTCAGTTCCTCTCTTCAATTTCTCTCAAACATTCAAAGACTTAAATAAATGAGTGAATAAATATTTCCCAATTAATTTCGATGAGTTCATTTAACTCTAATGCCATCGGACATTTTTATATATACTTGATGTGTCACATTTATACCCAGAATGACCATCACAGCGACAGATAGATACAAACGAAATAAATATAACGATAGTATTAATAATAATAATAAGAAGAAGAATTAAATAAGAATAAAAAAACCCTCACAGAACTGAAGAGAATGCTCAAGTGGTGACGTAATACCATTAAACTTCAGCTATGCGACGATGATGTATACTCTACCACCAAATTCTAAAATATAATTCTCAAATAATATTCAAATATTTACGAAACAAAATACATATACATATAATTTACCAGAGAGCAAGAAAAACATTAATTAGTACATACAAATTCTCTCTACATTCGTTCTTCCAAACTTCTTCAATTCTCTTTTGCATTTCTTCACCGAAATATTTATTTTAAGAGATAAAAAAACATTAATATATAAGCGAGTAATGACAAAATCAATAGATCATCTCATGTGTTTATCCTTAGTCTTTTTGGAGATCATTAACGTCCAAAATACGTGACAAGTACGACATGTGAGTGTGGTGTCAATTCCAGTAGGATAGAATAGAATTAAACTGATATGTGCGACAGTGACAGCCAGGCGTCTGTCACAATCAACACTACCAGCATCGGTATACAAGAAGCAGTAGCATCAGCGGTTGTTGTATATAGTCTATTCGTCATTATTATACTAACGTGTGTATGTCGCGTGAACACCACACGGCTCATGCGCTTGTTTTCATGCCAAAGTAGCAGTATAGTAATAGTAGTATTATAACAGAGAGCAAGGAAAAGAGCCAAGTGCATTTGAGTCAGTTGATGTCATGCTATGCATCGGCCTCTCACTATACTATACAATTCATATATATGTATATTATTATATACTCTGTTATACAGTCTAGTCGCTAAATGTAGCTGTGATGCGACTCTCTTCCCTCCTGGTTTTTTTTTATTCACGTTCTCATTTTCTTCACTATGATTCTTCTCATCTTCGCGCGACCTCAAAGGCCATAAAATAAATTTAATTTCCATGCCTATCTAATATACTCTTCATTGTTATTTTTCACGACTCATTTAGGGTCATATTATATATATATTGTAGCAAAATGTGATCTTTAATACTTCAGAGATAGCGTGTGGATGTTGTGAATATAAGTACCTTTTTCATCGCTTTGTTCGTGAGCTTCAAATTTCTTTGTCGCCAATTTAAAAGTCACGGTTCTTCACGTCTCAGTATCTGCCGACTATTATATCTAGTCGAGACCATCGACTCATATTATCCATCGTGAAGTACACTTTACTTCCTTGTTCAGAGTCATGCATTCAAGGGGGACAAATGGCGATAAATATATATGTATATATTTGTTGATAGAGTTCAAGAGAAAGTTATAATATTTTTGCACAGCCTCTTCACACTGGAATATTTATAAAATTAATTATTCATTTTTCTTTAATGCATGGGTGTGGGAGTATTTATATAATAATTGTTAGGTAATGTTTCGGGTGGCGTGAAATGAGTATTTTTTTAATTTCATTTGATATCATATTTTTGTTTATAAAACATTATGAACGTTGCAGTTGTTAATTATTGTCTTCTGAATGAATGGATGGGTGTGGGAAAACTAATAATATAATTTATAGATGAAGCATAGGTAGAAATGAAATATAAAATTTTTTGAATTTACTTTGATATTATATTTTTATTTATGACATATATAATTCTGGATGTTGCATCGTTCATGGATATTATCTCTGATGCTCATCTTTTGCGGTGTTATTCGCGCGCGGGCGCGCACGTTCAACAGGACGAAGAGGTCAGGCACGCGAGAAAGTGGGGCATGGTGTGGTGGGAACGGTAACCTTTGCTGTTGTGTCAGGTCTCGCGTGCTGTAGTGGTCTGCCACGATGCAGAGACACACGAGAAACACGCGCGTTCAATAAGAGAATAAAAGTCTTATTGGGAAATTTTTCATGTATTTGTTTTTGAAATGATAGAGGTGAAGATACAAAAATAATAAATGAATGGGTGCTTATGTTCAATTGAGATGGAAATAATTATTCAAATACAAAAGGATGTATTTATTTTTGATGAGATCATTGCATACAATGTGCAATGTTGAGTAAGAGGTGCTTCAATTTTTTTCACAAGTTGATTCAAATGTAGATATAATAATAAAACAAATCTGACTGCTGAGTTCCTTTACTAGTTTGCATTGCAATTTTTTTTTCTTTTTTTCCTTTACAAGAAGTCAATCCCTAATTTTTATTGAAATTTATTCATATATGTAGATGAGATATGCAATTAATAAATTGGTTTTAATTCTATTGAACATCTGGATTGATTAATTGCTGTGCCTAAAGTTCACGAATGTTTATATTAAATCCAATGTAATTCATTATTTTACATTTCAATGCACCCTTTCATTAACTCTTTGAAATGCAACATATTTCTTAAGATAAGCAAGAGTAATGAAAAAACTGAATTAAAAATCTACTCAAAGATTTCATGGCATAGAGCATTTACAGAATGCAGATAAATTTTTATGAATACACAAGTTAATTAGAATAGGCAATTAAATGAGTGTACATTTCTGACTTATTCATTCAATTCCTATATTTTTATTTATTCAATTTGTGATATTTTGTCGAGGAATATTTCCCATGAACTATAACTTGTCACTCTCTCACAAGCGCACTATTATATACTCCCATCATTCATCCATGGTGAGTGTGATTTTTATCAAAACTCGTTCCACCAGAACCAGAGATGATACTCGCGACGAAGCCGGTTTGTCTCTCAACCGAACAACATATCTACATACACATAAGTCTATAATAATATAATCTGTACGTTTAAAACTATTTCTCTTGCAATTTTTTTCAAGGTTTATATCCATTCCTGATTGCTACATGTGTTGTGCCAACAGTGTGTGACACCATGCATTCCGATTCAATTTATAATTAATTGGGAGTAGACGAAAAAATATAATAAATAATCAATCACTTTTTTTTCTCCATTTGAAAATTATTTGTGAAAATAAAAATTATTCAAGCGTCATATTATTTATTTTAAAAATTCGTCTTATCAATTTACCATCTGTACATTGAATTCTCATCATATATTTTCCTTTCGTTTAACCTGCAGAGCTTGCTTGCACATGCGGTTTCCACCACGATTATAAGTTTATAGTTGGTGCGGTGATACGGCCACGCCCATGATCATTAGATTTGCAAGGCTCTCTTGTGCGCTGTCTCAAGACACTCATGAATAAGTGTATGAGAACATATGTACATGTATACGCATTATTGCAATGCGATAGTGAATGCAAAAGAAAATTACTGAGAGAGTCTGTCTATGTTGTGGAAATGCCATCGTTTAAGAGATATGACATAAGACGATGATGACGACTTGTGTATATTACAATGACAATAAAACTGTTGTCGATTAATGCGTATGGGAGAATTTTTTCACTGTAATAATAATTATACAATTCATTTCAATCCAACAATGCGCAGGCTTTCAACACTTCCAATCTTATTTGCACCAACAAGAATTCCAGAATGAAAATTAATTTAATTTTGTAGAATAAAATACTGTCATTCTTAAATACATCATTCCAATAAATGGTGATGGTTTGGATTTAAAATTGAGTACTGGTAGAATTGAAAAATAAAGCAAATACAAAACATAATTCGACACTGTCTCCTTCGCTCAATGTATTTGTCTGTATATAATTCTGACGATTATGGGGTCCGTCTAATACCTACATATACAACGGCGTTGTCATGATTGCTGAAAGAGGGGCGCCGCTTGTCTATTAGTCTGACACGTGCAGCCCATTCAACACTATCGTTAATATAGATCTCGTTTAAGCTTAAAAGTCCACGAAACATTTTGTACAAATGTTTCTATAAATTCATCATTAATTTTTTTTTTCTTCACTTACAATTTATTTTTCTCGGCATGGTCAATTTATTTTTTATAACAACTCGAATATATATATATAGACTAATTACCCACTTCGTATACTTCTTCTGATGTATGACGACCGTCAAACAGTTTCCAAGTTTATACTGCAACAGAGTGTGTTAATTGTAAATTGAATAGAAATACACTAGCACGCAATGTTGCACCTGATGCAAAAATAAATACAGGAAAAAAATAAAAAACTACACAAGAGTCCATTATGCATGTCAAGGACGCATTATTCATTATTGTTATCTTAAATCTATTAGTATATACATTAGTATACTTCACATAAAATCATTCCAATCAATTTATTTTCTTAATTTCGCGAATTTAAATTCTAAATGTTGCTTGTTTGTTTATTTACAGAAATTGCAAAAGTACGGGCAAGCCTTTTCCAAATAAGTGGAGTGAAGAAGGAGCCACTGACACTGCCAGAGCCTGAGGGTGATATTATAACACTCACGGAGAAGGTCTATGTCCCGGTGAAGGAACATCCAGATGTAAGTGTGAAAAATAAATTTTAATCACAACTTTTAATTCGCAGGAATGAAATTAACGACAGAAGAAATTTTGTTTCAAGTCCTTTAACTATGACGAGTAAAAAAAATGAACCCGTATAATAAATTATTGAATTAACGAAGCAAATGTCGTCGTTTGTTAGTAATGGAGGTCAAGCGAAGAAAAAAGAATTAATAGATACCAATGATAATAAATGAAGCGAAATAAAAAGTAATAAATAGAAAAAAAAAAAAGCGTAGGTGATCAGAGAACTAAACGTGTCCGCCCACTCTGCAATATAGCATCATAGTAATCGCTCCAAGCGATAATAATCCCTGTCTCATGTTAACGTGTGCGATACGCTTCAATGATAATTCAACAGCCAGATGGTAATTTCTTTTTACCACTCAAATCATTCATCAACTGTTGAAGCATATAACTACCTCAGAAAAAAATACAGTATCAATAAATTATCATTAAGAACAATAATTAATTATTGAAACAAAATGTTAAATCTTTTCTACATAGAATATGTGATTAGTGCTATTCAAAGAATAGAATGCTATTATTTTTCGAATGTATAAGAACGCAATTACTAGTTAAGTGGGAATTCAATTCCGGAAGTTCTACCCTCGACAAAATAGATATTTTTTCGTGTGCTGTAATTATTGCAATGACATGGCTCATATCGCAGGTAGACAGACCGACAGACAAACAACTTATTAAAGAGGATACGTTGGTCAGTCGAGTAATTTAGAATAATATGGAATTTATGTTTATTCGAAGGATAGACTGTGAGATTTAGATTTTTCAATTGCACTGAAACACATGTGTATCAAATACACTTCGGGAGAAGTAAATGATTTTTTATCTTCAGTCAATGTGAAACCACATCCAATGATAATACTAATTTTAATTATATTATCAAAATTATTTTGCGAAAAAAAAAAAAAAACCCACAAAGAATTTAAGAATATTTTCATTATAACTAATCTTTTAAAAAAAAAACCCCACTGAAGAATATTTTTGTCTTCTATGCCTATAATTACCCCAAAGAAATTCATAAGATAAATGATATGAGAATAAGTTGGGAAACACTGTCGAAGCGGAAAGCAGAAGCGGACATAAGGATCGTGGATTTTGTGTATATTGTGAGAAAACAGTCCAAGGTGTGTAACAGTATGATTCTTGCGCACAAGGCAATGGCGACAAGAGAGAGAGAAAGACAGAGTGAGAATAGAAATGTATATACACGCGTAGCAAGATCGTGCAAGAATATATGGCATATAGACCCGCAAGAGAGAAATGTGTGTACAGCCAGGCGGTGTTTATTTCGGTCTTTCGACGAGAATAGATCCCGAGAACTGCGGCGAAACACGCACTACTAGCACTCCTCCTCATCTCGTCGTCGTCCCTATTGCCGACTTGGGTTTGGCTCTCGAGTTATTATAACGAGGCCGGAGGCTGCGTGCGTTTCTCATTTTATTTCATCTCCCTTTTTCACTCACTCACTATCTCACTTATTTTACTCGTTTATACTTTTCTCGTCTTCTACTTCATCGTCATCTTCTCCGTTTTCTTCAGTTCTATTTGCCACCAGCAGGATGTTAATGTTTGGACACACTGGACGCCCGTGATGCTCAACGAAATTTTCGTCAGTCATAATTATTACAACGACCCCGTTTCCCCGGATAGAACAAGACGTCGTTATTATTGTCATGAGTTATAACTCCTGTATATTGGTCATGAGATCATACGATGCTATTTCTCACCCACATAAATGCATATATATTCATCAGTAAACAGTATATTTGTTTATTTCAGTTTTGCTGTATTATTTATATACATGTAATGCAGCGGAAAGTAGAATGATTCATATAGTTAGTGAGAGTGGCTTGGTTGCCAGCGGGAAATTATGCATTATTTGGGTGTTGCAATATTTATTATTGAAGACGAATTATTATATTTGAATTTTTCGATATTCAATTCATTATATAATGGTATATTATATATCAATCTTTATACCTAATTCATTTGCCCAATTCAACATCTGCAACAACCGAACTACAATCACATTCACCTTGTTTCAATTAGTTCCACTGAGAAAAAAAATAGAAACAAATATAATTTCTGAACAAGCAGCAGAAATCATAAATAATCCTCGTTATTGAAACTAGCTCATGGAATTCAATCCAATTATTTATTAACAGTGAATAAATCTCATTAAATTAAAGTAAATCATTTTTCTATCGTCTCTCTATATTTATATTCATCGTCGTGAATTATAATTCCACGAATTTCATTCATTATTTTATAATACGTGTATATATATAGAAACCGGGAATTAATATTCATAAAATATCCTTCTTCGTTATCCCAGTTTATATTACTTTATTTATTTATTCCTCTATCGAATGACTCCCAAGTTGTTTTAATTAATAATTCCAAGATGAAATCAGTATGAGGCATAATTTCTCTTGGTCTTTCTTAAGTCGTTGGAAAACGTTGATTGATGAAGGGTAACGTTGGAATTGATATATTTATGAATGTGTGTGTTCGTGTGTGCTGTGGGTATATTTATATATTTTATACATAGAATGAAGTAGAGAGATTGATTTAGGACTGATATTTCCTTTATTATAATTGCTGTATGGCGACATGGCGTTATGAAATGGCGCAATTCAAATACTCCATCGTCGTCGACGCTGTTTCTTACCCCGTTGATCGTTTTCAGTTTTAATATAATAGTAACGAAGCAGAACGCATTTTGGGGCGCTATATGCGGTCTGTGTATGCGCGGTCCATTAATTTCTTGGGTTAATGCACCGTCGGGTGACACACCTCGTCTATTGTTCATAAATAGTCGGATTGGGGACGCGACGATTACGTTGCGATAAAACGTCTCGTGTTTCGTCTTGTACATAAACACAAATTCAATATTTTCTCCAATCCACCAACTATTTTTTGCTCACTTCTTCCTCGTGTCTATATATTTATTTCAAGTTATTTGTAAATTTATTAATAACAACCATTGAATTCGTGACTATGAAAACTTTTTGTCAAAAATAAAATTTAAATATTTATCGCATGAAAAACCTCCCTGTGAATTGTTTTGTTCGGTTTCAATGTATGTATATATACGTTTTTATGTGAAATAAACAACGAAATAAATTCGGAAGACTTTTAACGTTATTTTCGTGTATGCATGTATGCATGTATGTGTATATGTTTGCCAGGATGAAACTAATCTAAAAAAAGCTCCACTGGATTCCACATGTGATCGGGTTTCTTGCTCACACACCAACCAATATATGATTCTTTATCAGATTAAAATTGGTTGTTGGTTGGATTCATGATCCGTGTGAATTTTCTAAATGCTGTTTAACACACAATTCATTTTCAAATGACATAGTAATTGATTTTTTCTTCCTTGTTCATTTATAAATACGCGGATATTTCTCTTTTCTTTTTTTTCATCTTCTTTATATTTGAATTTTATTATTAGACGATTGAGTATTTGAAGTTTAGCATTTTTTTTTTCTCGTGGTAATTTATGTGAGTGCCCAGATGGCAGGAAGATGTTTTGATATTGAGATAAACGTCTTTATACTCTTCATTTTTCGTTCCAGGAATGCTTTCTCAAAATTCGTGCACTTGGTTTATATATATGTATATGTCTGCTCCTGGTTATTGTTACAAAGTTCTATATTTAAAATCACACTTCTTTGCTCGCGCACCGTCTCAGAATATGTCGATGTGTACATAGATAGACTGCAAGGCATTCGGTTTTATATATATATGCGTATATATATGTGTTCATTCTTACTTGTACACACACACATATATACCACTTAGAAAGTCATCGGCGCGAGCAAGCGAGATCAAACTTTTACGATGGAGGCTGTGCTCAGGAATTCTCTCCATATATACTTCTATTTACTATTGGGAAACGCCTGAGAAATATAATGTCGAAGACGTTTGGAAAATCAAACATAGTGAAATCTTTCCTGGAAGAGAAATAAGAAAGAGGGAGGAGTTTATTGATCTATGTTATTATTTATTATTATTATTATTATTATACATGAAAGAAAAAAAATTATACTTCAATTTTATCTCAGAGAATGTGCAATGAATATATTTCTCAGGATGTAAATATTGTTTGGTTCTCCAGTTAGTCATTTCAATAATTATACAGTAGCAATTGTACGAGTCAGAATATTTATTTTTTTTTTTGCTTATATGTATCAATTGTCCTACCTGAGTTAATATTCAATTCGCTCTTTTTTCATCACTTTTTTCATGATATGAGAATGAAAGAAATGGGCAAAGTAACAATTGTGAAATTCTAAGTTTCATTCATATCAATCATTCGTATTATTCAAGCCGATGCCCAATAAACATAAAAAATTTGGACATCAAAAGAATAAAACATAATAAAATCTGAATTGTAAAGAGAAAAAAAAAAGAATATTCATCAACTTTGGTTGAATATAAAAAGCAAATTAAATCATATAAAAATTCTTTCATAAAGTATATATATAAAATAAGTGAATCTCTCAGGAAGGATGTAAATGCAGTCACGTTCACCAGTAACTCATTCCAATAATTATAAAGTAGCAATTGTAAAGACTCATACTCTACATATACTATACATATTCATTTTGCACCGGATGTAAGGTATATACGAGTGTATCATATTCAATTTTATTATATCCTTCATCAAATCATTGAAGACTAGATATAAAATGAAAAAAATTCTCAAAAATATAAAACTTATCAACACACAAATAACAAAACAATTTTATTTATTCAAATAACGAGTGATTATTTTATTGAATAAAAAAAATCTCACTAAATTGTGGGGTCAGTCTTAACATTTGTTGGTTTATCATACATAGAACATTAAAGATTGTGCGGAAGGCGGGTAAGAATGTCTCGATTACTGTACGTATGCACAAATAACACACACACACACATATATGTATATATATTTTCTTTATTTGATTTATAAGCTGCCTCCACTCGTGGTCGCGCGATTTCTCTTCAGGCGGCACCTATTATAATGACGACGTCGGGCGCTCCTTCTTTCAAAGCTGTATATATAACTGGCCTCGTGCGCGCATGAGACTCGTCGAGCCTTACTTCACATCCTGAACGGGGGACAACGCGTATAGTTACGTATCTTCCTACGCATCGGCCCGTGTCCGGCTTTGTGTGGGAATCGAACGTATTTGTCGCGCAAAATATTTTAAAGTAACAATAAAAGAGGGTGGGAGCGAGAGAGGAAGAGGAAAGGAAACAAAACAAAGAGGGGTGAAGACACTGGGGCGATAGAGAGAAAAGGGAAAAGAAGTTGAGAGGGTCTGGTAAACTTTGAGGACTTCTAAGTATGACATGTCATTAAAGACGACGCGCCCACGTTCATTTGTCCGCAACTATTCCTTTCATACCGTTCATAAATGTCTTCGATGCATAACTTTGGACTTGGCTATCTTGTTATTGTTGCTTTTTAAGAGTTAGGAATGTACACACTGGTCACCTTTACACAATAAATTTTCATAATTTATTATGTTTCTTATTTTTATTAGTGTAGAAGAACCTCATGCAATCATTTTTGTTTAACAAAATGTGAAAACAATAGATATGATTGAGTAGGAAACAAAATAACTATGGACATTTATAATGATAGGTTTAATGTCTCTTTCGATATCAACTAAACTTCTCTGTTCATATGTGATGAAATTAAATACCACGATACACATATAGATCTACATGAAAAAAAAACACCATTATGATATCATATCAATTACAGCTAGTAAGGCAGATATAACTGTATAAATAAAATTACTTCAAATACATGACAACAGTGCCGTGCATTTGTGTCTTCACCAATCAATTCTTATCAAACATATATAATTAAAACTTGTCTTCCTTGTATACACAAATGTCCCAAGATCGTCAAGTGTTTATTGCCACATAGATTGATAATATTTATCATAGAATGGACACAACCACCCACTTCAATTGGTTCGAAATACCTTCATGAGATCTTATCTCTTTCTTTCATAACCACTGATTTACGTCGAACAAATCTACCATGCTGCATAATATCACACCCACCTTGGCATTATCCAATAATATTAATTATTATTATTATGCTGTTATAAAATTGTCTTCTTTTTATTTTCAGTTCAATTTTGTTGGAAGGATTTTGGGTCCACGTGGAATGACAGCAAAACAATTGGAACAAGAGACAGGATGTAAAATTATGGTACGAGGAAAGGGTTCAATGAGGGACAAGAAGAAGGTAAAATATACATTCTTTTACATTGACATAATTAACATAAATAAATAAAAGAAGTCAATAGTATCCATTATATTAGATAAAGATATATAAATCTTTTATCTTCCATTCATCTAATTCATCTCTTATTTATCTAACAAACTATTTACATGGTAATTAACAATTGCAACAAACTCGTTGAACCGTGAGATCATTTTGAGATATTGGTGAGCCTGAGATATCCTGAGCTGATGCAGTTTGTTAGTTGTGTTAGTTCAATGGTTGAACATTTGCGTGGCGCAATCTCAACTATAACCATATTTGGTTTTAAATCGTCAGTTGGAATCGAGTACTACTGGAAACACGCGATGATGATTATGATGACGACGACAACGATGATGATGGAGATACTCGTATAAATATCTAAGCGCATGTTACACTGCTCTCTCAACAGGATCAACACTTGAAAGTAAACCTCATATGTGTGTGTATTAATGTACGTGTGTTATGTATAAACACACGATGCAATAGCCCCGTGAAATCTCATCATACCTAACCTGTTGTTGGAAAAATGTTACCAGTTAAGGTGGAACATGTAGAATGAAAAGAAGGAGCGGTATATATCATACACATGCACACACAAGTGGTCACTGCACTTGGCTCGCTCTTTACCCAGGCTCTTTTATATCTCTTTGACTGTCTGTCGTAATCCTTCTATGGGAGTTCAAGCTCTTTTGCTTGCACACTGGGTGGCTCTTAACCACTCAGGTGATGACTTTAAACGTCTGTCGCCTTTTCAAGTATTTTTCTTCATTCCCCTTCGTCACAAGACAATTATCCCCCTGGACTCGCTTCAAATAGTCAACCATTCAATTCCTTACTGGGGATTGTATCACCAAATATATATTGAATACAAACTCCATACGCTTGGAATTGTTTTTCTATTTTTTTTTTTTTTTTTTCTATTCATCTTTATTTTTATTTTATTTTTTTTATTCTTGCGCAATGTGTTTGGAGTACATGAGAAATTTATGGCAACGAATATTATTGTCAAATATGTTTTTGTTCGTTGATTCAGGAGGAATTGGGAATTTATTTTATTTGAAACAATGAACGGGAATGTAAATAACTGCCGGTTTTCTTTTTGCATAAAATATGCGAATAACATTTGTCGTATGATTGATGTGAGTATTACGTGAAAGAATTTATTAATTTTTTGCTTTCGAACATCCATCGTTTGTCATTCTGTTTCACTCCACTTTTTCTTTTTATCTCTATTTTTTTCTTTTGTTTAAAATTATCGTGCTTCTAATGCCTTCGAATAATATTATTCAATCGTTGAATAATTTCTCGAGTTAAACCTTCCCTGTATTTTGACTTTTTATCCATCCACATATATAATTATCCAAGTGGATAATAAAATAGAAAAAAAAATCCGTTTCAACAATAAAAAGATGAATAGAATGATAAAAATAAAAATAAAAGGAAAAAAAAAAGAAAGTGCCATGCATAAAATATGAATCATTGTTTTCAAGCTGGGCTTGGTAATCGTGTGCAAAAAGCTCTTGTAAGTATTTGTGTATAAGTTTAGTGCACGTGGTAATTCATATCATCCGCATTATTACATCATTATTTAAACGTTTACATACATACATATGAATGCCTTTTTACTTTATATTGGATATATATTTCACTCTCCATATGCATAACTTATTTATTTTCAAATTTATTCAATGTATCTTCCTTTATCGTTCGCACTTTCAATCAGGAAATGATTTATGATTAAGCTCAGATTGTTTTGGTGATAACTTATAAATTGGCACATGTTTTATTACATGTAGGATGCATTTTTTGTTTGATACATTCGTTAATCATGTAGAGGAACAAAGCGAAAATATACTTATACGGATAGAAATGAATTAATCGATGATATATTAATTATTCGGATTTATTTTTAACAGGAAGAGCAGAATCGTGGCAAGCCAAACTGGGAGCACTTGACAGATGAGTTGCACGTGCTACTGACGGTCGAGGACACTGAGAATCGGGCGACACTGAAACTTGCCCGTGCCGTTGAGGAAGTGAAGAAACTTCTAGTGCCCGTGGTGAGACAGTTCCAATCATACATATACACATATTCAAAATTCACTCTTTCTTCCTTTCTCAAATTGTTATTCGTAGTTTGTCAATCATCAAAACTTCGACACGTAAAGAATTATGCCCACACGTGTTACCATATTTGTATATTCATTCTTATATGTTACTCTTTCCTTCATTTATTTTTCATATCTTACTCTCAATGTCGCATTTGATCAACTCGTGAACATAAAACTGGGACGACTCTGTATATAAAGCCTTTGGCAAACTAAAGATGAGACATGGCCTTGTGCATTACCTCTTTTTATTTGCTCATTCTGATTCGAAACATCAGCTGCATCTCAGTGTACAATTAGCCTTGAGCCAATAATCAATTTCTATGTAATAGAGAAGTAAAAAAAAAAATAATAACCGAGAAGGGAATTGAGAAAATGAAAATTAGTAAAAATAAATGAATTGATGAATGAATGAATGACTTGGATACTGACGGTGATTTTAATTGTTATAGCAGGCCGATGGTGAAGACGAATTGAAGAAGAGGCAGCTAATGGAGCTGGCAATTATCAATGGAACTTATCGTGATTCAAATACAAAAGTTGCAGCTGCAGCAGGTATAACTTGATTAAATTATCATGTCAACCGGGCATTTGACAAAGTATACAAACACATAACACAAGTTTTTTTTTTCAACCCGAATCACTCGTTCTCTTGATTGCAATTCATGTGTGGTCGTCTGTATATTTACAACATTGTTGTAATATACAATATCGTGCCATGTTTCGTGCTTGGGATAATAATAATAATAAGAATGGGGAAAAAGAATATAACCCGATGATGTTATCGATGAGAAACGCATGAGCACAAGGCGCGACAAACGGTCACACACTTATACCATTACACCTCGCATCGATTGTCATATCAAGTATTAGTTCTCGAGCAAGTTGTGCGCGCCTTTCTCTTCGTTTATCCTCCACCGCCGTCAACCTCGTATATATATTCGCAATGCGATTACACGAGCGATAAGAAACACACATAGCGCGCGCCTGCCTGTTTGTTCACTATGGGAACTGCCAAGCGAATATAAATTGTCTCTTGATGCATCGTGAACACCACAAACAATGGTGAATTTCCTTCATGAGCTTTAACAACGCTCTATCTCTTTCATTTCCCATCGCGATACATCGCCATTTCTTGTTTTTCATCTCAATGAAACAGAATTGCATACCGGAAAAATAGAATAAGATCTTTGTTTCATCTTTTTACATTTGGAGATTAGTCTTTTTTTCATGAATTGAACTTCAAGGTTTTTTATACATATTTGAAAAAGAATATTCATCAATAAAAATAATTTACTATTCATTATCAACATACATGCATTTCTGTAACGTTGCCAAATCGGTCATGAGCCCAAATCACATATTTCCCAAACTTATATATACTATATCCAAGTGTCGACAGTGTAGTTGGAGTAGTAAGCAAAGTGTTACAGTGCTTACTACTTTGGCATCTGTATACTCCATTCAAAATTTTCTCTAAGTAGCTTTTCTAATAAACACTACTTTGAAAATTATTCTCACCGTATCGTTGCCAAAAAACGTTACTGAAACATCAGCTTCTCACAATTTATCCGGAAGTTTTGACTGTTTCAAACCACCGGAAAGAATTTTCTACAAAGTATTCTCACTATCATCTCAATGAGTACAAAAAATGATTGACACTCTTTTCTTTCGTGCTCCTTCCCCATGAGATACATTGACAACATCTGTTTATGCGCTTGAAAATTGGTTGATAAAAGAGCTCAGCCCTTTAGTGAAATATAGCATTTGACATTGCAGCATGTGATGAGGAATGGAGGCGTGTAGCAGCTGCTGCTGCTGAATCACAACGTCTTCTTCCTGGCTTGGGTTCACAAATGCGATCACCAAATGCACCATTGGGTGCGCCACTTATTTTATCACCAAGAATATCTGTACCAACAACTGCTGCATCACTATTGAATGGTTCAGGACCACCAGGATCAATTCTATCTGCTGGCGATCCACATGGTTTAATCTACACGCCTTATGCAGATTATGCTAATTATGCGGCTTTGGCAGCGTCACCACTTCTCACCGAGTACGCTGACCATTCTGGTGGGTTGTTTGCTCGCTGACGCTAGGCCACGAGCTCGGTTTTTTTTCTCTATTTTAAATTTTAATTATGTGCATTCTTAAGATATAATTTTTCGTTTTAATTATCCGATTATTCGGATACATCTTTTTCATGCGCTGGCTCTCTCTCGGCCTTTTTTTCCTCTCGTCACATTGTTGTCTTCATTTTTTTTTGCAATATTTTGTCCGATAATGATGGCAATAACGAATATATTCTGATCACAATAATTAGTATGGATTTTTGAGAGAAAGGAGGGAATTATAAGAATGGGAGAGAGTGACAGGAGTTGAGGAAGAAAATCGAGTTTGTTTGTTAGGTATATAATTTTTACTATCATTTTTTTCGCAATGATATTATTACATTTAAATGTTTTTCGATGTTAAGGGGTATACGTAGGCGTTTTAAATATATAAATACATATATATATATATATACTCGTAGGATTGGAAACATAGCTATGGATCAGTCATTTACTAGTCGCGTCACAATTGTTTTTAGAAATTTTCTATACACCCTCGCGTTTTCAATCATCATCGCATGTGACAAAGAGCGTGTATGGTTATCGACGTTTATTTGAAACTCAAGACGTAAGACGCTATAGGTTTTTACTGTCTTTTTATTATTATCATTATTGATATTATTTTCTTTTTCTTATCTCGAATAGTATCATCATACAGAATTATTATCTATATAATTCTACTATTTAGTTGCACATTTTATGTACACTATTATACCGTGGTGTGTTCGCGCGACAGGACGTGGAAAAAGTACTACCGCTTATTTTCATATTTGCGGAGGATGTAGATAATACTAGTCCAAAAAAAAAAAAAAAAAGGAGAGGAGATGAAAGGAAAGTTTCTTTTATATTTTTGTTGTCTTTTTTAATGATTTTTTCCTTATTTCAAAGTTGCCATGTCTCGTTGTTGTGGCCGCGCGTTATTGGGCAACAGAATACTTCTATTGAAACAAAAAACAGCAGTACAATATTAGATTTTATATTATTCTATGTATTATAAATTCATCAGTAGTGTCAGCAACAGCAGCAGGATAGAAACAAAAATGAATAATATATAAATGTAGTGGATGAAGATTGACTGTCTTAACAGGACAATCAGTCTACAGACATTTGCTAGATTTCCCGTTTTTTTTTTTACGCTTTCTTCGGAAGCCATCTTTCACATTAGTCATGTAAACCCATATACATACATATTTACACACCCTTCAATTACTTATGATAAAAGCAAAGTATTCCGTTTGCCCGTTAACCAATCTCTATCTATACATAAATGTGCACGCGTCCGCATACTTACATCGTAACTGTAAGTACGTTGTTTTACATACCAAACGGAAATTGTATATACATATACATATATATTCTCTAACGGATTTTAGCACAAACCCATACACAAATATACGTAGACACTTAGACATAGACACATTGTACGTGCGAACGCGCGAGGCGTCCAGTCATGTGTGGCACATTCTCGTGCATAACTCAATGCAATAATCAAAGGCCATTCATTGTTTCTTTCTTTATTTTTTTCTTATTAGTAATTGTATGTGAAAAGAAGAAAAAATAAATAGATAGATGGATATATACATATAAATATCAAATTATATATTACAAAATATATTTATATTTATTGACAATTGTACGTTTATACATTAGGGAGTATTAGCATACTAGCTTATTTTTTGTTGCGGAGTTTTCTGGCATTTTTAGTTTTTTTTTTGTTGGTTCAATCACCAAGTCAATCAAATATTTTTTTTTTTCTGAAACGCGATGATAGTTTGGTTTCGATTATAAATTCAGATATCGCACGCGTCTTTTTTTCAGATACCTTATGCTCCGATTATTCCTTTCGCACTCGCAAAAAACGCAACAGAATAGCAAAAAACAGAGCGGTTCGTAATCTTCTGTTTCATTGGCAAACAAAATTAAAATTTTTCTCCGTCGTGTTTTTTTATAATTTATCGTTATATAGTTATGTGGTGATGGTTGGGTTAATCAAACTTTCGTACTTTTTATTCATTTTCGGCAGTTTAATTGTATTATTTTTATTTTTTTATATATAATTTATCGGCGTTTTGTTATTATTATTATTATTATTATTATCATTTTTGTATTTTATTTTTTTATTCTCTCTTCAAGGCCTCGCGTCTGACGCATATTACCATGTCATATTAACACTACAACGTAATGAATATATACTAGAATCTCGAGTGAGAATCCCTAGGGTGTGGTTTTTTAACACGTGAAAAGAACACAAAAAAGTAAAATTAAAATGAAAAAATGCAAAACAACTTGAACTAACTATGATTGGTCGTCCGCCTTTCCCTCTCGTGACTCGCTGACATCCGCTCGCGTTTTTTGCGCTCAAACACCTTCTATAATACTACTTATATGTATATTCATCTTTTGTCCGTTCAATTATTACACTGGAAGTGATGGAGCATGCCGCCAACCCTCAATTTAACTTTGCTTCTTTTTTAATCAAACGAAAATACTTACCGTGTCAGTTTAGTTGTCGAAACAAAGAAATAAACATTGTAATAATAGAATAATTCTTCTTCTATAAAAATAATGAAAAGTAATATGAATATGAAAAAAAAATACAATCAGACGGTGATAGATAGGATGTATACGTATAGGGTATTAGGCAGACAATAAATAAGTGTAGGGAAAGTACCCCAGGGACCAAAACAAAACCGCGTTAATTTAAATGGAGGACTGATGGTTCTAGCGTGTATACTTGTAGATGTTTCATATAAATGCATCGAAGACTAGACATTGATGAGGATCATATCTTGTGAGGAAAATAGATCCCAAAAAAAGACTTGATTGAGATTATTCCCACAGAAAAAAAAATAATTAACAAACAAAAAAGAAAGGAACAATTTTTTTTTCTCCATTAAAATCGAGCAAAATACTCAGTAGGCCAGATTCTTTTATTAATGAATAGTCTTTGAACGGTATATTTACATTTGAAGAAAATATATCGCGACAATTACTATCACGAGAATTATGTACATTATTTTATATTGAATTATTGAATTTTTATTTTTTACAAATGTAGAGATGAGAATATTTAGGCATGTTTATATCGATATGCTCTAGTTGGAGCAAATATTTTTAATGTGCAGGATAAAACCGTCATTTCGCATCTCAATATGTATATATATATATATTGAGATGCTACATATATATGATATATAAATATACACACAAACTCATAGTACTTTTGTTATATCGTATGGGTGTTTTTTTTTGTAATGGCTGGTTACATCTTAGTCTTTGCGTACTATGAATTACCTGATTTGTTTGACAATCAAAAGTAGTGGGTAGAGGTTCTGACTAGAGATGATCATTGTAGCCGTATAAATATATATATATATATATAAATATATATAAATATATGTGATTATGACAGTGAAATCGTAATATTACAACAGGAGAAATTCCTCCGCAATATCATGAATGTGCGAAAGATTAGAAGATTATTATTACATATTCGTTTTACATTTGTTGACTTAATGAAATTTTATTTTTATCATGGTTTTTTTTTTTTTCATATTTTTTTTCATTTTTCTTTTTTGATTTTATATCTGAAAAGCAACGAACTGCATCAAACATTTTATCAGTAAATAATTATTGTTCTTTTTTCATACATGCACAATAAAATTCGAGTTTTGAAATGGCATTTATAATTCATATTAAAATCACAAAATAATTGAATACAAAAAGGAGAAATCGTTGCTTGTTCAGTATGAACAATCTATGACTATTTTTATTACAACTATTATTATTACTGTTACTATTACTATTATTATAATTATTATTTATATCATTATTATTATTATTGTTATTATAGCTCTCAACTGCTCGTGAAATTCAAGAAGGAAATTGATTATCATGATAGAATTCATATATGCTCTCTACATTCACGTCAAATACATTATTGAAAAGAGTAGAATATAAAAGACATTTCCTCTTGTATTTCACGCGCAGTTGAATTATTTATATGTAGGATAATTTGAGAAATGGAAAATCACATAAATTTTTTTCGTATGGTAAAAAAGAAAAAAAAAAGGAGCTGGATCAAATGATTTAGTGTATAGTAATACAGCAGATGCATAATTTGCGGGCTCCACAATTCGCACACCACCAATGGAAAATAGTGTCTATAAGAACGTTAAAGCGTTCGAAGTTATTGACAATTTGTATGTTGGGGACAGGTGCAGCAGCCGCTGCGAAGCAGCGTAGGCACCTGGGTCAAATTCGCGAGCACCCTTATCAAAGGGCCGGCGCTCTCTCGTGAATACAGAGCAGAGTCGCGCCTACCGCGGGAAAGGTTAGTTATGCACAAAACCTTTATACATTACGTTTTATTTTTATTACGTATTTCTTTATTTCTTTTTTTTTCTGGTTGGATTTACTGCTAAATCGCTTAACCAATGTATCGTGGAGATGTGGAAAGCTCTTGCTCGATATTTGTTTTTTTATTTAGCTCATATATGTATACAAATTCCAGCAAGAGCTTTAACTGTGTACCTGTATTGTTCGTGGGTTCTTGAGAAAAAAAAAGTGTCCAATATCACGCGACACCAGTATTATGTCTACCAGTGAGGAAGCAAATAGAAGTGAATTTTTTTTTTCTAATTTCACTCGCGAGATTTTTCTTGTCCATTGATTCATCTTGAATAATTCATTGGACTTCGAGGTGGATCGATGTGAGAAGCGTGCTGATAATATCACATACATTGGAAAAGTGAAAGCAGGAAAAAACGAAAATATGGTGTATATTAAATTTTGAAGGAAAAAAATAGTGCCATGATGTGAAAATTTGTTATTTTCGGTCGTTTTATGCGGACTATTTTTTGGCGCAACTCCCCCGCTCCTAGGTCATAAGCAATTTCAATTTATTATATCGTTATATATATTTAGGATGTATGGAGAAAAAGAGGTCATTCGATTATTAGCTTTTTTTTTTAATTTATAAAAATAAAAATGAATAAATACAGATCACCATATGAAAAATAAAGACAGAAATTTGTTCGGGGAAAGTACGCAATGTGGGTGCGCACCTTCCTATCCGACAGCAGACGAAGAACTGCCCATTGTGCGTAAGAAAAAAATATTGAATTCATTTTTATCGAACAATTGAAAACAAAAATATGAAGAATGAATAAAAATTTTTTTCTATTGTCTCCGACTCTACGACGCCAACGAGATTGAATTCATAATAAATATTAGGGGCAGTGTGCGGTGTTGGCATATAAATATCAAAAGTGAAAACAGAATAAGGAGAAAATTGATGATCGAGTAGAAATTATTATTGAATTTTTTACCTTTTTTTTTTTTGTGCTTGCATTTGATATGAATGTAAGATTTCGATCACGAATTTTCCAGGACATCATTATACATATTCTTGCATTTTGTTAATTTTTCTCAATTTTTTTGTCTCTATATTTTTGTTTATTTTTTTTTCCTTTGTTTTTTGGCAACTTGTGCCTGTGGAACACTTATCGACCTTCCATTTCAATTGTATATAAATTTATATACATATTATCATTTATATTATATAAATACGATTTGAATAAATATTTATACGAAAGAATAAAAACAACAAATGGAAAACAAGAACTTTTTTTTTCGATCCAATTAAGGTTTTTTGTCATAGCAGGGGTGGTAACGTGATGCGACGCGAAGGTTTTCTTTCTCTCATGTTATTTTATTTAACTCGTCTATTTCTTTTTTCTCGTTCTCTCAGCAACACATTGTGCAGTTGGTTGAACAAGAAAAAAACAAGGAATATTTATGGGCGAACAATAAAAAAAAATAACCGATCTCAATTCTGGCAGAACGTTCAACGCTGCCTGAAAGCTGGCATCCCACCCTTTTCACGTATTACCACTAACATAATTTTCTTAACGATTTATTTTTATTACAAAATGACATCCTCTTATTATTAATTATACGCAATATCATCCATTTATTACATTTATAGTTAATGCACAAAAAAGCACTATATTTTTTTTCATACATATATTTTTATATATAATTATCGAACTAACAAAAATGCTCCACATGGCCAAGTTGACACTAACTATTATACACATTATAATTTATTCTCATAATACTGTAAATTAATAAGTATATTATATTTTGATTTACTATATCATTTTTATATAATTTATATTATGCTTCTGATATGCCTGGAACTGTATGATAAATCTTTTTTTGTCCTTCATGGCACGTGCCGTAACTCATGAGCCTTTGACAAAACCCGCTTGCTGATGATGGGACATACAAATTAATCACTGTTTATTATTATTCTTTTCATTATTATACTGGAAATTATTAATATAATTCGGAACGTGTAGATCAACAAAAAAGAAACTTTGAAAACAAACTGATAACCGTGCATTATAGGAATTTCACTTTCCTCTTTCATGTTAATATATAATTTTTAATATTATTTCAAACATTATTGTCACTCACTTAGCACTGCTATGTTGGTGGCAGGTGCACACCCAAGCTGCCTCTAAAATCGGTGGATAATTCGAAAATAACTTATTCGATTTGCAAATGGCAAAATAACTTATGAATAACAAAAAAAAAAAAAAATCAGACAATAATAATTAAAAAAACGAAAACAGAATAAAACAAAAATGAAAAGGTTTTCTATTCCTCATCGGTGCTCGAATATAATTTTAATTGTCAATGATCTCACGCATACATGTATCCAAATTTGAGCTGGATGCAGCTCATATATTAATAGAACATTAGTTCTATAAATTAAAAAAATCTAATATCAGGAATGACATATTTTTTTATTCATTTATTTATATATGAATTTTTTTTTTTCCATCATACATTAATATATTTAACAAATCTTTTTTAAATACCTATAGATTATTTTCTTTAGTCTCTTTCGCCTGTCCTATGCGCGGGGAGGGTTACACGAGCCATATAATCAAAAATTTATAATTGTCTTTGTTCAATTTGTGTTTATTCAAAAAAATATATATGTATAATATATATAGCCTGCTAGACACAAATAACCGTGGCGCAGGTATTCTCTTATCGCTGATTTTTTTTTTGTTTATTAATTTATCTTCACTCATTCAAATTCTGGAATGAAAGAACGAACAAATTTTTCAATGTATTCAAAATAATTTCTTGTTTGTAACCAATTATCATTTTTTGTATACATACAAATCAAATTGCTTCACACTAATAATAATATTTTTTAATTGATTGATAACGGTGCAAAGCAATGTAATATAAATTTATTACCGCACTATTTTAATTTTTCTCCAAGTTAAATTCAATGACATTATTCTATATATATATTTTGTAGAATTAATATTCCAAAGTTCAATAAATCAAGCATTTATACATCGGTAGGGAGAGCATTGCTTTTCATTAACTCAATTTCTCCAAGCTGACAAGCTATTTAGAAAAAAAAAAACAGTGATAACTTATATAATATTACAATAATGACGATAAAAAAAAAAGACAAATCATAATCAAATTACTAACAATACTGTTTTTTTTTTTTTTTTTTTTCTTTCTTGTTAACCCTGGTTGTCCATGGCCTGTAGGCTTGGAGTGCTAACAATGGAATCCACTCGCCCCGTGCTAACACCTGGACTCTGGAACAGCATCCGCGTATGATTGGTTCGCCACCCAGCCGAGAGCCTTCGCCGTCCACGCGTCACCAGCCCTTCTTCGTCAAGCTTATCCATCCTGTCTTCCCATAAAAAGAAAAACAACAACAAATGAAAAAATACATCTACAACCGATTACGATTGTAATTTCTACGCACATGATACAATTACGCAACATTAAATCATACCACCTTCTTATAAACACATACATACACATACACAAATACACAAAACGTTATATATCCCAATCTAAAATAGTTTATTATAATATTTTTAAATTTGTATATGCGATATTTTCTTGCTATACCAACGCAATCAACATAAAATGATCATCGTGCAAATTCAACCAGTTGACATTCGTCAACGTTGTCATCGTTGTTGTCGGTCACCACTTTGAAAATGTCTCGTATTTTGAAGTACTTACACTGATGTAGCAGCAAACTAACAGTGGAATGAGTGATACGACAAATACATCCAGCGAAAATTGGAATCAAGTTTTTTTTTTTTTTTTTTTTCTTTCATTGAATAATTTTTTTTTATGACACTAATTCGTTTTTCAAGCTCATTCACATATCGTTAAACATACAATATAAATTGAAACATCGTCACATTGTACGTGGATGATAGCTGCTTCAACGAATTTGGTAAATTCTGGTGTTTTTCAATTGTAATTATGAATTAATTAATTGACTAAGTTGATATTGTTCGATTATCTCACGCATAAATGGCACAGGGTGAATGGTGAGGGTATACAATGGTAAAATGCATTTCCATATAAAAGTTTTTTCGTCACTATGTGAGTTAATATTAGTATAAGTTTAGGGAAGAGAACAGAAAAACAAAACGCAAAATAAAGAAAAGAGTAAAGGAAATCTATTTTTCAACGTGGGTGGATCAGCACATCGCAAGCTGAGGGAAATAAAAGTGCAATACATTTTGCTTAGAAATGCTCTAACGGAAAAGAAAAAGACTTCTTTTTTTTTTGTTTTTTCTTTTTCTTCATTGAGTTTTTTTGGCAATAGATTATTATTATATTATTGTTTGATTTATTCAAGCGTATTCTCTTTTCAACTTAAATATACCGCATGTATTCTATATATGAAAACTGAAAGAGAAATGGAGTAAAGAAGCATGAAAATATCAAGGGAGATCCATGGTTTAATTGTATAACAGTTAATCATGATCCCAGAAACAAAGACGCGAACGTATGCGAAAGCACAAGGGGGATCCCAATCCGTTGTTATCACTTATTTGCAATTTTGAGAATTATTAATTTATAAATCATTTAGATTTTAGATGAATGAAACGAAAATTAATTATTAGTTTAATTTCTTTGTTTCACAAATATGCAGGATGGGGCGATTGTGTGAGAGATTGATTTACTTAATTAAAGTGTTGATTACAATTATCTGTACACGTGGAAAAAAAAAATGAGAAAAAAAAGCTGAAGCAAATAATGAAAATTCGCAAACTTCAGTTATTTTTTAGATCTGCCATATTTGTAATTATAAGAATTATTTAGAGATCCATTAATATGTATATGTAAAATTATTATTGCACATTTGAATTGGAAAATTGTTTATCTATTAATACATACCCCCATTTATTATTTGGTGGGTGAGTAGAGAATCTGTGAACGGCAATATGTTGATAATAATGGTAGCTCGTCTTTCATGTATATAAAATGCTAAGATTTGAAAAGAAAAATGAAAAAATAAAAACAGGGGAAAAAAATTAAAAGCATTAACATGGAATGAATGGGTGATCTGCAATTTACTTAAGTTCATGACGAGGATAAATATGTTACATTTTATTGATATTGTACGTAAATGTTGAACGAGAAAACAAAAAAAAATTAATACAGATGAATTATATTATATATATATGGATTCTCCTGAAGTTTTGGAAAATTTAATTAATCGCAGAAAATTTACTGTAGATTATAGTAATGACAACAGATCTGAATTCAAATGTCTTCGAAATTGTTCCTAACGTAGAAAAAAAGTTTATCGTTCGATTTGCTTTTTTCTCGATAGATAAAAAAATCGTCAGAAAATACAAAGACACAAATTTGTTTTATATAGATAATTTATATACAGAATATAAGAACAAAAGAAAATATATTGAGAGGACGATTTTGTTGTAGAGATGATCATTATTATTATGTACCAACTAACATTTTTATGTTGATAGTCGAAAACAAAATATCATAATTATTTTCTTTCTTAGTTTCATCACACTTCGTATTTCATTCAAAGGGCACGTACCTTGGAAACGTGCAGGATAATAATTGTGGCAATATTACTGATTTATGTATAATTCTGATTCTTTTCTTTCTTCATTCTTATCTCGATATGTAGATCTGATTACGAATAGAGACGATATAGTACTTTTGAATTGATGCAAAAAGTGCGTTACGTAGAATCGATAGAGGAAAAAATGAAAATTTGCAAATGGAAAAAAAAAAAATAAATAAATAGATAAATGAATATCACATATTTTATTGAATAGATATATCATGCGTTGAATAAATCAACTAGAATTTATGTGAAGCTATAATGATAATAATAATAATAATAATAATAATAATAATAATAATAATAATAATAATAATAATAATAATAATAATAATAATAATAATGATAATGTTAACAATAATAGATTTATGTGTATGGTGTGAAAAAAAAATAAATGAAAAATCATCGGTGATATATCTCTCATTTGAAAATATACTGCAGCAATGAAAACAAAAAGCTTTACTGTCACCAAAAATGTAAGACGTTTATATTTCAACATGTAAAATCGTGACGCACCATTTTGTTTCTAAAACCTCAAAGATATGTAGTAAAAACAAAAACAAAATAGAACCGGAAAATGATTTTTAAGGAAAACATGTCAAGTTCATCCTACTACCCTGACCACATTACGGTAGTTTATTACCAAGATTTACAATATTTAATGATATTATATATAGATAATAACATCATCAGAACACCATTAATATAAATTTTCTGTCTTCTATATAGCATGAATAAAAAAAAAAATAAATAAATAGAGACATATTTTTAATACTCTCTCTCTCTCTCTTATCATGACATTTGAATCAATTGGCGTCTATTCTATCGAGTTGTTAAATTTCAATAAAGAAAATAATGAAAACCTATAGAAAAGAATCCTGATTTATTCACGCATACAATTCCTGATCAAAAATATAACTATATGATAAATATAGTCCTTTTTCTAAATAATTTTATTTTATCCTGCGAGAACGAGGTCACCACGAAGGAATGCAAATGAGTTCTCCAAGTTCCTTATTCCTGCAGCAAATATTGGATCCTCTTCCAATGTTTTGTAGAACTTGGTCGTTTTTTTTCTGCGTTCGATTTCTTCTACATCGCAAGACCATCTTCTTCGGAAAGACAGCTCAGTCTGGATTTGTTGAAAAATTAAAAACCTTCAAGGTCACATAAGGTTACGATCAACTGCCGACATAAAATGATTACATTTTAAGCACAGAGATATTTATCACTCGACCTGGATGATAACAGTGAAGCTTGCACGTCTTAAAAAGTTCATGATGTTGAAAATAAAGTAAAGATTCATTATTAATTGTTGTTATTCACATTCTCTCGATAATGGATGTTCAGATGGCGCCACTGTGCAGACATCCTCCTAGTTGCCCAGCAACGACCTTTAAAAATCGTAATCCACCTAATCAACCTAACTATTTCATCACACGTACATTTATTTGCTAGATAACTGTACACGTATATCATATCAAATAATATCGTGAACAAGAATCTCCAACATTTGACGTTGGCTAGAAACTATTTTATTCAAGCAATCATGAGTGCGACAAGCCAATATGTTCAACTTTCAAGTGGATTTCAGATGCCACTTGTAGGAAGTACGTTATCATTTTTGCTATAATCACCGTATAAATTGAACGTTATAAAGTTTCATTACATCGCATATGTTCAGTATGAAAATTTAAAATTTATTTTGGGTTAGATTTTTATAAAACAGTTTTACATTTTTTAGTCGGTACTTACCGAGTTACTGGAAGGAATAGAATACACGAAGTTATTGATGAAGCCTTGAACGTTGGTTATCATTCAATAGGTACACACAATATTTATATATATATATATATATATATAGACATATCTATATAGAAATAAATGTTATTTTACATGTTGCAATTAATGGTAGACGATTCTCATGACTGGATATTTTTTTTCACAATTTATTTAGATACCGCAGCGGTGTACAGGAATGAAGAGGATATAGGTTATGCCTTGAGCAGTGGATTATTGAACAAATACGGTCTGGAACGTGACAATATTTTTTTAACAACCAAACTTGGTATGTGAAATGAGTATATTGTCATAAAATATGTTACATAATTGCAATTCACCCGAATAAAAATGTATGAAATTTAAGCTCCAAGTGAACATGGTGATCCGAGACAAATCAGAAACGCAGTAGAGACTTCGTTGAGAGCATTGGGATCGAATTATATTGATTTATATTTAATACATTGGCCTGGAGCAACAAGAATTCCTGAGAATTCAGTTGATAATATCAAATTAAGATCGATTACTTGGCAAACTTTGGTTGATTTGAAAGCGCAGGGATTCCTGCGATCAATTGGTGTATCAAATTACACCGTTAAGCATCTAGAACATTTACTTCAAGATTGTCATGGTGTCAGACCAGCTGTGAATCAAGTATGGACTTGAAATTATCTGCGAAATTTCATCAAATGCCTGATGCACTTATCTATTTTATTTATTCATTTCTGATAGATTGAGTGCCATCCTCATTACAGACAAGAACAATTGAGAGAGTTCTGCAATAAAGAGGGGATTCATGTTCAAGCATATTCGTCATTGGGGACGAGTAATGAAACGTCTTTATTGAAGGATCCAGTCGTTTGTCATATTGCCGAAGAAATTAGTGTTTCACCCGCACAATTGCTACTAAAGTGGGCGTTACAGCAAGGAATCGGTATGTCTATGTTTTTTTTTTTCACTCTGCAACGTTGATTTAAATTGCTATTTCTACATCTCATTTTTGTTCATAGGCATAATTCCAAAGGCATCACAGAAACAACACATTATTGACAATGTTAAATTAGATTTTAAAATAAATGAAGATCAAATGAAGCGATTATCAGGATTGCCGCAAAAAAAATATGCCTGGAATCCAGATAATGTCGTGTAAATTGAATTAAACTTCACGCCGATACTGATGAAAATTGCAAAGGAAAAATTATAAACACAGACACCAAATTTTTATTCCACACAATAACAACAAGTCTTTCATAATAGAACACACGATCCGAGATAGAAATGTCAAATATTGCAGATAAAATAGCTAAATTATGTATCGATAAGTACAATTGTTTAAAAAAAACTGGGAAGCCAAGTGATCGTGAGTGGACAGTATTAGCTGGTGTTGTGCTGAAAAAAGATGATGATATGTATGTTGTTTCATTGGCAACGGGTACGAAATGTTTGGGCGCTAATGAATTAAGAAATACTGATTTATACAATATTGGTGATCGTTTAAGTGATTCACATGCGGAAGCACTCACCAGACGTGCCTTATTACGTTATATGTACGATCAAATTCATCAATTATTTTCTTCGGCAACAAGTGATGCATTCATATTAAATAGTAATAGACAAATTGAACTGAAAAACAATGTATCTTTTTATTTCTACTGCAGTCAAACACCTTGTGGCGATTGTTCAATAATTCCAAAAACTGAAAATCTATCGATTCATAATTTGAATGATCCCCCAGTAAAAATAATTAAATTAGATAACGACAGTACAGAATTTAATGGGGATATCGGGATGATCGCGGAAAAAGAATGTTCGAAGATCAATGATATACATCGGACAGGTGCGAAATGTGTCAAAACTGAGATGAAACAGGATTTTCATTTACCTGGAGTGAATTATCATGTAGTCGGACCTTTACGAACGAAACCGGGACGTGGCGATGCTACACTCAGCTTGTCATGTTCCGATAAAATGGCAAAGTAAAAGAAAAATAAATTTGTGAAATTGTTGGGTTTGTTATTTGAATAATAATGAATTTGTAATAGGAGTATTCATTTTTGTAGGTGGAATATCCTTGGAGTTCAAGGCGCACTTCTATCTTTACTGATACCGAAAATAAGACTAGAAATTATTGTCATTGGTGGAGGATGTCCTTTTTCGCTCGAAGCTATGGAGCGCGGTGTGTACAAACGATTCGGCAGTAGTGAACGTACAGCGCCGAAAATTATTCAATCTTCATTGGTATTTGTACATATGAAGGGTGAGGGGAGGATAAATCCTGCTCCATCCAGTATTATATGGTGCGCAGTATTGAAACGAAGCCTAGAAATAGCAGTGGATGGACGTAGACAAGGTGCAACGAAAAACAAGAAGGGAAGCAAATTACTGGTGACAAAAAAATTGCTCTTTGCAACATTTTTACAGACCCTCGATGAACATCCTTCCCTTCCGAATCCACCAACACATCCAAAGGCAGTAACATATTATCATTACAAACAATGGTCGACTGAATATCAAAAATTATGGAATTATTTAAAAGCAACAATGTTCGAAGCGTGGCCTACAAAACCAACATATCTGCAACAATTTACAATATGATAACAAATAAACTTTTTGCAATATTTTATTACGAATATATAAGAAATATATATTTACAAAAGTGAAATTATCAATGAACTATAACATTCTTCTACTCAAATTACTGTATCCTATTCCAACACAAGTCATCAGTACTTGGTCTAAAATAATATCTTCGTCTTCTTCATCTCGTGCAGGCTCCAATTTAAACACTACACCAAAGAAATCTTTCAAATCGCGTAAGAATTGAATCCTGAAACGCAAAAAAACAAAACGATAAAGTTATAAAGAATATCATCAAATGAATCTAGAAGTTATCAATCTAATATTGAAAAATAATTTTTAATTCTTACGTTGCTTGAGTCAAAGGTCCCACCAGTACTTTAGACACGTCCTTTTTACCCAATGCCATGAATAATGCAGTCATACTTTGAAATGGCGAATCAATACAACCATTCCTATATATTTCGTCTAACAGTTTCATTGCTGCTTCTTTACCAAGATCTTCTGGCACACATGGCAAAGATCCCGTTGTCATCAATGGTGAAAATGCTTCACCACTCAGAAATACTTCATTATTAGTTTCTGCGGTAATGGTGATACCAAACCCAGGAGATTTTCCACCAGTTCCGCCGCGACAATGATCAGTATGTATATAAATGTCAGGCAAAAAGTTCAATAAGACTCCTTTTGCTGATTCAACTATACGATTTGCAATTGCTGGTGATACTCGTATGCTGCATGCCAGGCCCCTTATTCTTTTGACCATTCCAGGATTTTGAAACTGTCGAGACAAAAAATAAATAAATTATTTCACACTCCGTATCATGTAATTCATCACAAATAAGAAATGTTTGCGTCCAAAGTTACTACTGCTCAATTGAAAACTTCACCTGTACGGTTTTTAAACTGCGATTAACAGGACATTTGAAATGAACTTCTCCACCACCATCTGGTGCAGCTCCTCTCTTGCGAATATTCAACTCCAAATCACAATCACCAATAATAAATTTTTTCAATACTGGTAATCCAGACGATTTTATTCTATCAACCGATGGATCTGAACAAATGCAAAAATTCAAAATATGATTGAATGAATAATTCACAGAGAATTGAGTAATCGTGAATATGAAGTTAGAAAATATTTACCCAATGTATTATTAGTAATTCCGCGTAATTTAATATCGATAGGTTTCTTGCAAAAAGGTGCAAGAGCCATAATGGCTTCCAAATAATAACCAATTCCTCTTTGCAAATTGCAATCATGTTCCAAAATACCTCCTACTAATAATCCTGGACAATAATAGAGTGTGGTACCAGTTTCATCAATATTAATTACTGATCCATTCGTCATTCGATCCAATAATCGAATCAAACTCATCTCATACTCTATAAAATTTAAATATAAAAATTAATTTCTTCATTTTTAATAACGACCAATTCTTAACCTACCTCTCAATCCAGTATCATCATGATTTTTCCTTATATCAACAATTCTCACAGGTTTCCCTGACAATGTAGAGAGCAACAATCTATATTTCATATAATTGCAACCCTCGTAAGTCACGACATTTCTTCTTTGTGTTGGCATTATTTCACGCTATAAAAATCAACAAGTACTTTAAATTTTGTAATTACATACGCACATGATCCTTTCTTCGTTAAAATTGTATCTGATTTATTGAAAGGAACACATGGCCACATGTGTCGCTTAATAAATTCGTTCAATTCCGACAATCTTCGGATTATTTTCCCTTCTACTAAAATACTGCTCTCCTATTGGTCGAAAAACATTGTATAGCAGAAGAATGACGACTGTAGCGCCGTTACACTTCAACTATCTATCTGTATTTATTTACTTCAAAGATACTATTAAATATCTGGAAATAATTAATAATAGTCCTCAAGTGATGAATTATTCATTCATAATCAACTTATATTGTTTGGCATGAAGTTAGTCAACAAGAATATTGAAGCAAGTGTTGCGCGGATTAATTCCGATCTGGTACAATTTTTCCCGCCAATTCTCATGATGCCAACATGATGAAATTGATCGGCTATAGGGAATGCACGATTGGCCAATGAAAAATAGCCAAAACCAACCTGCCAACCAATTACACACAGGTAATCCTATAATAATTTGATATAAAAAAATAAAATCCCCTGAAAAACATATCTCACCATGTTTGCCTTTCAAATGACGTCATCTACACAGGATTTATTTATATAAATTTGTGTGAATAATAAACGGTTCGTCGCACTTTGAACAGTGTCTGAAGATCCACGTAACGACATTTATAATAACAGTACCAATCTTCGCAGAGAGCTGATACACGTAAGTTAATTTCATACCTGTGATTATTAGCTTATATTGTACAAATGTTTCCGCATTAATTTATAGAGTTTATGTGCGTGACATATTGTCCTTCAACTTTTCCGGTTGATAAGAAGTTACAGCCATTTATTTTTGTGACATCAAAAGAAGAGGTAGTGAACCGGTATTAATGATCAATTCGTAATGGATACGCAAATTTCTAAAATATGATTGATATAAAATTGCCCCTTATCAAAATCCATTTCGTGGGACTGTTTTTTTCTTCTTTAATTCATAACCTCACCTCGGGATCAAGCATTTTTCCCTTCTATTACGTCTTATTTATGATAAAAATTTTCAACAATATTTTTCTGCAAAAAAAAATTGGTCAACGTGTTTTTGATACTTTGGACGGAATATAACTGCGTTTTGTGGTTCTGAATACTCGTATATATTTTGACCGTAGGAACACCGTCAATAATGAATGCGCATATTAGTCTGTTTCAGATTTGATTCAATTGAAAAATCAGAGCCGGTGATCAAACAATAGGTATCCAATCATGAGTCTACAATGGACATTGATTGCATCATTTCTCTATGTAGAAATTTCCATTGTATTGCTACTGGTGTTACCAGTCGCATCGCCAACAAGATGGCAAAGATTTTTCAGATCGAGGTTTCTTCAAAGTCTGAGTAACCAGGCATCTGTATATTTCCTAGTACTGCTCGCTATTTTGGTGTTGTTCTTGTTGGATGCTATTAGAGAAATGAAAAAATACTCTAGCATTGAAAATACTGAACATGCTCATTTGGACGCAGAAATGCAAGGTATTCTTCATTTACTTGATTACTTTATCATTTACATCCGATGATACTAATCTAATCAATAATTTAACAAACAAGAATATTTATATGCGTTTATTTTTTTTCTACAGGAAATATGCGACTATTCCGTGCACAAAGAAACTTCTACATTTCTGGCTTTGCTCTATTCTTAAGTTTGGTAATCCGACGTCTGGTCATTTTAATTTCCACCCAAGCGACTCTTTTAGCACAAAGTGAAGCTGCAATGCGTCAAGCACAATCAGCAACCACCACTGCACGTAGTCTTCTATCACAAAAAGGCGAAACTGCACAAAATGACAGTAATGAAGTTCATGATAAAGTTGTTTCTGAATTAACATCGCAAGTGTCAGAATTGACAGCGAAAAAATTGGAACTTGAAAGTGACCTCAAAAAGGAGAAAAAAGATAAAGAAGCTTTGAAATCACAAGCTGATTCATTGGCAAAAGAATACGATCGTTTATCTGAGGAACATTCAAAATTGGTGAAAGCTGGTGGTGGTGATAAAAAAAGCGATTAGAAATATTTTTTCTTCCCTTCATTCTGCATTAATTGATATTTCATAAATTTATTACTTTCGACAAATGCTACGCATTATGGTATACAATTTTTATTGCTTACTTTCTCCTACCACAACTCCAACAGTCCTTTCTTATTTCTACACACTAATTATAAAACTAATTTAGAGAGAATACTCCATAAATTCATGAATCTTCCGAAGATTCTTTCATTTAATATTTATAAAATAATATGCCTTAATGTTTTGTTTTGTATGGTTATTGTGTCGTTATAAATGGTTATGTTTGTAAATATGTAATTGCTAGATTTCATGATTACTGCTACTTCTTCTACTATTATTATAACTCATGTCAAATATATATTCAAGAACACAATACTGAATAAATAACTACAGATGAATTGAATTACAATACCCGTTCGAATTTTCATGGACTATCATGTCTGCATTCCACTAAGCAGCTACAAATAGATTACAGCTTTGAACCCGAAAATAACGCTGTTGCAGTGCGAAATTCGTCTCATCTATGTTTCTCATAAATTGGATTTCCGCGGTCAGAAGCAGAAAGTCATTTAAATTTCCAAAATAGATAGTAACAAAAGGTATTAATGTTTGTTCTCTACAGGTTTAACGATGATTTTTTATGAGCGTCGTCGAAACTTTTGAGGTCGATATAAATGAAAACGAATAAGACGCAATGGAAACTGTTGAGTCCCCAGAGTCAATGGAAATAGCTGTTACAAAAAAATTAAGGTTAAGAATATCGAAAATTATTTGAATACCTTTGTTTTTATTTCACATTTCACACGTCTTCTATCAATCATTATTATATATACGACTGAACAACAATTAAAAATATTTAAAAAATAGCTGTACATCATTAATTAACCAAGCAAATTTATTCATCTATACATAATTCATTTCATTTATTTTCCCGTTAATAGGACATAAACAAATTAATTATACTCATGTTATTTCACTTATAACAAATAAATTTTCGTAAATCAGCATTGTGTAATTACTATACATCCATTCATCAGCCTCGAGCAGCAATAATATTAGAACGACGTTGATCTACACAATTATTAAATTCATTAACTTCACTTGAACATTTTAATATTTCCCGTGGATTTTCTTGATAGCATTTTAGCACCTTAGCTTTATCCGTGCAACACGGTGGCACAACTGAATCAAGATCGATAGTTTTTTTTCCTGTAATCAAGAAACAATTATTTGAATTAACAAAGAAAAAAAAAACAGAATTGATGGAGATCATTTCGTTCATAGAATGTACTGATAATTTAATCGAATCAATCTTGGCAGGTCAGACGATGAAAACAACACCGAAATCAGACACCATGTGTTCTCAAGACGCAATTCAATCTGAGCAACAATAAATAACTCCAATAATAAAGCAAATAAATTTATGAATATGAGATGAATATCATTATCGATATCGAGATACATCAAGAAACCCTTCCCAACAATAGAAAATGATTTTTATCTGGTCGCGTCAAAACCTTGCGTAATAATTTAGCAACAATTTATATCAAAAGTATCAAAGGCATTAAAGGTCAAACCCCACATGTAATTGCTAAACAAATTCTACTCAAATTACCTTGAGCATTAGCAACTTCATCAACAGCTCTTTTGTATTCATCCTGGAAGACCTTATTAATTTTTTCATGTTGTAATTTTAAATTAAACAATCGCTTTTGCCAGTATTGATCCTGGGCTTCAAGTTCCATTTCTTTTTGTTGCTGTATTTTATAAGCTGTTATTGTATACTCTGGATATGCTTGTACAGGATGTTGTTGATGTGGCACATCACTTGGTGGTAATACTCTTTGTGTTTTCACAGGATGCGTTATTGTCTGTTGGGTATCTTTTATTCCAGATGATACTATTCCATTCGAATGACCGGCATTATTTGATGACGATGCTGTTGTCGTATTCTTATTACTGTTCGTTAACCTCTCGACCAAATCAGCCGATATTTGAATAACTCCTTCCTCATTGTTGACCGTTATTTTCCGGGCACTTTGACTGCCACCCATTCTATCAATCCTATCTTCCTATCTTAAGAGTGAACCTATGAACATAAATAAGAGGTTATATACACCAACTGATCAAATATTGGTTTTTGAAGATTGCCAACTTGTTTTTCGTTTTTTTGCTACTTTTAAACACTATTTTATCGTGGATAATCTTGAAGAAACAAATTACCTGTTCGTTTTCGTACAATATGGTTACAATTATTTTTACACAAACTTTTTCATTGAACTGAAGTTACATAAACTTCATAACACACGCTTCATGCCCAGAGATGCTCAACTCTACGTTATTATCAATGAACTTATGTATGGTATGCATATATATCAGACATGAATGCATAGTTATTTTTTCTTTCATTTGTGTGAAGACAGAGGTACTCAACCTACCAGAATTGTGCATGTTGGAAATTAGAGTAATTTCTTGTGATGGAAGATTAATTTTGGGTGATAATTATTCTTTCTGTCTTGTTTATGAATCAGTGCTGGAAGATAGAGATAAGAATATTTCATATTTTTTGTATGAATCAAAATATTTCTGGACTTGAGGAGGGATTGGTAGCGCCAACGAGTGGTATTCTAATGAATCGAAATTTCGAATTTTAGAAGAATTTTCGTTATTTTAAACCCCTTATGTAGAAGTTTATTAATTTCTTTGTCTCACGGATTGAACTAATAGTAGTGAATGAATGTATTGATGTACATGAGTGAATGGACAATATTATGCGTTCATTTGAAGAAATTCAAACATACATATATTAATGATAAGTTAATCGAAATCAATGTCTTTTAACTTGTTAAAAACTCTACAATACCTAAATAAATAATAGGCAGGATATAAGCTCGGATTATGGATTTCAGGGATACATTCTCCTCCGAAGTTGCTCAATCCCATTGAGAAAAAAAAAAACTTAAAAGCAAACTGTATGTACTCATGAATATTTGAAACACTCATGTGAACCTGTAATTAACGACAGTCCTCGAAAAAACCATAAAAAAAAATGCACACAATAGATCAAACGCGACAACATGGAATTAACATGAGCCAATATATTCACTTCGATTTGAAATGATAGATAAAAAATGTAACTCTTTTATTAGTTTTTTCTACCTAACTGAACTCAATAATTGATTTAACTCCATTTGAATATCCTAAGAAAAAATATTTTTCATCAATTGCAGTCTACCAGAAACGTTAGAGTAGAGGTGTCGAAATTTCACGAGTTATAACACATCGAAATATCATGAAACGACTACATTATTTTAGTTATTTAATTTTTAATATTAACTATTATTTATTCAAAATCTTTGGATTGGCACCATTTAAAATTGAATTAAATAATTATCAGGATAGTAACTCAATTAATAACTTATTTGAGTTTTCGTATTGTAAATTGTCATCATTCTATAATATTATTTTGGTTGTATTGGTAATGAGTATGAATTATACATCAATTTTATTTTTATATAATTATCATACGTTCAATGACATATCTCCAATAGCAGCAAAGGTTTTTTTTATAAAAGCAATTATCGGTGTTTCAGTCTTAATAGCAAGTTGGATAATTATTTGGGTGAAAAAGCACAATGCAATAAATTGTGGAAATAAATTTATTAAAATTAATATTGCAATGATTAAAGCACGTCATTTATTTTCACATAATCCAATTACATTTCGAATTGCTGCAATATTGATTATGAATATTTTTATCTGGATATTTCTCGTGATTACAGATTATTTATTATTTCAACTTATGTTGTCTAACACTGCAATATCATTGCTCCTACCAAGCTTCATATGCAGTTTATTTTTCATACAGTATGGTTTTATATTGATATTGATAAAAATAAGGATCAACAATTTAAATTGCGCAATAATGAAATTAACACCGAGAAAAATAATGTTTGATTATAAGAATAGTGTGTCAGTTTTGTCGCAGTCTTCATCACCAAGTCAATTAATTCTTGATAATTTGATCACAATTAGAAAGAATTATGATTTGTTATGTGAAGTTTTACGTGAAATAACATCGATATATTCACTTCCAATTTTTTTTATGATTATCTCATTCAATTATAATATCATCAGTTCAATGTATTATTACATGAAATTATTTATTAAACCAACCAGCGAATGGTCAGTGTTGACAATTATCAATTCATTTTGCTATATGGCAATGGAAATTTTTCCGCTTATAATTATGACAACGAGTGTAACTGAAATATCGAATGAAGTGAGTGTAGCGAATTTTTAAAGATAAAAATTGTTTTTAAATCTATTATGGGCCATAGCGATCTGTACGGTGTGAAAAATTTATTGAGGCCAAATTTTCGTACACTGCTCCAGACACGGACGATAATGAATCAATTGCCATAATATATTTCAACTCCTATTTTTTCAGATGGACTCAACTGCTGACACCATCTATTCATTAATGAAAGAGCCGATAAGAGATCGCGAGATAAGAATTCAGGTAATATTAAAGATAGAAACGAAAAAGTCCTTATTTTTATCAATTTCAATTTAATTGTTCGAATTGTTCTAGTTGGAAGCATTTTCACTCGAGCTGCTTTACAAGAAGGTAAACTTTAATGCGTGCAATATGTTTCCTTTGGATCGAAGACTTTTACACTCAGTAAGTTATTTTTGTTTTCCTAATTCGTCTTTGTTTGAAACGATTTCAACTCAAGAACAAATATTTTTATCTATTTCCTTTTCCAGATCGTCAGCATGGTTACAACATATCTAATTATTCTACTTCAATACTCCCCACCCAAAAATAAAAGCACTTCAACGATCTGACAACGATAATTCCCTCAATAATATAAATATTCACTATTTATCAAGGGAGACATTAAACCTTAGAATAATTTATTTAAATAATAAAAATAAAACTTTGCCTACAATAATCAATGTTCCTCACAATGGAGCAGTATAAGAGCTCTCAGTCACTGTTAATAGCATCACGATAATTAATGTCTTACATTATCTAAATAAAAGTTATATTGAAGTTAAATTTGAATTAAAAATTTGAATTTAGAACTTAATGTTAATGACATACCGCCCTGTGACGCTCGTGTAGCTAACTTCGTAATTCCCTAAATCCTGACCTAGAATTATTTAGGGTATTTGAGTATTAAAATTTTCCACCTTTGGCAACACTTGAATCCGTTATCGTAGTCAAACCAGCATTATTCATCTCCTTCCATAAAACCGTCAAATGCTTCCCCCTCACCGCCATCTTGCTAGTTTCCCGGAGGAGACGAAGGCTACATTGTCTGTAGACTTTTGTCAGTCTAATTTATTTTTAATTTGTTTGATACTTATTAATAATGGCTGATTTTCTCGATTCTGAGGCAGAGGAGAGTGATGTGAGTTTCTTCATAATAAATAAATACTGTGAACCAAATGTTGCAATACATATAGATGAAATATAACTACGATTCACATTCTCATGCATGCTCGTCCTTGTTTAGGTTAATTAATTAACAATATTAATTTTCATCATTGTAGGAGGAAGAATTGGATCATGGAAGAAAGAAGAAGGTGAAAAAGGCCGTGGAGGAAAGCGATGAGGAAGAAGATGGTAAAACTTTATGCTTGAACAATAATTATTTTATAGAAAATTTTTGGAGCAAGCTAACACACGGATTTGCGTAATCTTTTTCTCATTATCGTATTCGGTTATCGCGGCTAATTAGTTTTTAATATGACATCGTAAGATGTGACAATACTTTCTAAAGTAAATTATGTATCCGTATAGATGATGAGGACAGACTTAGGGAGGAGCTGAAAGATTTGATTGATGATGCTCCGATTGAGGAAAGTGAGGGGGAAGACAGTGATGCTTCTGGCGGATCAAAAAAACGAAAAAAAAGTGATGATGACGATTATGATGATCGACTTGAGGACGATGACTACGATCTTATCGAAGAAAATCTTGGTATCACTGTCGAAAGGGTAAAATACTTGTTCATAACACTTTGAATAATGTTAATATGGGAATAATATGGATCAGAATTTGATAAGAACTTGACTTTTATTGTAGAAACGATTTAAACGTCTTAAACGAATGCAAGATAAGGAATCGGATGACGAGGAGGAGCAAGGAGTTGGTGAGGAACGGGACGCTATTGCAAATGAATTATTCGAAGGCGGCTCCGGTGACGTATGTGTACATTTTCTATTGTATTTCAGTGTCAAGAATTGTTTTGGATCTTTTGTCCTTTAGATAAATTTACGATTTTAAAATGCAATTATGATTTTGTGAATCAATGAAAATGTTATATGATATTTGTTATGTGTTTTGTTTAGGAGGATGAGAGAAGGAGTGAAAGGAGTCATAGACAGGAGCCAGAAACGTTCGATGAAGAGGGAAGTGAAGGAGAGTACTCCGATGCTGATGATTTTATTGTAGATGACGAGGGAAGACCGATTGGTGAAAAACGACGAAAGAAAAAACCGATATTCTCCGATGCTGCACTACAAGAGGCACAGGATATATTCGGTGTTGAATTTGATTATGATCATTTTGAAAAGTATGACGAAGGAGAGTATGATCAGGAAGATGAGGAGGAAGAGGATGAGTATGTGGAGGATGATGGTGAGGGTGGGAGACGTCGTAGACGCAAGAAGACACCGAAGAAAAAACAAACAAAGAGGAGTATCTTTGAGATTTATGAACCTAGTGAACTCAAACGTGGACACTTCACCGACATGGACAATGAAATTCGTAATTCAGATCTTCCTGAACGAATGCAGCTTCGCTCGATGCCGCTCACTCCAGTGCCCGAAGGTTCCGATGAATTGGATCATGAAGCTGAATGGATTTATCAACAGGCATTTAATCGACCGTCAATTTCCGTACAAGATGCGCATTTAAATGCTGATAAAGAGCGCGCGCGAAAAGGGCCGCAGACAATTGGGAAAATTAAAAAAGCACTGGACTTAATGCGCAATCAACTCTTCGAAGTTCCATTCATTTCATTTTATCGAAAGGAATATATTACACCTGAATTAAATATGAATGACTTGTGGAAAGTATATAGATTTGATGCAAAATGGTGCCAATTACGTCAGCGAAAGGAAAATCTCCTTGCATTATTTGAAAAAATGCGAAACTTTCAGTTAGATGAAATAATGAAAAATCCTGATGCGCCATTGTCCGATAGCGTTCGCGTCATCAAAGAAGAGGACATCGATCGATTGAAGAGTGTACAGACTAGCGAAGAGCTCAATGACGTTCATCATCACTTTATGCTATATTACAGCCATGACATTCCTGCTATGCATGAAGCAGTGCGAAAAAAAGAGCGTGAGGCAAAACGTTCAGAAAGAATACAAAAGCGTCGAAAACAATTGCTCGAAGCTGAGGAAAACGGTGAAGATCCACCGGCTGATGCTGAACTAGAAATAGACGAAGAGGATGAGCCTGAGGATACGTTGAAACAAGCAGTGAGGACTGGACCTTATGCAATCTGTAAAAAAGCTGGATTAGACACGTTTGCAAAGAAATTTGGCCTCACGCCTGAACATTTCGCTGAAAATTTGCGTGACAATTACCAACGTCACGAGGTCGATCAAGAGCCAATAGAACCGAGTGGGGTCGCGCAAGATTATATTGGTCCGAAATTCAAAGCATCCGATGAAGTATTGAAAGCTGTGCAATTAATGGTGGCAATTCAACTGGCTCGCGAACCATTGGTGAGGAAATGCGTGAGAGAAATGTACATGGAACGTGCAAAAATAACAGTAAAACCAACAAAAACGGGTATCAAAGATATCGATGAAAATCACCCGATTTATACGATGAAATATTTGAAAAATAAACCCGTACGTGATTTGAGTGATGATCAATATCTGAAATTATCAATGGCTGAAGAGGATAAACTCATTGAAATTTCTCTGAGTGATACAATTGAGGGTAATACTAGTAGTAATTATGTTGATGAGATGAAACAACTCTATATAAGAGATGAATTCAGTAAAAATGTCCAAGATTGGAATAATTTGAGGATGGGAAGTGTTGAAATGGCCTTGACACGGATGGTTATTCCAGATTTAAAAAAGGAATTGAAAGCCAACCTCATAACTGAATCGAAAGAGTATGTAATGCGTGCATGTTGCAAAAAAATGTTTAATTGGATTAAAACAGCACCTTATTCCTGCGAATTTCCAGAAGAAGAAGATGAGGAGTGGGATACAGCTCAAGGAATACGTGTGATGGCGATTTCATATGTACCCGATTATAGTCAAGCGGCTTTTGCTTCTATTATTGCCCCAAACGGCGAATGCACAGACTATTTACGATTACCACATTTGCTCAAGAGAAAAAATGGCTTCCGAGAAGACGAGAAGGTATTGAAAGAAGCGGATTTATTGGCAATACGGAATTTTATGTCAACTAAGAAACCACATGTTGTAGTAATTGGAGGCGAATCAAGAGAGGCATTGATGATATCGAGTGATATCAAAGAATGTCTCATTCAACTCACCGATGAAGAACAATTTCCCATGATACAAGTCGAAATTTTGGATAACGATTTGGCAAAAATTTATGCCAATAGCAATAAAGGCGTTACAGAATTTCGCGATTATCCTGAACTTTTGCGTGAATCGATTTCTCTAGCTCGACGTTTGCAGGATCCATTGGTTGAATTCTCACAATTATGTACGCCTGACGATGAGATACTCTGTTTGAAATATCATACGCTGCAGGATCAATTGCCAAAAGAGGAATTATTGGAAAATTTGTACTTGGAATTCGTGAATCGAGTAAATGAAGTTGGTGTTGATGTGAATAAAGCAGTGCAACAAACATATTCTGGGAATTTAGTTCAATTCGTTTGTGGATTGGGGGCCAGAAAAGGTGCAGCTTTGATAAAAATGTTGAAGCAAACAATTCAGCGGTTAGAAAATCGAACACAACTGATCACCGCGTGTCATATGGGTCCCAAAGTTTTTATAAATTGCGCTGGGTTTATCAAAATCGATACAAACAGTCTTGGCGACAGTACCGAAGCCTATGTCGAAGTACTGGATGGCTCGAGAGTTCATCCCGAAACTTATGAATGGGCAAGAAAAATGGCAGTGGACGCTCTGGAGTACGACGATGAAGACCCAAATCCAGCTGGTGCTTTGGAGGAAATTTTAGAGTCACCTGAACGTTTAAAAGACTTAGATTTAGATGCTTTTGCGGAAGAATTGGAGCGACAAGGCTACGGAAACAAATGCATTACATTGTATGACATCAGAGCAGAATTAAATTGTCGATATAAAGATCTGAGAACACCATATCAATCGCCCAGTCCGGAAAAACTTTTTGACATTTTGACAAAAGAAACTCCTGAGACATTTTACATCGGTAAATTAGTTCTGGCAACGGTGGTTGGTATCAGTCACAGAAAACCTCAAGGTGATCAATTGGATCAAGCTAATCCAGTGAGAAATGATGAAACGGGACTGTGGCAATGTCCATTTTGTTTGAAAAATGATTTTCCAGAATTGTCGGAAGTTTGGAATCATTTTGATGCTGGCGCGTGTCCAGGAAAAGCAACTGGCATACGATTACGTTTAGATAATGGAATATCAGGTTATATTCATATAAAAAATTTGTCTGATAAGCATGTCGCGAATCCAGAGGAAAGAGTTAGTGTTGGACAAATAATACACTGTCGTGTAACGAAAATTGAAGTTGATCGATTCAGTGTTGAGTGCACGAGTAAGAGTAGCGATCTTGCTGATAAAAATCATGAATGGCGCCCGGCCAGAGATCCATTTTACGATACAGAAGCTGAACAAAAAGATGTAAAAATAGAAGATGATACGAAGAAAGTTAAACAACGACAAACTTATGTGAAACGCGTTATTGTCCATCCATCATTTCATAATATTAGTTATGCCGAAGCGGAGAAATTAATGCGAACAATGAAACCAGGTGAGGCCATTGTGCGTCCTAGTAGTAAAGGCGCTGATCATTTAACCGTGACTTGGAAAGTCACTGATGATATTTGTCAACACATCGATGTAAGAGAAGAGGGAAAAGGTAATGCCTTTTCATTAGGGCAAAGTTTGTGGATCGGCAATGAAGAATTTGAAGATTTAGATGAAATAATAGCCAGACATGTTAATCCAATGGCTGCATATGCATCAGAATTATTGGACTTTAAAAATTACAAAAATGGTGTTGACGGTATGAAAGATAAAGCCGAGGAATTGATAAAGGAACAGAAGAAAGCGTTCCCGAAAGAGATACCCTACATCATGTCGGCAGCAAAAAATTATCCTGGAAAATTCATGATTTCATATTTACCACGAGATACTTGCAAACACGAGTATGTTACTGTGACACCCGAAGGTTTTCGTTATCGTGGTCAAATGTTTAGTCGCGTAAATGATCTAGTTCGATGGTTCAAACAACATTTCCGTGACCCTATACCAGGTCAAAATACACCAAGCACACCCCGCGGTGCTGTTACTTCACGTACGCCATATCACGTAACACCTGGTCCACTTCCTGGCATGAATTCCGAAGCAATTGCTAGAGTAGCTCAAAATCTTCCACACCATATGCTCCATTCACTTTCTCAAGTTGCCAATCAAACGCCACATCATTATCCACCGCATACACCTGGTGCTGCAGGCGCTACGGGTTATGGTGGAATGCATACTTATCCAAACACACCGTACACGCCATCAGGACAAACGCCATTCATGACACCTTACCAAACGCCACATCATACACCACATCATTCACAACCAACTCCGCGTTATGGACAACAAACGCCCAATCATCAATTTTTACATCCAGCTGCACCAACGAGCCAGAATTTACATCACCGATCAACGCCATCATCACATCGACTCAATTCAACGAATAATACCGATGACGATACATTCGATTTGCAGAAAGCAGCAGAGGCATGGGCGCGACTGAAGCAAACTACTCCAAGAGGATCGTGAGTGCAACTCTTTCATTTTACTCTAATGTCAATTTTGTGAATGTAATGTAGGGCGAGTAATTATCTGGAATTTTACCCCACAGAAACAGTACACCGAGATATGATGAGACGCGAAAAACACCGCGGGGTTATGATGAGCCAACGGGCAGATCGACTCCAAGAAATCGACAATCATCAGGACGTACGCCGTCATATAAATCACCTCGAGGCACGCCTCATACAAATTCGAGTCCTCGTAGTATGTCATTGAGTGGCGATGGTACACCACTTTATGATGAAAGCTAACGAATTTATTACGGAATTGTTATTATAGCCAAGGTATCTTCCGATTATCACAATGGTGTGATATTTCAAACATATTTAACTCAATGCATATAATTATGGTTATTTTAACTTTTTTTTATCCATAGAATGATATTAAACTCGAATTGTATATTTCGCCACGATAATTTCTGCATACTAAACAAATCAAATGCACATAAACAAAAGTACATAATTCATTTCAAATATCCTTTTTTTTCTCCATGAATACAAAATAGTAAAAAGTATAATTGATTATTTTAACGAATATAATTATTCTTTATGTTCATTTATGGCTTGCGATTAATATCAAAAATTCGAAACTTGATCATCTGACAATTCACTTTCGCGATTGACTCTTTTCTTATATTTATATGTAATCGTACCGCGAGCATTTGGTACTTTATTTTCATCGTTCCGATTATTTTGTCGACCTGAAAGTTTATATTTACGATTTTTTTCATCTTCAATTTCAATAGAGTCAACATTTGATGCGTGTGCCGATCCTGTTAATCCTCTTCCACGCTGAGTTCTTGGTTTGCCATTTTCGTTCTCTAAATTTGCCGTTGTATTATCAATTTTTGCTCGTCGTCTTTTTGGTTTTGATGGCTCGTTGTCATTGTCCATCGAATCACTTGAATGTGGACTCAATTGTCGTGATGAGGTTCTCTTAATACTTGTTGGTTGCTGACCACGTCGTCGATTCTCCAAATCTCCAGAATTTCTAGTGATTCTCACGCATAACTCTCGATTGGATGCCATTCGCTCCAAAACGTTCGTGTTTGTATTTCTCTCTTTCACTTTGATTTCAGCAGAACATTTCTCTTTTATGTCCACATCAACGCTTGAGCTTTTCTTCGTTGAAACTGTTGTATCTTTTGCACTAGTGTCCTTGCGTTTAGATGAATTTTGCGTGTCATCTCTTTGCGATATTTCTGCAGATAAAATTGATGAATCTTGAGAATTGCCGGGACTGTACACTACCTGATTGTCTCTCATTGTCACTCGTTCACCTTTCCAATAACACAGAGGTGGTAAAATTCGACGACCGCGTGAACTTACTGGCATATTTTGTATATCTTTTGAAATATTCAACAACTGTCCTGACGAATTGCTATTATCTAACACTAATTTCTTCCATTTTTCACAAAATTGTGAAATTTTTGAAGGACATCCATTGAAACACAATTTCTGTAATTCTTTTGGCATTGTATGTTTAGTGTCAGTTAAATCACCAACCAGTTGATAATATTCATTGCTCTCAGTTTTTACAATTTTCAATGAAACACGTGCTGATATAAAATCAGTGGCAAATTTTCGATTAACAACATGATCGGCTTCATTCAAAAGTTTTCCTTCAAAAATGAGACCGTGATCGGTTCCAGATTTTTGCAAAACTTTCGGTACCCAAGCAATCAACCGCTTGGGATTGTTGTCAGATCCAAACACACCCTTCCCTTCATTCATATTCTCACTCTTAAAATCTCCTGCTTCTTTATCCTTCGACATATCTTTAATATCTTGCAATTTGACAGTCAAACTTTTGGATTTCGGTGTGGCTTTCAATTGTTCTGCAATTAATGATAATTCGTCCGCGGCATTTCCTTTTCTCTTTCGATCGTCAAGTGATTTTGATGGCCGCAAATGTTCAATTGCAGACATGACTTCTCCGTCTTCTTCTGATGAATCCAAACTAGGATTTGTTAATTTTTGTGACTGAGATTTTATCACTAATTCTGGCTTTAAATTAATCGATGTATTTTGTATTTTAATAATTGTTGGTTTTTTCTTTCTTTCCGGTGAAATTGATTTTGATACTAATTGGTCTACAACTATCTGTTCTTCCATCAATCCATCATCGCGAGGATTTGTATGGTGTTTTTCATTTTGATTTTCGCCAGCGTCCATCAATTGATTTTCTTTATTGTTATTTGATATTATTCCTTCATTGTCATGGTCATTATGAGAGAATTCCTGTTGAGATACTTCATCAATTTCGCTTATCTTTGAAAGCGCTTTGGGTAAAATTTTGTCGTCATACGGTTGTGAAGTGTGTGGCGAATGTTTCAATCCAATTGCCGTTCTCTTCATCACCTGTTGCAAACACTGTGCATTAAATTCTTGGAGAACCTGTTTTCGCGCGTCACGCTTGCCTCTATTCGCTTCAGAAAATTCATCTTCTGTAATGCTAACACTGGAGTCATAATATTGATGTGTAGTTCGCGAATTTGATTGATTCGTTGAATGAGTACGTCCTTCAAAGTCATTTCCTCCGAAATTATTATTTGTTTTTAGGTTTTTGTATTTGTCGTCATGGATTTTGCCCTCATCTTCAGTTATACTAACACTCGAATCGTAATTTTTTAAAAACCCACCAATGGTTGACATTGAACTTGCTCGATCGTGACGATGACTCGCCGTTGGTTTCAAATTCTCTCGTTGCAATCGATTTGAAGCCGATCGCATATTAACGATCGCATTTCGCGGAGTGTTGGTATGATGAATAGCTCCAGTAGTTTTTGGTGTCACCGTATGCGCGGCATTTTTCATTCGATCGTGCAATCCTGTATCGCCAAGAATTGGTGGCGGATTAATTTTTTTTGGAACATAATCGTCGCCCTCACTATCATCCGATTTTTCCATACGTCGACGACTTAATTTTCTCTCTATTATAGACGTTCTTCTATATGCTGACAGTTTATCATGCGATTTTGAAATTCGTCGAGCGGATTTATTTGGTCTATTACAGTCCGAATCATTTTCGTCGTTTTCGTATGAGTCGGAACTGTCATAATCGTTTCGCGATAATCTTCTACGAACTCTTTGCTTACGGTTCGAGCCGCGTGTCATATTTGCATTTCTCTTTGAAGTATTTTCATAAGTATCACATGGACTTTCATTCTGTCCAATGCGAGCAGTTGATGAATGAGAAATATTTGTTCTTGTATCGCGTAATTTTGTAAAAGTTGCATCAGAATTTATTTGAGGTATATAATCATTCTCCAGTGAATTTTTACGCGATGAGACATTTTTGGATTTAATACTTTCTGTTCCAGTTTCAGCTTCGGATTTGTATGACATGATATACCTGAAACAATCGTACATTTGGAATATTTTATCGATATATTCAATAGAACAGTTTTTACTATTTAAATTCTCGAGAATGATATTAATTTTGTCCTCTGGCAATACGTCTTTCAATGAAGTAACATTGATACTTGGTTTATATGGTGTAAAATTAACATTCGAAGTATTCAGATCTACACGATGAATACGATTAACAGAAGACGTATCAATATTAGCACTGCATTCATCGTCGACCATTTTTGGTTCGATTTTCGAAGCATTTATTGATTCATTGCGAATAGTATTTGCAGCGGAGCATTGACATTGTGTATAATTAAATGCCTCCTCATTGGTGAGCGTCCGATTGGTTGCTGTCAATAATTTTGAAGAAATCGAGAGACTCCGATCTCTGAACGAATTCGATCGCAATCCTGTCCTTTTTCCAACTTTTCGTGGTGAAGTAATTTCAGTTATTTCACTTTTAAGATCATCATCGCTATCAGTGATTGGTGTAGGCCATCGAAAATTTAAGCTAGAACCTCCGGCAACGAAATTACGCCAAACTTGATAGACGTTTTCCCAATCATCCGGGAATCCATTGAAAAACTTCCCACGTATATAATCCGGCAATTCATTTCGCTCATCAAAAATATTGCCATTGAGATTGTAAATGTGATTAAAAATCGATTGTACACTTATCGCCGTGAGTCTCCGAATAACTGGTTTGCTACGAGCAACTTTTCCACATTCCAATGTTCCTTTAATTATCAATTGACCTTTATCATTCAACATCACACGCCATTTGGAAAATATACGATCGGGTATTTCAGTAAGTGGAAAATCACTCCGTATCTCATCGTGCATCGTTTCTTTTTCAAATACCACTTGCGATGTATCATGAACGTTTTCTGAACTTGGACACTTGGAAGAATAAACGCTCGACAATGAAATGCCATAATCATGACCCATGCCAGCATTCCCTAATCGCATATTCACCTGAGGATTAACTCCACCAGCCGGCGAATTTCGTCTTGACGAGTGTGCAAGAATACCAATACTCTTTGGCGGTGGCATAAGTGCTCGTGAAGCATCATTCGTTACCGGAAATTGCTTCACACTTGATGTGGCAATATTATCTTTATTATTATTACTATTAATATTATTATTGATATTTGGAAACTTCTTCTGATTTTGATGTGACAAAACATTTCTCATGTTAGTGCTTGATGATACAACTTCACTACCATTTTTAGAATAAAGTGAAACTGCTGCTGAACTAGTATCTAAATTATCTCCATTAATACTTGATATATTTGGCCATGCAGGATTATCACTGGTGCCATTGTCCGCATTTCGTCGCTCTGCCTCCTTCATCAATGTCATTTTCAAGTTGCGTTTCAATCTTTTATAACGTTCATTCATCTGTATATCGCCATATGTACTCTGAAAATAGTAATGAACACAAATTATTACATTAAAAAATATTTCCAAGCTTATTTATATTTTTGAGGTTATGTCTTACTTCAGACGGAGACTCCATTATTAAACAAACAAATAAAATTTATTGTCCCATTTACTTGGTGATAAATTTCATCATTTTTTACGTCGTAGGTTGTTGTTTGTAAACATAACCTCAAAATCTGCAATTTTGCAATTCGTTCCTCTCTATACACTGTTGTGTTTTAATATAACAATTGAGGATTAAGAACTTTATTGAAGAAATTTAATCAAAATAGTGAGCCGTTAATATAATTGCGTAACTGTTTTATTATTATCATCGTTCCTTCATGGTGTCCTCTGACGGGTCTGCGGTTTGACCATTGGATAGCATTGGATAGCGGAAAATTAGCATTCTCAGACACGACGAGAAAAAAAACACCCTATCTGAATTGATGTTATGACGAGAGATGTCACTAGTGTTCTAAAAATATCCCCTTGCTTTTTGTTGTTCTTTTTTTATATAAACAAATTTGGAATAAGTGCCCATGAAGGGCCTTTCTTTTCTGATGAATAATTTCATTAGGGGATGCACATGATTTACAACGCATATTCAACAGCGCAGTCATGCACATCCAAAATATCCAGATATGCGAATAGTATGCGTAGGAACATCTAATGGATAATTAAAATTATACATATCATTAATATAATATAAATAACTATATGAATATAAACAAATATGAATATGAGAACAGTACTGAAGAATATGATAGATGGAACGTATTTTCATTGATCATTGATGATCATACACACAAACAAACAAACAAGATGAAAATACAGAATAAAAAAATAGAAAAAATACGAAGTCTTATCTAACTTCGAAATTTCCACGTTGGAGATTAGACAATGTTTTAAATTTATTCTTACTGATAATTGCTAACCTCTGCTGACCAAATAATGTACAGTAGATACAAGTGTTCTACTTCGTAGTTACTCTATTTGAATATTTCATATGCCTATCGAAGTAATAATACGGTCCAAATGTCCAAAGAGTGACTATGGTAATTAAAATTTTGATTATTAAGAAAGGACACGTTGGAAACACTTGAACTGACGGCATAGTTAATGCATAAATTATGCCCACAGCCCTCTCATGATTCTAAGAAAAAAAAGATGGGAAAAATTGATATCATTTCAATTACCTATGCACAATTGTGTAAATAGTATAAGCCACGTACGCGGCATGATACTCTGCTCATATAGCGAAGAATCTAGCAGGAGTTGATAGACAGCATCAGCGTGATCATGGCACAGATGCAGAACGCTAATTATATCATTTTAAGTATTTTGATACAATTACTTTCCTTGGTAATAGTTAATGCCGAATACTGGCAATATGGCAATGCAACTAACTACGATTTATCACAAAAATTAGGTAAATCACAACAATTAACATCATATTTGATATCGGGACACCGAGATTAGTATATGTATATTGGTATTTCTATATGGGAATTGGATAAATTGAATTATGTAGTATTATTGCGAGGATATGCGCATTTATAACTGCATGTTATTTTTATAGACCGATTGAAACGTGCGCCATTCCATCGATATATCCCATCCAACATACTGACAGCCACAATCAAGGATGGAGACGAAGAAATTCACCTCACCTGGAAACGGGTGGACCGATATTTATTCAATCAGAATTTGCCAGTTTACACAGCGCGTATTGATGATTGGGGACCAAATCACAAGAAATCTGATGTTCGTATACGGAATGTGAACAAATAGTAGAAGAATATATTGTTAGAAATTTAATTATAATTTTTTGTGACAGATAATGAAAGAAATTGGAAATACCATAATATATCACGATATTGCACACAAATCTGCGGTCATGTATTTTGAAAATATGGATCAGCTTGCAAGTATCAAACAATAATTAGCAAGAAGATGTCGTGCGGATTGATACGGAAAAATTAATTTTATGATTTTATTTGTAGTATGGGGTTGTTGGAAGAAGTTATGAAATCACGCGTCTTCCGATAGATCAACTATCGCAACCTCTTGTAGTAGGTGGACCATATGTTAACAAGTTACCATATTACCCGCACGGGAAAAAGAAACGGAAAAGACCCGTAGAGACACGATGTCTTCGATTCGATGGTGAGTTTCTTCATCATTTTGTATCGAATGACGTAAATGTATAAACGGTATTCAATGTTATCGTAGGGAAAAAGAAAAAGCTCAATTCGGCAGAAGCCATCGCAAGCAGCAGCGTTCAATATCACGAGGACACTGTACCAGAGCAATTCTATGTCGAAACTCTTCTTTTTGTGACTTACGACGTTTTCCAATATTTGTAACTATGAGCGTTCACTTTTTCAATTATATTCTTTTGATAATATACTATATTACGATATCACGTATATTGTTTTACAGTCGTCAAAAGTTTAAAGAGACGTTCATGCAAACACTCATGTTCATCTATTTACTTCATTTCAATGCGGTGGATATGGTATTTGCTGATTTACCAATCAATGAATTTCAGATATATATAAATTTGGCTGGAATCATCATTGAGGAAGTAAGTACTATTTTTATCACATACGGTAACAGAATTTGACTTTGTTTGATATGGTATATCTCATTTGGTTATTAAGGAAGATGGTGTATTTAGTAGAATAACTGATTACCCACCTCTAAAATATGATAATCGGCATCAACTCCACGCTGACGTTACTATTTTTCAACAACTTGTTCGGTATGAAGACCATTTCGACTTCCCATTTCCAAAAGACTCGTATGACTTGATGATGGTTTCCACTGGGTGAGTTTGCCTTTAGTTTAAAGATTAAGTAAAAGTTATTAGGATAAATTTTCCTTACATGATACAAATAATGAACTATTCTTCGATTACAGACGGGAGCTGTACTACGGTCAGACTGAATTTAGAGGTATGGGATATAAATTGGGAAGTGGGAGTAATTTAATAAAACAAAAATACATGAGCATGCACAATATATTTCATAATTCTTGATCTAAAAATGCATCTATTATGAATCCAGGTTGGCATTTGGCAGTCCCGGACATTTTTGCCTTGAGGCAAAATAATGATAAACATTCATACGTACCGATGACATTCGTACGAGCTCAAGATACATATCAAGGTTACTGCGTTGCAGCTCACGAAATTGGAAAGATGTAAGATATTTCCTTGGACAAGAATTGCGTGTTGTATTTGAATAATTTTGTGCCTTCATATTTCTTGTATAGTTCTTATATGGAAACCTATGATTCCTAAATAATCTACTTAATAATTTTTAGATTAACGTTAAGGGACGCAATTTAACTGACATTTTCAGTATTGCACATCTAGTAATTCATCGCAAAATTAACTTTCATTGTGGTACTTTAGTTTAGGAATCCAGATGAATGATCCTATTCACAAAGACGTAACAGAAGAGGGAATTCAGTGCTACGGTATCATGCAACATTCAAAGCACCACTGTTCTTCGTGCATGAAATGGAGTGAAGAAAGTATCGATCAATTGAGAGTATTTATGAGGTACAAGAAAGAAGAATTAATTCATTCAACCTCTTGAAAATCATAATATCGTGTGAAAAAAATTCATTTTCTTTATTCCTAAATAATAATGATAAAAATTCATTAAATAATACAGGGAAAATCGAAATCGTTGTTGGCTCCTTAATAAACCTCGATCGCTTGCTCCGCCGGATACACCGATGATAACTTTATCACCATGTCGTCAATGTACTTGCTTCGGATACAGTGGTTACAGCGAGGTGCGTGGTGATCATTTCTCGCGATATATTACATAATTTCTATCAATTAGATACAAAATAAATTATTTAACAAAATACTCATACAAAATAGGAAACACCGAATGAGTGTCCATGGTTTATTCCGGCTGATGGTTGTGGTGATCCTCTACAATGTAAACTAAAGAATTTTGAATGCAGCCCTGAATCAATACCAACCATCTTGCCGTTCGATGGTACACCATGCGGTGAAGATAAGGTATTATATCATTCCCTATCTTTAAGTCTCATGATCACAATTAATCACGGAGATATATAATAACATTATAATTTTATAGGTTTGTCGGAATGCAAAATGCACAAATTTGTGACAAACTATGCCCAACTCAATACCATAAAATAATTCAATAATTATGATAATGGAGATTTAATCGTTTGGAAATGTAAATCGGAATAAATTACGTTCATGAATAGTTGTATTAATGTATCCAGGTCATTTCAATTTCGTAACTACCAACATTTTTGGGTTATTGAAATAATAAAGATAAAGTGTTGGAAAAATTGATGTCTCTTTCTTGTCTTCATATTTCTTCATATCTAATAAAGTTAATTTCTTGAAAAAGGTCTTAGATGATCGAGCTGTTCAATTTGAATTTGGATATGGCATTTTAAAATTCATCACACAGACTGAAATACGAGAAGGAATAATAATTATACACTGTCATATTTACTAATTAAGTGCAATATTCATTATTTAATATGTATCACCCATTCAAGCGTACCAGAATTGTACCTTACGATTATGAAGATTTTTCATAATAATAATTTGTTATTATTATAATTTATAATTAACATGAGGCGCATGTAATATCGATGACTATTATATCGTCGCGTGAATTATATATCTTCAAAATGCAGACTTCAGATATATGTGGTCCTTTTTTTATTAGCTCATCAGTCCTATAGCTCAAAATTAATATAATATCGGATAAAATTTTACAAACATCTGCGTTATATTCATAGCAAGTCAATGAAACAATAATATATAATATTGATTCTTTCCTCTCTACCGGGATAATATTAATGCCTGTGTGTGTGTTATACATATCATCATAATCTGCATACATAATTATATATCGAGCGTAAAACACATATTTGAATAAAATTCGGAAAATTTCTCATAACAATTTTTTGTCCATATAATATGTTCCATAATTGAAATTTGTGAACAACCAAACATAACAAAAATATCCCGCATCAAATATGCATTGGCATATAAGCAACAAACATCAATTATAAATATTTGATAAATTATTTATCACTCGTAAAGTGAACAAGCAATTGAAAAAATGAATGACACAAAAAAAATTATACTCATTATCACAGAATACATGAATAATGAAAAGTCCACGTATATTACTCGTGAGATGGATCCATTATATGCATCTAAAACTGTATAAAATACGAAGATCGTATACTGGTAAAATGCGAGACCACCAATACGAAGATGTTACATAATTGATTGTTTTTATATCAATTTTGTCTTAGACTCCATCAAATGGCTATTATTGCGATGTGCAAAGTATACTGTGCTCCTTTTCCTTGTCCTATTCAATTTAAATACCCGAATACACATTTTCCTATGATGAATAAAATGTAGTTTAATACATCGATGTAAATTTTCGTCTATCACGTTTGTAAATATGTTTTATAATAATTTACGAGAGAGTTTTCCATTTTTTTTTTCCTTTCAATTGTTTGTTTCTGTGGTTCATTCGTATATATGTCAGCGCTATATGTATTAATCTTTATCGATAATGTGCCAATGTTTCATACGATATTTCATATATAACCATCGAGCTTTTATATATACGTATACGAGGATAAATCCTAAAGTTGATTTGAGTATTTTTTATTAATAATTAATGCCATAACACCAAACATATGCCTATAGTGAATTTATTATTATTTTCCCACCTCATTCTCATCATTCTGAATTTTCCGCGGTAAAGGTGAATAATTGATAGTGATATTATTTTTTTGTTTCTCTTAGTTTTCAGTTCCGACGATATATAACTAAAAAACACAGTTTGCCACGCAGAAGCAAAAAAGGGAAATGATCAAATGACTATGACGCGTTGAATTGAAATAAATAATAAAATATATAATAATAAGATATTACTGCTTTTTCGACGTATGCGCACCATCATTAAAATTTCGCTGCTGTTGTTGTGGTTGCTGTTGACTTGATTGATCTTTTGAATTATTTCTATCTTTATAGTCGTTACGATGTTGTTGTTGTTGTCCACGGCTACTGTCTTGTTGATCACCGCGATCACGATGACGTTGTTGGCCCCGAAATTTACGATTGCCACCGTCTCTGTAATAATTACCACCACCGTTACGATATCCTCGTTCCGCTTGATAGAACGGTTGATAGTACGGTAAATCACGTTTCTGTAATTCAGGAAAAACAACATGACTGATATTTGCGTCATTTTCATCTTTATCTTGACGAATTCGTCGATGACGTTGGGCCAATGGATGATCATAACTGGAAGTTTCAATGGATATTTAGTGTAATTATTATTATGGCTACGTGATTGATGTTCCTTAACTGTCAAAGGATCGAATTTACCTGAAACGTCCTGGATTAACTATGCCTGGAGCTACCATGTGTGCCATATCTGGCTCACTGACCTCTTTCTCTAAACGGTTTCGACGATTGTGCTGTCCTGAATGATGATCATAACTGGGAAATAAATTAATATTGATGGTGTTAATATTAGGACACTAAATATTCCAACATGAAAAACTATCGACAAATGGTTTTCTTTACCTGGAACGTCCTCGCCCGGCGTTTCGCCAATAACTCTCGCCCTCCAATGGTGGAAACTTATAAGAATTTCTACTTGTTTGTCCAGCATCGCCCGAGGAGCCACGACTGTGATGACCATTCTCATTCCCTCGACCACGACCATGTCCACTTCGATTACCATTTCTTGCTGATGTTGCTTTTATCGTTGCAATTTCTTTTTGCTGGTCCGCATTTTCGCGTTGCAATCTTTTAACCATTGCCTCAGCATCCTCCAAACGTGCAGTCAAATCACTTTGAATTGATTCTGATGTCTCACCAACTTGTACACCAACGTCTGACATTTGAAGTTGGTTTTTTTGCTTCTCTGTTTGTTCCAATTGTCTATTGTAGAAATTAATTATCGAAATTATTGATTATACACAATATAAATTTTTTGTTCTTATCAGGAATAACATACAATTTTTGCTTCTCAATCACTTCCAGAAGATGTAGATTTTCTTTCTTTGCTTCATTGAATGAAGTTTTAAGCTCTTCAAGGTCACGTTCCAGAAGTTCAATCTGTAGAGGAGTAACATTGACACAAACTGGGCTTCCCTAAATATTCCAGACAAAGACATCGAACACAGTAATCAAATATAAATCGATGTCTCTAATTATTATATTTAATAATATCTCATGTGCAATTTATGTTTTAACACAAGAATTTCCTCTTACTTTTGATTTCACAAGCCCATTTGTATTATCTTCTGGTGATGATGGGCTTGGCAAATTTGGAGTGCCTTTTGTAAACACCAATTGGAACTGTAAATCTACAATAAAAATAATTGACAGTGAATTTAAACATTCACTACTACTAACAATTACACTCGATATATTTAATATTGCACCTCTATTTCGTTGACGAAGTACTTCTACCTCTTGATGTAAAGCTATTAATGTTGCCTGATGTTGATCCTGGAGAAATTTCATATTTTGTTCCAATTGTGCAGTTCTATCTCCGGTGATACCCTGCTGCGGACGAAGTGGTGTATTACCACTATTACCACTGCCATCATTCCTCGCCGGTAATGTGACTAAGTCTGGCGCTGATTTTTTCCCCTGTTATGAATAATTAATCATAAAAAAGTTTGATAAAGCAATAATTATTTTTAAACTGTTACAAAAAAAAAAAACTAACAAGAATCACTTCATCTATGATGTTGATGTATTCCTATTAATAAATCAAATCCATAAGTCACTGACCTGGGGAAATGGCACTGTTGGCAATTTAACTAGCACCTTTGAAGTCATGGCAAAATTGGTCTTCACTTCTCTCCTATTAAAATAAAGTAATAAATCTTGATATTCATTTATTTGCAATTAAAGTCTCGAACCTGCCCGAAAAATTTATTTTCCGTTTTTCGTCTGAGGGATTCGATCCATTTCTATAATCATGACATTGCATTTATGTGCAGCATTATTCGTACTTTAAAAGTTTACCGAAAAAAATACGGCTCTCCAGAAAACAGTGAACATAAATAATTTTCAACGACACGTGATATGAATTTGTAACTATCAATTATTTCTACTTAATATCTGCTAATTTCACGAGGGCACTAACGCGCAATAATTTTTTGGTGTTCACAATACATACGTGGAATGTTTGGCCGATGTGAAACCGGAACTCGTTGCAACAGGGTGGTAAACGGCGCTGATGTGGGTAGAAGTGATATTGGTAGTAGACTGAATATTCTTGTTATATCGTTCGTTGTTTCAAACGAGGCTAACGCACCAACTACGTTATATTTAATTTTTTATATTAAATCGTCTCGTTGATAAATGCAGCCATAACAAGAGAATTGTTATAGTTTATGTTCCGGGGTACAGCACCGGCACACTACACTGCAATTTCTTGGGGGATGATTTTCTCGCTGAGACCAAAGGAGCCGGCGAGTATTGATCGGTTTGTGAGTTCCGCTTACATAGCTGTGGAACTACATATAACCACGCTGTATAGTACCTATATAACATACGCGGGCATTTGTGCGGGTGGTGTAAGCCACACCCACTGTGTATATGTGTTTTTGTCTATAGAAAAGAAGACAAAAATTGATGGATATGAAATTTTTTTCATTTGCCAAGAAATGTGATTCAATCATTGTTCTTCACATTGACTTACATTCCATTGTCTTTATAATCTGTTAATGCCAACATTGAGGAAACTCATATGTGAAAGAGCATACGTGGTGTATATATTCTTAATTTTTTATTTTCGCTTCAGGACCAAATCCAGTGTGACCTCTTGATGATCAACGATTTACTGTATATTACGTATACGAATTCAATATTACATTGTCTTCGAAATCCAATTCTACTCATGATCAGGATATGTATTTCGGCAGCTACCTACAAGACTGATTGGAATCCGATACACACCTTACCCTGGTAGAACTGTTCCAATCATTGTTCGTGCACTACATAATGAAATAATGCTTGGACACGATCAGAATCAACGCGTGAACAAGAGTACATTCCAACCACTTGGACAATGATCGAAAAGGTTCTATCAGGATTTGGATGAATGCAGACATTCGTTAACAAGGATAGTCATCCTACAGACGCATCAACTGAAAAAATTATAAACCGGAAATTAAATGACAAATTCGACAATGAAATATAAAAAATATTATAAGAATATTTTTACTCACGTATGTTATTTACCTCAATCGCATCCATATATTCTGTTTCATTTGTGGCTATCAAGTTGATTCGAGCCACGCTATGTTTGTTTAATATATGAAATTCATCTTTCGTATCTGCTGGGAAGGAATTGGATTGAAGATAAATTTTTTTACATATATGACGATGCCGAACTCTTATAAGAAAAAAAAAAGACAGGGAGCTGAGTATGAATTTTTTAAATTTAGACATAAAGTTAAAATTCAAACAAGTCACGTGGCGATATTCGCGTTTATTCTTTTAGTATTCATGAAAAAACACCTTCATCCATATATGCATATATATAAATATTACAGAACTTCACAATGACTGGATACTACATGTATATATATATAGATATATATATTTATATATTATGACACAGTGGAACGTATGTTCTCCAACCTGATATGTAATTTGAAAAAAAAAAAAACGCATTCGCGTCTGTCGCGGTCGTGTTCGATTTTTCACCGCGTGAAATTATTTAATTTCAGAGTGAACATTTTTGTAATAATTATACATTAACATTTTTCGTCTTTTTGAATAATATACACATATACATAAAACATATCCCATATGAATTGGGTGAAAAGATATTGGACAACAAACATAACCCAAAGACGGATATGTCATCATCTCTCGTCAAATCATTGAAATTTAATTATTTAAATAACAAGGACACCGAAGATCTATTCTTTTCGGATGACGAGGATAATGATTTCAATTTTAAGGTTAGAATTCACACTTTTATCATAGTTTATTGTATGTCAAGAGTTGTACCATTTTGGTATGTAAATTTTGATTCTGATTCTCCATCAGTATGTACCTGCAAGTCAATTTAAATATATTGTGAAAGATGTGAAGAGACAGAGAACGAAACAGGACGAAGAACGCGTTTGGGCATCTTTTGTCCAACAACAGGAACATAAACTTTCGGATGATCGTCATGTAGAATGTTTTCATGGTGTAACGAATGCTAAACAGCTATGGAGGGATAATTTAGAGGAAATTGATCGGGAATTGAAAAGACTTGAGGAAGATGCACTTCCAGAGCAAACGAAAAGACTGAATGATTGTGAAACATTTCGATTGAATAAAAAACAACATGATAAATGGGTAAATTGGACTTGCTTTCTTTAATTAATTGTTGGTAGATGTTAGTTATGGATTGTTTTCATAATTTTTCAGGTGCAAAAAAATAATGTCAACTCGATACCAATTATTGGTTGTCCAATCGAGAATGATGATTCGGGGAATAGTGATACATTGATAACGATACCAAAAGAAGGTCGTGGACTGTTAACATGTGAACGATCACCAATATCAAAATTAAATCTGACTACGAAAAAAAATAAATGGCGCTATGAACATACAATTAAACATGATACTGAACGACCATATTTACATAATTTAAATTTCCGTGAATGTAATTCAAATCCAGAATTTACATCGCCAAATGACAGTGATGACTATAATGAAACGCCCACTTCGGAAATTCGACCACATCCAACTGTTGCCCACAAAATTCTCAACATCCAAACAAAAATATCCGAACTTTTGGATGAAATTTTCTATAGACTGTGTCGTATACCACCTCCTGATGGTGATATTGATTTGAAACGACGTCAAAAGCGCGTTATGGAATTCGCTATTAGATTCTCTCGTAATTACCTTTATGAACTTGGACGTCAAGTGGTGGATATTGAGAGGCATGTTCAGGCAATATCACCAAATGCCAGAATAAAACCAACTAAACGTGGAACTTCGTTGCACATGCAGGCACTAGAACAAAAGCTGTGCTCCGCCCATCAGTTATTGCTTAATGCACTTAGTGCTTACTGCAAACACATACCGAGTTCTATATTGAAAGGGCATCCAGGAAAATTGAAAGATATTCTACAAATTGTCATCGATATTAAAGATATCTGTTCGAAAATCAATTTAACGGCAGAATTTTTTGGAGCGGGCGATACAGCACCACCACCTCTGGTAAACTAAATATAAAATTGAATCAGAGCTAATGAATTAATTAGATGAATTAATCAATTTGACAAAACATGTAGGTATATTTTCATTTCGTTGTAGGGAATGGACACGCAAAAAAGATGTTACGCAATTTTATCTAAATTACGTCTGAATTCTGATAATGACTCGCCGCTGTTTAGTCATAGCACTCAATCAACGTTAGTTGGTGTATCTGCGGATATTAGACGACGGAAAAATCAAACAGACAGTCGTAAATCTTTACCTAATCGTTTTAGCATGTACAGTGTTGATTCAAGATATAATAAACATCCTAGAAATCGACGACCTGGTGAGTAAACATATGTAATGAAGTTATTCGTTTTTTTTTGTTCCTTCAAGTTATTTTCGGAACATTTTTATATTGAAAAATGTGTACAGTTACAGTAGGACTGTATTTGAAAGAAAAACGGTCAGTGATCGATAGGTTACCATTGTCCAATCCACCACCAACACAGAAGCAACCACATCCATATCTTGCTCCTTTAAGGTCCGGAAAGAAACCAATTAAACACGGGCGAATGAGAACGAGAACGTATCAAAAAGAGGATGAGATCAGAACGATGATGGATTTAATGCCAACCGAGTCCGAAGCTGTATGATATATTTGATTTATACAATGTAGAAATTCAATTGAATTAACTAGAGTAATCTTTGTTTCCCTTAATCTATATTTGCAGGGAAGCAGTGGATTATTGCTAAGAAAATGTCAGTCAGCATTGTCAGATGGTTCTAAATTTATCAGAAAACGCAGTATCAAACAATTGCAACGTGAAAAAAATTCAAGGCCGGCGACAAAGTGTAGTAAACAAAGTTCAAATCTGATTAACGATGACAAAAAATCCACGAACGGTATAACAATAACAGATGAACATTTGTCTAGTCTAATCCCAGTCATTGCAGACATAATGACTTTAATTGCTAGCAGTGTGAGTCTAAGACATAATACAATAAAGAACTCCGTATTGCGATCCTTGCGATTCGAAATTTTTGTTACAATTGACTTTTAATTTTCAGAAAGATGATTCTGTGAACGAGACTGGGTCCAACTCGGTAGAAACATTTTTGGAAGGTTTGCGTGAATATTTTCTGAGGAAAAACAGAGAAAAGGAATATCAATCGATTGCCACATCGCCTGGCAGACATCAAGATAATTCGGATAGGTATTATTATCTTTATGTACAAATTACCGATTCATCATAAAATCAACTTATTACATTGTTTTTTTGGGGGTGATCATCATCCAGGCAATCTATTGAGTCGCCGAAAGCGTCTGAAACTTCGCGAATAAATATTCCGTTGCAAGAGGAAAAGAGTCAACAAATTCCAACACGCGCAGAAATATTAGTTCAGAATATACAAGACAATTCTATACACAAAGACAATGGAGACTGGAAATTAACACAATTAACTGTACCCGATGTATCAGCGGAAAAAATGTTTAAATATCGTGATGATCTATCAAATTATCAACGTTCGTGTCGATCAAATCCAATGTACACAAGCAACAGCCCAAATAAACCATGGGAGGTTATTGCATGGTAACTATCACATCATCATTTTATCAATTTATATTTGCATTAATTCACATTACCACCTCATTCCGCGTAATTATTTCAGGATTGCTGATAAACTAGTAGACGAATTAATAGTTGAAATATCCAAAGAATTACAAATGGACGATGTGATACGAAAAATGTTTGACTTGGAATTCCAAGAATTTTGAAGAATGATTGTCAATATTACGATCATGTTATGGTATGATGTATCTATCTCATACAATAATATACATAAATATTTGCATTCCACTGCTGTATATAGATACAACAATTATGTATACATTAAAAGTGTGGAAATTTTGAATGATTTATATATTTAATTGTGATTAACAATCATGTCCGTCAAATAAACAACCAACCGGAATTTTTCCATATTCATTTGATTATTCATGTAAAAATTCCCTAACTAATACGTAACATTCTTTGTACCATAAATTATCCAATCATTTGAAAAACAATCTCTTATGGAGTAATTTAAATGCACAACTCCGTGGGAAATTCCAATAGATGGTGCCACGTGTAAATTAAATCGCGGTCAGCTGTATTGAAACCGCGAAGGTCTCGTGCTCGATTGTTGGACCAATTTTCAGGGTCAAATAATAATGAGATTCTTATTCTCTATACAAACCCAACAATTCACAATAATAGTGATTGATATCGTTGCTTCGTGGCAATTAATTGCCGATACGTGCTCATGAGCACGCTCCCAATCGCCACGTACCTTTACACATTGAACCAGTCCACCACGTTTTACCATTCACTGAAAAAGAGAAATTTTCATCAATCCAGTTGGGTTTACACTCACCGACAATGTGAGTATGATGCACATTTTTATCATGATTGCACATGAAAGTATAACACTGAATAATATATGGGAAATAAATTGAAACATTGAAACCGGTTAAATTGCAGATGAATTAAAATTATTTCTATATTTGTCATATTATTTTTTGAATTGCATTTTTGTTCATATGTGGATTTATAAAATGTATTGTTTATCGGAACATTGCAGTCAGAGTTGAATACTATATAACGAAATGGTTTCGTAATCAATACATAATGATGATGATAATATAGAATTAAAGTTGCAAAAAAAGCAGTTGAGAAACTATTTAAAAGTATACATTTCTAATTTCTACTCGGCTCATGTATGTATTTTGCTATTCTTTGATTTATTTTATTGATTGTATTATTGATAAATTCATATGCAATATATCAGGAATATTTTATTTTACACGAAGCTAAAATTCGGATTATCATCACCAATTGTGTGATTGATGTATAGTATTATCTCTTTTCATTTTTATTTATTGTTGTGTTTATTATTATCTTCACTCCCCTTTTTATGGAGTGCCGAGAATGAAATGTTGATTATTTTATGAGACATGAGTAGTAATCTGTGGCGTGAATCTGTTATATTTATATTCTCATATATTTGTGGCTATTCAATAAGTGAGTGCAAACTCATTGTGTGTCGTTTTCTAAAGTGCTGATGTACATGTGTCTGTCTGTATGATTTTTTTTTTTGTAGAATTGAATGTTGATTGATGTCTATTGATTGTATCTTTTTAAAATGTTTTGTTTTCTTCACAGAGAATGCGGATTTTTTATGTTGGATTGCTTTTATTAGCATTAGCTAATGCACAAAACTGGAATATATCTTTGAGCAGAAATAAATTTGAAATTCACAAAGGAGATGTGTTCGACGTTCCATTTACTGTGAATATTATTTCATCAGAGAATAAAATTATTCCAAATGTTATTGCAAAGACTTCAAACGCTAAAGTCGCAACTGTGTCTGCACCATCGGCATTAGAATCTCTTGCTGGCAATGCAACATCTTGGAATAACAGTGTGAATATAAAGGGAGGAATTATTGGTGAAGCAGAAATATCGCTTACCATTAAAAATGATGTAAATATTTTTGTTCCTATTCATCGAAAAAAATAGAAATAACAGTTATTATTTATCTTTATATTCATTATTATTCAACGAATGAATCATTGTTTTCAGAGTGCATCTGAAAAATTTACGATAACAGTAATACGACCAGAAAGAGTTATTGATAAATTATTCACGATAAGTGTTGCAGTACTTGTTTCAATATTGTATATTAATTTTGGATGCGCAATGGACTGGAAAGTCTGTCGTGAAACAATGAAACAACCCATTGGGCCATTGATAGGATCATTTTGTCAATTTATAATTATGCCATTGGTAACTATTTCAATTTCTTTTCTCATTTATTCCAGTGATTTCAAAGTAATTTTTTTCGATATCTCTAGATAGCATTTGGTATTGGCCATGCATTATTTCCTGACGATCCAGAAATGCAAATAGGAATATTTTTTACTGGCATAAGTCCCAGTGGCGGTGCATCAAATATTTGGACAGTACTTTTAGGCGGTAATCTTCCACTTTCAATTGGTATGACAACCTTGTCGACCCTGGCTTCTTTCGGTAATCATTGTTTTATCTCCAGTCCATTCTTTTATAATTATTAATGAATGTTCAACAAATTGATATCTTATGACTTATCTCTTCATCTGTAAATAGGAACTATGCCGTTTTGGATCTTTACATTGGGAAAATTCATCTTCGATAAAGGGAATCTCACCATACCTTATAGCAGAGTTGCTACCTTAGCCATAGGTTTGGTAATTCCATTAGCTATTGGATTTTTCATTCAACGTAAATTTCCGAGACTTTGTCGGTGGATGGTACGGATTATGAAACCATTTTCCGTGATTCTCATTTTATTCATCGTCATCTTCGCTATTGTTACAAATCTGTATCTATTCGAATTATTTTCATGGAGGGTAAATATTTTCAGGATTTATAATTAATATTGCTTGATACTCATTATGAAATATCCATTATTAAACATTAATCATTATAGATTGTTCTTGCCGGTATGGGATTACCGTGGCTTGGATTTATTTTCGGTTATATCATGATGACTATTTGCCGACGACCGCGAGAGGATATCCGTGCAATTGCTATTGAAACTGGTATTCAAAATACCGGAATTGCTATTTTTCTGCTACGGTTCAGTATGAAACAACCGGCCGCTGATCTCACAACTGGTAATTACCCATTTCTAAAATTAAATTATGAATATTATTTTGATTATACTCCGTCAGAATTGTAATATATACTCACAGTCGTTATTATATTTTAACAGTTATACCAGTATCATGTGCTATCATGACACCAATCCCCCTGTTGATCTTGTGGTTGATAAAAATTATATTTGATCGAAGGAAAAACAAAGAAGCAGCATCCACGGAAAAACTTCCAATTAGCGAAAACACACCAGTTATTACACAGTCAAATGTGTCAACTATTATGGCGTAGAATAATTTTGCATTGGCGTCATTATTCTTGGTATTTTACACTAATACGGTTTGGGATTAATTATTATCTTTTTTTTTTTTTTTCGTGTATGTGTCAATCAAAATTCTTTATATCGCAGTAGCTGAACATTCTAAAAATGATCGGTATTACGCGAGTGGATTCCTTTTATTTTTTCTGCAATACGAATATCATTCCGTTTTTCTTCTTTTAGTTTCGAATCGTGAAATGCATGAGAATAGGAAAAAAAATTGATGAAAGTATTTGATTAATGCTACTCGAAATGTTAAAACAAGCTTCTGATAGTCGTTATCGTCTCGGCGAATACATATGCATTTACATGCATAATATATTGTTATTGAGTAAATTCAAAGTTTAAGGAGAATTGAGATCATTGGGTTCACAATGCTGATATGAATACATCATTGCCATTTTTAATACTCCAAACAACATATACATATTTAAATTTGCATATACATTTTATGTATAATTTTTTATCTGAGCATTTACGTTCAAATCGCAGGACTCTAATATTATATACATTCATAATTCCACAATCTTTATTGGATTATACAACATGTATCCTAGTCGAATGAATCCTGAGTTAGGTTATTAGATCTAGGTATAAAAAAAAAATTTATCTGTTGCTCAAAATTGTTAATATGAATCTAGGAAAGAGGAACCCAAATACATAGTATTAATGATAATGAGACCATTATATTGAAGAAAATATTGATTGGTGTAAGAAATTTATATATTATTTGTGGTATTGTTCAATTTTAAGGATTTGCGTATCCATATATTGTTATGGCAACTATTATCTACATACATATAATGTGAAAAAAATAATTGCAATATTTCAGATACTTTTATGTAGAATGTTACAATGTTATATTTTTTTGTTCTTTTCTTTTCAATATATGTGCACATTCTATTTTTTATAGAACAAATATAATGTCGTATTATAGTTGATACATTGCCCAAGTTTCACAACGGTGAGATTGATTTATTCGCGTATGAACAAATTGCCACGATTATAGTTCATTACATTGGAATGCATTGTTGCAAGTGGACAGGAGAAAAATGAAAAAGAAATTTCTATTAAAGATGAATGTTCGTTTATTTATGAATGTTACATAAAGTCATTTTGCCTCGGCCTGTCATGCAACAAAAGTTATTTTTGGGGTAGGCTTGATGACGCGTGACGAACTATCCTCGATTGTAATAATAATGTGGTGGGTAAAATACTTTAACGTACTGACAACATATAGTCCACAAAATCTTCACTGGGGCTATTCGCGTTGAGTGGCTCGTGGCCAACGAGTCCAACCATTGCAGGAGGCACACGACACATGCTGTTGATTATTGAAGTCAACTGGATTGGGGCGAACGAACTGATGGAATTATATATTGACTTATGATTAATTTCGTTGCATATATTTGATTTATTTCAAGATGTTTTGAGAATTTGACGTTGCAGATATACACAAGCGTGATTCCACTGTTGACACCTTTCCTCTTCCTGATACACACCGGGTCATTTTCCTTCTCCAATAAAGGAGTGCCACAATTATCCGCTACAATTATATGATAGTTGTGAATCATAACAGTCTTGTAGACAGTTCAAGTTCTTTCTGCGTGAACATACATAATCGAATGTGCAATGCGCTATAAGCAGAGATGTGTTGGGGCGTACCGGAATTTCGAAGGACCGTTAATATCTGGTGCGTTCTTACTTAACGAATCGTATCTCAGACACGATAGTTTGGCATACTGCTGGTTTGTCTTCTTGAATTTGGCACGGGACACTGACTTGACTTAGATACTCAACTTTTGAATTATAAAGAAAAAGTGATGAAATATAATGTGAAAGAAATAAATAAGGAGAACAAGAAAGAGACGATGAGTTTGTATAAGAATATGAGTGGGCGACTGAATCAACATACCGTGAAACCACAGGCAATTAATTCAATCCTTTTGGACGCTATCTGTGAGTCTTCTTTGAAATAGTCATATTATTATGATTCACAATCTGTGCGCAACACCCAAATCACTTTTATTATTTGTCATCGTGTGAATGTGGAATATTATCAATGGTTAAAATTTGAAATTGTTCCAAATGTTATTTGGGAAAACAACTTTCCAAATAATTTCGTCCGCATGTTGCAGTATACGGCCAAACAATTTTATTGTATTTTATTTGTTGGGAATTGTCGTCAAGGATCAATTCCAATCCAAATGATTTCCGTTTTGAGAATGTCATTGCTGTTTGTTATGCTTCCATTATCTATTTATTCTCTTCTTTAAGATGGTCATTAAAAGATTGGGTTGACAAAATATGATGTTCCTGGAAGATATTATTTTGAACCGACCTCATCATCCCGTCCTATAGTTGCGTAATAATTGCTTGCGACACCCAAAGTCTATATTCATTGGTATTGGAGAAGCGATGGTCGTGGTGAATTTTAGTATATGAGGGTGATTTATATTCGAATATAAAATCAACGGTTGCCAAATCGGAAGTATGTAGGTGTGAATGCGGGATAGTTCTTCCTTTTATAATTAATACTTCATATACATCATTTATCCCATCTTCATCGTAATTATCGAGGTATAGATATCCGATAAATCATCCTTTAAGTTTATTAATAGTTTATTGTAACATATTTTTTTTCTTCTTACTGAGTTGGAATTATAATTGATTACTGATGTGTGGTCCACATCTGTCGCTTAAAAAAATATCTTAATTTCTTCTCGAAGACACTTTAAGACACTCATCATGTGTGCAGTAGCGAGTGTGAGAAAAAAAGAAGAAAAGTTGTTGATATTTTTACCATGGTCTATGCTGCAACAGGTGGAGGCGGTCTAAAACAAACGTTGTAACGGATTAGACACACGCACACACATTTACATATTTGTATTTTAGATTGAGTATAGTGATCACACAGTGAAAAGCCACAACATTTCGGCCTTCCGCCGGCGTGAAAACCTCGACGCTTAACTTATAACATATTTCATTTTTCGGTATGCTTGCGTACCGCTATTTTTGTTGTCGAGTCGTGGCTTTCTAGCTGGTTCACCCCACGCGGGCCTTTATATCCTCCGGAGAAGCCACGGATCCTCTTCAGGTAACTTCTGTCCGTCGTGCAAGACATCAACCATGGTAAGGGCCAAATACAATAATCGCATATACTTTTATATAGTCTCCATCGGGTGTTACTTTTTCTGATATCATTGTGAAATTATATATAAATAGAAAGTGATTCAAATAAATGTGAAATAAATTCTAAACGTGATTAATAGAAGGGATACTATAATTTATTGAATTATAGAGTGAACTTCTTAATATAGTTGTGTTCGGGTAATTTGGTGTTTAAAGTTTTATAACATTAATTAAAATTAATTTGCAGGAAGAAGACGAGCAAAAGACCGCAATAATGCGAAAAGCATTCCAAATGTTTGATACAACAAAGAGTGGATTTATTGATACATTGAAAATATCCACAATTCTAAATACAATGGGTCAATTGTTCGATGATGCCGAATTGAATTCAATTATTGCGGAAAATGATCCGGATCGTGTGGGTAAAGTCAATTTTGATGGATTCTGTAGAATTGCTGGTCGATTTCTGGAAGAAGAGGATGCTGAGGCTATGCAAGAAGAATTAAAAGAAGCGTTCCGTATGTATGATCGTGAGGGAAATGGTTACATCACGACAGCAACGTTAAAAGAAATTCTTGGTGCTCTTGACGATAAATTAACGAGTTCAGATCTCGATGGTATTATTGCTGAAATTGACACCGACGGTTCTGGCACCGTGGACTTTGACGGTATGTACACACACATCAATCATTTCACTGTTAATGACCCATATCTATTTTCTGCGATGAAGCACCTCAACTCTATATCCGTTACAATTTCAGAGTTCATGGAGATGATGACTGGAGAATAAATTAAAAATACAATCATTAATTATTATATGAACATCTTTACATAAGAACACAAAGACACGTAAAAGACATGAAAAAAGAAAGTAACGCAACCATCAAGGAGTTTAAATATGATTATAGACCAAAGCTGCAGCCTCCTTTATTCAAGAAATATTATCATCGGATCACATTCAACCTACTCCCGTTATATATGTATTATATATATACTATCAATTAAATCAATTAAAGAGTTAACACACCGAACTTAGATAAATAAAATAAAATAAAATAAATAAATTATTTTTTAGTATAACGACAATGATACACAAATAATATTGCATTCAAAGACAATTTATTTTCATCACTAAAATAACTACAAAAATTACATGTACCAAAACAAGAATGAAGGGGCAAGGTCATAAGAGGATTTGCAGTAGTCAAATATCTCAACTCATCAAATATAATAACAGTTGTAAAATTTTTTCAAGCGAGTAATTCATACGGTGTGTACTGGGGTATCGTGATGATATACCATCACGTCAGCGACTTTGATGTTAGGCACGTAGAAAGCACTCATGCTCAATGGTCTGTCCAGAGGGTATCCCAATGGTTTACCATCGAGTGAAACATAGCCACCGATGATTTCACTGATGTGTTTGCCATGGTAGTAATTCTTCAAGTATTCCATATTGTGTTGGTAGACATCGTATCTTTTATGTTCGTCTTTATGGAGGATATTGTGGTGGACACCTTCAACTGGGACACCGTATGGGAGGAAGTGGCCTTTTCCGTGGACGGATCCGTGTTGTAGTCCCTCACCTTGGTAAAGACCGTGGTGTAAACCTTCGCCTTGGTATGTTGCATGGTGTACGCCTTCTCCCTGGTATGTTCCATGGTGTAAGCCTTCTCCCTGGTATGTTCCATGGTGCACGCCTTCTCCCTGGTATGTTCCATGGTGTACACCTTCAATTGGATAAGTGGGATGGTGAACTCCTTCACCTTGGTGAATTCCGTGGTGCATGCCGTACGGGACTGATCCTACACCAGCAGATACTCCGATGGTACCAGCTTGTCCGTGATGAGTGAAACCAGATTGATGATGGTAAGGGCCGTAATGGTGTTCTTGATGATGAACTGGGTAGTTTCCATAACCAGATTGTCCGTAAACTGGGCTCACGATTCCATGTTCGTAAAGGTGGTGATAAACTGGGTATTGAGTTTGGTATTTTTGGTAGAGGTAGTGTCCGTAGTAGTGGATGGCCTTTTCAACTAAAATCAATAACATAAATAATAGAATCATAAATAAATTTGGATGCGAAAAAAATTGGAAGAAAAAGAAACAGATAATTACCATCTTGGCCATAGACACCGTGGTGGTATTCGTAATGGGGAAGAACTTCGACGTAGGTGTGATGTCCAACTGGTACTTGTCCGTGAACCATCTGTTTGTAATGTTCACTGTCAACAACCTGGAAGTGGGGGTGTTGGTAGGTTTGGTATTCAGCTGGTACAATTGGTCCATATGAAATATCAATTGGTTCAGATGAGCTGATGACGACCAACAATTGGAGTGGCAGACCACCGTAACGACCCTTGGGGATGGATAATCTGGCGGGGTATCCGAAGATTTGTTGGGGTTCAGTGACGTAGTACGGGTTTTGGGAGCGAACAGCGCTATCGATGTAGGTTTTGATGTGGTGGACTGATGGGTAGTCGTGGCTGTAGTGTGGTGCGTGGTGAGAGTCTCTCACAATAACGTTCTTACCCGCAACGACTATAATTTAAAAAAAAACCATTATTATCGATTTTTTCAATACATAATTAATATAAGGATGGTTTACTTACGGTCGTAGACGAATTGGTCGAGTTCTACGAAGTAGTGTCTATGTAAGTTGATGTCAACTAATTTTCCATCATAATCGTATTTGGGTGCAAGGTAGACGCGTACAACGGCATTGCTGATGACTTTGTCGGAATTTACGATGATTTGGTATTCATATGGCTTGTGGTTGAGTCGTTTCACAGCACCTTGGATCTTTTGGGTAACGTGCTCAATTTTTTCAGTAGGTGAAGCAATTCCATGGTCGAGATCGATAATGTGTTCATCGAAGAAAGTGACTAAGTGTGGGAAGTGAATCTTCTCAATGACAACACCAGGTAAGACGAGGTCATCATATTGGTAAGCGGGCAGAGATTGTTGGTAACGTTCAAACAGTTTCACGACACGTTTGTACAATTTGTAGAAAACGGGATCACGTACGCTGGTTTCAAGGAGATCAAGTGCACCAGGTGTGTAGTCATAGATGCTGTTCCATTCCGGTGCGTTTCCAAGAAGTTGACGGGCAACAGCCTGGAGACTTCCATAGTAACGTGGGTTTACACTTTTGCCAGTTCCTTCAATCAATTCTCCAAGAATACTCAAACCTTGTGGTTGGTAGAGTGACAAGAAAGTTTGTTGAGGTGTGATAACGTATCCGGCATCAATGGCATTGAAGAGTCTACGCTCAAGAAGATGAACGTTCCTGACGAGTTCGTGGTAGTAAGGTGTAAGATGAATGTCATGGGAACGTCCCGCGAATTGAAGTCCATTCATGAAGTGAAGGTGAGGGTGGTATGGAGTTTTAACGTGTTCGTAGTCTATGTCACCAATGGGACCCAGTCCAGATGAAAGACGTTGAAGATTGTAGTGAGCCAATAATTGTTGGTGGAGGTAATAGTAGTGGGATCCACGTCCAACGTGGTGTTTGTGGCCTTCAACTTTGACTCCGGTGTGCTGCGTGTTTGGAACGAAGAAATAAAAAATGATAGGCGTTATAGAATAGTCTTTAGCACCGACTTTTTCTACTCACTTCATGAACCATGTATCCAGCGAGTGAAGCATAAGCGTAATAGAGAGAAAGACCAATGTCTTGGGTGAAGTAAGTCAATTGGTGTTCACCAAGAGGAAGGTAGTCGGTGTAGTTTACTGCAATGACGTGGTTGTGTTCGAAATGCTCGCCAATATGAGAGATCTTGTAATCTAGCACTTCCTTGATCAATCTCGAGTCGAAGTAGTGTTGTGGGAAGATTTCGTACAGTGGTGGTGGAATAACACCAATGGTTTCTGGGTGTTGGAGAATAGCAGCGACGAAAGCCTGGGGAATTAGTTTGATATAGAATACTTTCTAGCAATTTTCGTAATGTTTTCTTATTTTTTTTCTAGATGTGCATTAACGAACCAGGACGAATTGACCTTCATTGACGTGCATACGGGCCCATGCTGCAGTCTTGATGAAGACATCGTAGTCCTTAGCAGCAAGGAAAATTCTAGTGAGGAGAGCAACTTCCTTGCGGAGTTGACTGACGGACCATGAAAAGGCAGTACCCTTCGGCTGAACGTTGCCGAGTTTTACCAGATTGTAATAGTACTGAACAAGGTGTGGTTCAGAGTAGTCACCGAAAAATTGTTCGATTTCGTAATTGTGCCCGAGGTTGTAGAATTCTTCATTCGGAATGGGTCCAGTTATATGCTCAAACAGATAAAGGATGTCTTGTTGTTTTTTCAACAACTCTTGGTCCGCTGTAAAAAACCATCGAATACATTTGAATCACTCTACAATATTTGATACGTCATTCAAATATTGAATTAATAAATAGAAATGTACTTACCGGCTTGTTGGTTAAGTGGAGTAGGAATAGAGGCCACTGTGGCCACGAGGGCGGCTAACAGAATAATGAAGCGCATCCTTAACGAGACCGGAGAACTCGTCTGCATCTTCAAACTTTATCCCTGGAGTTTTTATACCATTTACATATCAGCAAATTCGTTCATATCGAGGCGACCCAACGACCGCTATAATCGGTTGTTTAATTCCACGCTCGTATCACCAGGATTACGGCAACGATTTTATTGGCATTTTCGAGACTATGCACACAGGTCATCGTTGCAAGTTCACCCGTTGATGAGATGCTGTGAATATGTTATTGCACGTTGCATTTATGTTCTTTTTTTTTATTGAACTTGCTGCCCAATTTGATGAATGATTTTGAAATAATTTAGTCGATTCTTCATTCTCATTTCTATTAGGTGTCATAGTTTGTCCTAAGTTTTCTCAATTATATTTTCAAATATTCCAGCAATAATCAACATAATTTCCAGCCAAATAAAAAACAAGATCATCGTGTTAAATGGGAAATATGAATATGAAAAATATATCAAATATTCATGTCTTTTGATTTTGCGCTCTCTCTCTCTTTCTCTCCCTCACTTTCACGATGGATAGACATAACAAAATGTATAATTAACTGTTCGAGATGATAATAAAGTAGCATATCGCGCTATACATTGAGGTGAACGTAACGAATGACATTATTAGAAATTCCTCACTTTCATATTAGTTTACTGGTCAACATAATTCGAATAATTTTCCAAACCTATCGAAATAAGGATTAACTATACATCAAAGTTTAGTTTAATCGTTGGAAATATATTTTGAGTTCATTTTCAAACGGATTGTTGGAAAGGCCTTGGCCTAATCATCATGTGATAAAATTCGTATGGGCTACGATGCAATTAAATTGAAAAAGCTCTTGACAAATATCGATAATGATAACAGAAGTGTTGTTGATAGTCTCTCATGATATAATATACATGGAGCTATATAAGTTGAGCTCTTTAAAAAATTGGATTTGCCGCGCAGGGGAGCGTGGACACTCATTATCAATCGAGTTTCGTGTGTGCTCATCGACATGAAATAAATATCGTTATTATATTAAGTTTAGCTATTTAATTGCCTCGTCGTTTTTCACTTCATGATGAAGAATTGGATACAATTAAATTAGTAGCAATTTGTTACTGTCATAATAGACATCAAAATAAATTAGCATGTGCTCTATAAATAGAAATGTGTAAATTATCAATAATATAAATAAATGAACGGTAATTAAAACTACATGTTGAGACTAATAATTCTTAAGCAGTCACTCAAACAGTCGACAAAATAAATGTAGCTACATAATAATGCTTCCATATTTTTATGTTTCCAATAGCAAATTAAAATCTCATTCCGGCAGAAGTATTAATATATTTGAAACGAATATGGTTGAAAATTTACACATTCACAACACGCTTATCTTTGGTTCACACTTCACTCTTGTGCATTCTTGCAAAGCTGTGATGAGAAATTTACCGATTAAATTAATGTACTATAAATTCATCGCAAAACAACAATTTTTTAATTGTTTCATGACTTTAGATTATATTCATTCTAATTTCAATTAACATTCCGCACATGGAATTAATATTCATACAGTATTACACATAGAAAGTTAATCTTCAGTTAATTGGATCTGGGAAGTAATGATAACTCAGAACCAATATAAATATTAATTCTAAATCAATTTATAGCGTCGACCAAGTGTGAACATTAACCATGTTTTCTCGAAATGGGTCGAACAATCAGAAACACCTCCATGAATAAGTGGAAGAATTAATTAAGTAATCATCATTGAGAAATAATTATACTAGTGGCGAGCAACATTAACTTCATCCTAAAAATTTCCCATCAACTATTTCCCATGTACAAGTATAAATAGAGAATTTTCCCGCGCATTTTGTTCAATCAGTTAAATTTACATATATAGAACTAAATGAAATTTTGCCTTTGAATTGTTTATATTCTATCGCAATATCATTGTCTGTGTGATGATGCGACTATAAATATGTTGGAATGTGCAGTAAACAAGTCTGGGGGTCCAAAAAAATTCATACATTCCTAGCTTTTATGAAAACCTTCAACCAAATGGATTATATCCTCTTCTCAAATCGATGATTTCGCGCATATTCCAAACGTGTGCGTCTATGTACTTGACATTAAGAGTTCCACTCTCTCTCTATCATTCTCTTATCAAACCCTGTATATACATCCTCCTTCCACACTCTATTTATTTAACCTTGAAAAGGCCCTGCTTTACCACCCCCTGTCTGGATTCTGGTTGATGTTTAGCGGTTTCCATAAGTGCCCACGGAGAGTTGCGTTGCGTGTGGGGTGTTTTTCTGTAGTGTGTGAAATAGAGAGTGTGTGAATCGTGTGAATGTTGTGTGGGCTTTAAAAACCAAGTGTATATAACCTACCAAGGAGGGCGGAAAAAAAAGGGACGAAAAAAAACGGCAAGGCACACGCAATGTTCATGGCACTTTGTATATATGTGTTTGAATGAGAGTGTATATACAATTGACAATGCCGTTGGATTTACGCACGGATGATCTACTATTACGAATTCATCGTTCACAGGCGACGCGAGTCTAGAAAGTCTGCACACGCTCGCGCGCGCGCCACAGAAAGTGAGGTTAGGTTATCGTTGAGAAACTGAAAGAGTTTTAAACCATTTTACCTTTTTTCTTTTTTTTTTTTTTTGTGCAATGTGTGATAATATATACCTGATGAGAGTGCTATAGATAAGAGGCAAGAGGCTTCATTAATTTTGTAAAGTGGTTTCTTGGTTGGTTCAATAAAAGATAGGTTATATTTTTTAAAAATGGTACAACGACCAGTTGCACCGCGACGCAATGTCAGGATACTCTTGATTGGAGATCAAGCAGTTGGAAAAACATCACTGATATTGTCGTTAGTGAGTGATGAATACACTGAAGGTGTACCGAAGAAAGCTGAAGAGATAACAATACCTGCAGACGTGACACCAGAACAAGTGCCGACTCATATTGTGGATTATTCTGGTGAGTGTGACTGAGAGAAAAATAATGTATTTCTTTTCCTCAATAGTGGATCCATGAAATCGAAAATCATGTTTTGATTGATATTTATTTTACAGCCACTGAACAAACTGAGGATCAATTGAAGGAGGAAATTCAGAAGGCTCACGTAATATGTGTTGTATATGATGTTTCTGAAGAGGACAGTTTGGATCGTGCGGCAACCTATTGGTTACCATTAGTGAGAGAATGTTCAGCTGCAAATCGATGCCCAGTTGTTTTGGTTGGAAATAAAATTGACACTGTTAATTATTCGACAATTGAGGTTTGTTGGATCAGTGATTGCAATTATACTGTTGTTTGAACGTTGTGTTTAATTGATTTTTCTGTATTTCTTTTTGTTTTCAGGCTGTATATCCAATAATGAAGGAATTTTCGGAGATTGAGAGTTGCATTGAATGTTCAGCTAAAACGTTACAAAATATTTCTGAGATGTTTTATTATGCACAAAAAGCGGTTCTACACCCAACAAATCCATTGTATAATTATGATACGCAGGAGGTAATTCGTGATATTGAATATCAATTAAGTCTCACCGCATTGTCTTTATCTTTGATTGATTCCCAAACAGTGTGGGTGTAAATTTGATTTTTTATTTGCAGTTGACTGAAGAGTGTAAAACAGCTTTCCGGAGAATATTTAAAGTATGATAATTTTTTCCATTGTGTATCACCAGAAACCCACTCATAGTTTTTTTTTCAATAATAAAATTATATTGTTAATGTCAATTTGCAGATATGTGATTTTGATAATGATGGGTTGTTAAATGATATGGAATTGAATGTCTTTCAACAATCATGTTTTAATACACCGTTGCAACCACAAGTACTTGAAGATGTAAAAGCAGTCCTGTCAAAAAATATTCAAGACGGCATTTGTAATGGTTGTGTAACAATGAAAGGTGAAATTTCACAAAACTTATTATCACAAGTGGAATCTTATGGAAATAACATAACTTATTCGTTTTTATGTTACCTTCAGGTTTCATGTATTTGCAATGTTTGTTCATTCAACGTGGTAGAAATGAAACAACATGGGCAGTACTAAGAAAATTTGGTTATGATAATGAATTACAGATGTCGAAAGAATATATTCATCCTGTGTGAGTGACAATTATTGCTGAAAAAATTCGTATTTTATTTATGTAATAATAGTTTGAAATAAATTTTTATATTCGTCATTCTAGTTTGAAGGTTCCACCTGGATGTACAACAGAACTATCACACAAGGGACATGATTTTTTATCCGTATTATTTATGCAACATGATCGTGACGGCGATGGTGCTTTGTCACCATCAGAGATGGAATCATTGTTTTCACGTTGTATGACACCACCATGGGGTGACGAATACAAATACGCAGTATCAACCAATGAAAAAGTTCGTATATCACCACTTATATATATATTTTCATTTTATTTGGCGATTGTCCATCAAATTTATTTTTACGTCTATTAATCAATATATTTATAATCGTCTACGTTCAGGGTTGGATAACGTATGAGGGATATATGTGTCAATGGGCGCTATTGGCATTGACAAATGTTCGTAAAACATTGGAATATATGGCATACCTCGGATATAATATGTATAATGATGAATGTCAAACGAGCGCAGTGACTGTAACACGTGAAAAAAAATTGGATTTAGCTAAAAAACAATCGGGCCGAAACGTTTACACTTGTCATGTCATCGGACCAAAGAGTAGTGGAAAGACGACATTGTGTCGGAGTTTTATTGATCCGAAACTCGAGGTAGAATGAATATGTCGATATAGCAATTTGGTTGGCGGTGTGGAGTATGTTAATTTCAATTCATTTATTTTTTTTTCGTTTGCAGAAGTTAACTGATGACAAAGTACCAAAAAATTCTCACATAACAGTTAACACTGTACATGTTTACGGACAAGAAAAAACAATTGTACTGCGAGATATAAATATTTTGAATGTTCAAGATGCCTTAACTCCAGCACAAATACAGTGCGACGCTGCGGCACTTGTTTATGATGCAAGCAATCCCAAGTCATTCGAATATATTGCCCGAATTTATATTGTGAGTTTGCAAGTTCGTTACATTTTCGACTTTTTTTCTTCTCGAATAACCATCAGATGTAATATGAATTGTTTTACTTTGGTTATAATTTTGCACATTTGTTACAGAAATATTTTGCCGATAGTAAGATACCCGTATTGATAGTAGCAAATAAGAGTGATTTGTCAGAAGTGAAGCAAGAATATTTATTGCAACCAGCAAGTTTTTGCAGCAAATATAAATTGATGCCGCCACAACCATATAGCGTTACACGCTCAGTAAGACCTGAAATTTTTGTGAAGCTTGCAACGATGGCAGCATTTCCGTATGTATTTCATCATTCAAACTTATATGCATTTATGCTCTGTACTTTATCGAAATATGTTCACCTCAAATTACTCATGCATAAGAATGCTGTCAGAGAAATAATTAGATTGCTTTGTTTCAATCCTGACGAAGGGACTATAATTCAAAATTTGCTTCCAAGAAAAGAATTCGGTTGCTCAATAACTTTTCTTTTTAGTTATTCCCCAATCTTTTTCTCATAGGAAAAAGGGAAAAATTCATATGAGCTTTACCCTTTGTATTGGTTGCATTCAATTCACTGTATGTCGTCCGCGTTATTACGAACTTTTACAAATATGAATAAGCCATTATGAAGGTTCCTATATTTATTATTAAAAAAAAAAAGAAAAAAAAAGAAGCACTAACGAAGAGTCATTTCGTGTTTAGCCGCTTTCAAGCAGCGTGGGTATTATTTTACAAACACAGGTTGGTTAAAATTCCACTGTATAAATTTTAGTCGGCACGTAAAAACACCAATTCAATCACCAGATGAATGTGTACAAGCTTATTCTGCTTCTGTATTTCTTTCACATTTTTATTAACTTTTTTTTTTACATACGTCACTTTGACAAGTATTTGATGATGATGAAAAATTTTATGAGTCAAATTTCGTTTATTGATTCCAATGTGTACTGACTCTTTTCAGCCCTTTAAGGCGTATGGTCCACATGTTGTTTGTCAATCCTTCACCAATTGAATGGTGGAGTTCTTTCACAAGGTTTCTTTTGTTCTTATCGTTCCGTAGAAAAAAAAATTCAATAAATTCCTGACCGTATTAATTCTTTATCTATTAATAATTTTAATAATGGCTACCGTTTGCATATGGCATGTGAATTGTGAACATCAATTATTCCTTACACATCACTCTCATAATCCTCTGTTTGCACTTAATTACCCCAGCTTGAAAATCTATTCGCATTGTTTAGATAATTAGAAAACTGCGATCATTGGCATTTTTTTCATTCAGGTAATTGTGAACTGAAGCACGTTTTATTACTTAACAGAGTTTTGTTGTTACGCAGATAAAAAAGGAGCTGTTGAACAATTGTTTATTTTACATTGATTCAAATAAGAGAACAGAGGAGTCTGTAATTATTGATCTGCAATTCTTTTGTTTTACAGACACATGAAACAATTTGGTCTGATACAAGGAGATTCAGTGGTATGGTGGAAAGCCGGTCTTGGAATTGCAGCAGCTACAGTTGCTGGATTCATGATGATGCGAGTTCTCAATACAGACAAAAGATAGTCTTACCATTTTTATTTTTTTTTTGCGCTCCCTCGTAAACGTACCCACTTGTTTAAAGCCAATCATTCAAGCACGCGTTAAGTTAATAAACACTTTAATCCCTAAGTATATCTAGTCTCGTCAATTATTTCTCTAAAACATCTTCCTCCATATATATAAGTTCATCCAATATGACAATGGCTTGTTCTGATATTAATTTATCGAGGCAGTCAATATATATATAAACATATTGACTCTACAAACTGGACGAACATGCTTCATAGGCCTCGATCAGGAACATTAATGCATGAGCCTACATAATCTCACGATTTTCTGTATATATATCCACAACGTCGCTATTTTAATCAATAGGAACCAAAGTACATACCTTCGATAGATATTATTTTGGGATTATGTTCGATATCTTTGAATGCAATAGATCTGATGCATCGAAAAATTACAAATATTCCTTCATGACTTTCCCAGCAAGAGCTCCATCAATAATATCGTCATATACTCGTCAGTGACCTATATTTCGTGATACAACTCGGATCATTGGAAGAAAAAAAATATGCAGACATATAAGGAGGTTAGAAACTAACTTTTATTAATCCCCGAATTTTCTATTACATAACTCAGATATATTTTGATAAGTGCATCTGTTTAAATTCGAATTCATTGATATCGTTGATTTTCATCTAATGTCATAGAACAAACTAGCAATTTAGAAGCCTGGAAAAAAAAAAGGAAAGGAGAATTAATATTACAAATATTCAAATCGAATGTATAAAATGAAGAAAATTTGTTGATATCAAATATACACAAGAAACTAACTATTTGCCGTCTTGCATTGGCGTAAAGCCTCATTGAAGCCCTCACAGAGTGTCAAATCTGACTGTCCCTGTGCACAACTCAAAAATTGTTGAATTTCCCAGGAGCAAGGTCCACCAGATTGTGAAGCCATGCTCTGTGGTGCAGCTGCTGCTACTGGCGCTGCTTGTGCCACTGCGGCTGGCTCACTTGATCCTCCACTGAAGAGACCACCCATGGCATGTCCAATAGTGCTTCCAATAGCTACACCCCCAGCAGTGGCGGCCATTTGTCCCAGGAAGCCAGAACCTTGAGATGGAGCCATCATTGGTGTTGCTGGCGGTGCATGAGCTGGAACTGGAGCTGGTGCAGCACGTGCAGGTGCTGGTCGCCTGGCGCTAAAATTCATACCAAATTAAAGCAAAAATCCAGACAAATGGGAATTTATAGGTTATCCATAGAACACACTAGGTGTTAGTGCTATTTGAAAATATATTCTAGGAAAATGGGAAGTGCAAATGAATTTTATGGGGCCACGAAATGCTGAAAAGTAAGGTTAGGTTGGCCCAGCTTATGAATTAGGATTACTGGTGCGCATTGCACCATTTCATGCAAAAGACATTTTCGAAGAATGGCCAAGGAAATTGTTTTTTTCTTCTGATGCTTAGTGTCTCGGTAATTTGTAGAATATTATGGACCTTGTAACTGTGACGTAACGTTGATTGAAAGTATGGAAAATGTGTGACTTGTAGAATTTTGTAATTGGTATTCGTAATAAAAAAAAGTGCAGCAATATTATATACGTTATAATAATGGAAAATAAATCTTACGGTGGGGCTGAAGCACGTCCTCGTCGTCCCATGTTTATCCAATTAGTTTATAATGAAATTGATAGATACAATGTGTGAACACTTTGTGATTTGCTTTGCAACTGAATGCGTACTTGTGTGAGAGAATAAATTTTGTCGATAGAGTTGAGTAAGAGTTCTGGGCGAGTCCAAGAGGGAAGCTGTTTTCCGGCGCAAGCGTCGTTCTCTCAATTTGTCTTTTGGTATATATAAATATATATATATATATATATATATATATTTGTTAATTATTCTAGCACTTGCCAAGTATTTGTTGTTTGATAAATATATATTTGTGAATGAGTGTGAGTGTGCATATTGTCTGTGAATTCGCAGAATAGGTTCATATAATTTTCTACATTGCGAGAGAGTGGTGGATAATTGCGTCAGGAAAATTGGATTTTCAAATTCCGGAAACCGCCATTAGAGGGTACTACAACTTGCGCAGGAATTTGGATTTGGATTCGATTGTATTTGTTTGTTGTGCTTTGTTTTTTTGCATTGATATACTAATATATATATATATATATATATATATATGTAAAGAAATCGTAATTATTTTCTCTCTCGACCGCGCTGAACATTAATAAGAGATCAACGTAATACGAGAAGTGCAGACGTGCAATTACTGTTCAAAATAAACAATTAACAAGATATTGTGAATCGGAACAAATTACTTTCAGCAATACAACCATATGGAATCGACAGTAAAATATTAACATTTAATGTAGTTCTTCATATTTACAGGTATTATTTCTTTTGTTAATTTATAGTTACATGATTGAATGTTTCATGAAAATAAAAAATATTCATTTTTACAGAACAATGCATCGATAATTAGTACTTTGTCGATCCCAAAATAATTACAATCACAAATTATATATATATCAATATATTTCTAGTATATACGTGATTATGTGAATGTATATCACGAGAATTCGTCGAAAGCTTTGTGTCATAATTTGATGCAATAGTAACAAGTTATTTTCCAATTGTGCGCATTGACAAAAGTAATCATGTGACAATGATAAAATGTACTTCATATATTTCTTGGGAGTGGTGTTTCAATAATATGTTTATCAGGTTGTTATATAAACTTATATTTTAGAGGTAAAGGATTCATGAATTATTTGTATATTTGTCATTATTTCATTCAAATTCATTTTATACCGTTAACATTTTTTTCTCATTCTGAATAAATAGCAATGTGATAAAAAAAAATTTTGGTATGTTGGCACAACACATTCACTGATATAAAAAAAAAATCGGCGCTTCAACCAGTTGCCCGTCTATCGACCTGTTTGTCTCCAATATAACATACGTAATCTCTAGAATGACTAAACTAAAAAAAAAATTCAATTTTTGTGTATTTTTAATTTAGACAGATAGGAAATGAAGAATTGCGGTGTTCTTTCCGAATACGAATTCCTCTCAGCCTCAGATGATGTTTTAATATATTTTTAAACGTTAGAGACAAATATTCAATGAATTCTTATGATAAAAATCACTAAGCATGTTAGACTTTGTCACGATATTTATCTATGCAAAAAATATTATTATTACATACGTCTTATGACAATTAGAATCTCCTCAACTAATGCCTCTTCATACAACAAAATAATTAATTTATTCCAGATATTTGAATAGAATTGTGAAAATATCGATCCCCTATATTGAACATAATTTAATTGATCAAATCCAGAATTTGTATAGAGGAATTCATAAATTATTTTGAATTTAACAACTTGAAGAGAATATAATAGAATGAAGAATGGTCGAATGGATAATTCGCTCATAAAATATGCAAGATATTTAAGCTTCCAATCATTTACTTTGACATTAATCCATTCGGTATGTTTGCCATTTTTGATTTTTATATCAGCAATAAAATTTATAATACATTCATTATTCTCCCTAAATTTATACATGCCTATATCTATATCTCGAAAATAGATTCGTTTATGAGATTTCTTTTAAAGATTTGACAAATTTTACCCTGCATTTATAACTCACAAATCTTTTTGAACATTAAAATTACATATATTCAGTTTCTAGATTTTATTTCACACGTATCGGGGCGGTTGGGTTCAATAGACTGTGCATTCAGGTTGAATCGGTTCTCATAAAATGGGTGCAAAGTCATTGTCCGCTTTAGGTATAGAGTTCGATATCCTAGCGTGCACAACGAACACTTGCTAATTAGGATTGTATATTCTCTTTTTTTATTATTTTATATCCCCATATGGGACTATTCATCATAATGGGCAATCAGAGCTAGGTTCTAATGGATTGTCAATATAATCCGGACAATGGGACATATCCTTCAATTAATACACAATATAATCATAAAAAATTGCCAACATCTAGGAATAAAAAATTCTCACAAATATACGGAAAGAAAATTTTGTATCGCGCATTTTCAATTCAATAATTGTCATGAATATTTCAACACCATCGCCTGACAAAGTTCTTTAATAGATTCCAATACCAATATCTATATCGGTCCCCGATATATTCATATATATTTATCTCAACCCAATTATTTCGGTGAATGTGGTGTCCTTCAAAAATAAAATAAATGAATATATATAACTGCAATTTAAATTATTTGTGGCGAGACTGAATTATATAAGAAATGTGAAAACAGAGGAGATATATCATATAACAGCGATATACAATAACACCAAATAAATAAAATCAATAATGTATTTCAAATCGAACTTGCCCAAATAAATGTGTCTAATAACAAAACTACGATCACGAAATTCTTATATTCTCCATCTACATTCCACATCAACTTTTCATTACAATAAACAAGAGAAAAAGTCAGAAAATACTCGTGAGTTCACCTATCACAATAGTCGAAGCAGCAGAATCTTCAGAACGATGAATTATATTTCTTCATAACCAATTGATCACATTTCCATTCAATATCATGCTAAAAAATGATACATATACAGCATTGAGAGAATTCACTGTCCGATAATCTGATATGAAAACAGCACCATCATCCAAACAGATGAGCCGAACCGATATATATTTTCTTTATGACATATTATAAACGCACATAGGTAAATATACACAAAGCAATGATGAATGCAAAATAACAATTAGAAAACAAAATATTAATTGTAATATTGAAACGACATGGGGTATTAGTGATAACAAAAACAAAGAATGTGGGTTTCGCGATTTGAAGTAATCAAATGTCTCTAACCTCATATACCTTCAGATAAATATACATACACACACACACACACATATATGTATATATATTTATTTCGCCAGCTGCGTCAATGAAAGTCATATTTATTTAATCATTTATTATACTTAATCCACCAACATCAGAATACACACTATATACGCATCCATCACAGCATCAGACGAGGTCGCAGATGCTCTGTGTGGGAGTTTAAAAACTATAATAAAAAAAAAAAAATTGTTTTTCTGCATACAAAACCACACGCAATTCTTGCAGTTTTATATAGCAAACATCAATTTTATTGTTAAACTCGTTATCTCTCAAAGTCAAACGCCCTCGTGCAATTCGTATTCCTCTCCTTGTATTAATTTAATCTCTTTTTTTTTTTGTCTTCTCTCTTCGTACGTTTTTCATTATACATATATCCTGAATAGATGTGTGTGCCATTGAACGAATTGCATGTGTCAATAGCCGCAAATTTTACCTCCTACATCGCATACAATACATGTATATACACATACAATAAATCCCTCGCCAGTTTATAAACTCTTTTGGCTCACAAAATACAATTGGTATATTTAAATGTACATTGAGAGATTTTTTCTTCCTTACTTCTTCTTTCATTCATTTAGTATCTCTTCTTTTTATTATTTTTCTTTTCTTCTTCATGCGTCACGTCATTGTCGACGACGAGATATTGTGAGTCATAAGTATGTGTAACGTAGTACAAATACATCTTAACTGAGATAGTGTGCATGTATATATAACTATCTCTGACGTACAATTTTTTTTTTAACCATATCTCTTTATTCTATTACACTTATATCGCATACCAATATCATTCTCTCTGTTCCTCTTGACACAAAATACAGAACCGCATCGTCGAGTGGCGAAGACGCACGCGTTTTGTTGTTGGTGCTTCTCTTTCACATTGTGAATGGTGTGTATATATACAACACTCTTATATTCCACCACCTCCAGAGGAATATATACCGCAATTCATATACGTGTGTAATCCTCCTTGACGCAATATTCAACGAGTGGCAAAGTTCAGTTTCCATTGTGATTGCGACAAATGTGGATCAATCAAATGCAATATCTTCGTAATTTTGATAGTAATAGCAATAATATTATTGTTGTATTATTGTTTATGAATAAACGGTGCCGAGATGTTGATGAAAATTGTGATGGTAAACATGTTGAATCTGTTTACATATCCAATGGACAGTCATCACGGTGATTAATTAAGAACGTGTTTTCACTTTTTGATTAATTTAAAACGTAAGGTAAGTGTCAATATATAGTGATATTTAATTTGTTGTTCATATTATTTATTATGAATTACGGTGGGTGATGATGTTTGGATGAACAGGCATTTAAATTTATATCGCGATTGAAGCGACACACACGTGACATTGCGAACACGTACAATGTGGAGAGATAGTAAATTTTTTTATTTTATGGTTTTACGTTTTGAATATACACATGTTTATCGTCGAGAAATAATTATCTACGATGGTACTTTCTATTTCTCATTTTCCACGTGAGAGTAATATTATATAATTTGATAATTGTCGATTTGGAGGAAAGAATGATTGAAGACATCGAGAAGCTAAGTAGAAGATTTTGCGCACTTAGAAATTCTCAATTCTTGTGGCAGACTGCCAATGACAAAGTTGAGATGATACAGACAAGGAAGTATGTAGTGTTAATTTTCATTACATATTGGCATATATTTTTACGCGCGTGTGTCTACGATCAGAAAAAATAGGAATGTGACGTTGTTTCGCGCGCTTTTTATGCACATGTGCATAAAATTACTCAGATAAATCAAACAGTGTGTATGCAAATGTTTTAGTTGGGAAGTATTAATGATTTTTTGCGTTAATTATGTCGTTATTGAAATGATAAGTGGATAATTATTGATGAATACACGGTAAAACTCATTCCAATCATTTTGATTGTCTACAAAAACAAGAAATAGTATTATTTTCCTCATGTCCTATATTTTTTCTCCCACTGATTATTATTCATTGACATTGCAAAAAATGAAAATAAATTTTTTTCTTCTTTCATATTTTTTTGTTATTTCATATCTCATACGTTGGTGTTTTGTTCTTTTATTTCGCATCTCAAAGTGCATCCAGCCACTTGATGTGTGACCTTCGACATATTCTGACGTAAAAGTTATTTGTAAGCGTTTTTCAAGTAGGTATCGCAAAAACTCTTTGAGGAGGGGGTTCAATTGGGGTTTCTAAAAATACGAGTTTTATGAGTTTTTCTTCGTAACACATTGAACGACAAGTCAGTTCTTTTCAGAGTATTATTATTAATTTGAACATAGTACACAGTAACTGCATAAAATTTCGCAAACAAAAATGAATATTTTAGCTGTCATGACATTGCGATATTGACTGGAGTCAATATTTCATGTGTGATGGATTACATGATGGGGAAAAAAAAAATACATTTCCATAATCAGGAAAGGTTGTCTTCATAGCTACGACCACAATTATGTGTATATGATAATTTTCAATATTTGTGAGTTTTTTACCTACAAAAAAAATATTAATTATCTATCGATCGTCCCAATTCTAGTAGGAACTATGCGAAATTCAAATACAAATCGGATGAAACTTGTTCGTACTCAATTGTTTGATTACTTTTCGACATATCAAGTCAGCCAGTTAAAAAAAATATTGATAATCAGAACATGATTGATGTTTCCGGTAAGAATTCCCAAAGTCGACTACGAGACTTCACTCACTCGAATAATTTTCAAATTTTTTGATAAAATTCTTGCACGTTTTCGTAGTAGAAGATTAAAAAAAAATAATAATCTGGAAAAATTGTATTTATGCTACAAAATGTAAAAATATTCTTCCAAAATGATAGAAATAATTTTTTCTTCTGTTCATCCGTACATGACCTTGTTTATGATAACATATTATCTCTGTCCTCGATTCATTTGTTTCCATTCGTCCTCAAACTTAATATATGTACATCTTTGTACTATGCACTATGTATTTTTCTTTCATATATAAATAAATAACAAGGGGTTCAAGTAAAGCCCACAGAGGCTAACAACCTTAACGACAAATTTAGAAATATGGTCCAACGTTCGATGACTTGGATAGATGCCAAAAAAAAAGGGGCAGTCAATATATATGCACCCATATCCAAGTATATACAATATATCTATATATACTTGAGTATTGAAAAAACGATGCGACAAAAGATAAAGCCAAAACTTAAAAAAAAAAAATTAAAATATATTCTGTCGCGTGTTGCATATATTTCGATAAACATTTGACCGGAGAAAAAAACGTGCAGTGCGACCCATCCATTTTTTTCACTTCTTTTATTATTTCATATTTTCACCTTTCTTTACATAAATGTTTTTATTTAAAACATAAAGTCAATATAATGTGACAATTCGGTGATGTTTGCGTCGTTGTCGACGCTCATTAACTTTGCACTTACTTCAATACATGTGTATACATACAGGAAAGAAAATATCGAATAACCTTGTAGTGTTAAAAACAGAAAATAAACATAAATCAAAATTCAAAATTCAATCGCGTTATTTTATGTATTTATTCAAAAAAAAAATTTTGATAACGAATGAAAAAATATTAAAGTGTGTATATATCTGGCATAAAATAAAAACATCCACACATGTGTAATGGCCTTTATTAAAAAATTCTCTATTTATTCATACCCAAATATAAGAATCATTTTTCATATATATCGCTTCTTTTCTCGCCAAACGCGCACTTTTTTCCACCCATTATTATTTTATTTTTATCGCTTCCATTGTAGTCGATAACCCTCGTGCCATCGAACTTGTGCATGACCTCGTCGCGATAAATAAATTGAACAAGAAAAACGAGAGAAAAAACGTTAACGCGTAATATATCAACACTGGGCAAATTGGTTTACAATATACATTATATGAGAGAAGAAAATGCGCAATGTGAGAGGACACATAAATACGTATTTAAATAAAGCGTCAAGGCAAGTCATTGACACTATCGTCCGAGAATCACTGATAATAAAAAATAAAACTGTATACATATAAAACAGCGTAAGAGATTGGTGAGAAAAAAGAGAAACATGGGTAGAGACTAAAATGTTTATAAACATGAGAAAACACGCTATGGACCTGTTGAATAATTTCTCAGATTTTATAGTTAAGATAGGTGAATATAGCGTTATATTAGCTAATACTGTATACGCTTCATCATCATCATGATCATCATCATCATCGCAATATTAAACCGTTACATTTCTCTTCCCTGGCGCCAATCCATTCTCTGCCATTGAAAATAAAGTGGAAAGAGCTGAATTGAAGGCTCGACAATATAATACAAGCAAACATATAGCACGAGATTGCGAGAGGGTATATAATATTATATATTGCCATAACGTAGAGAAGTGATCATGGTATAGTACGCGATCGTGCGTTTCTTTCCCTATACAAGTCGCATAGTCAACAACTGTCTCTTGTATTGGGGACGAGGCTTAGTGGCTTTAAAATGAGGAAAAGTAACGGGGCGAATAACGGTTCCCAATTTTATTCATCTTTCTTAACGTCTATATACCATATTTACCTCTCACTTTAGCTCAATATATCTCATACAGATTTTTCTATCACAAATTATATATAATACCAGTATACACCATAAGAAAAACGGATTTTACCCTGCTGTAAAATAGTTGGTTTTTAAAATTATTTCTCTTAACAACTTTAAATGATCGCGGATGATTGTAATTAACCGCGTGAATGTCTGCGGCAAATCGCGCAAGTAAATATTGCATCATAAAACATTGCTTGTGTTTGCATTAGCAATTATTGAGAAGAGACTTTTGTAAATATATAATACAGAGATGAAGAAAAAAACAAGGGTAAATAATGAAATGAAATGAAAAATTTCATCACGTGAGAGTGTTCAACTATTCTCTATGTAAATAAATATTTACAGAGTATATTTTAATCTTACCGTTTATATTATTGAAGAGACGTTGAAAGATTATTTTTTTATTGTTATCAAATTCAGTGGTAATAAATGATACGCAAAAAAATTATTTGCAGTCTTCCCTCGTGATGAAAAAAATCATGATGAAGATTCACGCACTATTATGTTCTTATCCGTGGTGGCTCATGCAACATTCTTTGAATATTGCTGCACGCATGTTGAGGTCGAGAAACTTGTGGGAATATGGGGTGGCAATTGATAAATATACATCGATGTATATATACAGTCAATGAATCGAAGGGCATTACCACATTTAATGACACAAAAAGAAAAACACTGCGTTAATGGATAGTTCAATTAGATATATATGTATTATTTATTAAATCCTGAACTTGCTTCTTGTTATTAAAGTTCTAAATTTCTCAAGAACAAAGAAAATAAAAGCGCAGGTGCTCTTATGTTGTGTGTAAGAAAAAACTCGATTTCTTTTCGCGTTTCATTTTTATTTTATATTTTTTTCTTTTTTTTTTCTTATGGAAATAACGTGGGCGAATTTTTTTGTAGTACTGAAAAATATGAGCGTCATGTAGATTTGTAGTCGAGTGCTTGAAGGTCAGCGAATACCGACTGTAAATTTCAGACGCTTTTTATCTCAGAAAAAATATTCTTCGAACTGAATGACATGATACTTTGAGAACTAATTGATTCGTTGACGCCGAAAATTTTAAATTGGGTTTGAATTACAATTGTCGGGAGTTATTACCAGAATTAAAACGATCAATTAATGAATTATATTTTGGTTTTGCCCATAAATAATATAGTTTTGAATACTCTCGATGAGAATATCCCTTCAAGTTAGTTTCCCTGACGCAATATTTAATGAATACACAAAAAATACGATCAAGTTTATCAATTCTTGAAACTGTTCTGAATACAAATTAAAATATAATTCATAAAAAATTCGCGAAAGTCATAAAAATATAACGATCAATCCTCTCAAAAACAACTTTTCTTTTCTATACGACAATGATTGAAAGCCCATTTTTAATTAAACTCTTCTCCCGAACATTCACAATAACCCACTTTCAATTTTTCATTCCAAGATTATCATCAATATACGAAATATCACTGACCGAAATAAAAATTTATTTTCTTCCAATTTCTCGTCTGATGTTGTTACCAATTCAAATCAAAACATCTCACAGAACTTTCATTTATTTATTCATTTTCATGTTCATGTTTACAACCGATGATCAGATATTTATTCTATCTGATTTTGAATCATGAAGGAAAAAAATGACTCATTTATTTCCCCATATCGTATCATCATCACGCATACAAAATCAACCCAATAATGAGTGTCAAGTTGAGAATTTCCACCGATAATATGAACAAAATTATGATTCATCTGAATGAGTAATTAATTTCTCAGAATGATATGCGAAATCCGAAGAAATTCTCTACGACGTATATTCACTTGGGGTTTCAGTGTACGATAAGAAATAAATACCTATACACATAAAAAAAAAATGTATCAGAAATAAATCAAGCAAATTATCTCATACCTAACAAAAGCATGTTCAATGTCATTATACCAATATGTATATACTTTCTTGTTTATCTTATTTGTTACAAAGCCTACCAAAGAGTATCTTCTCAATTGAGCAATTGTATTTATTGACTACATTGCGTGTGTGATCGACATATAAAATAAATTAAAAGCATCACGTAAATTATTCCTCGTATTTTATTGTTTCGATAAAACACGTCCGATTACACTTAACGCACCATTTGTTCCTTGTTATTTTTTGTTTCCCCTCTTAATTTTACCTGCTTTGCTGGTTGCTTCCTTGTACCGATGCGCGCAGGTGCGGGCGCAGATTGGCGCCGCGTCGCGCACAATTCATTTTATCAAAAGCGGCGGGGATATACAAGAATTGTGCATGTATACATGATGGTAGAGTTGAGTTTCACTGTATTGGTGTATAAAAATTGCTTAGAGAAGAGAGAATCCACGAGGTAGGGATAAGACCTCGCGTGCGAGACTCTATATACTGGTATATGATGTTGAGTCGCACGAACACGCGGTCAGAGACTCGTTGAATTGATACAAGATCGGATGCGTTGCACGCGTCTACACTTTTATCATATACAATACCCGTCCGTTATTTATTCTTGCGCGCCAATTTTTCATAATTAATATAAAAAAGAAAAAAAACCATACAAACAAACACCATTTACTTTCATAAATAACAGCGTGCAATGCGCTTTGCATCTTCCTCCTATATTTTTATCATATAAAAAGTGATGTGAAGCGACTTGTCGCTCTTAAAACGAATAAAAAACCGTGAACAATTTTCTTTTACCAAATTTTAAATATACTCTTTCTGCAATTTTAAAAAAATATTGCAAATTTATCTACCACAAAGTGACATTGAGACAGTGAAGAATGGACATAGTGCGATTAACTATACATAGAGCAAAGAAATTAAATATAATAATAAAAATAATAAATACTATCAATAATATAACCTTAAATTATTTTTTATTAATTGAGCATTCGCGCCACAACGCTTGGCGCGCCATCATCGGTGTAGACCCAAGCCATACAAAAATATATATTTGCAACACAAGACTATCTTGTGATATTCTTGAGGTTTGTGGCGGATATTAGATGAACAAAGAGAGAATATATAAATAGCAACGGAGAGAACGAGAGAAAGAGTGAGAGAGAAAGAGAGCACAAACGTTGAGAAGCAGCAACACGCACACATTGTGTGCCTCTAGGCATCGCGGCGCGAAGAAAAATACCGGGAGCACGGTATTCCACAGAATCGTGTATTTGTGCGTGTTTATGAGTGTTTGTGAAGCCGTGTGTGATTTCAATTAATCCAGTATAAACAATTTCTTATATTGAGTGTGTGTGTGTGTCTGTATGTGTGTGTTGCGGGAAAAAAATAAATTGAATAAATATATGTATTTATTTTTTTTCTCGCCCATGATTTAATTTCGGTCGGTACCGTCGGTAACGCATACAGACACGTTTTATACTTACGAGACCACGGCCAACGAAGAGTTACGTGACGAGAGAAGGAAGATTAGTAGTATAGTAGTGAAATTTACGCACACTACTATATATATTTGGAGAGGGTGAGAGAGTGGATTTTATGAGCGACGATGAACGACGCCGAGTCCAAAATGTTTTTGGGTATTTTGCAAATGAATGATCCCGTCATGATGATAATGATAGGTACAATAGCGTTTGGTGGATTGATTATAATTGTTGGATATATTCTTGGCCGACGTTCTAGATGTGATAGAACTAAAAGTAAGCATATTATTATTTTATTTATTCTGTTTTATTGTTATTTCTCATTTTGTTATGTTTATTATAGATTAATTGTTTTAGGACATTTCTTTTCGTTGATGACATTGTATTTATTGTTTTAATGTAAGTAAATTGATATGGAGGATTCTGCGCGTGGGAATTGGTGAATTATAAAGGCAAGAGGATGTTAAAAGAGCGCGAAAATGAATTGTTGGTTGATGAAAAATGGATTTGTTGTGGGCTGTTCTGTGGTTGGGAAGCGAATTTTTATATTGCTAAATTTAAATGACATTAATGGTTTGGGAAAGTACAGATTCGGATATGAATATATTGACTTCTCTATCTTTGATCAAGGTTCGGTTCTGGCGACTATTTATATTGTAAAATGTAGACAGTGACTTCGTCTTTGATGACAAAATATTACGTTGTCTGTCCTGGTCAAACAATTATATTACTTCTGAAGAAATTATAGTAGTGCCTTCTATCAGTAAGTCGGATTAAAGAAGATATTTGTGTTGACGAGAAACAACTTTAATGACGATGTATCCAGGAACTATGTCGACAATTGTCACAAAATTTTTCCCAGACAAATTATCCTCATTGATCAATAGTGTATAATATACAGTGTATATTATACAACGAACGTTCTTTAATCCTTATAACAATAAACCGGAATTTTGTTGACGTTCAATGAAAGGTGTACCTGATTACCTCCAATCCCTTCGGGTACATGTATAAATTGGGATCTCCATCGAAGTATAGAAAATCGAAGGAAATGTGGCGCCAATCTCTAGTCGTTCTAAAACCTTTTCAATTACATGAGTAACCTTTCTCCATTCTCTTTTTCGTTTCTTTAACGAATCGACCTTCCCTGCACACCTAATGTATTCTCCCCGCTCCATGTCTTACCTTTTTCGTAAAGTAATAATAATAGACCATTGGTGAATTTATGGTACCACGATAGTGTCGCCGGTCCATCTTATCCATTTGTAACTCATTAACTCCGAAAACTGTTCGATAACATGAGCATTTAACTTCATCTTCGGTGAAAAACCCGAAAAACGCGACTGTAAACAAAAGTATCATGAATAGATGGATAATATCTCAGTAATGATATACCATTTTATATTTCTACCATCATTATATTCATCGGTTGAGGTGGATTAGCTTAGGCGGAAATGGAGAGAATTATATATGAATAATTTATTATTTTCTCTAACACTATAGTGTATAAATCGATAGTTTTATTGGCAAAAGAATTATTCATAGTGTATTATCATCCCTATTGCAGATAGTGCAGTAGTTTATCATCAATGCATCAATTGATTTTGTTTATTAATACAATATTGAATAAAAATTCAAGTTCTTGATGATGAACATGACGTGGGGTTCGTTCTAAACCTCTTTTCTTCTCACTCACTCTCATTATAGTTTTCTGAGAATACATTGACCACCTTTTTTGGCGGCAGCTGCATGCAACGAAGCAGGAGACCAACCGCATGGTTGGATAGAGGCAAGAGTCTCGTAGTAGAGTATGTTGTGTCTCGACTATATAAGAACGTGGCTGTGAGAGGAAGAGGTCCCTCTCAATAAAAGCGGTTGACGTGGAATGCCCGAGAAGAATATAACACAATGAGTACGAGCGAGAAAAGAGAGGAAGCGAGTATATATGTCTGGGCGCGTTTTTGCTTGTACACTGTGTGTGACATACCCTCCAATTTGCAATATGCCCTGAAACCTTACCCAAACGTTGTCGTCATTCCAGAATTTTTTTTCAATACGAAAACGAAAATATTCTGATTTTTTCTCATTTACAGATATCATTTTTGTTATTAACAATTGATTTTTCGAAGCAATTAACTTATTCATATCATTCTAATGATCTGTTCACAGATCTGAGGCCTTTCTTGGAAGAAAGAATAGAAAACTGACGAATAATAATGAAAATAAAAATATACTATGTATATAGCATTAGCAATGTAGAATGCACTAGTTTGTCATTTGAATTTCATAGTCGCGATGAAATTAAATCATATACAGTAGATATACATGTATATCATTCGTATTCTTCGTCAATTCAATGTTATTATAACTATGAAAATAAACTGAAGAAGTTATATTTACTAGTGTAGATGAGCGCGAGGGTCAGCGTCGGGAATAAAGAAAAGAGCACATGGTGTATATAGAGATATTTATATGTTCGCATGAGTAGAGGAGGAAAATTGGTGGCGCACACGTGTCCGTGTCGGGACTGGTTTGCACGTAGTTGACTGTACTTCAAATTACAGCGATTGCTACGCCGCCACGTGGAAAATCAACAATTCTTATTATCTGTCTCACCGTTCCATTTTTCTTATAAGGAAAATTCCGCATTAAATTTCCGTACATTTATTATTTGATGTTACATCAAAATTATTCTTTCCTCATGCGCGAGTATAATTGATTCACGTGTTATATAGAGGTCGGCAGATAATCAAAAAAATATATGTTGTTGTATATATATTTACAGAAAAAAAAAAAAAATTCAGGTTAATGAGTATTTGATTATCGTATTTAAAACAAGAAAGATTTTTTTAACATTCGGATAATTATACGTTGGACTTGTCAATTGAACATTTTCATAGTGTTTGGTAATTACGCCTTCATTTAGCTATGGTTTAGTTGGTATTTTCATTGGTGATAAGATCTCTTTAGAATTTTCTACATGAAAATTGTGAAAACAAAATGAAAGAGAATATTATCATGAAATTTATAATTCAACAAAAAGATGCCAAGAGATGAAATTTCTTCGATTGTGATCAATATTTATTCAAATTATTACCGTCTATAATTGATATGAGATATTGCTTAACAAAGAATTATGCAATGTATATACATCTATATTTTACCGTAAGAGCAGATATCGACTAAAAAATTTTTGGATTGTAATTTTATATTTACAATCCAAGTATTTACACAATCATAGAAGCTGGAACGATAAATGTAAAAGTTATCTATGCACGCTTAAAATACGTGATAATATTTTGAGATAAGTAGAATTGTGTTGGAAAGTCCTAGACAAAAAAACTTTTGAGAATGTGGATAATTATTTCGTTCTTAATTTTCCAAATGAATACAATTGGTACAATGTGTACAAAGTAATTATGATGTAGACAATGATACATTTGATGAAATGCCTTGGAGATATACCTAGTCAATTGGCCTTCATGGCATGTGAGGTAGGGAAGTGAATAACGGCGGTGAGAGGCGCAAGCAATGATTCATTTCGTTGGTATATATGTATATACCTTTACATACATATTTATAAATGTTGAGTGGTTTATTATTTGCTCACACACATTTTTGGATGTTGAATGCGTTGGCGGTGAAGTCTTGTTGCCTCCAGGATTAAATTTATGCTTTCAAACTTTTATATATCTTAAAGAAGAAAAGGAAAAAAAAAGATGATGAAATGTTTGTGGCGAAAAAAGTAGTATTGTGATAATATGAACGATAAAGATGTGGATTTGCCATTTAGTTTAACTCATTCGCAATTTAATGATAAATTTAATTATCTACATAATAAAAATTGTGTTTCAACTATTTTTTACTCGTTTAGATGCGCTACGCGTGAATTTACTATTGATCAAATGTCGAGAGTGGAATTGAAAATCCATTTCCTATTGATCGATTAGCGTGGAGAATTCATTTTTTATTCATTCTTATGTTGTTGTATACACTGATACACGTATACGTTCGTTGATATTGATGGTTTACGAATTTTAATTCCACCTTTGTCTGACTTTTCGATGCCGAATAATTTGAGAAAGATTAAATAAATAGACAACAGTATATTATTAATAAACACTGTGATAAAACTGTTTTTGTGTGTCAAGAATTATTAGTCTGTTAATCAGAGACAGTCAAAAGTCGAGAAAAAAGAAATAAAAGTAAATAAAAAAAGTCATGTCAACATTTATTGTTGTCTGGGTCCGTGCGGTCGTGGTAATTTTTGTTTTGTCATGCAATAATAAAATTCAACGTATAAAATCAACTATAGTCGAACGTTTAAACGATCGTTTCATCCTTGATGTTAAATATATATGTTATCACAAGTGGAGTCTCCATCCGTTGTGGCCGGTCATGGTCTTTATGTTTTGAAGCATTGATAATCATCATTATCATTATTATCAATATCGAATAAAAGAAATGCAAAAATGATGAAAGCGGAAAAGATAAAAAATCAAAAAGTGCGGCGGCCAGCTGGGAAAAAATCAATATTGATCACGACAGTTCATAAATAAAACACACGAATTCTCATTATCACTTTTAAATTGTAGCTTGTGATGTTTGTCTTTTTCATTTTGTTTTCTTTTTGTGTTTTTTTTTCCTTAATGAATATCACTCATTACACTGTTGACGTGGTCCAATAATAAAAATAATTAAACATGTGTTCCATCAATGTTATGTAGGTGATAATTATCCCGTGTATAAATGTGAAATAGCATTATTTCGCTCGTGCGTCGCGTGCCCAATCCTTGACCCAACAAACTTGTCTCTATCATATTATGATAATATATGTTGTAGGTAAACGAGTGTTCGCGCATTTTCTTATATCACTGCAACAACAGAATTTATTTATAGATGCTTATTATCACAATCTCTCATAATAGTTAAGGTGAAAAAATAGGTAATATCAAATATGAATTAATTCGACGAATATATGGGACACATATTATTCAAATTACAATTGATATATTGATAACAGGATGTTTTGTTGTATTATCACACATGGCAACCATAATCGATTTTTAACAACAATTTCCATGAATATATTAAAGTCAATCGATTGAACTAACACTCCTGAATACTTGAATATTCATATTAAATTGACTTTGCGTGCCATGAATTCTTTTTTTTTTTCCATCTCCAATGCATTTGAATAGCACTAATAAATTCATTAAATTTTTATCGATTCTCAATTATTCTTTTTGATCACATCGATTTGAAATATAAATTTATCTCGTTATTTTCCATTTATTCTCTTTAATAATATGAAGAATGATAGCAGAAAATCAATTTTGAGAATTGAAGAATGGAATTTTATTTATTTATAATTTATTTTATGAATTTTTATATTTGCGTCAATCTCATTGATTGTTCAAAATTTCGACAAATATATAATGAAAATTATTCAGAATAAAATACTGATCCAATGCATTTGTCTTCAATCAGGCCTTTATTCGATAAAATTGGCATTCATTTTTATGGTTCAATAATAAATTTTAGATGGGATGAATTTGAATACTCGGTTATTAACATGAAGGTTAACAAATTTAATTTATGAACCAATCATTAATTACCTTATTTCTTTCTCTGAATGTCCCCATACTGTCAATACAACGGATGAAGCAACTGCCAGTAATTTTCATCGATAACTTAAAATACTTATATTGTATTCTGATTTAATTCTACAATACTTTATTGCAAACGGATTCATTGAAAAAAAACATGTACATATGCAGTGGCTATCATTATGACATTTGACGCCTTATTGTCGGATGTGCATCGGTATTTCCATGATCTACATGGCGACATGGCTTTTATGATTGAAATTACCTCAGCCGACGCTAGATATGCACGTTGTAAATATATATGACACATACACACACACACGGTCAACCTGATGGGTTACAAATTGATTCGAGGTCGAGACATGAGGCGATCAGGTACTGAAGGGACGTCTCAAAAATTTCCAATATTCTGATTGGCTCTATCTATATATCCTATGACCTACGCCCATGACCGCTCATTACCTTTAAAAGCGAGTGTTCATTGCATTTGAAACTTATTCCGAAATTAGCACCCAAACGTGCCGCATATTTCGTACAGTAGTGAAATACTCCAAGTTATCATCGACAATTTATATTCGCCATTAATTTGGAATCAAGTGGTATTGTGATTGTGAGTATTTCGTGATCACGCTCCAGAATGAATCATCAAATAACAACGAACATGGGCACATGCACTTATTATGGTATGAATGGAGATGTAAATTTTATTGACATTATGGGACAACCAATTAAACATATTATGACACAATGCAACACTGAAAGACTTCGACTATCTCCATTCAGTGATGCTCAATTAACATGTTTTTTGGATCACTATATTCTGGATCAGAATACATTAATCGAACTTGGTTATCCATACGCTGAAGCAGACCGATCAGATGTGGCAAAAATTCGTTATCGTCCTTATAGTACGATACCACCCACTCGTACAAATCAAGTTCGTAATCAGGAGTGTCATAATTTGGACGTGAATGCATGTGAATTTGTACCGGGTAACTATCAAATTCCATCTGAAGTAAAGAGTGGTAGTGATGATTCACCAGCAAATTCGGATTTGGATCCTGAATCCTCACAGGCTTCATCTGACTCAGAAGAAACTTATTTGACTGCCACTGAATCAACAATTGAGAGTAGTGTTGGAGAAACATGTGTACGTTGTCTTAAAACATTTTATATTGATCCACTAACTGGTGATTATATTGATATTGATGGATGCACATATCATTGGGGAAAATATCGAAATGGCCCAAATGGAAGTTTTTGGAGTTGCTGTGGACGAAATATTTGTACAGTTGGCTGTGCAACAGCAAAAATGCACGTTTGGTCTGGTTTAACACCAGGATATGATGGCTATTATGGTGGCTATGTTCGAACACAACCAGCTACTTATCTTGTGAAACATAATGATTATGGTGTTTATGCATTGGACTGCGAAATGTGCTACACTAAACGTGGTCTTGAACTCACTCGAGTTACAGTTGTTAATATTCATGGCAGCATTGTGTACGATAAATTCGTTAAACCTGATGAGAAAATTATCGACTATAATACACGATTCAGTGGCATTACCGCTAAACATTTGGCCGATGTAACAACCACATTGCAAGATGTACAGCGAGATTTAACGAGTTTTATATGTTCACAAACAATATTATTGGGCCACGGATTGGAAAATGACTTGAGAGCATTGAAAATTCTTCATTCAAGGATAATTGACACAAGTGTACCGTTTGTCAATAAATTCTATGCATTTGAACATGGATTTCACTATGGATGCAGATGGAGTCTCAAAACATTGGCTAAGAGAGAATTAGAACGTGAAATACAAACTGGTGAACATGATTCATCTGAGGATGCGCAAGTTGTGGTTGATGTAGTATTGAGACGATTGTGGTATGAAATATATTATCAAAAGTTGAAATTTTAAATATCAAAATTGTGTGATGTGTAATAATTAGGACATTCGAGATTGTGCTCAATTCTAAATGAAATCTGTGATAGATTATATATTTAAACATAAGATTGATAAATGGACACATTGACAATGGATTATTTTATCCAGCAGTAAAGTTCATTATTGTCATCAGTATTTTTTTTTTCGGCGACACACATATTCTCCGTAACAAACAATTATTAATTATAACTCGCTTTTTTTTTATTTTTCTTGTTATCAAAAATGGAGAAAATCAAATATAAAAAATGAAAAAGAATAGAAAATCAAATGTAAAACGCAAATGTTTATCTTTATATTATTGTTCGATGAAATAGAACCATTTAATTTTAATGCGTATACCAAACTATTGTACCAATACCAATTATGATTGTACACACTAACAGCTATATGCGCAGCAAAATGCTCATATGTGAATTTATATTTTTATATATATTAATGTACATCGAGATCTGATCATCTAAATTTGCTGGGTGGTGTGTAAACATGACATTGTATTTAGTGAAATGCGACAGCACATAACCGTCTGATTATCATTATTGTCATTATTAATATTGATATGATTATTATTATAATTGTTTGGAGACTGAAAGAAATTATTTTATGATATATGTTTATTGAATGGTATATTTGTGATTGAATGCGAGAGTAATTATGAAGAATACAAGTAGAGAAGTTCTATTTCATAAGAGAAAGTTTTGCTGAAAAAAAAAATGATATTATGATTAAGTTAATTATCCCATGTTTCTTTGTGAATTGACACGACAGATGGTACTAAAATGAATCGTGATTTTTTATATATTTTTTATTTTATTGTTTTGAAGATTGTTTTTGCATATAATAAATAATTGTCGAATACAATTGAATGACTTGAACTGAAATTTGTTTGTAATTTTTTTACCCAAAATTTGTATGTTTCTATAATTAATTAATGGTAATATGAAGTTTTCATGTGAATTATGCTTGTTTAGGTGATGTGTAGGTCACTGTTGCGTATAAATATCCTCATTTTTCGCTTTTTTTTTCGATGGACACGAACATTTCGATAATCATTCAGATCTTAAACGAACATTTACTATTTCTTATAATTTGGCCAAATCATTAATTGCGATAATTGTCCTTATAGTTTTGCTGAAAAAAAAAAACTCGACACGATTTAACACATCTAATGTTCGATATATTTTTGTCAATGTTAAAACAGCTTAAACCTTTCAATCTCAGACGTTCTCACATCTTTTTTTTTTCTTTTTTCTCCGGATGATTATGATGCTACTGCAACCGCTGTCAGAGTTGCCAAGCTGATGAATCCTTTGCTTGTATAGGTGATGTGTTGGTGACTGTTGCGTATAAATATCCCAATTTTTCGCTTTTTTTTTTCGATGGACACGAACATTTCGATAATCATTCAGATCTTAAACGAACATTTACTATTTCTTATAATTTGGCCAAATCATTAATTGCGATAATTGTCCTTATAGTTTTGCTGAAAAAAAAAAAAAACTCGACACGATTTAACACATCTAATGTTCGATATATTTTTGTCAATGTTAAAACAGCTTAAACCTTTCAATCTCAGACGTTCTCACATCTTTTTTTTTTCTTTTTTCTCCGGATGATTATGATGCTACTGCAACCGCTGTCAGAGTTGCCAAGCTGATGAATCCTTTGCTTGTATAGGTGATGTGTTGGTCACTGTTGCGTATAAATATCCCAATTTTTCGCTTTTTTTTTTCGATGGACACGAACATTTCGATAATCATTCAGATCTTAAACGAACATTTACTATTTCTTATAATTTGGCCAAATCATTAATTGCGATAATTGTCCTTATAGTTTTGCTGAAAAAAAAAAAAAACTCGACACGATTTAACACATCTAATGTTCGATATATTTTTGTCAATGTTAAAACAGCTTAAACCTTTCAATCTCAGACGTTCTCACATCTTTTTTTTTTCTTTTTTCTCCGGATGATTATGATGCTACTGCAACCGCTGTCAGAGTTGCCAAGCTGATGAATCCTTTGCTTGTATAGGTGATGTGTTGGTCACTGTTGCGTATAAATATCCCAATTTTTCGCTTTTTTTTTTCGATGGACACGAACATTTCGATAATCATTCAGATCTTAAACGAACATTTACTATTTCTTATAATTTGGCCAAATCATTAATTGCGATAATTGTCCTTATAGTTTTGCTGAAAAAAAAAAAAAACTCGACACGATTTAACACATCTAATGTTCGATATATTTTTGTCAATGTTAAAACAGCTTAAACCTTTCAATCTCAGACGTTCTCACATCTTTTTTTTTTCTTTTTTCTCCGGATGATTATGATGCTACTGCAACCGCTGTCAGAGTTGCCAAGCTGATGAATCCTTTGCTTGTATAGGTGATGTGTTGGTCACTGTTGCGTATAAATATCCCAATTTTTCGCTTTTTTTTTTCGATGGACACGAACATTTCGATAATCATTCAGATCTTAAACGAACATTTACTATTTCTTATAATTTGGCCAAATCATTAATTGCGATAATTGTCCTTATAGTTTTGCTGAAAAAAAAAAAACTCGACACGATTTAACACATCTAATGTTCGATATATTTTTGTCAATGTTAAAACAGCTTAAACCTTTTAATCTCAGACGTTCTCACATCTTTTTTTTTTCTTTTTTCTCCGGATGATTATGATGCTACTGCAACCTTTGTCAGAGTTGCCAAGCTGATGAATCCTTTGCTTGTATAGGTGATGTGTTGGTGACTGTTGCGTATAAATATCCCAATTTTTCGCTTTTTTTTTTCGATGGACACGAACATTTCGATAATCATTCAGATCTTAAACGAACATTGACTATTTCTTATAATTTGGCCAAATTATTAATTGTGGTAATTGTCCCTGTCGAAATTAAATTAACCCAATCAGCTGACTTTTCTATGTTTGAATGACGGATCAATATTCCAGTGTCAGTTACAATATAACAGCGCAATTATTTATTTTTTCTTCCTCTTCCATCACCAATAATTTTATCAGTACACATATGATACGATATCATCCACATGCGGCGAGTCATTTGACAATGTTTGAACATCGTTATATTCCGCTTCCAATTGATCTCGCTTAATAAAAATTTCAGATAGAGTTGAATGATTCTTTGCTTTTGTTTAAATTCACCGAAATTCGACTCGTTGTGAATGAATTTTCGTTCTTTATCACAGTTTTTCTTATCTTCTATTCTAAAAACAATTTTGTGTTGAAAATATTGATGGAATAAATTTTCTTGTTCTATGAATTACAAGAATTTACTAATTCTCATATTATTTCTTTTCCGGTATATTTACAGATGCGGCTGAAATCAAAGTCAAAGCATCAGAATGCGAAAGTTTGATTGACACCAACGTTAAAACAACAACATCAACTAATAATACAGTGGTGAATCCAAGTGGTGGTGGCGGTGGTAATAAACGCACGAAAAAAAAGCGTCGTGAAGCTCAACAAGAATTTACGCACACGTGGATGGTTGGTGCACTCAAAGGCCATACTGGTCCTGTTCTCGACATGAATTTCTCTAGCAACGGAAAGTTTCTCGCAAGCTGTGCTGAAGGTATGTTGTATATCCATATTTTTTTCATGAATAATTTTTCATATTTCTTTCATCTGATATTGAATTTTCATCTTGTTCACTTTTCACTCATGTTCAATTCCTTTGGTGTTGATTTTTTTCTCATCTGCCAAATTAATATACACTGTGTAAATGATAATTGAATTTCAATAGTATGCTGAACTGAAAATTTTGTTTATCAATTACAATGTCAATTACAATATATTTTGATAATATCAAAGAATATGATTGTACATCAGAGGTATCAATTTTTTTCTTCGTGTATACATTACTCTAATCGTCCTCGTTCATCAGCTTCTTTCCAATCAATTCTCACCAATTCACCTTAACCTATAATTTCCCAATATGCCTATGGTGAGTTTGAACAACAGTACAGTCTGTTCTTTTTTTTTATTTTTTTCATCAATTGTTTCCATAAAAATTGAAGCGAATTCATTCATGCGTTCAACACCAATTCCCATTGAGATATTTCAAGTATTGTACCAATTAAATTATCGAGGACAATTCATCAACTTCGCTTCATTGAATTTCATTTTCACATTATAAGTATAATATTATATATTTCAATAAAGATTAATACTTGAGATTATTAAATTACACAAACTGCTAATTAGTTTATTTGACATTAAATTCGTTATTTACATTCGGGTTCATCGTTGATATTTCTGCATCATTCTTTCTTGCTCTTTTTTATTTGTTCAATCTTTTTTGCATCTTTATCTGTCAATTTTATTTGAGAATGATTTTATCTCACCATTGAAGCAAGAAAAGTAATTCTCAATAATCGCAGACAGGCGCGTGAGCTCACGCTTGATAGACACTAATTTCGATGTAGGTCAAGCACAGAGAGAAATCGATCGATTGTAAATAGAGAGAAGAGTGGGCGAGAAGGGACCAACTGTATGTGTGTGTGCGTGTGTGTATGAGGGGAGACCAAAAGATATACTGTTATAATATTAAGGAGAACGTTGTTCCGATTACTGCGTTCTTCAAAAAACAATAACATAAATTTTTTTCTTGTCTCATTTGTCACTATTATTTTTGTGCTCTATCAAACAATTTATTCGATCGCAATTGGTGTTGCACCACTTGCCAATTATCTTGTCATATAAGCTTATCAATATTTTTATTCTTTCATACAAGTTAGGTTCGATTCATTGCGTTATTTTTTTTCCTACACAACATTCTCTGATATACTTCATGTATTTGTACTTGAGTGCTTATCACGCGAGTCTATCACATACATTCATAATTATCGATTGTAAAAAAAAAAAAAAAAAAATATGCTGTATGATGCACGGTGGAGTTGGGTAAGTATTTGTGGATGTAGTAGTATGTAAAAATAGAATTTATGGAAAAATTGGAATTTTTAGATGATTCAGTCAGTTCAATTTTGATACTGCGTAAATATAATCTCATCATAATTCGAGAGATATGAATGTTTAAAAATTTTTGTGACACTTAACGTAATTGATATAAGTTTTATAACTGAATTCATGAAAAATCCGTGATATATTTCTGAGTTTCAGAATGAAAAAATATTATTTAAACTTTTTTTGGACTCATGTAGTATCAAAATTCAGGTGACAATATATCTCCTAAACAATATTCATATTCAAAATTATTGATAAAAGGTATATATATATATTTCCTGAATAAATCGATAAATAAATTGAATTCTGTGAGTCATTACATTAGTGTCACATATCATCCATACATTCATTGAACATGATTCAATAATGTTCTTGACACTCTTTCAGTTCTCAATGTGGGAATTGTTAAAACAGGTAATAAAAAAAAAATGTATTTTCATCGAATCCAATAAAATTTTTATTTGTTTCAATTAAATTCAAGTTCAAGTTCTTGAACAACGATGTGAAAGGAAAATGTTTTGAGACGAAAAGAACAATTTTTTAATCTAAAATAATTTAAAAACATTACATTGCAGATTACCTTGGGCGTAATCATTTTTTTTTTCCAACTTTATCTATTCTCTCTTCCAAATACCATACTACTATCATCTAATGGCGATACGTCCGGTCAATTATTGCTATTTAACTTTTTTTTTATGTCTTCTCTATTGTGTACGTACACAAGGACATTTGTAAAAAATTTCAATCATCACCGGAACTTCGCAATACAACATACTAAGAGTATGTGAATAGATACTTGTATAAAGAAAAATGAGACATTAAACCACTGAGTTATGATCAGGGACAACGATATTCAGGCTAAATTGTTGATAAAATGATAAAATTGTGGCGCAAGAACATTTATGTGAGATCACGATCAATCACGAAGTCGATCGTTTACTTATCAAGTGTACTTTTTGCTCGCTCCAGTTACCGCAAGGTGACCTTTTCCCGTTTCACACGGGAAAGCCCACTAGTTTTTTTTTTTTTCGTTACAACTCCTACATCAACTTGACCCACTGACCCTCATCAACCCTTCATACTCCTTTCATTAGTTATATTGTCATATAAAAATCCTGTTCATATGCTCTATTATTTATTAAGTTTTTCATCTTATTCATATGAAGAAAAATAGCAAACCAAAACTTCAGGATATACATTATTATTGATCAAAAATACGAACTTCCTGGACTTGATCGTCATGGAAATTTCCGCGTCATTGATTCTGTCAATAGAGATTCGTGTGCATGTGGGTATGTGTGGCTACACGTTCAATGTCATCAAAAAACGTTTTTATTTAGCAATCGCATAAACGTCACTCAATGATGATGATAATCATGATGATGATGATGAAGGTTGCAATGAATGTCTAAGACCGTGACCGAACGTGACCATGAGGAGATACGTTAAATTTTAATCTGCCAACATTTGAATAATTTATATTTGTCTACTTAACAATATTTATGTACAAATGTATTTGTTCCCTAGACTATTGTTATGTGAATATAAATCTTCCAAAATTCTTTTTTTCTCAGATATATAAAAAGAAATTCACAAAGAATATATTTGGCGTTCATTATTTAATTATATTAATTATTAATTGAAGATATTCATTCTGTTCACAGGTATAATTGAAACAAAATTATGAATCACATACATATATAAAAATTGTTCAAATGATTTAAACTATCTTTGGGTTTTATTTACAAAATACGAATATGAGAAAGAGAAGTATGCATTTGTTTTTTCTTTGCTCTCAAGTATCTGGAAAGAAAAAAAAATAATAAGATAGAAAAATGCAATGTCATTCGGTCAGGGTGAAAACGACGAAGTTGAAGCAGTGTATTTCACATCATGAATGTACTTATATATTTTGCGATAACGGGGTCTACGATCGTATTCCCAAGGAGCCACAGTAACCCACTCTGCGCTCCCGTTACTCACACTTAAGATTCTCTACGGATACTATACTAAGCCTTTCGAGGAGTATAGAGCTCAAGACATTTTTCAAACGATATGTGTGAGAAAAAAGTATGGGTGTGTTGTAAATGTATACAAGGGGCTTCGTGATCATTTCAGACTGTATCAGAGTTCATGGTTGATTCACTTTTGTATCCATGTATAATATTTTTTATGCCAATTCTTTTTATAAATCTTTTGAAAGGTATAGAAGAAAAAAAATGGAAAAGATTTTTTTTAAGGAATATATGATTACGTAACAAGTCTACGGGCAACGAAAAATAATTATCAAGGTGACGTGACAATGACCAGGTCCAAAATTGATTTGAATTGATATATCATCAGGATATTCGGTAGGTGCCAAAGAATGTCCTGAAAAAAATATCGATGTATAGTAATAATTAAATTTTTTAATATTGTGCGATGAAGAATAGTTTTGCTGGAAAAAAAAAAAACACGACACAATTTAACTCATCTAATGTCCGATATTTTTTTGTAAAGGTTAAAACAGCTTAAACCTTTCAAGCACAGACGTTCTCACATCTTTTTTTTTCTTTTTTCTTCTGATGATTATGATGCTGTTCCAACCTTTGTCAGAGTTGTCAAGCTGATGAATCCTTCGGTTGTTTCGCCTAAAATATCGCCACTAAATGAATATATATATTTATCAAATATTGTAATTCAATTATTCGTAATAATTTGAATTATTTCAACTATCATCACCGCACCAAATTTAATAATTAAAAAGGAATGATTTCGAACGAAATTGAATGAATAAACGTCGTTATTAATTATATGAATAGAATTCATTAGTGATAATTGGTATTAACTAACAACGCTAATGATCAAAGAGAAAATGAAATTGAAAGAGACGAAAGAGAAGAGTGAGAGAATAATTGTTACTAGATAATACAATGTCATCATTTTATAGTTTACAGTAAAACAAAAATATAAAAAATAAAAAATGCGTTGAGTAAATTGGTTTCTCCGCCAGGATTAAATTCACAGACGCATAACCGCATCAAACTCGCATCGGAAATCGATACACGCAAGATAACTATTCCATTAGTGATGTTGAAGTTGAGCTCGCATTCAATGTATCTTATTCCTGGTCTGCATCACCGTAACATATAGGTGTTTCATCACCATCCAATTTGCGTCAATTTTTTGTTTTGGCTACAAGCTACCTCAACACAGAGTCTTTTATATATAATAATTGCTATATAGAGCTGCTCTCGCATTAATTTCACGATTAATTAATTCATTTTTTTTCTATTGTTTTTCATTATCCAGAACATTAAATTGAATATAAATGGTTATTAACACTGTTTTACATTCAAATAATAATTGCTGAGATATATTATAGATGTTCGATCAATATGTGCGATATATATCAATTCTTCATATTATAGATAACGCAACTTTGGGCCTACTACGTCTTACTATAACAAAATATAAATCAGCTTGAGTTATGCGATTATCATCAATTGTAAATATCAGCAGTGGTATATCAAGACATTGATGTCCTTGATACCAAATTATATATCATGGTTTAACTCTTAATCAATTAGAGTGCTAACATAAATTGATTCCGTGAATGAAAAATATAGAATAAAAATAAAAAATAATAGTGAATATAAAAATTATATGAGAATTAATGCTGTAGTAATGATAGAGGATTGAATGTTTCATTGTGACCGTGAATTATATACGTTGATAATGCTAAAAGAAATAATAATAATGGTAATACTGAATTCTCGATAATTAATATCAATTAAAATGGAATAATAATATATGTATGACGTACTTTCAATGGCTTTGAAAATTGCTTAACCAGAAAATAATCGATGATACGCTTTCAATCAAAGTGGCTCTATTATCTTGTATTCTATTTTATATCCGATATCGATTGCAATGACGTAAGATAAAAATTTATGAACGTCATTAGTTGCTCTCGCAATAATTATTATTCAACCCATCGGAAGATATTGATGTAAAACACATTATCAAATGAGAAAATTAATTTGAAAAAATAATAATGATTGAAAACATTGTATTTTTACTCTATTATTTTATCGCATATTTTTCATAAAAACGGTTCGATTATATATGTGAGAACACTCGTGCTTTTCAATTGACGGTTCATATACTAATAAACATACGTGGAGAAGTGGTAGAGAGAGGTAGCGAAAATGAAAAAAAAACGAAAGAAAGAGAAAATATCCTTCACGATTTCAACGATGATTTCAAAATGATCCAACGGTATTGAATGACCGTGTGAACATGGATACCGTGTCTCCCGTTATCATCATATATACTTTTTGAACTAAACGTGATATTTCTATTCTTCCTCTTCCTATACTCGCCTGTAGGTATACTAATACACTTAATGATTTCCCGCTGACAGTCTCGTCATGTATGTATAATGTATGGGAAAATCTACTGACCTCATCACGATATGTCTATTCAATTAGTTCTCTAACTCGAAAAAAAATCAGTTATGTCTCCAATTATTTTTATATAATGAAACCGAACGAATAAAATTGTCATAATTTTATATTGTTTTGATTTATTTTCTTTTCAATTTCACTGGCATATATAATTTATAATGTATGAAATATTCTAACAGTTATCAGTTGATTCAGTTTTGTTCTGTTATATAGACGATTCCGTCATGATAATACACAATTACATGTCGCACGACTTCCGTGAAGCTATATAGTCATTGTCCTGTAAAGTCATGTTGTTGTTTCTCTCTTCGTCTCTCACTTTTTCCCTCTTCGACCGCACACTTGTCGTCATGTAGACTCCTCCAGCTTCTTTCAGTTGAATCTAATCTTTCGTACACTTCGTTTCCATTTATCATTCCACATTGTCAGGAAGATTGTTTCTGTTTCTTTTTCGGTATTGATTAATTGATTATCATCATTTGTCTTTGCTCTTTGATTTATAAGTTGGTTTTTTTTTGGTTTCGTTCGTGTAAATTATCGTCGGGAAGTTTATTTAGATTTAATGTGACAAGAGGTGTGCAGAATAAATGGAAATTAACTGATAGGACATATCAAATTAATCAGGACATACTCACCACTGATTAAACGTGTACATCAAAAATTAATTAACTAATGTTTTCTCATGTGACGCATTGTAGGGCTGGCCACAAAAACAGCGGACGTTTTCAAATTCCGAAATATGAATAAACATTTTGGACTAATTATATTCCTAGCCTCAATCCTGCCTCTCTGTTACACTCTCTCACTGTTTGCATGTGCATATTTTTGAGTGTGCGTGCGTGTGTGCTATCCACCAAGCTGGTTCTCCACCCATTTTTCTTACACTCCTCAGTATCAAAAATGAAATGAACAAAAATAATTAAATACTAGAAAAAAAAAAAAAGATTTTGTATAGCAAGCGAATGTCTTACACGTTTGTTTTGTGTGTGCACATAAAGATTGCGGCTTGGCGCCGAAAGATGAGCTGGAGGACATCACCAGTGGTGGCACTGAGACAACGACAACGTCAGGATATTACAAAGTGAGCCAGAAAATGTCCAATTCAGACAACCTTGATGACGCCATTGACAATGATGACGACAAATCCGAGGACACGAGCAACATCAGTAGCGGTAGCAGTACAGCTAGTGCATCATCATTATCAGCCAAAGATAGTAGCGACAGTTCAAGTTCAACACGTGAACAGGGTAAAAGTCGTTCGAAAACATCGCGCAAACGTGGGCGACGTGGACGAGGTAAATCACGTCATCAATGCTTACAAACAAATTCATCGACACATAGCAGTGACTCTGGATCGAGTGGCGCGGAAAAAGTGAAAAATACAAAACCACGTCATGAACAAACGGGTACTAAAAAAGCAAATAGATGTAATGATGAAGTCAACAGTGTTGTTAATGTTAAAGTGCTTAATAATGGTGCTAAAGTTGATAAAAACGTTGTGAATACTGTGGGACAAACAATTAAAAATTTCATAAAATTTTACAGCATTGAAAGATTACGTTTGGTGCAATTTACTGATGCTCAATTAACAGAAATTTTGAGTCAATATCTCATTCGCTACGATATTCTGAAGGATCTTGGTTATCCACATGCTGACACATATCATCCTGATAGGGTGAGAATTCGTTACCGTTCGTATTATGCAATACCTCATCGTACGAATCATCGTAATCAAACACGTCATGATCTGGATGTTAATGCACGTGAATTTGTACCGAGCAATTATATTACTCAGTATGAGGTTGACAGTGGTACTGGCAGTGGTAGTTCTCAAGAAAATTCTGATTTAGAACTAGAAGTTGAATCATCACCGACACCATCGCGCTCAGAATCAGCTGAAGATATACGGAAAGAAAAATATTTTATTCCAGTTGAACCGATAATTGAAGCTGAAATAGAACGAACATGCGTACGTTGTGCTAAATCATTTCATATTGATTCTCAAACTGGTGATTATATAGATGGCGATGGGTGCACATATCATTGGGGGAAATATCGAACTGGTCCAACTGGAGGTTTTTGGAATTGTTGTGATGGAAGTATTTGTACACCTGGTTGTACAAAAGCAAGAATGCACGTTTGGTCTGGTTTAATACCAGGATATAATGGCTATTATGTTGGCTATGTTCGAACACAACCAGCCACTTATTTTTCAAAAAATGATGATTATGGTGTTTATGCATTGGACTGTGAAATGTGCTACACTAAACGTGGACTTGAACTCACACGAGTAACAGTTGCTAATATTGATGGTAGCATTGTTTACGATAAATTCGTTAAACCTGATGAGGAAATTATCGACTATAATACACGATTCAGTGGCATCACCGTTAAACATTTGGATAATGTAACAACAACATTACGTGATGTCCAGAAAGATCTCACAAGATTCATTTCGTCTGAAACAATATTAATGGGACATGCATTGGAAAATGATCTAAGAGCATTAAAAATTGTTCATACAAGAATAATTGATACAAGCGTACCGTTTATGAATAAATTTTACGCTTTCGAACATGGATTTACTTATGGTTGTAGATCAAGTCTTAAAACATTAGCGAGGAGAGAATTACAACGTGAAATTCAAGTGGGTGAACATGACTCAGTTGAGGATGCACGAGTAGTTGTCGACATAGTATTACGAAGATTGTGGTCTCAGTTATATATTAGGACGTATAATTACGGTGAGAATGAAAATTGAAATCGTAAAATTTGAATGCAACCAGAGCACTTATTAACTGTGTTCAGTTCCAAATGAAGTCTGTGATACGTTACATACATATAACGAAAAAAAAGTAATGATGCGATTTATATATGGACGCATAGCCCACCTGAACCCAATGATATTGGATCAAAGTATCATTTTATCAAGCTGCATAAATCATCGTCATTATCAATCAGTAAATATAATCGTCATCATCAAATTTTTGGCAACAGTACTCCGTAATGGACAATTTTTCATTCTCACTTCGTGTTTATTATGTTTGCTTATTTAAATATTCATCGGCATTATCATTGAAATAGAAACAGTGTAAGGGAAATATCATCATCACTAAAAGTGTTATTTAACGCGATATTTTTAACTTGATAGGCGCACGTGCGCGTTTATATTAATTTACACATTTATCCTCAGATTAATTGTGTTACAGTGCAGCAAACTCTCACCGCAAAATCCAGTAATGACTCTACACATTCACAATCATATATGCATAAACCCACCACCACACACAAACACATAATCATCTATGAACATTAGAATATAATCATTTATATCGACTGTGTAAATATGGCATTGTATTTATTCAAGTGCACCATCACCCGCGAGACCGGAGCTGTACCTGCGTATGTATATATACGAAATGATCGTCTCGTTACTATTATTAATTTTTTTCTATTTTTGGTAATTGAATTGATTCATTTCTTGATATGTATTGAGTGGTATATAGAATTAAATACCGAGAACATTGAAAAAATGCAAACAAAAGGAGTTCTATTTCAAGAGAGAAAGTTTTGCTTAATGAAACGATAAATAATTGTTCACTTCGCTGTCTCATATTTCTTTGTGAATCAACGCGACAAATGTAACGAAATGCATTGTTATCGCGTTTATTATCACGTTTTTTTTATCACTCCCGTCTCTATATATGAATGAACAATCTAAGAACATGAAAGGATTACTTGAAAATAAAAAATAAATTTTTTTTTACATTTCAAAAACGGCTGTGCGTTTCCACGAATCTCATATCGCGGTTATTATTAGAGTATGTATCAATTATACAATTGTAAAATACGTTAGGTGTGTTGGTAAATGTTAAATGTAGATCGCCACTTTTTTGTTGCGTACATACACATGTTAATGATTATCGAGCCATCAATCGAAAATTTACAACTTTCTACTAATTTTGCAAAATGAATCATTATGGAAATTCTACTTGTTGAGGAATAAACATCTCGAACCAACTGAGATTCACATGATTACATGTCATACCAACATTCACTGCCATACGCAATATACCAGCGGAGCTTTCTGTTTTTGTCTTTGCACTTTGAGATGTTTTATTCGTGAGTGCACCTTGCACCCTGATCAAAACAATTGTCTTTGTATTTTTATTTTTAGTATATGTATTGTGAAAAACGAAGTGCTCATCGATATTGTTATTCCCGATGCTAGAAAAATAAAATTACGAGAAGTAAAAAAAACGACAAAAAGTGCGTAAGAATAAAATGATATGAATTCTGTTTCAACTTGAAGCGATAAAGATATTTTATGATTATTTTGTACATATACTTAATAGTGTCTAAGAAAATTATTTATTTGTCATTGATAATATCGTATCAAAAAAAAAAAAAAAAGATTGCTGGTATGGTCAATACTCATAGATTAGAAAAAAACATATTTTTTCTTCCATAGCATTGACTCAATTTTTTTTTGGCTATTTATCTGGAAAAAATCAACTTTTATTTTCATAACTTATACAAATTTTGAATAAGAAGCAATACGGAAAAATATATATCAATATCAATGAATAGTGCACTAGAGAAACTAAATTTTTTCACGGAAATACCGTGTACATGCGGTGTAACAACAATTCTTTTATACAATTGTTGGCAAACAATATTTACATTATAGACAAAAGTAGATTTTGATTGTAACATTAAAATATATAGAGTAAATGGTATAGATATACCGGAGATGTCCTCAACTGATTCACGAATTGTGAATTGTTTTGCTCGCGCACATATGTCTGTGCATGTGTGTGCATATTTTAATATACATATTATATATGTACAAGTATGCAAGTGAGAGAAGCGGGATGGAAATCTCGTTGAAAGCAATCCCACCGGGATTGTGGCGCCTTCGCACTTTAACCCGCGAAACTTTCTCTTCACTCCCACACTTTTCTTTCTCTTGTCTCGTGCGTTCTCTTCCTTTTTCAATTTTTATTCTTTGAGCCAGGTTATTCGATGTCTTCAAAACGCCACTCGTTCAGAATATTATTGGCTCAATAAAAACAAAACGACTTCCGCTTGGTTAAAAACGAACAAGAAAATAAACGAAAAATTAATAAATAAAATACGACGAGATAAGAAACAAGGAAATTAAACACATGTGAAGCAAAAAAATATCAATGCATTATTATCCATCATTTTGTTGATGGCATTATATATGTACGATGTGATATCTGCGTGTGCAACATCCACAATTTGTCATTTTGTAATATAATATTATTGAAATTAAGTATATTGTAAAAAGGCTGTTTTATAAACGTTATGAATGAGTGTGTGAATATGCGAAAAAATGTTTAAGTTACAAATTACATCTAATTTTTTGCAATAAGATTTTTTGTAATATACTATTTGTATAATTAATACGAGTCTATCCAACACCCCACGATTGCTATCAATACATTTTTTATACTTAAATCTGAAGAAAAATAATTTTTTGTCAGAATTATTTCAAACACCATCAGATATCCCATCATCCAATCAATTCCTATTTATATCAACTAAATATATATTTTATAATATGAAGATAAAAAGGTAATCTCGAATTTGATTGTGGCCAGCCAGGTGATGGCCCTGACGTGTATCTTTTCATCGGTTCTTTTTCTGTGACACGTCGAGCTAATGTGCAATACTTCTGTCATTAGTATCTCACTCACTCCCTCTCTCCTTTTCTCATTCTCTCTCATACACTCTCGGGTGTTGCAATAGGATTTCATTATAAATGATAATTTGCCGAATTTGGTGAACGATTGAGGAAAAACGTGTCTTGAGTGTTTCTCTTTTTTCGCAATGAATTTTACAACGGTTACTTTACGATATATATAAACTCGTATAGGTACATATCCTTTAAGTGGTGAAGACGAGTTCTTCTTCTTGTATATATCATGAAGTGTACAGTAATGTGAATGGATACGGTAAATATTCATATTAGGAAGATAGCAGTCATTCGTCAATCTCTACCTCAACTTGGTCCAAAAGTTTCTCATTGAACTTTTGCTTTCTCGAAACGCCAATTTTCGAATCTGCAATTTATTCATTCTATTTCTTTCCGCGCATTCACTTCATGGTTCTCAGTGTATTACAAATCCTCTGATATGTATATACAGATGGTGTGGAAAAAGAATAGAAATGGCACGTTGTATGTGTGTGTGTTCTTTATGTACAGAATTTTTTTTTCACTGAGGAAGAATGGTGCGGGTCAGGGACAAATGTGGCTTTTTTTTTTTGTACAATACACAAGTAAACGTTAATTTAATCGTCATGGTCATCACGTTCGTTCAGGTGAACGAACTTGAGAGTATCAAATTGGTCGAAAATGATTTACAATTTACTTATTTTTCAAAAAATCCAAAAATCTTGAGTCATACTTTAGTTTCCGATATAAAGAGAATAAATTGTGAAAAAAAAAAAATAAAAAAAAATTCATGATAAATAGAATAAAAAATAGTATTAAAATTCATGATTCAATTTAAATAATTCATTTCGTCGAAATATATCATAACACACTAATTCAGTATGTGTATCTAAAATATTCAAATGTGGGAATGTCTATTCTTTTTTTTCGTGCTTTCGTCGTTCATATATGACTCATATATATGTAACTTCATATTGATCTTATCTTACACGTGCTTTTTTTTTTATGTCGAATATTATCTCTTGATATTAATTCCGAACAATTGACCGGAGCAAAAGTTGAAATTCGTTGTTTTGAAATCCGAAGGCGGTCTTGGATATTCTATATATAATAAATAATGTGGAACTAGGTCCTGATCTAGGACAACACCACTCAGACATTACATACATTGATATGTATATGTCTAAGTTGGATGTCTATATACAAAGTCCACTGGATTTAACTCGCTCGAACGGATTTCAACGGAGAAAATCTGCTGTGGATCGCAACAACTTTCTTTCTTGATGTCTCGCAGGCCATATCGTTAAAAAGCCACAACAAGAACGTTTTACCCAGGTTTATATTGGCCCGCTATACATATATAAACGTATAGAATACGAACACCAGTTTATAAACTTTCTCCTTGTGTCGTTTGGTCACGAGACTCCGTGGAAATCGTCCGACCATCATTTTGTTATACTCCCAGAAGAACTTCTGTTTATTCTACTGCCCACACACAGCCATACGTATTGTAGATAGCATGATAGCATCTTTACGGCTCGAAAAGAAAGAGTTTTAATAAGTGAAGGTGAAACAGAAATTATCATATATAGTTGATAATAAACTATATCATAACATAAATAAAAAAAAAAAATAATACACGAATGTTTATTAACAAAATATGTTTGTTTTGATTAGTGGAAAAAGTTTATCATTTATTTTGTTTTACATCGTTTATATATGTGCAAATAAATGTATATAAATAAATAGATGTGACAAAAGTCGTTTATATAAAGACGGCACGAAATCGACGTGATGTCGCGCCGTTTCGTAACAACATCTCCAAACAATCGATGTCCATGTCGTCGGCATCAGACCTGTTTCCATGTTTGATTTCCTAATCATTTCAGCAAACAACGCCCTCCTGACCCCTCCTCGTACCGGTCATTGCTCATTCGCAAATACCTTTAAACACATACACATATATATTTTTTACTCTTGCTCTCACGATGGGTTGACTATACATGTGTGTGGCGGCACCTCAATTGATGATTACAAAACTATTACGACGAGTCTATTTGAGACACACGAAGAGCGAGAAGATTATTGGAAATCATTTAGCTCAGTGTATTTGTGTCAATTTTATTTACTCTGAATAAATTATTATGTATTTTATATTAGGAAATTCTATCACATAATGAAGAAAACAAATAAGAAATTCTATCATATCAACAATCTTTTTCATCTTTATTAATTTGGTTTTTCTTTTATCATTTGCGTGAAGAGGAAAATATTGCAATAGGGAATATTTTCCTTCTTATTTCTATAGAAACAATTCAATGCAATTAGGGTTAAAGAAAAATATATGAACATGCTTTTCTTTATTTTGTTGAATTATTTTTTTTTATTGGCACATAATAATGCAGCGTGCGAGATAGGTATAAAAGATGCTCTAATAAAAAGCCTTAACTTTATACTATTCCGAATCAATACATGTCCCTGGCCGTAGATACGATATCTGTTCTAGTATTGATTTTTTTTTCAATTTCAACTCTTGTTTGATTAGTATTATTCAATATAATTTATTCCATTCTGTTTCAACCTTTAGATACGATGAAATGAAATAGGATTGCCTATTAAACGCACACTGTAAGCGTTATTTCTATCACGATCACATGTCTGTCTATACCAAATATAAATCACGTGACGTCGAGAATGCTGAAATGAAAATAAAAATTTAAATTCATGTGCATGAGCGATGGCAACGCGATTTTGCTGAATCACACAAGGAATTCATATAAATTTTTGAACATTCTATTTAAATATTGGACTCTTTAGCAGTGGAAAGTATCAGTCAAGTCTTTTCGTTGCAGATTTTTAATTTTTTTTCCTTTCATTAAATTGAAATGGATAAAAGTTGATTTGCAAATTCATCTCTCTTTCATTTCTTGAATATAATTTTGCTTCAGGCAAAAATTTCCATTGTGAAAGTCACAAAAAATAATAATGACAATTTGATGTCTGAGACTTTTACAGTGTACTTGAATAATTTCTCGCTCTTCACCTCCTGATCCTCGTCGTATGTATAGTCTTATGCTGATTCCTCGTGAAAGCATCACGTCGATGAATATACATACATATATACAAAGACACAGAATGAGAGCTCTCAACATCTCATTTTTACTATTTATTTATATACATACACTGTTTTGGTGATATCAAGGCCGAGTATAACTTGGATTATCCATCCTGTAAATACTTTTATAATCTGCATATATTTATCTTCGAATTTAATCAAGATTGACAATTGACCGAGTGCCTAAGATTAATTTCATAAATATATGACGTAAATACATCTTATAGATACAACAGATAACATATATTCTCAATCCGTGCATTTTAAATTCATGGATTGCATTTAGAAGATATAGACTTGGAGATTCTTGTATATAGTAGCTTTCACCCTGGGGATGAGTCCTTGGACTCTCCCTCTTTTTTCCTCCTTTTTTTATATCCTATTTCTTAAATGAATAAAAAAAGTGTTAGGTGAAGTTCTAGCTTTCACCTGAAATGCGAATATGTAAATATATTTTGATAAATATATGTTCTAGTCCACATTTATCACGTTCCTATAATAATAATAAAAATTCCAATATAAGTAGTGATGAAAAAAAGAAGAAGAAGGAGAAATAAAAAATAGTATGAAGAAGATTCGAATAATGTTGTTGTCGAAGGCAGACTGAATTTCTTATTTTTCGTTGTTCGAACCGGGATCACTTGTGCCGAGGCCAATGATATACAAGACGCATTTACAAGGTTGTTGTTTGTCAAACTATATAGAGGTAATCGACCGAATCCTACATATTCCTATGTGTACTCTGTAGTGTCTTCTCGAATGTTTTAACGATTTGGCTCGTGGTCTATGTAGATATTTAGTTACCACTAATAAAATTCTATTCACATCCTAACACTATTTATTTCCTTATGGTTATATTAATTATTCAAATCTTTGTTATTGAAACACCAACCATTAATTAAGCAAACGGACAACATATACCTGTGTATAATCATTTATTCATCGATGATGTAATGAAATATTAGATACGATTGTGTAACATCATGAGACATACACTCTTTCATGTATTATTCATAATGTTTCTTTTTTTTTTATGAAAGCACCATATCATTAGCTTTTTATCATCGAGCCATTCAATGATGGTAATGTAGTGTGACTTTGCTATTTTGGTTTTTTTTTTTTTCATTCTCCATTAAATTAATTCGAAGGTCTAATATATTCAATAAATATGAGCATTGAATGATGATAAAGATGAGCATTAGATATCATCGATCCCATGTAACTGGATTCCATAAACGTTATAAATAATATAATCAATGAAGTGAAAAAAAAAATATTCAATAACGTGAATTGAAAAAATAAGTAATCTATCAATTTTAGTATTGTCAGACGATGAGACATTAATTCATAAATTTTAATATATGCTGATGGCCTTGATAACTACCGGTCAATGATCTCGAAATTTTATTTAAATGCGTTCAATTATATTATTGATTAGTATTTTATTCTGGTATTTTTATATTATATTTCATTTGAAACTTATCCATTGTTCGATCACATTCATATGTATAAGTATATCTTCCATTACTATGCAATTGTTTATTTATTCAATTCATCCGATGAAATTTATTATTGATATTTGAGGAGATATATAAGGGCATCCAGACGAATATTAATTGTTTATACAATGTACAAGTATATGCAGATGAAGTCAAGTCAGACGCGTTTATACATTCATTTAGTAGTATTGGATAATCAATTATCATAAACTCTATTTAATTCCAGCAAAAATGTTCAATTCATTGGCTATTTCGAGTATGTAATATTTGCTTAGTTTTGAACAATTTACAATTCACTAACGAAGAAAAATTAAATATCTATATACATTTGAACGATTATGTAAAAAGTTTTTTTTAACACAATATCATCATCCATTATGTAATCATACTGTTAAATCATAGATAACCTATATATTCGTTCAATACTGATATCATTCACACTCTGGAGTGGCATTTAAACGTTTTAATTATGTTACACCAATTAAGCATGTCACTTCAAATTGAACTACTTATTTCAAGTTTTTCGCGGTTTTTCTTTGAGGTTAGGAAGGTCGTCGGCCTAAGATAGAAGTGCATCCATAAAAAAATTGAAAAAAAAATGGAAGTGACAACGAAATACTTTGCTTTGCTCACTCCAGATGTCGTACTAACGCAGCGTACTGGCACCGATATGAACAAAAAAAAATGGTGTCAATATCAGCGATAGAAAATAGAAAATGAAAAAAAAAAAGAAAAAATGGGCACATGTATACGTAATGACAGATGTGACACGCTGTGTCATATATGACATGCATATGTGCTTAAAACTCTGTCAGAAATATTTTCCGGTTTCTCGAACTGTAGATGGCAACACTGACATGTGCTATATACGTAAAGTGCGTCTTTCAAAGAATCTTAATTCAACTGCAGAAAAATAAAAATTTCCCGATCTAAAAAAGTGGGAAAATAATTCATATAACATTAATCGATGACTTCCACACACAAAATTAATTGCTTATAGTTCATATTTCTATTATTCTTTCATCAATCGAAAACATAACCTCACTTGTCACTCGCCTATTATCTTGCACATAATGATGCAATGAAAAAAAATAAAATTTTTCCGTTCATAACCTCTCGTCCTACATAGAATAGTACGTCTAACGTCCACTAGACGTCGGTGGCTTTGTTCACAAACCAGTGCGCGACGAATCTCCAACGAGTAGAGAATGGCGAAAATACATATGTACACATTAAGGCATATGTAATAGGGCACACTCAACTACAGTATTGGGAAGTGCTTTTTTTTTTATTTTTATTTATATATATATATATATATATATATCAATGAGTCTGAGGTGATTCCGTCCGAAGACTCACAACTAATTATCCAAACAATTGTTCATTTTGGGTTACTCGACCAGATACGCATAGAGACGTGCGAATATAGCCACTTAACAACATCTTTATGGAGTGAAAGTCACCCGAAAAAAAAACGACATAAAAAAATTTATCACAATCATGACAAATTGGGATTCGAGTGGCAATAGAGGACCAATACCACCCCGATGGCTTCATTGTCCACGAAAAGCTGTGAAATTGATCCAAAATAAATTTTTGGCATTTAAAACACCACTATCAAAAGAATTTGATAGTCAAGTTCCAGAGGACTGCCGTTTCCCTGTTAATATGCTGTTTGCAACACTTAAGAGTCAAAAAACAAAGCTAGGATTGTGGATAGATTTAACAAATACATCACGTTTTTACGACAGATCTGAGGTAGAAAGAAATGGTTGTCAATATTTAAAGTTGCAATGTCGTGGTCATGGTGAAACACCATCTAAGGATCAAACAAAAGCATTCGTTGAAGTATGCAAGAATTTTATATCGAGAAATCCATTGGAGACTATTGGAGTTCATTGTACACACGGCTTCAATCGTAGTGGCTTTCTTATAATAAGTTATTTAATAGAAACAGATAGTTTTAATGTTGATGCTGCATTAGTTGAATTTGCGACAGCAAGACCGCCAGGAATTTATAAAGAAGATTATATTAAGGAATTGTATAATAGATATGACGATATTGATGATGCACCACCACCACCACCAAGACCTGCATGGTGTTTAGAATATGATGACGCTAATATTGAAGATAGAGACGAGGAGCCTGAGGCCGAGTCTGGTGGCAGTGGCCAACCACCATTGAAAAAACGTAAAAAAGAGTATATTAATAAAAATCCAACATTTATGGTCGGTGTTCCTGGTGTTACGCCACTCGCTGATGCATCTAAAGTCAGTGGGATTCAACGACGTGTGCAAGAGATGTGTGAGTGGGGAAGTAATGGATTCCCTGGTTCACAACCAGTATCCATGGACAGGAATAATGTTAATTTTCTCAATCAAAAACCATATAGAGTATCGTGGAAGGCAGATGGTACAAGGTTCGATTATAAAACATTTTTATCCCCAGTTGGGGTTCACTTATATGTACTTTTTATTTTTATTCCCAACTTTAAATTTCATATCAAATTTTTTACAGGTACATGTTGCTGATCCAGGGTGATGAAGAAATATATTTCATAGATCGAGACAATAGTGTTTTTCAAGTTTCTGGTTTAGCGTTTCCACATCCAAGAGACACAACTCGGACAATAAGGGATACATTATTGGATGGGGTGAGTTGTGTTCATTGTACACAGAATGTATATTTAATTTAAATTGGACATTATTCTTTATATGGTTTTGTTTTTTAGGAAATGGTGATAGATCGTGTTTCAGGCAAAGAATATCCACGGTACCTTGCTTACGACATTATAATGTATGACGGCAGAGACGTATCGAAATTATCGTTCCATCCTGAGCGATATTCTATAATTGAACGAGAGGTAATGGGTGGTCGTTATCGAGCATTGAAAGATGGTCGGTTACGACGTGAACAAGAGCCATTTTCCGTCCGATCGAAACAATTTTGGGATGTGACACAGGCGGCAAGTTTATTGAGTGAAAAATTTGCAAAGCAGTTAGGTCATGAACCCGATGGTCTTATATTTCAACCAGCAAAGGAGCCATATGTTGCGGGTACTTCACACGAAGTATTAAAGTGGAAACCGTCTTCGATGAATTCTGTTGATTTTAAGCTAAAAATTGTGACTGAATCGGGTTTAGGTATAGTGCCAAAAGACATAGGACAATTATTCGTTGGTGGTTTAAATGTACCATTTGATCATATGAACATATCAAAATCAATTAAAAAGTTTAATAATAAAATAATTGAATGTAAATTTGAGAATGGCAAATGGGTGTTTATGCGTGAACGTACGGACAAATCTTTTCCAAATTCGATAAGAACTGCCCAATCAGTATGTCAAAGTATCCGCGATCCTGTTACTACTGAATTTCTCATTGATTTTATTCATAGACATCGATTTGTTGACGATTCTGATTTAATGCCACCGCCATCAAAACGAGTGAGGTGACAATCGACTGAGGGTGATCATGGTGCAGATAAAGACAATGGTTTATGCATAAAACAATTAATTTCCAAACGCTGAACTACTGTGTTATTGGTCGTGCATATGATTATTCATTTAATGATTTCTATTTGTTCTTTTCGATTTATGTTTAAGGACTGTGCTTCTGATGATATGAAATGCCTATCGATGAATTTACTTTACAAAATTGTTTGCATCACACTAATGAAATTTTTCTGTCCAATTAGGCTATTTAATTAATCAATTGAATAAACGTTATATAAGCGTTAATAAATGGTTGTTGTTTTTCTTTATTCATTCTTTACCCAATCTTATTTATCCATTGTATAATCAGATAACAATCAAACGAAAATTGGAGGTTTTATGTATTCATTTATTTTTCTGATTCACAGATCGTACAGTTCATGTTTGGTGTACTAAAGATCTTGTATCAAAAGATCGGAAATCCTTGCGTATCAACATTGATTACGATTATGCTACGCACGTACGAGTTTCGCCGGATGGAAAAGCGTTTATTATACATAAATCATTGGGAAACAATGTGGTAGTCTACGGATTGAAAAAGAAAACAAGTGGATTCTTTACATCGGCTACTCCAGTCCTTGAATTTCCCAAGGTAAAAATACCTAGGAAAATAATTGACATGCTCCTTCAATTTTAAAAGGTTTTGTGACTCAAGAGTCTCTTACATTTCGTTTGAATTTTTTATTCATAGCGCCATGAGGAGGACATCGTTGGAATGGATATTTCGTGCAATGGTCGTTTTATAATAACATGCGGTAAAACAAATGATTTGATTGTCTGGGATTTGAAGGGGGAACCTTTGGCTACTGTTGACACATATTTAGGATCTACACATCAAGCAATAATTTCACCATGTGGCCGTTTCATCGCAGCTTCAGGTGACGATATAAATTTTCAATCGAAAATATATGATTTCCATTGATAAAACAATTATTTATCGTTCATTCACAGGTTTTACACCAGATGTCAAAGTATGGGAAGTAGGATTTACAAAAACTGGAGAATTCAAACAAGTCGCGAAAGCTTTTAACCTCGCTGGACATTCGTCTGGCATTTACGATTTCAATTTTTGTGCTGATTCCAGTCTCATGGCATCTGTATCTAAAGATGGCACTTATCGTTTTTATGATACAAAAAGTAAGTCTCTTTTAATTTCCCCTGTTTACTCTTATTCTCCATGACTTTCCCCAATTAAACAGTTACAAGATACATATTTTTTTATTTAATTATTTCAGTTGAGTTTGAGAAAGGTGAGGACCCTCGTCTACTAATTTCTGGCCAATGGGAAAACGTAACACCAACCAAACTTGCATTATCGCCGAACGGTGAAGTTTTAGTAATTGCTCACGGTACTGCCTTGTCGTTTTATTCGACCATCAGTGGAAAGTTGGATACTACTATTGAGGACAATGGTAAATTGTTGAATGCTAAATTTTTTGGATCGATGATGTTTAATCATAATTCATGGCGTAATGTTGTTTTATTTTTATTGTTGCAGGTTTTGTATCATGCATGAACTTTGATGCTTCGGGTGAATTTCTCTTGGTCGCTGTAGAGAAACAAATTCGCATTTTCCGTAATGTTACGGGTTATCGCGTGGCAATTGAATCAGCACGTCGTAAATTGGAGCAGAAACAAACTTCTGCGACAAAAGAACGTCTTGAAAAAGTTATCGTTGATTCAACGAAGTTCTTGGAAATCATGGGAGAGCAGGTGCCACGATGATATGCCTTTGAATTTTTTTTCAAACGATGGTCATGAAATTATTCAACAACATTCCATCGATAATCGAAACAATAAATAATTAATGCTTTGATGTTTAAAAATATGTATCAAATACACCTGTATATTGATAATATAATTTTTCAATCACTTATGCAAAATATGGAATTTGTCTCTTGAAATTCTCGCATGTTGCCACCTAGTAATTTTGTTTCTATTGATTTCATCGCAATAAGCGGTGTCATGATCCTCTCCTTCAATAATACAATACAACATCAAGATATGCTTTTTTCACTTATAAAATATATTTTGCGTTCTTAAAAATATAAATAACTGAAGTTTCATTGAATGATAACGGTCGACGTATTCGTGATAAATTAAAACAAAAATGATTTATGCAATGACAAGAAAATGAAATAATTGCAGATAAAAATTCATTTAAATAATCAGAGATTGATATTGGATATACTGTATGAACCTCTGAAATTTGTTTTTTTATTTTTGAGTATTAAAAGTCGATGAGAAGCTATATGTGCACTAGTTGCCCGCATATCACTTCGGAGTATTTGATAACTCGCTCGCAAACTTACTCGTCGTAAATTGTTTGGAGCTACAGGTCGTCCACCAGCGAACGCAAATCTAAAATGATATATTTTCAAATCAATTATATTGGAAGGAGCACTTCAAAACAGTTAATCTAATTGTTACCTGATCTCGCGTCGTGGACCTCGTAATACTGAATCCGGAAATGCTGTCTGACGATCGAGAAATGTTTTTGAACTTGCACGAATTTTGGCATATTTTATTTTACTACGAACAATAATTGGGAGAACAGTGGGCGTTCGGCACTTGTCTTCTTCATTCTCAGCACATTCTCGTGTCCACAAATATGGTAAAATAGAGTCACCAAAGTGTTCCATAATTAAATTACGATCGGGCTGATGTTGATTCGATTTAACAAGAGCACAAATTGCCAACTATATATAAACATCAAATTAAACCAACAATGTTCAATATTACTTCTACTCATATAAGATTCCATTTTTCTAATAGTATTCCTATTTTACAAAAATTTCTTACCGCTATTTGTTGCCAAAATGTTGATCCCGATTTAGCAGCATGTAAAACATTTTCTAATGAGAGTGCTGAGTCAGATTGTTCTTGAAAATAAACAAGAGGTTGGACACCTGCCAACAATTCCATTGCAGTCATCCGTTTTTTCTTTATTGCCACATTATTCTCCTTTTCATCTTTTAATAAAACACTTTTTAACATTGGAACAAATTTATCTACCACCGATGGCCATCGCAACATTAATTTAAGTGCACACGTTCTAAATAATGATTCCACATATGAATTAATAAAGCTTTGACCTAATAACAATTCCAATAAGAGCTCTGTCAATTTTTCAACCTGTAACAATGATAAATCAAGTGATAATAAAGAATTATGTATTGTAATCGAATGAAAATTGAATTTATACCGAGTTTAAATGGTAAGGATATACAGCTTCACTATTAGATGCAATTGCTATAATTAATTGACAAGTTCTTGTTGTTACTCGAGTATATTGAGCATTGTTTGATATCACTGTCGACCGTGCCGTCGAAATTAAACTGTCAATAATTCCTTCGCTTTCAAGATGTGGATTGGTTGCACAATCGTTCAATAAAACCTTAAAAAAAAAATAACAAAATATTCAATTATTGCAATGTTTCGTACAATATCATTATTGAATAACTTCAACCATCTGAAGACACTCAAAATACCTGAAATGTTTTTTGCGATCCATTAAATAAAGTTTTCAAAGCTTTCTTCGCATAATTGTGCCTCGGTTCAGTTAATTTTGCATCATAAACTTCAGTTTCTAATAAATATGGTCCACTAATTTGTGTAATATTAACATTATCAATTGCTTTGGCAGATACATCAATTATATCTTCATGAGGCACGAACACTTGTGCTTCAGTATGATAATATGGCATATGATCAGAAGCACCATAAATTGGATCAGCATCTGACAATTTGGTAATAACAGAATTAACATCAGACGATGTTAATTTTTGCCTTCGACTGTGATTTAATCTCGTTACACATTTCTGAAAGTAGAATGATATGCTTTATAACTTTCTTTTTCATCTCATACAATTAATAATAAAAATCAGGAAAAATTGATCCGTACGTGTAAAACTTCTCTCAACCGATACGAAGCATCTTCAGCAAGCTTTTTAAGCAAACAATCTGACAGTGGATGCAAACCCATTTCTTCACCAATAGCAGAGATCCATTCAGTACTCACGAAGGCGTACCTCCGTTGATTATTACCATTAGGTACATTATTACTTGTACTCGAATTGCCGTTATTAATGGTAAAGTTATTTGTAAATCCTGCATTTGGTTGTTGTGCTGATACCAATTCTTTCATGATCTTGAATCTGTGGTTGGATACTGTGTATCGTGTTTTATATGGTTATAGAATGCAAGTTGCAACAGTTTGTCCAGTAGCAAAGATCTCTAAAATGGTTTGTAGTTTAATCCGTTGAGTTTTATTGTATAGAGTGCGCTTCCATTATCGAGTCACAAGGTTCGCGCGGAATTCAAAATTGCAGATTAGGGTGGAGAGCCCTATTGAGCTGTACTCGCACAAAGGTGTCTTTCTGAGGCGTTAGGGTATAACAATAAATAATTATGAAATAATGAAAATGTCACGCATAGTAAAGTTCGTAAAGACAATTAGAAATAATTGGAAAAAAAGTGTAGTTGGTGCTGCACTACTTTCATATGGAGTTTCATATGGCAACGAATATTATCAGTGAGATATTTATATTTTTCTCTGATACATTTTAACCTAAAAAATGATCAATACTTTATGTATTTTTTAATTTATTTATTTTTATGTTATTCAGTACAAATTTGTTGATGCGAGCTTATTGTAAAGAAGCTGTAAAATTCGGAGATGAACCACTTCTGGCTACGGAAAAGCCCCGACATATTACCGTTATTTTAAATCCAGTTGCAAAAAAAAGGTATATCTCATGATTGTTCATCAATAATTACATAGTTTTGTCAATAAAACAAATAATAAATTTCTAAATTGTTGCAGGAGTTCAAAAAAATTATTTGAGAAATATTGTGAACCTTTGTTGCATTTAGCTGGAATTGCAGTGACAATAATTCAAACGGAGCAAGAGGGTCAAGCAAGATCACTTATTGAGAATTTAAATACACCAACAGATGCTATATTAGTTGCTGGTGGTGATGGAACACTGTTGGATGTTGTTACGGGTCTCATGAGAAAGTACGAGAACAATTTGTCGCATGCAAAACAATGCCCTATTGGTATCTTGCCATTAGGTGAGACAAATAGATTAGCTGATTCACTTTTTCGGAATTTGTCTGGTGAAGACTTACCAAAAATTCGTGAAATGGCTGATGCCACGATGGCAGCTGTTCGCGGCGGAACAAAGTTTATTGATGTCGTCAAGGTTGATTCGCTTGAGGTGAATAGAAAAATTACGATGTGATTAATTACGTCAACTATTCAGGGCATGATATTATTCTTCCGCAATGCCCACAAGATTCATTACACATATTTTATAATGAATGTGCAATTCAATTTAGTGATGTTGTTTATGTATATTTTAGAAAGATCCAGAAAATCCAATCAAACCCATTTATGCTGTGGGTACAATGGAATGGGGTGCTTGGAGAGATGCCCATGCAAAAAAAGACAAATATTGGTATTGGGGAAATTTGCGAAGGTAAAGAATAAGCATGATTTTTCTATTGGTTATTAATTTCGTGAATTTAATTCGACATTAATTGTTTCAGATATGTTACTTATGTCTTCAGTGGATATAAAAGTGATGTGAATTGGGATTGCAGTGGTACCATCAGATATTCTGATCCATGCAATGGTTGTTCACTGTGTTATGATAATAATCAATCAAATCAAAATTCATCATCTGAAAAAAGATGGTGGCAAGCATTTATTCCAAAAAGACGAGTGTATGCACAAAATGAAATTGATTATAGTAAAATTAAGAATGATAAATGCGGAGAATTTCGGGAAATTCCAATAACAACTACAGCAATAAATTTAATTACCAGGAATGTGAAAGAGTCTGATAATGAAGGTCCACCGTCCTTGGAATTGAGTTTAGGTGAATTAATAATTGATATCAACTCTATTCATTTTTAATTCCATTATTATTTTGACTATTCGATTTTATAATTCTTCTTTCTTTTCTCTTTGAGGTCCTGAACATATTAGTTACACAGATTACGTGGCGGAAGGATGGAGGCGGGTCAAGGGAGAAAGGAATTCTGTACAGAAAACTCTTCATGCAAAAGATATAGAGCTCTTACCTAATACAACAGATGAATCCGTGAGTACTGATTTTTTATCCAAAAGCATTGAATTGGATGGTCATACGTTATATTTGTTCTACCTTTACAGAATGACAAACAGCATTTTTTTTCCATTGACAATGAGGAATTCGAAATGAAACCCGTTAAAGTAAAACTATTGCCGAATGCTGTGAAAATTTTTTGTCCGTGATAATAAAATTCATACAAAAATAAAACAATCGATTATTTTTCTTGGTTTTTACTATCTCTTTATTTCGATAAATTATTGCCTTTGAGAACGTCATCAATTTTCGACGAATACTTTATTCAGTAGACTGAGTTTCTCAATTACTTTTAAATGTAATATCTAGAAGTTGATCATCTACATCAATACGGTGAACACGACACAATATTTTTTTTTTAGTTTTTCGTTATATAACAAAATATTTTGTATTGGTCATATGCAGTAATTCAATTTCTCTAAACACGTATACTTATAGATAAAACATGATCGGTCAAGATAATTACATGATTTAAAATAGTCACATGAAACAACAAATCTCCATAGATTTTCTATCGATTTTTACAACAGTTTTAAAGTCAAGCATTATTGATCATTCCAAAAATTCATTCTTATTATTTGTCACAATCAGAAACAGTAATAGTTACATACATATATATATATATGTGTATGTATGTGTATAATACTCTATGGAATATGAATCATTTCTATTCAACAGTAAGCATTAAATTCCAATAAGAGGCACTTATTTATCACCAAATTTCAATAATGTCCCTCTATATATACACTGTGAACAGTCGACTCCGTTCGTCTTCCAATTAAATTGGAAAATGAAGTGAGAAATGATAAAAAGAAACTTACGTATGGAGCTAAAATCATGATTAATTTCATCATGTCAAATAACGAAAATAAAATCAATTACAACCACTTTCAGTTTTGTATGGTATTCACAGCGCCATTATCATCAATTTTTGAAATTAAATTTTGGATATCGTCTGTTTTTCGTCGTTCACGAGCAAGAAGACATATACCAATAAAAAACAGTAATATACCGATGCCAGCAATTCCAAATAAAGTAACGTGACCCAATAATGGAATAGTAAGTATAAATTTAATTTGACTTGCATATGAAGACGTTAAGTTAGCTTCTTGTGAGAACCACAATATGGGCATATAAACCTTTGGTACTTTGGCATACATTCTGAAACATGGAAATAAATTGGATAACATATTGAATTTTTATACAACGATAAATTTCATTTATCAACAAAATCGTTTCATACTTGATATTTTTGATTGGCTGCAGGAGTAAATTTAATTGTAAACGTCCTCGTACTTCCAATGGCGTTCCAAGATCCTAACAACAAAATCAAAATGGTAATATGTTTGATGGAGAAGTATCACCGGGTGCTCGGAAAGTGTTAATTACATGTAAAGAAGTCATACCGGTTGTATAGCCAGCGAGAATTCATGTTTGTTCTCATCGGGTTCCAAACCGTCAATTGAGTTGAGATAACTCTCGTCAGCGAGATAAAAATGTGGAAGACTCATAAATGCTGGTGCACCATATTTACATGTTGATACATTCAATACACCACTTGGTTGACATTCAACACCATCACAGTAACACGCACGTGCAGGTACATTTGTACCATTGTCAAACATCTCTGAGGTGGAGACAAATCGTCTCCCAGGTACACCTTCATGTTCCATCATCTCGTTAAACTTCAAATGAATTAATGTGCAGATATCTGGTGCGAAAACAGGTAAAGTTTCATTGCGGATAAGTGGAGGTAACAAATCACCCAATGAACCATTTAAGGTACTGCATTTGCCGGGATAAATATCAGATTTATTTTTATAATTCCACTCTTGAAGAATTCCTATGTCAAACATATTTTCTGATCCTGTGAGCATACTGAAAATTCCATCGTAAGTTTCGGATCCATTTCGCTGTAAAGAGAAGAAATGAATTGAATAATGTTCCATTTAAAAATTGTATGAATTAATAAAAGAGCCAATGTATTTACTCACTCCGTAAAACCAACCAAATTTAGTGGCAGGGAATCCTGCTGAAATATTTAATGTTTTTGCGATTTGTAACAACTCATCGTCATAACCATCGAATAAAACTTGGCCAACAGTTTTAGTTACTGTCAACGTTTCATTCACATTTTTTAAGAGGTAATTTACGAACATTGCTAACACACTTTTGTGTCTGACTTTGTATCCCAATGTCTGATTGGGAGAAAAGCAAATACATGTATTTCCGACAGTAGAATATAACTTGATGCTTCAAAATAGGAACTTACAAGAGCCACGGGATTTAAATTTGTTACTATATCACTCAAAGATCCTGTTGACATAGATTCTTCAAAATACCAAACCCTCTTTTGATTAAAAGTAACTGTTCCATTGTCATTCCATACACGGTTAATTTTGTAATCCACTTCTCTTGAAAACAAATATATATCCATTACAGAATTATTTATATAATTAGTCATGTGATTATTATTGAATTGAATGAAATCGTATACTTGAAAACATAAGGTCCCAATTCTTCCAAATGCGGTTTAACAGTTGCGTTGTTAATTTCTTCTGAATTTGTCCAGTTGAATAAATAAATTTTCAAATACATTGGAATTGGCGTTTCCTTCCATATCGAAAAACTTCGTGATGTTGGAGACAATACAAGTTCCTATTGAAATCATCATTATAAACACATAGCATAGTTGTAAAATCAAAGTAAACATATAGAAAGAGAATTGTTCATCTCACATGCTCGAGTATTTTATTAAAAATTGGAGTCCAGAAATTTCCTATTACTACTCCCACAATTATTGCAATCCATGAAATACCAAAAATAAGAATTTTTTTTGTCTTTGTGAGCTTCATTGTTCCAGGTGGCTGTCTAGAAAAAGAAAAGGAGGAAGAACGTATCAATATATTGATACATGAAATTAAATTACTTTGGAGTATTTACAAATTTTTTTTTTATTTTTCTATGACTTCTTCGTTGCTTTTAAGCAGTGAAATGACTATTCCAATTCTATTATAATTAAACAAGGAATTATACATTCAATCATCATGATTCATGAACAAAGTTCTTCATGTAATGATACTAATGAAAAATTATATCACCTATGAATGTTAATCAAATATCCATATTTTAATTTTGAATTATGTAGAATTATCCCGAATTTCTTTCATCCAAAATCTAGCTTGAAAAAAAAAATCGTTTTTCGAATCACGATTGAATATTAAACAACATATGGAATTATTTGGAATTTCTTATATAACTTCCTGTAACACCAAAAATAATATATGAATTCAATAAAAATTATAAAAATATAAATCTTACGTCGGAGATAAATCGGGTATTCCTAACCTCGAAGAAATCAACGGATCCGTTTCCATATTAACGAATATTTCGAAATTTTCGATTAAATAAATACAATTAACACCATATATATAACGAGTGTCTTGAATGGTACTAAAAAATAGAAGGAAAGAAAAAAAACAAGAATAAGAAAAAAAATCAACAAGCACAAACTCAAGTGATAAAAACACTCATTGTTTGGAGATAACACACTTGCGTATGTATTCATACGCATATATTTGAAAGTTTAGTGAGTTGATTTGTTCTCGTTCAATATTCTGGATCATGTCTGATGATAGTTTTACATTCATATGTATAATATAATTATCTGAGATCATTGGAGATGTGTAAGAAAAAAAAGGTCAATTTTGGATACCACACTTGTGGTCTACCACACATCCTCCACTGCATCTATGTCTTTTACGCATTGAAGTATAGCAAATGTATGTAACGAGCGAATACGTGAACTTGAAAATGATATCTACATGAGCTAAATATGAGAGAGGAATAGTACGTGCGCACGCAAGTGCACAATGCTCATGTTGAAACATAAAATGTCTCATTCATGATTAGATTGGGAGATGAAATTCTTCAAATAATGTTGCTTCATGATTGTTATGTCTACATTTAATGTTGCTGAAGTTTTATTCTCGATGATCGCTTACTACCGACTTATTTTCATATTGCTATGACCTTCTTTTTAATAACTAATCTGTCTCATGTAGAACGCATGATGAAGTCATAATAATGAAGAGATCCAGAGCATTTTATTTTTCAATCAACTCGAATATTATATGTTGAAAGAGGTAATAAAAATTATTGGAAACAAAAAAAAATTCAATTGATAGATACCGATAAATTCTGACCGAATGTTGATATATATTATCTTACCTATTTTTTAATTTGTCATTATTTGTTGAATTTTTCTTGGGACTTTTGATAATGTGAAGTTCGTTACCATTCTCTCCATTGGATAATAATCTCTCATTTGTTAACGTTTTTGTATTATATTCACTGAATTAAAAAATAAATAAAAATCATTTACACGAAGTATACCTTCTTACGTGTCAATGAAAGCATATGAACGAGTGATTGAGTCGAATGATTTTTATATTGATTAATTTTTTTTATCGAATATATATGTTAGGATCATACAAAGTCAATATTCATTCGATAAACTAAGTAAATAAACTCTCAGTATTTTAGGCGAAAACTAATCTATTTTAATCACACACGAATATGATTTGTTATCATATGGTATACAATTAACAATAAAGAGATCCTATCAGTCCGTCTCTGTTAGATCGATCACTAAACCAGATTGCGACGCATTATTTTTATGGGCATATGAAATAATAAAAAAAACGTCGCTTGAATGTGTAAATGATAGGGGCGAAGGTAAAACTTGATGTTTCATGAAGCGATGTAAATGTTGCAATTGAGGCCTCACTGCATCGGTTCGAGATCCGCATATTCATCATTAATTCTCGATTCCATCTCCATGTCATCAATAAATAATTTTATGATTGTGTAAAATTAAAAGTCGACGAAAACACTTGAATTATTGATGCACAATCAATTAACATATTGTATTTCAATCAAAAATCTTCTGAATCATCAATTTCGATGAGAGCAATTTGAACTTTATTATGAAGATATTTTCAATTCTGATTACTCATAATATTCCGTTTATAAGTATTCTTTCGCTATCGCAATAATGATTTTATCTGTACACATCATCGCTAAAGATGACAAAGTCGAACTGAATGGAACAGTTAGTAATACACATTACATTTCTGGAATAATGAATAATATTTAAATACATACTGAGATCGAAGAAGAGGAGAGGGATGTTTAATAATCAGTTAGAAATTCTGCATTGTGCAAAGTCCATTTTGTTGACATGTCAGAAGAACTTTTGGCTGTTTGTTCTAGATTGGTGATCAATAAACTCTTCACATTCGTTGATATTAATTATAAGTGGACGCGGTTTTGGCTCAATGACCTCACGAGTGGGTGTATAAAATGATAATGATATGCATATTCGTAGTGTCGAGAGCTCTCTGTCATGTATAAAATTGGTCTCCTGCTTTAATCACCAGAATTCAGTCATAACTGCATTCATGTTAGTTTTGTTATTGTTTGCAACATTCTATAAAATAATTTCTCTGCAAAAATGATAATTCCAAGTAATTCCAGTGAGAAATAATTTTTCAGCTGTGAATCATTTCTGAGTGAAGTGTTGTTATTACTCATCACAATATATATTCAAAATGAGAAGCATAAAAAAATATGCGCGGTCGATCAACAAAGGATCTCGTGTTAAAACCGGAATCAGCATATATGTTTTTTATTTTTCAATTTATTTGGACTTTTATCCATATTGAACTTGATTTCTACTATGAATAACTGGTCAGGCACGCGACAACCAGTGTAGTAAACAATATAGCAAACAATGCATTCATATATTGATTTAGAGGCCACTGACCTTATGATCGAGGATAAATGTCTGGCGTTGAAAAATAATTGTTCTCCTGACTTTTTTTCATGCGTAAGGTTTTCATGTTGCGATAAAATTCTAATTTCGAAAGTTTGCATTCAATTTTTCCAAATGAGGATACAAAGATAATATTATTGATGATATAATAACATACTACGAGGAATGTTGAGCGTGGTAAAGTATCTTTACTTTACCGGTGAGAGTTTTATTTACACATTGCAATGTTGTAAATACATATGGTGAAAGTAATGAAGAAAACGAGTTAGTAAATTTTTTTCGCTTTCGAAATTTCAAGAAAGTTTTAATCACCGATATAATTATCAATTTATTCAAATCCACAAATGCAAAATAATAAATTTGTTCAATAATAAAAAAATTAATTACCTTATATGTGAAGATAATTTCGATTATATTTCAGCCACATTTATCGGGGGAATAATGAAAACTACTCCGACATTCATTGACTTCGTCAATTGATTTATCCAATTATACTTATTGTATAAATGTTCTTTTATATTTATTGTGCACACAAGAACACACACCGGTGCAGTGTTAGACGACTTTGATGCACATCCGATGAGTTCACAGTGTATGGCTAGTCGATTATACCCCCAACTGAGTGAGCCCAACTGGATGGTGAATTCTCGCAGAGTGGGGAGTATCAAACATTTGGATAAAATAACGATAACTCCTTTCATCGTATATCAATTATGTTTGGTCGCCACCACCACTTGATCGTTGTACTTCCTTTCATTTCTCCACTGTTTATTCATTTTAAACCTCCCGAATTCAATTAGAAATAACATTTTTAATCGTGAACTTTACCTCCAAAAATTCACTGAAAAGTGGACGAACAAAGTCGTTTGGTAATATATTTTCTTCCTTTCTTTTCTTATGCTATTGAATATCCAAGTGTGGATGAGAAATTCATTAGACTCCTTTCAAGAGAGAAAAAATTAGTGAATCGTGTGACTGAAGTGGGTTTTTAGAGAATGTAGCGCAATTAGGAAACGAGTCCAAGTGTATCTGTTGAGAATGTAAATTAATTCCACTGTATATCCCGAATAAAACTGAAAGCCTAGATATAAATTGAAGGTTTTATTCTTTTTTTTTTTCGTTTTTGCAGTGTCACATATTCATGGACGGATTTATTCGAAGAATTCTTGTGATACTTTCGATTTATTTTATCAATGTTCCACTCGTGCTATTCATATCTTCTTGTAGTTGATTTTTATCTCGTATTCTTGCACACATCAAGCTATACTCTAATACTCCTATCCTTACATTCATCTCTGAAATCTCAGATTTCATTTTTGTAATTGTTTTTTTGATATTGATAAGTGGTGCTAAAAATAAATAAATAAATAGGAAGTGTTAACTTTGAACGATATTCAATCTGAAATTGATGATATTAAACATTGATGGATATTTCTTGTTTTCATACTTCCATCGGTCATACTCGACCCTCGCTCGTCCATTTCTTTCTTCACTTGATCTAATTCTTCGGACAATTTATTCAGTGTTCGTGTTCGTTCAGTGACGCCACCACTAACGTCACGATAATGTTCCTTTACTTTTGATAATTCATCCTGAAACATATTTCGATTTTGTAGGTAAATATTTGGAGTAGAATAAAGAGTGATGATGATTTGTAATTGTAGAATGGAAAAATGAAATAGTACTTGGAGAATCCTAAATTCATTCAAAGTTGGCTCCAACTGTTTGTTAAGATAGGTCTCGCGTGTTTTAATTTTATCTAAAGTATTTCCAATGTCCAACTGTAGTTTATCTAGTTGAATTTTTGTCCCGTGAAAATTCGTTTCAATATTACCGCGTAATTGTTCCATTTGTTCGAGATGTGATCGCCAATCTCGAGAGTCTGGAATGAAATACATTGACATAAATGTTAAAAAATTCTCAATTGTAGAGAAAATATGGATTTATTATTTTTCACCTGTTTTTATCGTGACTTTAAGTTGCGGCAGAACTCGTTCTAATTCAAGTTTCCATTCTTCTGTATTTGTTTGCGATTCTAGAATACTTTCTGGTCTCTGTACGTCTTCCTAAAAGCCAAATATTTCTTTCAAGAATTGAAATATCTATTAAATCATAGATATGAAATATTGGACTAACCATGGTTTTCCCATAAATTCTCGTTATGTCATCAATATGTAAAATATCGTCCTCCTCCTCATCATAATCTGCCATCATTTCCTCTTCAACTTTTTCTAAAATTAATTCTGCATCATCATCTTCAATTTCTGGCTCTTGATTGGGTTCATCCGGAAGAATTTCAGCTCTACAATTGTAAGCCCACCATAAAATTCACATTGCTATCGATCAGTGTTTTGATTAATGATGTGATCATTTTTCCGGTTACTTACTTTTGCCATTTAAACTTTGAAATTTTAATAGCTTGATCTGCAAGATTGTCCAATACATAAATGGCATGCTCGCCAATTCCCTGTTTCAATTTGTTCGGTGGAAATTCAACAGATAACCCACTTTCCCTCAAATAATCTATTATTGATGCAATAGTAGAATTAGGATCATCTGATTCTTGGGGTGATTCGAATTTTCCGCCAGCTTTTCTTATCAACCATGCAGATATTGAAGTGAACATGTAAAATTGTTCGCCGGAATTTGTTGGTATCACAAAATAATGTCTGAAATAAATAAAATAACCATATATTTTTATCAATGATCACTCGAATTACATGAAGTGGATGATAATAATGATACCGATAAATCATACCTATTGATAGGTTTCATTTTCAATTCTTGCACGAATTCATTATCATAATTCAAAATCTTGAGTTTTTCTAACAAATCTTCCATTCGAATATTTACAACATAAGGTGCTGATGGTGCTTCACCGTCATCAATAATTATTTTTGGTGTATCACGAAACATTGTGATTGTACTTTGTACTATTTTACATAAATCGTACTGATATAAACAAAAATATATACTATCCTTAATTACTCTTTGGTTCGAAGCATTATCTTATCGGAGCATTATTTATTCAATCGACGACTTTGACAGTCGTGACCGTCATCACTGACATTAACGCAATTCAACGAAGCATAACAAACCTAGGGAATATTTTATTTTATACGTTGGCATACTGATTAAACTTGCTGCTACTATTTTCTTGCAGATAGCGACGCCATTGAGAGCGACATGAGCGCCACGAGTGGTGATTTCTGGAGTATTACCATTACTTTAAATTCCAATTTTAGTAGAATATAATAGAAAATACTAGACAGATCGATAAAATTCGTCATTTGAGCTGTCAACAAAATCATTTAATATCATATATATGAACAACAGAAACTTCGTTGTTTGATTTTAACCTGCATCATTGAAAGGCGATGTCAGATAGTTTGGAAATGCCACCAGTCATGTTACATTCGACATGTCCGACATCTGTACGGTAATGATTGTCGGTATTGTCGGAACTTTCCGCAATTAATATTTGTTCTCGTTAATTCTCATGTTGAATTTATATCTGAAATTAATATAACGAAGATAGCAATGTGTGCAATGAGGTGTTATGAATTATAAGTAGCGAGTTAACAGTGAAGTGAGGTTGACTGAATGACGTGGGCGAAAACATTTTCTACATAAATACTGTTACAATGAGTGTTTTTTCCGAGCCGTTGCTTTTTGCATTTTCATTGCTCGATACAGGCGCAGTACTATTTGTATTGGTTTATTTCGTATCCTTATCTAATGTTTATGATTGATCAATCGAAAAATTGATTGGTTTTCCATATTTTATATCCGAAAAAATGTCATATGTTTTTTTAAGCTTGATTTTTAGGTTATCCGTTATTAATACATTATTGGCGTCTAGGGATTTTTGATTTATCATCAATATGTGGACGTATGGGTAGTTTGGCGCGAGATTTGAATTACATTTGTGTCATTTATAGATAATATATGAGATATTGTTAATTGAAATTTTTCTTAACGCCAAATTTCAGGTAATTGCACTTTCAGATCTTGAATGTGACTATCTGAATGCTCAACAGTGTTGTTCAAGACTGAATAAAGTAACGTTCATCAGTATAAAAAGAAAAAAAATGCTAAACTGCATTTTTCGTAGCTGAACTCTATTTTAAATTCTTTAACGTTTCTTTTTCTTTTTTCTCAGTGGACAATTCCAAAGATCATAGCACACACACTTCTGAATTTTTTAATGTTGCTTCATGGTCAATGGATGCTGGCATTGGTGAATGTGCCAATGTCGATGTGGCTCTGTTATGAATATTTTACAGTTCCTCAAGGCAACATGGGAGTTTTCGATCCGACAGAGATTCACAACAGAGGACAACTGAAAAAACATATTAGAGATTGTATGATTTATCTTGGGTATTATCTCATCTTTTTCTTTATTTATTTATATTGGTAAGTAGTAGAATAAATATCAAGAATTTTCAATTTTCTCCTTATTCATATGGAAATTAATCTTGATTCATTTATTTTGTTACAGTATGATAATTGCATTGCTGCGAGGAGATCCAATAAACAGAAAAGACGATGATATTGTTGAGTTTTAGAGCCACTAAAATAATTCGGATGAATGCAGTTTTATACAAATACTTCTTTAGAAGGAATCTGATTCGTTATTTATACTATTGTATTCATTAATTAGATAACGTCTGTGTGTTCTATTCTCGTTGATACCCACATTGATATCGTAACACTACAATGAAACCAAAAGTTGTCGATGAATTACTGCGATCTTATTAATTCTCGAATAAGTTTACCCTCATCGATAATATTCCAGGTGAAGGTCAGGCATGGGTTGTGCACAGCTATTAACTCTTTGAAAGAAATCGTATTAATTCAATAGGAATGATGTAAAATTTCTATTGGTGAATCGGGAATTCGCATTGGAAATTGAGTAAGAAATAAAGAAGCGTAAAAAGAAACAATGGAACGTTTTAATTAGGGAAGAGCACGCATGACCACGGAATTTCGACGGAAGTTTCGGTAATGTATTTTAGCTGTCAATTGATTCGGAATTTTTCATATTGAGAAATATTACCACATTCCAACTAATTCATTTGTATCTACGTCATTACGGTTTTGTCATAGTTTGTTTGATATCATCAAATCATTTCGAACAGCCCAACCACCTAAATTTCAATTAACAAAAAAAATCTACTTACGACCATACAACAGATTGCAAGGTTTGTATTTCCCATTTAAATCAACTGTTTACACTAAAAATGAATAGATATACTACCTCGAAACTGAATGGCATATATAACAAAGAAATGAGTGAATAAATCGTATCATTTGATGCTTTATTTGAATTCAAGTTTTGTTGGGGTATCGTAAACACATAACCAAATCGATTGATAATGGTTTACGAAGGTAGATAACTCATAGATACAACAGCGGGAAATGTATATGTTCACCTGTACTCATGCGTACTCTTACACGATATTCGAAAGTCAGCAGTATTTTTATTTTTTTTTATCACGAAAATAGTTATCCATTATTCCAGTAAACTTTTCAATTTCAATTTCACAACAGTATAGATATTTCGTTTGAAATATGAAGTGCGTTCTCATGCCTTCCCTTCTTCCTCTCATTATACGACGCCATTTATGAAACTATTCGGAACTATGTACACTATGTCATGTAAAGCGCAATATTAAAAAATTTCTAGTCGATCTATAGAGTCAAGTACCAAATATACGTCAAAACATCATTTTTTGTTGATACTGATGAATATTCTATATTTAATTTTCATCATCAACTTCATTAATCATAAAAATAACATGAATTATTTTCGGAGAAAGTCGGCCTCATAGATATCACTGTTTGTATCAGTACTTTTAATTCAAAAATATATTCCACTTACAGTCTCTATAAGTTGTTATAATTATAGCTTGCCCTTTGGTCTTACGAGCATTATCATTTTTATTGAAAAATCAATTCTTTTTTCTTCCGTTCCTCTTTTTCTCCATCACAATACATATAATATCCCTCATTGATTTAGTTCTATGATAAACTAAAACCGTCCAAGGATCTTTAAAAGCACGCGCTCCGCGAAACCCAAAAATCAATTTAAACACGTGCGCCGCATTCGGCCTTTGCGCAGTTATGAAGGTGATGTGGGTATACGTCTACACTTACGCAGGCACGTACATATACACACGATCAAACATATTGTAAATGATTAGATGGTGTTCAAAAAAATCGACTTAGTCTACCTGTGAAGGTGAAATTGAGCAGACAAGGACAAGAAACACTATTGTAACATTGAAGAAAAAAAAAAGATAAAAAAAGAAATTGGAGCGGAATATAAGAGCACCACCAACTGCACCCACAGAATGTCATGATAAGATTCATGAGATTTATAGCGTGTAATTGAGCGCGTATGAGCGCTCTCTAGTTCGAAATATATCGCAGAGTGCGCCAATGGGTATGAGATTGTCTCTGAACACTTTGGAATACACACATTCATGTATATATTCATACACAAATGTATATAGGTATGAGTGGGAGACAAGCACTGTGATCGTCGGGTGAATTGTGTGTCTGTTCTGTTACACGCTAGAGCTGGACGGTGGTTAGTTGGTTGAGACTGACGGGGCCGAGATTTCCCGGTCGCTCCGGTTGCTCCAAAATCATAATGAATGTTTATTTCAACGATCAATTGACAATGAATATCATATTCAATTAGTTTGTTGTGTGTTTGCCGATGTTCATCCAACATTATTGAAGTGCTCTCGTTGTCATTCCCGCGATGGTACTGTCAACAAACAAGATTAAATAATATAAAATTGACGACGTCCTCGGCGTTGTCGTGTTCAAAAGTATCTGATGGATTCATTGTTACTTGGAGTATTGTAATTGTTACAGTGTGAAAAAAAAAGGAAGAATAATTGTCGGGTAAAGGAATTGAATAATTATTCAATAAAGGTGTGTGATAGGGTGGAAGTATATAGTTGTGATCAGTTAGAACACGACAATCAATTCTTCGGTGAATTTATCTGTCGACACACGCCCTACCTGAACAAATATAATTATAATATATTGAATAAAAAAGTTGGTGGTGTGGTGTTTAATTGGAAAGACCGTGGTGATATACACCTGATACACCCAACCGCCAATTTAATTTGCAATTCGTAATTGGTATTGGACTATCTGATTTTAATTTCAAACATCTCGTGTTTTTCTGACAGTTGTGTAGACGTGATGGCAAACAATAAACAACCCTCGATCAACGTCTCACAGACCAAACCCGTTGAAGTATCTCAACAACTCAAGGACGGCGAAAAATTCATTAAATGGGATGAGGTAAGTAAATTTCATTAATGTATTTATATACATATATGTTTCTTTTTCTCACAACGATCATGTGATTGTATTATTTCGCACCGTAATGGAATATTTTCACGTTCATCAATCAAGTTGAAGCAGTTGGACATCATGATAGATGGATTTTTATCTTTTTCTTTTTTTATTTCATTCCACATTATTGTTGTCATCACAATGAGAAATGCGTTTATTGTGTAGATTCGAAAGTGTATATACATGTTTACATGGATAGATGTATATGTTTTTGATGAATTGATTCACAGGATTCAGGGGTGGCCACTCCAGTTACCTTACGTGTGGATGAAAATGGATTTTATTTATATTGGGTGGCTCAAAACAATGAAATAGATATGCTCGATATAGCTGTGATACGAGATACAAGAACTGGTAAAGGAGCAAAGATACCAAAGGTAAAGAATAGGTTTATTTTTTTTGTGCATTTTCTTAATCCAAAAGAATATTGAAGAAAAATAATTATAGTATATGATTTGAAATGATTATGATTATTTTCTATCATTCGGATTGATGCGGTTGCCTTGTAATCATCGTCTAGACATATCAAACATCTCAAATTACTTCATATAGAGAGATGGAGACTTGTCTAATTCATACCGTATAAAAGTAAGGCTTAATCAGAACTAGTGATCATTGGCAGTGGTCAAAAAGCTACCTGGAAACTCTATAATTACATTTTGCACATTGCTTAGATGCCAATGACGCACACGACTACTATATAATAATTATTGACAAAATTATAAATAGCAGTATTACCCAGTGTTACCTTTTACACACACATATCCCTGTTTCATATATATTTTTATTTTCTTTTTGCTTTCAAACACCGCCGACTCATACACACGTGTGGTGTGGATAATAATCACATTTATGAAGGTGAAAATGAAGTCTACATTGAGTTGACTTGTTATAGTTTTTTTTATTCTCTTGCCCTATAAATCAATACAATATTCTCCTAACATGCTTTTGTATTTACTCGATAATGTCACACCACAACTAACTTTGAAATGTGTTGAGTGAACTTTTATGACAATTCATTATTTGACATTGAAGATAAATAAAAGGAAAAAGGAATAAAAGAAAATAGAATAGTAATATAATGGAATAACATATCACTGCATTTATGGATAACTATTCAAAGGTTCTATTTATATGCTTGACCTGACTCTCAGCTCGTATGTTCTCATTTTACAGGATCCAAAGTTGAAAGCACTAGTGACAATGGGTTCACAAGGTGTACTAGAAGACAAAACGATGACTATTTATTATGGTTCAGACTTCGTTAATGTTACGTCAATAAATTTTTGTGCAATAAAATCTGAAATTGCACGACATTGGACCGATCAATTATTTCAATTGGCGTATAATTTAATCCAATTGAATAGTAGTACCATTATGTTTTTACAAAAAGCCCACACCAAATTAGTTCTGAGTGCAGATAAATCTGGCAGTATACCAATAAGAAAGTTAGTTGAATAAGAAATTTATTTATTTCACAGTCGTTATATTTTTTCATATTCTCAGTGAATTTCTGATTTAATTAATTTTTCATTTATTCTTTTCTTGCAGTATATTAAAAACGTTTCCATCAAACAAGGACGATCGTAAGCGAGTGGAGAAGGCCCTTGACATTTCCTCGTTGCCATCCGGAAAGGTAATACCAAGTTTCAATCCATTCATAAAATCCAATGCTCAATAAGTGTTTGTCTTGTCGGCTTTTATCATTGTGCTCGGTGCACTGATGCGTGTGTCAATTTTCTCTGTGGCATCGTGCCAGCGTTACCATTAAATTCCTATATCAATTATATATTTGCAAGTTCAAATATATATATATGTGTGATATTTATGTGTGACCTTCGATGTTAAAACTAAATCGTTACTAACACAATTTGGTTATTTTATGCATTTTTGAATGTATTGTCTCGGTCACGTAATCCAGATGTTTAGATATAAGAGTAAATGTTTACACTATTGTCACAACGAATACGTGACATGACATTTTGTTGTGTAACTAGATTTACAAATTGCCCTGAGATATTATTAATGTTGAAATATCCTTGAAAGTTATCAATGTTGTCAATGGGCATTATCTCGTGGTGCGCCTTTACATGATGCAACACAATGCGAAAAAAGAAAAAACCTTACTCATATGTTTGACAATTTTCCGCTGGGTTTTGATTATCATTTGGCAAGGTGTTCACGAGTTTTTTTTTTCGATTGTTAATGTAAAGAAAGAATATATACATCGTCAATCAGAGGTAGAAGTTCTGTTAGCATTTCTTTTTCCCAATCGTTTACCGGACGTGATGAATAATCATTTATATTTTGGCATGGCGAGAACGGAATGAAAATTTTTGAGCCCGGTGATACACAGTGGTGTGCGCTATATTTTGTCAAGCAAATTTTGCTGGCACATATCCAAAGACACACCAGAGGAAGCCATGAATCCATTTTATTATCTTCATAGTATTCTTTTCTCCTCGTACTGTGAAAAATTTCACCGAGTCAAGGAGAATGAGAGTGAGATGGAGAGAATAAAACGTGGAATCGTTTAAGACCAGCTATAAACATGGATTTTTTCATGTGAAGATAAACAGTAGAAAAAATAAATGAAAAGAAATACAAAATATGATTATTTTGTTTCAGAACGATGCAGTATCTCTCGATGATTTCAAATTCGAAGATTTTTTTAATTTTTATAAAGCACTCGTTCAACGTTCAGACGTTGAAAAAGTCTTTGATGAATTAATTGGAAATACCAAGAGACGATTGATGACCGTGGCACAATTGGTTGATTTTTTAAATCAATCCCAGAGAGATCCACGTCTCAATGAAATATTGCATCCTTATGCGAACACTGCACGTGCAACGGATATTATACATCAATATGAAACGAATAAACAAAATGCATCTAAAGGATTATTGAGTTCCGATGGATTTCTCAGGTATTTGATGAGTGAAGACAATCCAATCGTTGCTGTATCGAAATATGAATTGTCAGACGATATGGATCAACCGATGGCACATTACTTCATCAATTCTAGTCATAACACATATTTAACAGGTCATTAATGATTCTCATATTAATCATTGAAAAAAAAAACCATATTTAAAATACGTTTTATTTTTTTTTATGCTTTCAACAGGACATCAACTTACTGGAAGAAGTGCAGTAGAAATGTATCGCCAATGTTTGCTTGCGGGTTGTCGCTGTGTTGAACTTGACTTCTGGAATGGAAAATTCGACGAGCCAGTCATCGTGCATGGGTAAAATAATCAGAATAACAAAAAAAAATAATTTTTCCAAATTTTCGAAATAATTCGTAGAGTGATTATAATATAAATTAATTCATTTTTTATTTTTGATGCGCTAGAAAATTTTTAATCATAGCTCCTAAACAGTAGATAACCATTTTTTTCGGCCTATATAATTCACCTATATATTTTATCAGATACACATTTGTGCCTGAATTATGTGCTCGGGATGTAATCGAGGCGATAGCAGAGAGTGCCTTCAAAACCTCGGAATTCCCAGTTGTGCTCAGTTTCGAGAATCACTGCAATCCCCGACAGCAGGCTAAGATCGCTCAGTATTGTAGGGAATACTTTGGTGATATGTTGCTTGATGCTCCCCTCGAGTCGCATAAGGTATATTTGCTAGTGCGTGTAGTGTGTCTGTAGTGTATAGTAATTTGTATAGTAATAATTGTAGTTGATGTAGAGGAATTTATTTTGACATTAGAAAATGCGTAAATTAATACTGTTATTTGAAGTTCAAATATGAAACAGTAGAAATCAATCACATTCATCGTGTTTCGTGGGATTTTTCTCGTAGATTGAGCCGGGTCAGAAATTACCGCCGCCCTCATTACTCAAACGTAAAATCATCATCAAAAACAAGAAAAAACATCGAAACCATAAGAAAGAGCATAAAAAAAGTAAACGAGTAAATCAAGAAGTTGTCGGTATTGAACAATTGAATGTCGGCGACGATATAACGAATTTAACAGTAACTGCAGGTGAAAATGGTCCGCCACCCGATATCATACCACAAAATGAAGTTGTCGATGGTGTCGTTGTTACATGCGATGAACAACAGCCACAATTGGGTAATGGTGACGTCGCACATGCCCCTAGTTTGATGCTGCAACAGCGACAGGGTAGTCGTGAAAGTGCACAAGATGAAGATGAAGATGAGGATGAATCGAGTACTGAAGAGGAGGAGTCAAATGCCGAAGATATTAAATTACAGTTAGGTAATAAAGTTCCGCCAGTGGATAAAGTTGCCAAAGAAACAGAGGCTGGTGCTGAAATATCGGCTTTAGTTAATTATGTACAACCAGTCCATTTCAGTAGTTTTGAAAATTCTGAGAAAAAAAATCGTATGTATGAAATGTCGTCATTTGATGAAAAACAAGCAACAACACTGCTTAAAGAATCACCACTTGAATTTGTTAACTACAATAAACATCAATTGTCGAGAGTGTATCCTGCTGGTACACGTTTTGATTCGAGTAATTTTATGCCACAAGTATTTTGGAATGCTGGCTGTCAATTAGTTGCATTAAATTATCAAACATTGGACTTGGCGATGCAATTAAATATTGGTATATTTGAATATAATCAACGTTGTGGATATATATTGAAACCCGAATTCATGAGGCGTAAAGATCGTCGATTAGATCCATTTGCTGAGTCAACTGTTGATGGAATAATTGCTGGTACTGTACACATACAAGTATTATCAGCACAATTCTTGACTGACAAACGTGTTGGTACTTACGTCGAAGTTGATATGTTTGGTTTACCAGCTGATACAGTACGCAAGAAGTTCCGAACAAGAATTGTTCAAAATAATGGTATTAATCCTGTATACGATGAAGAACCATTTGTATTCAAAAAAGTTGTATTACCTGAATTGGCATCTATTAGAATAACTGCGTATGAGGAATCCGGTCGATTCATTGGCCATCGTGTTCTTCCTGTTGTTGGTTTATGTCCCGGTTATCGACACGTTACATTGAGAAATGAATGCGGTCAACCAAGACCATTAGCCAGTTTGTTTCTGCACATTGTCGTTAAAGATTATGTGCCTGATGGCTTCAGTGATTTCGCTGAAGCGCTGGCAAATCCAATTAAGTATCAGAGTGAATTGGAGAAGCGAGCGAAACAATTGGAATGTTTGATAGACGCTGATGAGGAACCAGACAGTGAAATTAAGGTAATTTATTTTTCATTATTTTTATTTATTTTGTATTGTCATATTGGTCCGTGGTTTATGAGTATTGCTAACAGTTGTATTATTGTGTTTGTTTTTACTAACCATCCTGAAGGAGCAGTATAAAGATAAAGATAAGGACAAAGATACAGATAATAAAGAGAAAGAAAAAGATGAAGATGTTAAAGAGAAAGAGAAAGATAGAGAGAAAGAGAAAGATTACGACAAAGAGAAAGATAGAGATGAAACTGTTGCTGGTACAAGTGCGTCCAAATCGACTGTGAGTTCCAAAATGATGTTCAATGAGTGTTCTTTTGTTTCGTCTACTATGATGTTTAGATTTGAAAATTATTAATACATGGTTGTTGGGATTTGTTTGCCTTTTTCTTCCTTTTTCATTATAGCCGGCCGATGAATTCCAATCGTTGATGCCGTCATCAACAAGTCCACATGGTAGACGATCGACGTTTGGTTTGAATATGCCAGAATCACCAGATCAAGATGAAAATGCATTGAACAAAAGTTTTGGATCTGTAGTTACTATTGGCGAAGACATTGTGGCTGATACTTTGGAGCAGTTGATGGATAACAAAGTTGTACGTGAAAAAAAATCAGAATTGGATAAAAAATTGGAGTCTATGAAGCGCAAACAGGCAAAAGAAAAGATCCGTGTGCAATCGGCGAAGAGTTCGCTTGATGGTGAAAAGCACAAATCAAAATTTTACAGTCGGAAATTGGTGAAGCGGCTGTCAAGTAAGAATATTTTTTCAAGCGATAGTGGTTCTAGTACATTGGCATTGGTTGATACATCGGAGTGTCCGGAGATGGAAAATCGTGATGGTGTGGATGGTGCGGTTAAAGGATTGCCCAGAAGTCAAAGTGAACGGCTATTGAATGTTTGCAAAGAGCATGTATTACAAGAACGCGATCTTCAAGAGAAATACCACGATGCTGTGTTCGCACTTGTTGAAAAACTCATGAAGACATCGCAGTCAAATCAGTTGAAAACATTAAGAGTGCTATTGGAGAGAGAAACTAATAATGCGATGCGTCAACTACAAGCAATTAGACATCGTGAGGTCAGTACTCTATTAGGAATTTTTGTCTATACGCCCCTGTATTCTGGTATAGAAGACATAATTGAAGGTGACTAATGGAATTTTTTTTCGTGGAAGTGAAAAGACTGTCGTTATTAAAAAATGCAACGAGCGCTTCTTTTCATTCTAACAGTTGACGTGGTTAAATGGAATTTTAATGAGTTTTATCAGTTTTGTTGAGGATTTTACGATCGATAAAAATTATCATGATGGTATTTCATCTCTATTTTTCTATTGCCTCACATTTGAAAAAGACACGTTAAAGCTACTGCAATTACCACTCATTCGATTCCTCAGAAGGAAAATGGGAAAAATACATGATAAATGGTTTCAATCGGAACAAACATAATTCTCCCTTAATTCGATACTTAACTAAGTTATTTAATCTGTCTAACTGTATATATTATTATGTTTTAATAGGTAAAGCAACTGACAAAGGAGCGCAAAGATAAAGCGGAATTAGATCGTATGAAGAGAGAAGTGGCAAAAACAACTGTGGAAAAAGGTGTGAACGAGTGTCAAAGGTTGACGCAAATTTATGAGAACAGAAGATCAGAGCTGGAGAAACAGCACGAAGAAGTTCGACAGAAACTCGAGGAGGAGAAAAGCAAGGTGAAGATTTTAGTATTTGATCAGAAAGATAATATGTGGATTTGTATTTCTAATCATTGATTTTTTATTTCTAATTTTGCAGGGACGGGCTGAATTGGAAACCGAATATACTAGTCGTTACAGCAAGTTTGATAGTAGTGTATTATCGACGTCACCGTCGGGTGGTGGCGCAAGCATTGCAGAGTCACTCTGCTTTCGTTGACTACGTATTGACTCTTGAAATATAATCGTGATGGGCATCATCTGGAATGTTAATTACGAACATGCATTCATATACAAATAGACATGCATGTTTGTACGTGTTTGGCTTCAGCCAAGCCATTGCGCGGCCCATGAATGCACGCACGAAACGTATCTCATTTATTGAACGGCGAGTTCGAAGGTACAAAATAACAAAATCAGTATGAATTGAATGGTAATGATTTCTTTGACAACCGGAGACGGTAATGTTTGATGGGTGATGCATTTTGTAGCGATGTATAAGTCGGGCAGGCATTTTTTTTTCGTTTTGTAATTTTTAAGGCGTCCTATCCTTTCCATTCTACTCATTTATTGTTTATTATTCAATGAATTTTTCTTCGATTGAATTGACACGCGGTTTCCGAGGGAAGTCGTTCAACTTTTTGTATTTTAACTTTACAGAGTAATCTCAGAAAAAAATAGTTCAATACGATATCACACTACATTTCATTGACGCTAACTTTTCAATTTTAACATTGAATAGTTTTATGACTATAAAAGAGAATAGTACATACGATTTCTTTTTTTAATTGATTAGATAAACGCAAAGATGGAAAGTGAGATTTTCGTTTGCATTGGCACATAATTCTAAATACGTGTAAATTTTTTGAGACGATCACGCTTCATCTTGTTGTTATATACATAAGACGTTATCTACTCAAACAAAATGAAAAAAAAATTAATAAAACATACAAATCTACTTCTAAACGCGTCTCGAATTTAAAAAGTAATTTGTCAACGGATGACAGCTAACGTTGAAGAAGAAAAAAATTGACTGGACATACTATCGTCGCACATTCGTGTTAAGAATTAGAATCTGTTATCGTGCGGATTCTTTAAACTTTTCATATGACACGAATCTCTTTCGGCCTAGAATTCAAAGAAAGAAAGAAATAAATAAATTATAAAACTAATAAATAAATAAATAATAAATAATGTGATTGACAATGTTTTGGCTAAATATTGAAATTTGACTGAAAGTAATACGCGAAAAAACATTCATCTGGTAATAACAGATTTTGGACATAAACGAGAATGAATAATTATAATTCGTGAAGAATAATGAGCTTCATTCATTTTCACAAGAAAGGTAATTGGGAAATAGATAAAAGGATTTCTATTTTTGTTTCTTGGGTTTTTATTTCGTGATTCATTTTTTTCAACTTAATTATTCTCATGCATTTATTAGGAACAGTGAATTGCCCCCGGGTTTGTGAAAATTATACGAGGCTATACATTCGTTTCCAGTATGAGCAATCTGGGTCAAAAATGACCGCTCTGAGGAAGACAATCAAAAAAAAAAATATGTTACTGAATAAGTATTTAGTGGTAACATTTCCCCCTGTTTCTAACCATATAATATACACATATATACGCACATGTATATATATATATATATGAATTCAATAATTCTCATAATGAAATCCTCATTAACTAATATAAGAATATAAAAATAGAGGGTAAAAATCCGCGTGAATTAAATATATATCGTATATAAAATCGCGTCATTTATTTCGTATGAAATTTATCTCGGTTTATCGGTATTACCGATACTAATGCAATGCGGACGGGATTCAAAATGTTCTATTAAACTTTATTTTTTTTAAACTGATCATAATTTTTCGGAGGAAAAAAAATCAAAGAAGTCCACGAACGACAAAGTACCAAATAAAGCATTTCGAGGCGATTGCCCATGTCCTTACGCTTATCTATTATTTATTCCTTCGGCAAAATGAGTCGTATATTAATTGATTCTCGCTCGATGGCAATGTCTCATTCGACCCACTGATTAAATCAATATATATATATATAAACATATGTAGCGGGTCGTGTTTGTGATATTAATGGATCTCAAAGCAACTGTAAGATCTGAAAAGAAAAAAAAAATCGTCGTGACTAAGGGGAACGGGAATACATATATGAATCTGTCACGATTAGTGTCATAATATTATGATTATACTTACAAAAAAGGATGTTAGTTAATTCAACTAAATTTGATTGAATTCCGTATTTTTGCAATTATCCTGGATAAACGCATTTTTTTTCTCAGTACTACTGAGTTAGTACATATACTAAAAGAAAAAAATACCAAGAGTACAACGCTACTGTTTCTCATTGACATTGATACGCAACCGTATGAAAGTCGACTGATCTATTTGCTAAATATATTTATGGTTAAAGTTGTCAACAAAAAAAATTTTTAATGAGATTAATAATAATTCTCTAATAATTTACTCTACCCAAAATATCAGATTTTTAGAATCATGGTTCACTATTAATATATATACAGATATTTATGCATAGGTTTTTGTTTTCTTTTATTTTATTTCGTGTTGCCGGGTCTTTATGGATTTTATTCCGTTTTAAAAAAATGCCAATAAACGCATCGACATACTGCAATGTGACTATCGAAATAATTATTCGATAAAGAAAAAAAGGTGGTAGTTTACTTTGATCAACGAGCTTCGATACACTGAACCCTTCAACGACGAATATCATATTAACAACAACAACACCAACAGAATAGACAAAAAAAAATAGAATTATAATAATACACGTTTTAAACCAATACCGTTCCCGCTCCTTGAGTCCATATATCCAACCCATACTTAATCAAGGATTGCATTTCCTAGGTAGTTATATTTAAATTAATCAAACATTGTAAAAAAAAAAAATAGCAAAAATAATGACAGAAATGTTTCTCCAATTAGTTAAGGTCTCTGCAGTAAGTCAATGTCGATGTATTGTAATCGATAATAATGTCACGAAAGGAAGTTACCATTTTTCTTTTCTCTCAATACTTCACGTATTTAATTCAACACTTGAATTGTCTTATGGAACAAATAAAATGAATGGCAACGCTCACTGACTAGAAAATAAGAGAGAAATGCTACGAACAAAAAAATCATAATATATGTCTGATAAAGTCTAAGAAAAATGCGAAAAAAATTACATCGCTATTTACAATCATATAGATAGATAGAATGTATGGAATTCCGCATAATAATGTCATATGAATAATGCGTGTAGAATGAAAATTAGTCAAAGTTCGGTGAGAAGAAAAGGTAAAAGAAAATGTTCTGAATTGTGAGAACAAAAAAAAAAAAACAATGACATTTGTTTGCATTAAAATCGTTTGAATGTTCAATTGATTAATCGAAAACTCATTTGAATGCGCAACCAGCATGTCAATGATGTGAGTCTTGTCCGTTCTCATCTATAGCCAATATAAAAATTCAGATAAATATATAAATATAAATATATTTATACAAAATGGATGCGGAAAGTAATGATAGAGATTATTATATTCGCGTTGAAATATTATGTGTTGTTGGTGTTGATGTTGTTAACTATAAGTGAAGAAAGAATGTAGTCCAATGTGTAGCTAGTTTAGTTTAACACTATCAATATCGGTAATTATAATCATTGTTCCGTGTATACAATATGTGTAAAAGAATTTTTGTGACGCGCCAACTTGCCAATGGAATTAAGGCGTGTAATACTGCAAGAGCCAATATTATCGATGGTATTATTGTGATTGTGATTTTTTGAGGGTGTGCGAGAGATGGTGAGGAAAAATTGGTCTTCCCCCGTTACAAAAAGAAAAAAACACAAAACGAAAAGGAAATAATTCTTTGTTAATCTCTTCTTGAGCAATAGTATTCGTTCTTTATCTTCCACTATTAATGTTGCAAGTGATATTTAAATATTTTCTGAGCTTCTACAAGAGTAAAAACAAGAATCCGAATGGCAAAAGGAAACAAATTTTTATCAAACAAATATGACATTTACCTGGTTAATTATAACAGAGTATAATTTTTCCACACAATTGGGCAGAGCGGTTCACCCATCTTGAAGAGAATAATGACGCTTAATATTCTTTATATATTATTCTCGTGTCATTTACACCGTGAATATTGATTCCTTCCGCTCTGTTAATATGGATTTATTCATACATTTTTTTATTACATGGAATGAATGTTTCAAGGATTGATGATATGATTTATTTTCTGAAATGAATTTTCTCGCGTGCCCATGAATAATATTTATTTAAACCGATACCACATATTGTTTATGTGTGTAAAATCATTTATCTGTGGGACAGCACTGTATGTCTGATGAGAAGAAGAAAAAAATAATTGGAAAGCAAAAAAAAATTGAAAATGTAAATAAATGTAGTTAAAACGGCCTACAGACTAATCGTAGCTTAATATTGCTTCTCTGTGAATTACTGAATAAGATTCTGCTGCAAACAAAAGATTTACGAACTATGGAAAGCGAAGAGCAATTGTCTCTATGTAAAATCATATTTCGTTCGCATTAATCGCTTCCATCCTTGTATCTCTGTACAAAACAAAACGCAAACAAGAAATAATTCTAACAACGATTTCCGGTACCTGGTCAATGCCGACTTTAACACTGTCATGTAATTCAATTTTATCCATTACCGTGATGATCAACGAGAGAGTGATAAGTTGAGATGAGGACAAAACAAAAATGCAACTCGACTAAAATTATTGTTCATATTTTTTTCTGACATTTTCTTCATTCTCGATTTTATCTTCATTACAAATCCAAGAACTTGAGATGTATTTGCGTGTGACAAACAATCCAGCACGTAGAAAAATACTATTGCTATGAGCAAAAAATTTCTCCATAACTTTAAGACAAAAAAAAACCCTTCAAAACTCTACGATAGTAACGAAGCTACGAAGTCTCTTTAGCTATTTAATCTCATACATAAGTATACATTTAAAATTATTCAACCGATGTTGTGCAATGAGCATTGGATGATAACATGGGACGAATTTATTGGAATTTTTACGATACGATCTTTAATCTAGAGGAAAGAGAACGGAAAAAAATGGTGTTGTCATATTTTGTTGTCTGAATCTCATTTACAAAACGAAATGTGTTTTTCATCCCTTGCTCAATATTACACGGTGTATACGTTCGATGCATGCATGTTTGTATGGAAAGAAATTATTCAATTCTATATTATAATACAGTGTGGATGATGAAATATTATTTCCATCACACCAGTCAGTTTTCCCATTCGATTATGTTATATAGCATTATGTCTTCCTATATGGCAGTTCTTTTTTGGTTTTCTTCCGAAAGCATTCTTGTCATTATTATCATTACATTAAGTTTGTTGGAAGAACTGCTATCGTTACTGTAGTCATATTTTGTACATTGTTATATTTGTTTATTTATTTGAAATACGAATCAATATTCTAATACGAATCAATAATTTTATAATATACAATTGTGTTTTGAGAATAGTCAAATGTGCGATATGTATTACATTTGACAAATTATTTTTACATATATCCACACATATATATGATTTTGTTTTTCGTTTTTGTATTTATGTATTTCGTTAGCGAGAATAATAATTTTTTTTTGTTGTGTTCATGTTATTTTCTCTGTTACAAAATTTTTTTCTTTCCCTGCACTTCGTTATAATATTTTCGTTACCTCGCGCGCTATTTATTTCTTGAATTCAAATTTGTCCGATGCACTCAATTACATTTATTATTTTCAGGTAAACAATTGTTTTATTAATATATCTATGCGTACACATCAATATCTGAGATTACTTTTTTCAGGTAATAACTTCAGCTATACGCTTCAATTATTATTAATCGTTGACAATAAGTTCATGAGCGCTTATTTAAAATACAAAGGAATTACTCCATTATGCGTTTTTGAATAAATGTCAGTGAAGGATGAAAGTTGAGAAAATAAAAAATCCAATGTATGAATTAATTCGAAAATTATGAAATAAGCGAAAAGATGAGATCGAAATAAAAGAAAAATTCTCACTTGCTCCATAGTCATCATATAGAGTATATGTACATATGTCTATCTATATACACAGTGTATACACAATATATATAATATACATTCATAAACTTATATATTTTACGATGAAAGTACATAATCGTTAACTTATAAATATCACAATGAACTCTAGAATGCATGATCAAGTGGATAATGGGAGAATTTCCAGATAAACAAGTCGACATGCATATTTGGGTTGATATAATTCGGCAATTAATTGTTAATTATCTTTGATTGTGGCATACGTAAAATATTTGTCAGTTCTATGGTAATATCCACGTGAAATTACGCGTGATTATCATCCGCTAAATAGACAAAATAAGAATGCATTGATATGTTTTGTTCATTTTATAATACTTTTCCAATCAGAAGAGAAAAAAAAAAAATTATTGGTAAAATCGACTCTGTTGTTTGTTTATCGAATATATATTTAGAAGGCAAATGTATTGGAACTTAGATGGAAACATGGAATAGTCAGAAAAACAATTTTTTTTTCCGGTGAAAGCAAAGAAAAATTGAAAAAAACAAGTGACGAAGAAATAAATGAACACATTTGATTGTAATGACAAATATAACATGAATAAGTTTTGGAGACGTCCGCTATATACGAAACAAAATAATAATAATAATATTAATAATGATAAAAATATTAAAAATCATAATAATTCATTAATAATGAGGAATTATAAGTGACTAATAATCATAATCATTCAATAATTTCCTCTCTGACTCACTTGTGCCTTGCCCTCGAACATCCCTTACTTTTTCTGTACACAATACAGAACATTTTCACTCTATCTCCCTTTCTCTCTGTCCGTTTTTCTAGATGAAATAAAAAAAAAGAAGAAGAAAAATTAAGAAAAAGAGTAGTTGATGAAAAAATGAAGAATACTTCTTCGATGTTCGATGTTTGCTTCTATATTGATGTAAGGAAATCACTAAAAATTAAATTATCCGATAACGTACATTGTGCTATTAAGTATATATGCATCAATTCATATATAGTTATATACACATATATATCTATGTGTACACGATGCATATTTAATTCACTTATTGTGAAACGTCGGCAAGGCGCGACAGATTATTATAAATATAATTGTATATCGCAAGTAAGAGAAAATAATTTAAAAGTTCTCATGATTGATATTGTAGAAGATTTTGAAGGCAATTGACCTGATGCGATGATGGAAGCACGAGAATAAATTGAACACAATTTTTGTTTCTGTGTACTAAGAGAATATATCGTAAAAAAAAAAGGAAATAAAAAACAGGAAAGAACGATCTACAATATATTGATGAATTATTTTTTGATGATTTTTATTGAATTCTCTTGTTGGGTACAGCTATTTCAAATTTATTCATACACTTAGAATATATACAGATGAAATTTTTAAACTGTTAATTGCTTTTCCAATTTATTTATTACTTAAAGCGAGGTGCGGTATTATGAATAAATAAGAAATATATGTGAGAAGTTTACTACGTGCTTCTATGTGTCCCATTGAGGTCTCGTTTGTGTTTTTTTTCGTTTTCGAATAGAAATAGATTGAGAAGAAGAATTGAAAGGATGCATGAGTGAAAATTAAATTTGCGTGATGGATTGTTTCTGTATTGTCATAAATAAAATTTTTGGGAAACGAGACCTCGACGGTGTGAACATTCGAGATTAAAACTCGATCGGTGTTTGGAAATTAATAGGAAGAGGAAAACTCGTAGGATTAAATGTGTATCTTTTAGTGATTATTAGATTAGATAAATTGTTACCTGCTGTATGGTAATAAAAAAAGAAAAAACATTACCATGTAAAACCCAAAAATATATCAATATTACAATAATTTATGAATAATAACGAAATATTCTATGAATGGCTATACCCTAATGTAAAATCAAAGATATAGCGTAAAATAAAATAAACAAACTTACCGTTGTAAGAATTTAATTCGGAAAAAAAAAGAGAAAAAAATTGAAGAAAAATATGAATTATGTGTTCACTTTATTTATTTTCGTTATCACATAAATTTGAATTTTCCTTATCAATTCATTTTATTCTTACGAATTATTATATGATATTGAAAATATTCTCTGTCAGATGAAACAATGATTGAATGATTTTATCATATTGACCTTGTACCCATCATTCTCATTTGAGTTTATTTACATTTATGAATAAAAATATGTTCTATAGAATTTTTATCATTGTACAATCATTAATATGAAGTGTCGTAAGGTTTACGGAAATATGTTATCAATAGTCCATATCTATCAAGCACACTATATCCTTGTGATTTGTATTTTTTACTTTCAAATAGGATTGTCTGACATGCAATTTCTCTTGTTACTTCATTTATATATTCATCCTTCAGGTCATCTGGCATTCTGTGTAAGAATGGATTCACTGCGGTAATATGGTCTGAAACAATAATTAAAAAAAAAAAGGAATGTGTGAAAAAACCATGTTACACTGAAGGATTATTGCGTCAGTATATTTTAAAAATAATTTTCAATGCATGTACTTGACTGATATATTAAACTCACTTCGCAAGATCCCCATATTTTCGAATATAAATGATTTTTCTCTATTACTGCAGTGCAATACATCAAAGCCCACTTCCTCTAATGTTTTTTTCAATGTCGCTCTCGGATTCGGACAATTGTGAAGTGGTGGAATATATTTCATCGTGTCCTGCGAGATTAGGATTGAAAAATGTTTTGATTATAAATAATTGTTTTATAGAAAAATAAACTTGACATTATATTTTTCTGAAATACTTTTTATATTATTGTCATCAAAGATATGAAAAATTTTTATTTACCTCCATGTACGGTTTATAACGTGGATTATTTTGGAGTCTTTGATATGCATCGAATCCATTATTGTATGACAGAAACATGATGAGGGCATGACCACCAGGACGTAGAAGTTTATAAATATTATTAAGTGTATGTCTGTGAAAAAAAGATTATTAAATTAATTGTCTTGAATTAATAATTAATGTTTTCTGTACAATTTCTAATTATTCTTCCTTAGGGATAGTAGAAATTATTAAAATATTCACCTCAGATTGTGACACCAATGAAGACAATAGAAAGACACGACGTTGTCATATTTTTCAATTTCAGTAATTGGCAAATTATCAATTTCAATATCTAAATCAAAGAATGAAAGTCTCTCTTCGTTTTGATGAATTTCCCGAGCTTTTTCAATCATTTTAAGTGAAATATCGACACCAACGATAACAGCATCGTTTGGTAATTTAGGTAAAATAAGATCTTTAGTGATATTTCCTGGGCCACAACCAATATCAATACACGTGCCATGCATTGTTGCTAGTTCATCAGTAAATTCTTCAGTCACTTCACTTGCATCACGTTGTTGTAGATGATAAGCTTCTATATATTTATTGCAGTCCATAACTGCACAGAAATTCACTCTTATAAATAATATACAAGACATGTAGAATTATTGTATCTGTAAGACGTATTAATATATTGTATAATCATTTACAATATAATATTACGTCTTAACAAATCTTAATTTCATATTATTAAAATTAATTCGAATATTACTCACTCAATTTTTTCGACAGCTTCGATATAAAAAAATAAAAAAATGGCAATGAAACAACAGACCGAAATATTTCGTATCGACTATTCTGAGTCCAATGATTTACTGAGAACATTCTTGACCGGGACCGCAGTTTCATATAGAGTCATTCCCACCACTCTCCACCATTCAGTCTCATAATTCATCTTGATTTATTTTAATATTGGTGACCGGTAGGTCAGTTTTTCTGCCACTTCCTGGTGCGTATTTTCTTTGGAATTACGTAAATCATATTGTTCAATTTTTACAATTGAAAGAAAAAATGTTTTTCAAGATCAAATTACTGGTAATAATTATTTGCTGTATCTATTATAATTTTAAAAATACATTTTCAACAAAATCAAATATTCAAAAACACATTTTTTCATTTAAATAATTCTTTCTAATGTTTTTCAAGTACTTTTGTAATTAATAATCAATTGTAAAATAATATTGATGTTGATAATATTAATTTTAAATATTTCATATGTATTTTTTAAATTAATATTTCTTTTATCATTCTGTAATATTATTACCAATGGCCTTTGAGGTATTTTGAGACATTTCAAGTCACTTAGATCAATAAAAGATGATTGCTCCAGGAAATACGCAGTACTGTCGTACTAGCACCAATGGCGTTAAATATACAACACTGACTATATATATATATATATTCATTAATCTTTTATATTACACTCTACTCCTGGTTATTATTCACTCATTAAAATGTTATGGTGTGAGAAGAAGTGACGTTGTATTTTTTTTTTTTTTCTTTCGGTCACCCTGATGTTTAGATGAGCTCATTTTTGATTGATGTATATGTGAGGATAGTTATTGAAAAGACATTTTCATTGACAACATTAATTTAACATATATATTTTTAATTTCTTGTTTTATGAAGACTGATGGGTCGACTTGGAGTTAAATTCGAATATGAATTGTATTTTTTTTCTGAACAATGAACATAAGTTTTGTGTTGAGATTTAAAAAGAAACATATGAACATATTCTATTGTTAATAGAAACTATCTTTCAAATTCTGTTATCAAATTATCATTATAATTTCCATTAACTAACAGTATCGATATATGAATTTATTTTCAATGAAAATAATATTGATTGAGTGATGAAAAGTCAAAAAAAAAAAAAAAATGATAATAAATTTGGATGATTATAATGTTATTGCATAAAATAAAAATAAAATTCATTGCTTCCAAAATTTTCTTTCGCTTCAAATAATAAACGGTGGTAACTCGCGATAGCACACGATTCTCTCAGCGAACGGGATAGAAGTGATACCACGATAATCTCGTTTCCTTTCCAGTAAGTGCATTATAACTCCTGTAGCTGTTACATGGGGTCAGACCGTATGCGACTCGTGCAATATGTTTGATTAATAATTAGAGCACTTTCCCGGGTGTATCCTTGTTCACTTCCTTCATTCCCCTACTATAGTCTGGTTTTGTGCCATACTTCATATATATATCTTCTATATACATGTATACTCATATTCCATCTAAAACTTGAGTAACAAAGACTGGGTTCATGACTTTCGAGATGAATCTCTTTTGATACCAATAGATATTGTGATTATAAGTAACCATCTTATAAATTATTGCAGTTGAATAAATATTAAAGCAAATTAAAACGGATTGCCTGAACTAATTCAATTAATTATTTTACATGGGGAAATAAAACAATAAACATTTTTGTTTATTTGTAAGATTACAGTTTGTGAATTTATTTGGAAAATAAATGCTTTGATTGGTTCAATGAATAATTACAAGTACAAAATGATGTGAGAAATGGATATAATTGTTTTTTATTTTGTTAATAGAAAATAATTTTGGAGTTTTGAGAAAAAATTAATGTGTATCTGCGTGTAATGTTGGCTGTCGGTTCGCGTTTTCCGTCAGGGCCAAGTCTTATCTCTCTGCCGCATGTATTTGCCTTTTGGACAGTGACCCTATTTAAATATGCGCTGGCACACACACTCTGTATGTATATACACACACCCGAATGCATTATATGCTGAGGATATACCAACCCTCTTCTACCAAAAATATATATATATATCTATACACATTTAATATTTATTTCACACTCACATACTAAAATGTCTACATGTCTGTGTATACTTGAATTACGATTCGTGTATTCATTTTTATTATCATATTCTCATCTTTTCAACTTTTTCGTCTCTCTATCCCTTTCTCTTTTGCTCTGATATATACAATGTATTGTCAGCATGATGATAACCAAGAAGAGACACAAAACAACATTCTTTTTTATTCTCGGCATTTCTCAGAAAATTTTTATGTCAAAGTTATATGAGATGAAAGAAAGAATGGAGAAAAAAAAAAAGAAAAAAAGGTAAATAAGAAGAAAAACTAAAATGTAAGAACCCCAAATTTTTGCAACTGTGGGACAATAGTTCTCGAATTGAAATAAGTTCTCATGATGATTATTATTATGGATAACGAAAAAATAGCAGTGAAAAAAGTATGAAAAAGAAATTATCTTTCAACATTTCTAACAATATCTTTCCGTCAAAGTTATATATATATATGATAAAAGGGAACAATAAAGAATAGAGGATTAATAATAATAAACGAAAAAAAAAAAAAAATAAAAGAAGCAGAATCAAAGTATAGGCAGACACACCACTAGTTTGTTCGTGCCTTTTCCCCATATACCTCTATCCCAACTCATTCCTTTTTACTCATTTTCTATATCTCTTCTCCTCGTCTTTCTATATTAACAATTGTGTGTGCTTTCTCTTTCTTCCATCGACATTATACACTAGAGCGGACAGCCACCTTTTCAAGCAAGCAACAGAGAACGCGCGCACGGTCTGGGGTAGGTCCCAGGAGGTAAAGCTCAATGTGGGTGCGAGCTCGGTGCAGAAAGTTCTCTACACAATGTTGTTGATGGCCAGACGAGAGAAGAGTATGGAGTAGAGAAGATGGTGTGATGAGGTGAACGGATGTATATGTATGTGTAAGGTAAAAGCAAGAGAAACCGAGATGAGGTAACACTTATATGAGAGAATGAACGAACGAGAGAGAAACCGAAATGTGTGTATAGAGGATTGCTGAACAGGTTTCAGCGTGCACGTTTGCGTTCGCGCGCGCGAAAACCGCAAGCATCCGATATACTCGATCAGCGGGCGTGAATGCAGAGAATGAAGGCAAGCTGCAGTAATTTATATCTATATATATATATATATATATATATATATATATAGAGTTGTAGGTCGTTTGAGGGGTGGAAAATTCATGGTGATAATGCGATGTGAGAGGGTGCTCCTCATCAAAAGAAAATAATTGATATTTTCTCATGATTTAATTGCAGTAAACGTTCGGAGAAGTAGCAAATAAAAAAAAAAATTGTTAGTTGCATCACGAATTACTATTCACATTTTATATTTTAGTAATATTTACATTTCTATGCGTAGAAAATGATATTCAGATAGTTATTGTAATTGTTTAGTAAATGATTGAAATTTTTGGTTGAAAGTTGCAGTAATATAATGAGGTAGAGGTGATGTATAAAATTTGATGAGAAGTTTTAAGAGACTTGATTTTAATTAACTTGACTTCAGCATGATACTTCTTGTATTTATTTTTCTTTATTTTATTTCATTTTCTATTCTGCTGGGATATTTCGTCATTTCTATTATCTTCAGAATGGAATTTAAGTTGAGTCATTCAATTTAACTAAACACTTTAATGGAGTTGTATTTAATTTGACATTGTTGCGCAAATCTGAAGAGGGAAATTAATTTACTAGAATTTAAACTATGAAATTAGCTAATGCAATTATATTTATTTATAAACTAGATGCGCATCCAAATGGAACAATTAAACCGAGTTTTTCAATTGCTATTTAACTTTTATGCGATGTAGACAAACAATTATATAAATTAATGAAATTGCATGGTATCACTCTCAATAAATAATTAGAAATCATTCAACGAAGAACTTTCAATATAAGTGGATATAATCAATGGACAAACAGGGAATACCCTCTTCAAATATTTAGCAATAATCATATTTCAACACAACAATATGTTTTCAATCACCACCAGGCATAAATATATTCAAAATAAATTATCCCTGTCACACAATTGAACAAGAAAAAAAATTTACCACCATTATCAAAATTGTTTATTAATTATTTGATATCTGTCATGTAATATTCCAAGAATTTATTCTCTCATAAATATAATAACTGTAGAACTATATCTTTTTCTTTTAACAGACAAGTGAGATATGTAAAATAAAAATTGCGATGTCTTTCTTATAAATATAATCAAAATAATTAATAAATTATTTTTCATAAATATGCTTGATTGAGTGAAGAATTTAAAATGAAGATTGCTTCCACGACATCAGGTCTCATCGATGTTTATCCAACGCACCCAGAGTTCTTATTATATATACATATAATACATAAATATATATGTACATCCTTCCAGTCTTGTTCGCCCGCATCCTTCAACTCCTCCACTTCTCTCCAGGAAAATTTCACTCGTCAGTCGTTTAGAAAATTTGACTTTAATCACAGCAATCTAAACTTTATCCCTCGTCGTCATGAATATAGATGACGAATACACAGTGGACATGCGGCTTCCGGAACGTTCATGATATATACATATATAAAATGTATACAGCTCACGCGTTTAGTCACTGGCTGCGACATCTTTCTCTCTATCCCTCATGCCTGTCGCATAACGTCTTTTTAATTGGGTTACCATGATAAGTCCTGTCTTTCTCTATATATCCTCCCTCTCGTTTGGTATAATGGGAAAAAGCTTTTTCCTGTGTTGCTTTATGAACATTACTTTCATCAGGACATTTTAACATTTATTACGTGTATAGGTATATTGCTGTATATTTATTTTTTTTATTTTTATCTCTCTTCCTTTGGTTATATGTGGATGATAATTTTTTTTTTTTAACGCTCTGTAACTTGAATTTTTTATTGGAAAACCATTCACAAATATTTTTTATGGAAATTTAATAGAGAAAATTGGGTTAAAAAGTGTATGAGGATTTATGGTGAATTTTGTAAAAAAATGTATATGTAATAGGTGACTTTCCAAATGGCAATTATATGTAGAATAAATAATTACCATTTTCAAAAATAATCTACAATTGTTCGCAACAACTTTTCCTTTCACAATTAAAATAGGAGAGGTAAAAAAAAAATCAAGTCTATAATTTTATTTTTTTATATATATCATTTAATTTATTTGATCATATATAAGTTTATAAAAAATGTCCACATTAATTTTGAGAATTATTATTAATTGTATAAAGAGTCATCGTCGTTTAAAATTTATTAGAAATTTTTTTTTTTTTTCATTAAATTGTTTTTTATTGATGATTGTCAATATGCAATAATAATAATAATACAATAAATAAATAAATATATAAATAAAAACTAGTATAATAAAAGGAGGGGTGGTATATTGATAATTTATTTTAACATCAAAGGGTGTGAAATCTCAGTGAATCTAGTCCATTGCGTTTATGTACGCTTCATTAACTTCGAACGAGAACGTCACGTTTCTATACGGTGGTCCATATTATATATCGAGACAAGAGAGAGTGTCACCTCTTCGTTCATTTTCTCAGCCTCTCATCCACCTTTCGTTTATATGTATGTACCATTCTATTCTACAGCTCTCTCTTGCTCACTGTACACAACTTTAACACTGACACCATTCATTAATCTCTTGGCAATTGAAATTAGCATAATTGACGAAGTGGAGAATAGCATCCATATTGTGTTCGTCGTCTACTGAAACGCCATCTCGCATAATGTTACCATATATATCTCATTTAATGTTTCCTAATGTCGTATGAAATATACACATGCAGACATGTTTTACTACACAGGGTGTAAGAGAATTATTGGATTTTACGTTGATGGTGAATAGCTGAGTTCATTTTTAACTCTAAAATAAATAAAACTCTATATTAAATTCGACATAAATATTTATCCTCTACAATTCAATATACATTCTCATTCATTACCATAAACCAACATATTCCTGCTGAAATAAAAAGATAACATAAGAAATAACAGTAGAAATTTTGTTACAAAAATTACACAAATTTCGTTTGATTTTTGACACTAAAAAATTCTTATCTATGCATAGCATTCACATGAAAATTTAGCAATTATAGTACACACTGTATTTATATCAATATATATATATATATATGTATACTTGTATAGAGGACGGCTGGGATTTCGTGGTGGAATGTATCGGAAACTGAAAGACGCGGTGAGGTGTAGGGGTGTGCGAAGGGTAGAAAAGCGAGACATAGTGGGAAAGAGCACAACGGGTGATAGTATGAAAAAGGGGTGGGAATAGAAGCAAGTGAGAAGGCAATAGAAATTCTTGTGCTATAAGAGGAGTTATAGAGTAAGATAGATGAGAGGAGTAGAGTAAGAAGGGACGTTGGTAGGTGGTAATGCGGGCGATAGAAACTAAGAGGGGAAGTAGAACTGGCGACACAGGCACATCAATAATACATGTCGTCTGCCCGCCGCCTCATTTTCTCTCTTACTCTATCCTTCATCGTGTCGTTCGCTCTTACTCGCCACTTCTATATCTCCTTCGCATCTTCAAGTTATAACTGGCTCTGACGTCGGTGACCCGACTGATCTAACCAACCCCTTACTCCTCTTTTGCCCTCCGTCAAGTCTTTTCTTATTGTGTCCTCTTAGTTCTCTCTTGTTTCTTTTTTTTTATTTCGTTTTGCTATATTTCTTTTCTTCGTCTTTTTTTTCTTTTTTTTTTTTCATGCTTACACTGATAAAAAACCGTTGATTCGACTAATTTTTTATTTTTTCTTTGGTTCTATTGAGTATTTTTACATGGCTTTGGAAAAGATATAATGTAGTTTAGTTGGATCTATTAATTAGATTTTCGTTTTTTTTTCTTTTTCTTTCATTTTTTCTTCGTTGTGCGGATTATGAGGTTATACGTTGTACGTTGTGGCATATTGTGACGAAAAATATAACGGATGAATTATAATATTATTGAGTGGACGAAAAAAATCAAGTGCAAAAATTATTGGGGAATTATTGCTGGAGGTTGACAGAAATTAAATTGAGTTTTCTTTTGTATTATTTCATTTGCGATTCTATATATGCTATGGAATTTAATAATCTACCGAGTGTTCGATAATTCTGACGACGATTGTGAAAATCCTTGGATTGGGTTGACCTGAAGGAAGGATAATTATTCTATTAATAAATTGTTTTTTGAATAAATAAATGAATATGTATTTCGAATTTAATCATCAATTATTTTTATTAATTTATCTTACATTATACAATGAAAAAATTTGAATAAAAATTATATCTCATCGACCCTTTTTTTCAGTAACATTCTCCTCTAATTTATCTCATAATTCTACCTTACATATATATTATCAATTAAAAAGAAGTTCTGGGTAGGAAAAAATTTATCTTATATCAAGTTTTGTGAGAGGAAAAAAAAGGTGAAATAAAAATGAAATTCATTGTCACTATGTTTTACATTTTTTTTTTTCTTTTATTTCTCAAAGTGCTACGTCACTCGTTAATTTTTTTTCCCGCATTCACCGGGCCTATTATTTCATCCTCCCCAACACCATAAGAATATATGAAAATCCATACAGTCGCTCGAAGAAAATATCCGTCATTTAAAATGGATGGATTTAGGTTGGATATAAAAAAGTGTGAGGGGTTGAAAGAAAACCGGAGAGCGAGCCATATATATATATATATAAATGTGTGTACCAAGAGGAGGTTATTGAAGTAAAATATGTGTATATATGTAGGTGCGCGTCTGTCTGTGTGTTCACAGAAGAGGGAAAAAGACGAAAGAGAAAAGAGGGAAAAATTGTGAGTGTGCGCTTATGAAAGTCGCGGATGGCGGTTGGTGCTGGTACTTTTACCACTTCAAAAATCTCTACTCAAGAAATATATATATATATATATATATATATTTATACACATTACTTTGCAATATGTTGACGCTATATAATCGTGACTCGATTCTTATCAAATTCTACCACAATGCGTAAGAGTAAAATAGCCAACGCTCGTAACTTGAATTTTATTTCGGATATATACGTATATAACTTGGACATTAAAATAGTTATATGGTTCTTTCAATGCTTGAGAACACGTTCCATACACTTTCAACTTGAAAATATGTGTGCATAGTAGTGTAATAAAATATTGAATACACATACAGTCATCAAGTTTTTTTTTTAAATATTATGAAATAAAATTGAGAGTTAAAAATTAATTGATAATTCACAAATATTTGTGTTGGATTGATTTAATTTTTATTATGATGATTATACGTAATATTTATCTCACAAAATATTTCTAAATTCCAATTCATACTTTAAGTTTTCTCATGAATTTATATAAAGTCTGTTTTTTCAATAAAAAATTATTGCTATTTCAAAACCATAAATTTATCATTTCTAATCTTCCAATTGAAATTTTATTCGTCGAATAATTCTTGAATCTCTTTTCTTTTTCTCCAAATCCAATTTTTTTTTACCTGATAAATATCCGCCATTTTATAGGAAAAAAGAAAATTTACCATCTCCTACAAAACCCTCAACAAGTTAAAAATAAAAAATGACATAAAATATTCCACGAGGTGGAGTCGGCATCACCAATAAAACTCAACATTCCCACATGTACATATATATTTCTGGTCTAAACCAAGCAGCCAATGAAAACGGGATAACCATTGGCAACCAATAGAATAGTTTCCAGTATTCCAATGTGATTGCAACACCAATATATTAAGCCGTCCACACACATTTACATAGAATACATATAACAAGAGTGGGCGAGAATCGAGTGATACGAAAGCAGTCTTGCGCCCTTCGCATTCGCAATTTCATTGCATCCCACTTCTACCTATATCTACAATTGTGTTTCCTGTATTTGTCGTATTCCATTGGTCTGTGACTGTCGCAGTAACCAATGGTATGAATGTACTGATAGAGAAGGGGAGAATGCGCATACAAAGTGAGGAAAGAGAACTCACATTTTCGAATAAGCAAGAGTAATATACGTGAAAGAGAGAAATAGAATATTTGAGAGAGGTTTGTGTTGAGAGGGCGGTAGAAACGCCCCAGAGTGGATGCGATATATTGCTATATATATATTGGAAGAAAGAGCGAGTGAGGAGGGTAAGTGAAGAGTGAAGAGGGTTGTGTCTGTGTAGCTCTCGCGGGTTTCGATCCGAGAAAGAGACGAAGCGAAATGTGAAAAGCTATGGGTGTATGTGAGATAGAATTCTGGGCATCGATGCCACAAGAAGTAGAGGCAGACACTCGTCGGCAACGCGAAGCACTTAAACCCTCCCTTTACCTCTTTCATATTCCCTCTCTCTCTCTCTCTCCCTCTCTGTACGTTATATTCATACTCTGACTTTTCCTTCTCTCTCAATTTCTCTTTATATTTTATATATTTTTCTCTCTTGTACTTGGTTTAAAACCGCCTCCTCATCCATTCTCTGCTTCTCATACTCACTCACTCTGTCTCTCTGGGGCTGTATTCTCGATTCTATTCTCCCTCCGCGAGTTTCCAACGACCCTCTCAACTTGGATATATATAATATATATATATATAGAGAGAGAGAGAACCGTCGCGGCCCATTCTCCGGACGCCAACCCCGCGTGCTTTTCTAGAATGCTCGACACCCCTTCAGACCCCGCTTCGCTCTTCTTCTCATTCTCGTGCAGATGTTCGTGTAGATGTGGATACTTGCGTTTTCATTCTCGAATGAAGTAGTGGAATATGAGAGGATTTTTTCTTTTTTTATTCTTTTGAGAAGTGTAAATGCTAGGCAGATGCTGTTGAGTCATGGGGTTGAATACTTATGTGAGAGATATAATGTAGAATGTTTATTAGATAAATGAGAGGATGATTTGAGTGGAGAGATTGTTGTTTTAATTCAAGATTTATATAAAATCATTTTTGTTTTGATTTTCTGTTGAAAAATTTGTTTAAATTAAATTTATGCGATTTAAATTGGTGGAACAGTGAGAATGATAAATATGAAAATTATGAAAAGATATCATTTAATTTTACATTGTCACAAAAAAATGCAGTATAAAATACATGAACACAATAATATTTATTTTTATTCATTGATAAAATAACAAACAATGTCATCAAAATAATTATATATATATATATATATATCAATGGCTATAATTGTGTAAGTATTCAATAGACTATTTTATCAGTAGTGAAGTCCACGTGTAGTCAGACAGGAGCGCACGTGCTCACGCGTTAAAATTTAACAGTCCAGTTATTCTGCCAATAAAAATAAAAAATAAAAATGAAAATTTACAACAATAAAAATGAGTAAAAAATAATGAAATTATATTCGAGCGAAAATTGAAATGTTTTTTCGTAATACCCTTATACACGTAAAGTGTATCGGTAACAAAGGGGATGTGCGATACATACGAGGGTTGAAAGGATTAAGCGTAGTTTGTGGTTGATATTTGACTCCTCTCATGACACTCAACAGTGAAGCCACCAAATATGTATATACAATTTTATTCACCATATAATCGAAAATTCACTAATTGGTTCATCATCCCTCGTTATTTTCCAGGGGTGCGTGAGGCAATATGGACCGTTTCATAAATCAGTGTAATATTTTCAATTGATAAATTCAAATCCAAATATTTTTGTCAACTATGGCATTCATATATATATATATATTTTTTTTTCTTTTCATGGATTTTTGTTTATAATTTATATATTTATTTCAAAGTACAACAGAATTTTTAAAGTATGGGGATGTAATTGGCAGTGACCACAACACACGCAAGCTTTTGATAAACGAATATATATTTATCATATAAATGTATATAGGTATGAAATGATATATATATATGTTTATATACTGTATACAGGGAATTTTTATATCGACAGTTCGTTCTTGGTATTAAGAAGTTAATTATAATTGGAGTGGGGCTAGATCGTAACCAGGTAATGAGCGTTTTACTACCAATGAGAACAAAATTGATATATATATATTTTTCTTCTAGCAAATCCTCTTTTTGTCCCTCTTCTTTTTTCTTCTTTACCTCGCGGCATCTCAACCGTTTTCTCCTTTTTATTTTCTTTTCCTGCCTCTTGTGAATTAAGGGCTTTCGATTGCGATTAATATTGTAACTAATTTTATAAATCGAATAAAAAATTATTATTCTTTTTTATTTTTTTTTATTTTTACTCAGATATATATCTACATTTCTAAGTTTTCCTATTTTATTTTCCAATTGACGTTTATCACTGTAAAATTTTATATTTCAATTATCACAATTAAATAATTAAAAATAAATCATCATCCAAAAAATATTTCTATATTCATTCGTATATTTACATTTTCACTTCTATTCTCATCCCAATTTTTTTTTCATCTATCAAATCCTTTTGTCCTCTATACTGAAAAAAAAAAAAAAAAAAAAAAAAAATGCCAGTAGAAAGAAAAAGATTTTTAAGAAAAACGTCAATTTGCATTCGCGGTGGGTGAGACATATACGTGTTCACGTGGGATGTTGCAACACCCCGCGGTCAAGCCGTCGCGTCGTTTATGTATATAAAAGGTTGATGCTTGGGTATAGGAACCCTTTAGTCTAGACCGCAAGAGCGTCAGCACAACCCAAGATGTATATACACACAGCCACATCCATCCATCCATATATACTCTATACATAAAATGCATACACATATTTAATCCAAAGCGGCAAAAGTGTCGCGTAAAATCGAAGAAGTATATATATATATATATATATCAGCCTCATACAATATATAAATATATTTAATATTATATATATACCTAAATATATATATATATTGAGAAAAATGCAAAAGAGGTGAGAATAAACCAAACGAGAAGAACATAAAGGTAGCCGGCGAGATTTCACCGTCGCTTTGGTCTCTCAGAGAATAAATTTTCCTCATAACCTTTCTGTCCACCGTTGACTGGGCGTTAAGAACCAAAATAAAAGCTTTGCAAGAGAGAAAAGCGCGTTGGTACATATATATATATATATATATATTTATACACATATAACACCCTCTATATTTCTCTGAACTTTTTCCTCTTTTCCTTCTACTCTTTTCTCTTCTATACTATAGAGAAAGAGTTCTATATATTGGTTTGACACGGTGGGTGACAGTGTCGTGTGCGAAAACGTAAGCGTGATAAAGAAGAACGAGAAAAACGAGTGAGCAAGATAAAAGTGAGGAAGAGAAAGGTTGAAGTGGCCCGGGGCCGTTCGGTTGCCGCCTCTTCTACTTCCGTCTCTTGCGTTCACTTTAACCTCCCTCTTTTCCTCATACATATACACACACAAATAAAAATTATATATATACACACACACACAGCACATATACACACCTTTATCACCTTTCTCGCTTTCTGCATTTTAGTATATACATATAGTTACGGCAATGACAGATACAAATAAACGATTTGCGTTTGGCACTGGTTCGCGCAAGCGCCAACTTCTCCACCTATACGAATAAACTTTCCCACCATTGCTCTCTCACTCTCTTCTCCTACTGTTAGATATATATTCATTTCTCCTCTATTCCTCAACAATTTCATTTCTCCTCATTGCCATCCCCCTTTTCTTTGGGTGGAGCTTGGCTCACGGAACCTTTTACGTCATCAGACAAATGTAAGTACAGACATAGAAACCAATGTGAGAGGGCGCGAGCTTGCAAGGTGGAGAAACGTTGGTTTATATTTAGAGGGTGAGGTAGAGATTGCAGGAGTGAGTGAGTTTAACATGTGAATTTTAAGGGAGTTGAAGTGAGATGTGAAAACGGAAAGGGAAGAAGGAGACCAGCCACTCGCGAACGCGACGACGTCTGCGTACAAACATTCAACCTATCCTGCACACGGAGAAACGCCCTGTTGGCCCCCCTCGCGAGGACCCTCCTTGTATAGTATATACTCATTTCCGCTGTAGCGCAGGAAATAGCGAGGTAAAACGGAAGAGTTGGTTGAGTCTTGCAGTTATAAATGGGAGGAAGGGTGAAGAGTATGGATGGAATACAGCAGCCGCTACCATCAGACTCTATAGGGATAAGTGGAATTAGCTAAGATGGCGTTGCACAAATTTCTATTTTCTCAATACTATCTTATATTTGTATATGGTGTTTTTTTTTTTTTTTCAAATTTATTATTTCAGTTATTGTTCAAGAAGAATTATTATTCATGATTTATTTACAGATGTTGATGAAGGAATTATTTTGAATTTTAGGGTAACGATTTTTTTTGTTTCGTTTCCGTTTTGATATTAATATTAGATTTATTCGATGTACTATATTTATATCATTTCAGTTTGATATAAATAATTTTCTAGCTTTCAAAGATGACTAAAATGATGAATAAGAATACAGAAAAAAAACTGAAGCTCTTAAATTAAACACAAATATTTATTGTGTCTACAATTTTTGTAATAAAAAATCATTGATAATATTTTGTTTGGATATAATGTCAATAAAAAAATATATAAGAATACCAAAAATTAATAAAACAATATATATTTAAAATTCTCAACCGAAAGTGTCAAATTAACCATTAACATTTATTTATTTCCACTACAAAAAAACAAAAAAAACAAAACATTAACCCAAACAAATAAGATAGTCGATAAAATATAAAATATTTCTAATATCAACAAATATTAAATTTATATTTTTTCATCATCGTCAGTGATAAAAAGATAAAATAATTCTTTCGCAAGATTTAAACTAAATGTGAAATGCAATGGCTACCGCGTTGGCAAGAGAGTCGGCTCCGCGCGAAATGGAAAAGAGTATATATATATATATATACATAAGTGTATATATGAAATGACGAAGGCACTGCACGTAAGAGAGAAAGAGAAAGAATTCATAGAGGGAATACAGCAGATAGAGGTGGCTTGGAGTCGAGTGCCCGGGGCTGAATCGACCGGGCCACACTATATACAGCACACCCCGAACCAGTCTCTCTCCTCGTCCCTTCTCCTATACCGCCTTTACTCCTCCTTCTGCTCCTCTTACTCCTCTTTCACCTCAACAGCTCCGCTTATACTGCTCCTCTCGTCTCGTCGCATCTCTTCTACGTCTCTTCCTTCTCATCGCAACTATATGTATACACACTGTGTCTCTGTACGTATACATATATATTACGTTCTCGTTGCAACCATTTCAAAACTACTACCACCTCACACGAAGCATTATATCGTACCACCCACCCATCACAAAAGCATTCTCCTCTCACACAGTCTCTCTGCAATTTTTATTTCCTTTTTTCTTCGTTGCTATTCCTTTTTTTCTTTTTTTTATCTCTGTCACCCATACTACTTGCACTTCTTCAGCTCTATTCGTTCTTCGCTGATGTTTTACAGGTATATATATATATATATATGTATAGTGTATCCTCCTGTTGTGTATAGTGGACCGGAAGGCTACCTCCATGTGGCTTTTTCCTGTAAATGGGTAGAATGAAATTGTTACGAAGAGGAAAAAAAAAAAAATTTCTACTTTTATGTTTATGAATTTTTCTCTTACATTTTTATTAAATTTTTTCTGATGATTGTTAGTTAACAATGGTAGTCTGGCTGTTAATCAAGAATCAATTTTGTTTGAATTTATAAATAAATGAGTGATGAATTAATAATATAACTGTCATACATTACTTTAAAATATCATTGATTAATAAATTGTCGAGTATTGAAATGAGTAGTATTAAATTTCCTTGACATATCAGTAAGCTCTAACTACTCTTCTTCCATATGAATACTATAGTAATGCAAATAGAAGAAAACAAGAAAAATTGGTATTTCACAATTAAACAAAAATTCCACTGCAAAGAAATAAAAAAGAAAAAAATCCTAACTAAATTTGAATAATGCAGATAAAAAATAATTAAATAAAAAATTGTATCACAGAGTGCACAGCGACCCTTAATTCTGTCGATCTTGGACGATTGTACATTCGCGATAAGGAATAAAAATTTGAGTATAAAGATAACGTGATATGCTTGAACACAAATCCTCTGTGATGCCTCAAGTTACACTCGAGTTATATATCTGAGGGAGTCCAATCGACCGTCTCATTTATCCAAACAAACTGCGACAAGTTGAATATACATATATACTAATATATACAACAACAAAGACGAAGTAAAAGTAAGAGAGTGATAGAAGAGTGGGACAAAAAGTGATGGGGGTGTATTTCAAGAAGAGAATTGAGGTATATATCCTCTTGGAGTCCCCTTTCGTGCACTCACAGTGGAGATTGTGCGGTCGGGATGGTATATGTACTCACACTCGAGACTCTTCTCGTTCGCGCACTCATTCTTTCATCTGTCTCTTCTCGCACCTCTCACGAATAAATATATATATATATTTATCTATATAGCTGCATGAACAAGAAGATAAAAAAATCCCCTGCAGTCTCATTCCCATCTCAATCTATATTCGCACGTCCAACACACTTGAGATTATGAATGCGTGGGGTTAATGAAACCGGGCGAGGCGTCTGCCTTTGCACCACCGTGTGACACCAACGTCCAAACATATTTATATATATATGTATGTAGATGTATATAAACAGACATGTACATAAGCGTCGTCGGGCCTTTCTTCATTCTGTTCTCTGTCCTTGCAAGGTGCTACATATATACACACCTTTACATTCAGGTTCTATATATATTGCTCTCTACTTTCGCTTTTCTTCTTTCGCTTCTGGTGCGAGTTTAAACACGGTTGATATGGAACTGACACTGCACCATTGACACTCGTGTATGTATATGTTTGAGTAGTAGCTTTATTTTTTTTTTTTTTTAAGAGACTGAAATGAATGCGTGAAAGCACCGTTACGATGACGACGACCACACGATGAGAATAAGAGACGAAGTTTATAAGGAAGACAGGTGGTGTTTGGAGGATGGTGAACGTTCTTGAAATATCTTGGTGGATTTTTTAATGTTGGTTTAGTTAGAGTTGAATGTAGAATTTTGATTGAAGAATATTATTTTTAATTTCAAGTTTTCTTATGTGTATACAAAAATTACGACTTATTTTTTCTCAATTAATATATACACTTCATTTTTATTATATTTATGTCTTTCACTGTTTTTAAATTAAAAAAAAAGAATACCACAGGCATAGTAATATCGTATTTTAGTTTACATGTTGATAATAATATTTTTTTTTTTATGTAAAAAATATTTGATGAAAAGAAACGAAACGAGATTGTGAGGGGGTCTATGACCTCAGTACGACGCCACCAACGACGACGACGACGACGACGACGACGACGACGACGTCGACGATGAGGCTACTCCAGTACAACTCTCCCTCTTGTATATATACATACATATTCTATAGACGTGTTGCGCCGTTTCTTGCTAGATGTCTCCACGTACTGCGCTCAAACCTATGCCACGTATTTCACTCACATTCTCTCTGAAATATATCGTATTTGGTCCAACTTTAGTTTAATTAAATTACTTTAGTAATCAAATGTAAATTCATGATGTTCCACAAAATATTTAGATTGATGTATACAGGTATAATTAAATATACTTCTATTGTATAAATGAAAATTTAAGAACAAATATTTATATATACGTAATTGATAAATTCGATTTTGAATTTTATATAAAATTTAATGGGGTCAAGATGTTACATTTCACGTCGTGGCATTAACTCTTGTAGATGGGGGTACGCGGTGATGTGAGGGGTGAAAAAGAATTGCAAAAGGACGCGAAGGTGGTAAAGAGAGGGCTGTGTAGAGAAACAGTTGGTCGATGATGGGATGGTTGCATCGCAAAAGAAATAAAATGGATGGAGTATAAGGTCATAAACATTTTTATTCCATGGACGTTATCTTCGTGGAAAGTATAACGTTCGCACTAAAGCATCAGACACGGTGGTGCGTGGGCTTTGCACTCTTCACACGTGTCCATTGGGAAACGCCACTATACCCCATACACATCATAAGTGTATATATATATATATATATATATATAGATAAATATATATGTGTGTGTATTAAAAGAAAATCATCTGGGAGATGTGTTAGAATATACTTTGTCAAAAAATAGCATAGTTGCATTATTGACAATTCTGAAAGACGTTGGCGGGATTTTATTTTTTCATCAATTTTTTTTTATTCTCACTTATATACTTTGACTTTACATTCATTTTCCATTATCCATACTCTATCCTACACACCTGAATAAAAATAAAATTTGAACAATGAATATTTTGTTGTGAGTGAAAGATATTTTATGTCTTGAAAAATGTGAAGTAATTGAATTGTCAAGAAATTATTTATCTAATATTTTAGTAATTTTAATTTTCATACAATAAGAAGCGTGACGAAAATTTATGTTTGTATAAACACCTACACAAATTTTTCCTCGTGTTAAATACGATTGATTACCAAAAAAAAAAAAAAATAAAATCGTCAAACTGATGTAAAAAAGAAAAATATATAAACCAATAAAGCTCCGGAAAATTAATTGCCAAATGTACGTCACATTATTAAAAAACAGTAACAAATCGAAGAACGTGCATACAAAGAGTTTGTTCTTTGGATTGCTAAACAAAATAACGAATGTGTCCCCCTAAAATTAAATATCAGAATCGAATGAAGAAGGAAAAACAAAAAAAAAAGAAAAAACACAACAATTTTCTTTCTCTCCATATTACTGATATTGAAATAAAAATAAATAATTACATATATTGTATATACATATAATAGCGCGCGTGTTTTGGTTCGATTAAACCCGGGCACATCGATTTTTATACATATATACAATATAAAATATCGAGGGTCCTTTTTGCCGCGTGTACGGGGTCGAAGCATCTCGAATCGAATTGAGGGCGGTGGTCGATTATATACATATATAACGGGGGTTTGTGAGAAGATGGCGGGGGGGTGACAGTAGAAGGCGTGCAAAAAGAAAGGGAAGTAGAATAAGAGCCGCCTCGTGGCTATGCAAATATATATTGGAGTTGGGTGGAAAAAAAAATTACGGCAAAGTGCTAAACGATCGCGGTAGAAATGTGGAGGGTTGGCATCATCGAGTCAGCTATATAGAACGTGACGGGATACGGGGTATGTTTTTGGTACTGTGCGCGACCACCTTATGTCAAGTGGATGACTTTGTGTGACGGGCACGGTACGATGCGGGGATACAGCAAGAAAATAAGGGGTGAAAGAGAGATGGTAAATTTGAACGAAGTGGGTGAGGATGGTTAAGGGAATGAGTGAGTGAGGGAGAGATAGATTTTCAACGTGGCGTATGCAAATAAGCTTCACCCGCACACAAAACGGATGTCTCGGGGGTTCGATTTGGTTTAAAGTTATTGCTCACCGTCAAGTGGAATCATCGTTCGCGAATTGACGCGACACACGTGCCAACTTTGTCATCGTATATAAACGAGGTTGGATTTTTATCCAATATTATTTTTATATATATGTATTTATGTATGGCTATGTGTATGTATATGTAATGCTTCTTTTTTTCTTTTTTTTTTTCATGTAGTTATTCTATGGTATATATAATCCATACAAGTGTTGAAACATCGATTTTTACTTTGTGTCATGTTGATTTATTTAGATTGGAATAGTGTTGAATTTGTTCATGAAAATATATATCTGTAATTTATTTTGGAATATTATGTGTTTGTATGGGAAAGTAATTTTGTTCGATTCAATAGGTGTCATTATGTGGTGGTGGATAAATAACTATTGTTTATTTTATCGTTGAAAAATGAAATAAAATATTTGTAATCATTATTTCAAATATTTATCATACATTTTTTCAATTTTATCTTACAGAAATTATTGTTATTAATTATTTTAAAGAATTGTAATATAAATAAAGTATTACTTCATCATACTGAAAATTAAATATATATATTTTTTGAATAAAACTGTAATAAATAATAAAATTAACCGTGATGGTGATATAAAATTAAAATGGATATAATTGTCACACTGACGTTCGACAAAAAAAAAAAAGAAATAAAATAAAAAATAACACTCGTTCTCCTTCTTTATTTTTTTATATAAAATCTCCGTGAGTGGTTGATGAAGAGAGAGGCGAAAACAGGATATCGCACGGGGAATTAATCAGGATCGCCTTGGGGTAGAATTAAAATGAATATTGATCACCCGCATGAAAAAGAAGAAAAAAATCATCATCTCAGAAAAGAATCGTATCTCTCATCCACAAGCTACTGCTCTCAAATGGAAAATCAAACCATACGATTTCTCTCTCGCTCTCTCCCTCTTTCAATCTCACTCTGTCTTTCTCTTTCTCATATACACTGCCCTAATTTTCTCTCATATAACCGCAATATCCACCACCAGTTCATGGACATAATGAATAAAAATTATAATTACGTTCCTCATCGTCAGCCCAAAAGAAGAGGGAATAAAAAAAAAAGTTAATCAATCACAAGAAAAACCAAGAGAGACGTATCACCTCTTCCTCCAAAAGCTCTTGGCTCCCACCCTGCTATCCACTCGATCTCAACTACTTTATATATATATATATATATATATATATATATATATATATATATATATATATATATATAAAAAGTGAGGAGAGAAAAAGCAAAAAAAAAAAACACTTCCTTAAACCAATTCATTCACCACTGCCATTAATAATATCGAGTTTTTCAGGATAATTACACCTTAAACACTCAACTTTCATTCAATCTCTATATATATAAATATAAATATTATCTTTGTATTTATGAAACGAAAAAAATAAAAAAGATTGGGAATAGATTATTAATAATTGTTTATTCATCGATTTTTCAAATATTAAATCCGAATATTTTTTTTTAACATTATTTTCTTTTATTTTTCCCTCTATGGTGGCTCGAAATTTTCAAGCAAAATTGTTCAACAAATAAACAGACTCAGATGGCCAAATTCTTGTGTGAGAAAAAAGTAGAAAAAACAAAAATATTAAATCTGACAATGAAGGTTTCAATATACATTAAACTGGTCCCGAACAAAACCATTTCCATTCGATTTGCTCCCAAAGAAGTTAAACGTTATATTATATATATATATTACAAGATGAAAATGAATAGGGAGGAGAAAGATAGAATGTTAGTGAGAAAGTGAGTGCAAAAGCCCATGCATATAAATGGTATGCTAACAAGATACATTTGTGTATATGGCAATGGTTAGTTCTACGTTTGCCTCTTTGCGTGTTTAAACCCGCACGTCTTGCTTCAGGGTAGCAGAAATAACGTTAAATAATATATACATGCGTCAAACTGCACTGCTAACATGGGGGGAAAAAAAATTATTTTTCCCATCTCTTTTCTCTTATGTTATACATCCCTAAAATCTTTTGCCCAATACGTCGAACAACCCTCACATCTTACACTTTGTCTCACTTCCACTTCCACTCTACCATTCTATCTCCCTTATATATAGTAGATTTATAGATCGATTATATATAGTCTTCGTTTATGATTGGAAACATTTGCATGACGTAGGTTACAAGCGAACAAGCCGCTTTCAATGCTCGACCACATCATCGACCATGAATCATCCGTGCCAACTGCTCTCTCATGGTTTCATGCGATAAACGCTCCCGGTTATACGTATTACCGTCGTTGTGAGTTAATTCTCTCTCTCTCTCTCTCTCACTGTTGCTCTCTTACTCTCCCTATTTAGTAGCATGAGCTACTGGTTTTATTTACCAGTTATAAAATCTCCACCATTCACACGCTCCCAAGTATTATATACTCTGCCAAGATTTAATTTTTTTTTTTCTTCCTTACTTTTAATTCCATATGTCGTGGATTTTTTAATTTTAGTTGTATACAGGAACGCGCATAGTTTGGGGAGTTATTAGGGAACGTTATGTGTGTGTGTGAGTGTTATGTGTGTATAATATGGCACACACAGGATGCAACAGTTTTTGCTGAGGGAGAGTGTCTTTATATATGTTATGTTACATGTAAGAATATATACTGTGATGGGAGATGAAGTTCGTGACCTTCAAAGACAATTTAATTACTTATTCAGTATAGTTATATATGTGTATGAGTGTGTTGAGATGAATACGAAAAAAAAAAATTCTTTGATGAGTGATTTATATAACTATTTATTTTTATTTCCTTGGAAATATGAAGTGAGGTGGGATAATTATTGGATGCAATGAATTGTATCAACATCGCGGAGTTATAGTGTACGAGGGGGAAAAAAAATTTCTTTGGATCATTATCGCTACGATTTAATTATGTTTCCGAATTGTGAGTTCTCTTTGAGAGATGTATTTTAATTTTTCGTCAGACTCGTTTCTCTGTTTGTTTAAACACTGCTTCTGTTTTAACTTTTTTTTTGCTTTTTTCCTTATCAATTTTATTTTCCCCGTAACAGCATGAGAATGAGAAATTAGCGAATACTGCGGAGAGAGTCGGGCAAGATGAAGTAATAGAAAAATTGTAGAAAAATTGGGAAATAAAAGTTTTTCATTACATAAAAAAATCCTACTGTTATTATTCAAATTAATTATAAACACATTTTATAAATACAATAAATAAAATTGACTAGTATCCCTTGGAGAAATAATGATTTTTTATTTTATTTAGAGAATTAGTTCCTTGACCCAAATTTTTGACACTCTATATCGAGTCATGTCTACTAATAATTCACACACATTTTATATGGTTCTAATCAATATAAAATAAAAAAAATATGAGATGCGATGACTTGCAACGACTCAACTTCCGCAAGAAGCCCGTCTTGGCCAAACTCTTTACAATATAGATACTTTGTATAATAAATTAAGTTTTTTCGTTAATTAGTCGTTCATTTTATGTCTAGAATTATTGCATTTTTTTTTTCTTGTGCAATATTCGTGAATTTATGTGGGCGCTTCATCGAAAAGTCCAAAAGACACATATATATATAGTAATCGAGAAAGTATAGGGATATAGAGTATGAAAGAGCAAGAGAGTAGTATAAGAAAGACGACGTGTAAACGCAAAACCTCCAGGTTGGTATATATAAAACGTTGGGCGTCCGCGTGCCTTGGAGAAATTAATTTTAACTTTAAATTAAGACTCGAGCCAATACCTGGTTGGTTGGCTTTGTTGGCTCGACCAAGAACGAGCGAGTATGCGGCAAAAGAAAAAGATAAAGAAATATGAAGAACATATATATATATTGAAGAGGAATAAGAAGAAGAATGAAAGGATGGAGAAGATGAATTGCAAGCGACCAAAGATGTAGCAGACAAGTTTTAACGCGTTCTTTTGTCTACTGTAAACGAGTACGTTGTTATAACGACTTGAGAGCTGGCGTGTGCTCTTCTACCGATATCATTTCGACTTATATATTATATATAATAGCGATATTCTTCCCTTTCATTTCATCATAAATTCCATTGAACACTCACAACCCTATCAAACATTTTCCCCCTTTCTCACTTTTTCGTTATTATTGGTAAAGTTCACATCGATGAAAATATTAGATAACCACCATGGAATATTAATATTTCAAAGCGGATGACAATTTAGGGTTAAAGGTATTTCAGTTGTTGATAATAATAACCAATATTTGGATTTGGAATTGACAAATATGTTGATAAAAATTTTTTTTAGAGTACAAATTAAAATATCGAAAAAAAAAAATGGCAATAAAATTAAATCCAACATAATTTCATTAATTATTATATATTAATTACTACGGATTCACAATAAACAAGTAAACAATACGATGGTAAAAAAAAAACAATACAGAAATATACATAGCTTCTCCATCATTTTTTCGAGAGTAACTAACAATGAACTGTAAAATAATCCAACGAAAATTCCTCATACGATTTCGCCCTTATCTATTTTGAAAAGGGGATAAAGAGAGGTGGGGGTTATGAAAAGATGCTTTCCAGAGAAGGGATGTAGAATAGAGTACACATACACGGGCGATTGGTCAATTAATCAAGATAATGAGCGCCAAGTCGAGCAGACCAGATTGAAAATAGTATGAGGAAGTAAACGAGAGATGAGAATATATATTACATAATAGCATCATCTATATGGAGAGAATGAGAGACGTCTAAAGAGAGGAATATGTGAAGTATAAACGCTGAGGTTGAAACAGAAGGGTTGGAAGAAAATGATGGGCCACATATATATATATATTATATATATATATAATATACAACAGCTGCATGAGACATCCGACACCTCGCTCGAACGCTCAATCCTGACAATACCTAAAGATACGCGACTTGGCGTTGAACTTTACTGGCTTGGCTTCCGGATAAGCGTATATATGAATATGCCTAACTTAAGTTGAGGCATGATTAATTAATTAGCCGGTATAAGACCAGTTTGTTGTATATATACATTGTAGATAATGGTTAAGAGGGATTTAGAATTTAGGATAGAACGTTTAGCAGCTGCCATGTGTCCTGTTTAATTATTCTCATCAATTTTATTCCAAATTAATACTGGTAAAAAAAATATAGTTGGTAAAATTTCTTTCTTTTTTGTTTCTTTTCCAGCATTGTTCAAGGGAAGAAGAATGTCAAGTGTAACAAGTACAAAATGCCTGAAGGTAAGAGTTGATAAAAATCTCGAGCTTTTTTGTTTCAAGAAGAAGTTGCTGATATGGTCATGAGCGAGTCGAGTGGACACTCATGTTAACCGGCGAGCTGACATTCAAAATGGATCATCCAACCAAATGGGCTTCTTATATATCTATACAAAATAGACATAGAATGGACGATGGGTTGTACAGGGTTGGAGTTATAAAGAAGAAAAAAGAAATCCATCGTAGCAATTAACATGAATCCTATCTAAGATTTTTATCATCATGCCAGCAAATATTGTTGTGAATGACCTGCAGGACAATTAAACGTCTCGATGTGCGGTTGCACACGTATGGTATGGTGGGTCCTATCTCAAACTGGTTCTACTCACAACGCACACGATTCTCGAGATCCCTCGTCGTTTACTTAAGATACTGTATATATATCCACAGAGTGGACATACGTATATCCACTCCACTTAATTTGTCTCAACAAGAGAAAGAATGAGTGTGGACACATGAATAACCCTGATGAAGTTGAAAAAATAAAACAATGTACAATATAAAAATGTAAATCTTGTATTTTTATTCATCCATTCAATGCACATAACATTCTTTTCATTTTGTATTTTAAAAAAATTCCAAAACATCATCGAGACAAGTGTTTCAATAATCATTTAGACAATGTTGACAACTGAAATTTCCACAAAATATAATCTAAAATAAAAATATATGATATATTTTATAAGTAATCTAACTTGAACATGACAAAACCTGTTAAAAAGGGTCTCGTATATGTCATCAACTCTAAACATAAAGGATTAACTATATCGAACTCTACACAAATCCCTCGCGAGATTTTCCCGCAAGTTTCCTTCCAAAGTCGAAACCGTCCAAGTCCACTTGCAAAACTGATGTCCAAAAGTACCAACACTCCCTCTATCTATACATACATATATATATATATATATATATATATATACATATACATTGATTGAAGCAGATTGAGATACGAAGTGAGACAAGGAATTTCTCCACACACAATCCATAATGTATACCTGTATATATTTGTATGTGTATGAGTCTGCAGAGTACTTAGTCATGTTGGTGTGTGTGCGCGCGCGCGTGATCTTTGATAACTAAAGATCCTATTCTGTGCGCTTCGACATTGCACAGGAGATTGGTTGTCCGTTTTGGATCCTTCGCAAACTTGCATTTAATACTATAACCCAACTCTCCCTTGATTTAATTCTTGGGTCATGGCGTTGGGTGATGACGACGAACCGATGGTAGTGTGGTTGTTCGCCTGGAGGTAAACTAACTGTCTTTCTCTCATGCAAACGAGTAAGTGAGCGAGCAAGTGAGGCTCAACGCGGTATATCGGCCATAGAACTTGCTTAAGATAGTCCAAACATCAGGAACAAACACTGAGGGGGTTGGTAAAACCACCAAGTGAAGTGAGAGGTGGATAGATGTAGAGAAGTATAGTTATATCGAAGCAAATCTGTGTGTTGGAGACTCATCGTCCTCGTATATAGTTGAATAGAAATACGTATATACATATATGTACAGAGTCTAACTGCAATGAGAGGGTTGGGTTATGTCAGGTTACGTCTTGGTGCTATGGCACGTCATACATTAACATAATGCTAATTATCGTGCCAGCTCATTAGCGAAGGCAAACTGTCCGAGGCGAAACTCGGTCGGTTGAGATAAGGAGTTGAGCTTTGGTGATGGTGTCGGTGTATCTATCTGTATGTGTTTATATGTGTAGGTCTATGTAGCTTATTTGATTGGATGGATTATTAAGTGTAAATATATACCGTGGATTGAGATGGATCAATTGGAATAAAAGTATTCTTTGATTCGAGAATAAATTAGTATAACTTTTAAGTAATATATCACAAGATAATATCAAGTTTATTGTGGTTGCTCTCTTTGTATAATTTTCATTGCAAACTGCAGATAATTTTTGTTGCAGTATTTATTGTATATACAGTACGAGAAGAGCTTCTGTCTCATTACAACAACGGGCCGCCATCTTGGCAGCACTTGAATTGTTTCGGCCTTAATTGGAGTTTGCGATGCCGCAGGCTTCTTAGTTGCAAACATCAAGTTCGTCTTCGTTTCAAAACATTGTTGTGCTCTTTTCCCTCTCCCTTTTTCCTCCCGTTATTTTTTCATCTACATCTTCATATTCTCTTCATCATCACGACATTTCTTTTGTTATTATCATAACATTAATTACGATATTAATTCGATTATGTTCAAAATTAAAATAGTATATGGAAAAAATAATTATTTGAAAATGGATTAAGGGAACCAGAGATGCTCTCTGTATTTCACTGATAAATATGACATTGCGATGAGGCCAAGAGCAATTGGTGAGTCTCTCTTGTGTAGATGCATATATATATATAGATATCACAGTCGGTGGGTCGACATCAAAGAGGGGCACCAAGGCTTCCGTATAATTAGTGTCAGCCACTATTTGCATATTGATTGAAGAGAACGTGTCGCGAGAGCGTCGAAAACTAGAGCCTCATCCTGCGTCACCGACTCACTGCCCTCTTTTTTATTTTTTTCATCTTCATATATATATATACGTGACAACTCGTTATACATATCTTCAACACTCGACTTGAACAATCCTTGGGAATTATGAATGTACAACCTCGTGCATTTGAAACACAATAATGAATGTGATATTTTGGATGTTGGAAATTTTATTAAATTAACGTTGTTGCATTCACTGATTGAAGATTGACAGTATAAATAATTCTAATTCAAATACTATTATTATAATATACATATTAATGTTAATATTTCTTTCATAAAAATGATATTGCTCCAAGATTTATGTAATAGAAGCTTAAAATTAAATCAATCAAACTCAAACATTTTGTTCTTCATTGTTGTCTCGTTTTTTCTTTCATTATTTTTGTCTTCTCAGTATAATATAATTCGACATATCGTTCTGTCATGTTACATAACACACGAGAATTTTCAATCACGATACACCATTCGTGCATTCCTGTTACTCCTGTGTTGATATGTAACTACATATACACATGATGTTTATATGTGTATGGTAAAAGCCACCCTTCACATAGTGTCCGCCGCGTGCCAGACTCTCTAACATATGAACGATTGGTGACTCTACAATTTTGACCTGCACCCACGTCGTTTCAAATTCAACCACCGGCTTTGGGTTCCAATGGTTGTGTGTGCAGATTTAAAAAAAAAAAAAAAAACGAAAAGAGAGAAGCGAAAAAAAAAAAAAGATTGAAACGAGTTTATACACGTTACAGGAGAGAGAAGAAAAATATAAAGTCTATACATATTCGTAAATATGTATGTGTAGGGTAGCGAGAAGAAGAGTGATGCGAAGACGAGGAAAGAAGACAAAATATTCGTATAGAGAGTGAGAAAAGCATTCATTGGAGGGGCGAGAATGTATATATATTGAGGGTGGAAAGAGCGGGGTAACAATAGAGTGCAAGTCACTAGGTAAACGACCGGCGGGGAATTGTTAAAACGCCCCGCGGTTGTACCTATTTTGATTTTCGAGCATGCGGTAAGCGATATATATATATATATATATATATATACATTCATATATATAGATATATGGGTGAAGACACCCCCTTAAGGGGCGGATATTGCCGTTTTCGGGCCGAGTAAAAAACTTTTGTCAGTTATATATTCAAGTCACATTTTTATTTTTTTCTATTTTTCTCAATGTCATGATGTCATTCAAGACCACCGCATATTTTTTTTTTTTTTCTTTGGAATTAAATGTTTTATTTATATTCTTATGGTGATGCATTTTTGTCACGGCGAGGAAATTAAATACAGGCGATTAAATCAGAATATCTTATTAGAGGTAGCAATGAGTCATTGCAAAATATTTAGAGATTAATAAATAATTAATTGATCAATGAAAAATCAATTTGAAAATTAAATACGAGCATTTTATTTGTCAGCAATTAAATCGAAGGGTGATTTTTTAGAGAACTGGCTATAAAGTAATACAACATATACACACATAGTATTAGATTAATAATAAACAATTATAAAAAATTTGGACGTTTTGTATAAAAATTATTATTAATCAGTAAATTTTTTAGACAAATATTTTTATTAGTACGTTTTATCGATGTGATCTTCTCATTTCATCCCTTCTCTAAAATCTATGAAATTATTTTCAGATATTCTATTGTATTATCTACCACACTTTCGAAAAATAAAATGACTCCCATTTTTTTTTAGTGCTCTCTCTGTAATTTTAAAAAAGAAAAATAGTTCATGATGGAATTATGGCAATATATTTTTCTTGGTAATATGAAGTGGAAGAATAGACTTAAGGGGCGGAAAATATATCTGACCATTTGGACTATACAAGTATATTCACTGCGTGAATGATAGCCATGGGTCAGTCGGGCTATCAGGGAAGTACTACTACTGTATACACCCTTAATATTCATTCCAGCCTGTTCTTTCTTTTACTCAACAGTCTGATGCACGTTTCTGAAGAATAGTATACCTCAGACAACCATCCCTCTCACGCCTCTTCCCCCATATACATATACATATATGACTATATATAGGATAGATCGAGCCCTGGAGACTTACTCGTTCGTCACGCGCGGATTTGCTCTTGCTTCAGGCACTTTCTCTTCTATTCTCTCTTATATATAAACCCTTCGTTGATATGTCTGTGTGTATACTGTATGCTCTATATCTTTATTGATTTCGATTACGCGGCTTCCGAAACAGCGAGAATGAAGGACGGATGATAGGCGTCTGTAAAAGAAAAGGCAGTGGAAAAAAAAAAAGAAAGTAAAGAAATAAATGAATAATGAATAAAAAAAAATAGAATATATAAATTTATGGGTTTTGATTCGCGATATCCTCTGGCGATTCTTCTACCATTTATTTTCCCACATCGACATTCTTCACATCATGTTTAGACTTGTCTGAATATATATATATATATATATATATATAAGGGTGCGGGGAGAATTTACCAGTTAGCTTTTATACTCACTCATATTTATTTCAAATTGCAAATAAAAAAGTGATATGGAAAAATATTAAATGTGAAATATTAATCAGAGAATGTTAATTAAAAATGTGAAATGTGATTTTTTATTTTTTTTAGGGGATGGCTGCACTAACGGAAAGAAATAAAAATTATTATAATAAATGTCAACAAAAAGGTGTATGAATATTCTGAATAAACATTTGCAGATTAAAAATTACAGTCACAATCTTTTTTATTTCATGAAAGAAATCAAAGAAAAATTATTGAACCAATTGTTAATTATTAATTTCATCTCAAGTTCTTTTCACCCCCTATTGTTCCAACTAAATCATAAAAATCTATTCCATTAAATCCTAAACAATACAGTGAAACAATAATTAATCAATTAATCATATATACAAAAATCCTCTAAAATATATATTCATCTCCAATAATTTATTTTCCACGAACATTCACATTTCAATTAATATCCACAATCCACCATAACTTTGTGGCAAAATTACCTTTCCACCATTATACACAAATATAAATTGAACAATATATATATATATATATATACACACACACACACACACATACATAATATATAATATGTGAGTACATGAAAGCGGTAATGCTCTGTCATTCGTTGAATATATAGCTCGATCGCGTCGGAACGAAAATAAGCAATTGACCCAGGGGGATAGGCTGTTGGTACGCAACAGAACGGGTATGAAACTGGGTGGATCTAAAGGTGGTATGGGGTTTTTCAAAAGTGAGAGAGAAATAGTAATAGAGTAGATGCGAAAATGCGACGCATCGGCGTCAAGCCAACAAAACCCACGCGTTCGTTCGGTGGTCCAATATGCGGCTAATTTGCACAACAAATAAAGCTTATACTTCGGATTTGCATGTGTTTGAACTGCAGTGTAATTGGGTAGTACGGTCTCGCTCGCCATTGTCCACCCACTCTTCCCCTCCCATTCTCACTCACTCGTCAACCCTGATGTCACTATTTCACTCTCCACTCACCCTTTCAACATACCTATATACCTTCAATGTATGGATATATATGTGTATACACTAGCGAGACTTGATCGTGCTCTATACGGATTTTGCAATATCGCGATTGGCTGATGATGATGCAGCCGCGTGGTTATACACTCGATTGTCCGCGCTATATACACGTTTCTCCCAGTGAGGGACGAGGGGGATGAGGGGGGGGGGGGGGGGTAGTGTTGGTGCAATGCAAAAAGTTGTATATACACATAGAGTAAAACATGTCTGTGAAATATCATATAAAAATGCCAAGAATAAAAATGAAGAAAGAAATGATTGTGAAAAAAAAAAAAAGAAGAAAAAAAAAGGGGGGTATATATGTTTATATAGAATTCTAGTTCATGTGTCTAATCGCCTTGCATCGATTATAATAAGAGAATATTGTTGCGTATATGAAATATACATATATGTGAATGTATAGGAGCGATATAAAGATGGACGTCGAGAAAATTGTTTTTTTTTCTTTCAGTAGTTAGTTTTTATGTAGAATTTTTTTTTCATTGGCGTCTTTTTTCTTTTTTTTTCCTTCATTTTGCTCGCTCTACATTTTAGTTATGTGTATGTATATATGTACAATGTTACAAGCGCCATTTTTTTTTTTTTTTACAGTTAACGTCATCGTGGCGAAGGGGCTGTCGTCACGCGCGGTCTGTTCCTGCAGGTGTTTGAACCCCTTCAATACACACATACCCCTATACACGCATATATATATATATATATATCAGTTTGATCTTTATGAAATATGGTTAAATTGTCGCCATTTTAGTTAATTTTCTATACATCATGTAAAAAGGTTGAGGCATGAAATAAAAACATTGAACATTTGCATTAAGAAAATTGATTTATATTAAATGTTAGAAATATATATATATTTTTTTTTTTATTTCATTTATTTCGAATATAATATTGGATAATTATAATAATGATTGAATTACTGATAATGAGATGCACTGTATGGAGAATGAACTTGTCCAGTTGTAAACTTTGATGAGCCCATTATATCGATATATATATTTGTATTGACAAACAGTAGGAGAAGCAACGTCAGGTAAACACGTATGATCTCGTATATAGCTTCGATGCTACTAGGATGACGTCATCACGTCACTTTGTGTGTAGTTCACATGTCCGAATTGCATCGCATCTATATATACCGCCCTCTTCGTTCTCTTCGCGTTCGCTTATACTGGCCGTTTGTTTGGCCTCTCTTTGATGTTTGGGTATAACGCTGCCGAGCAACTTCACAGAGAACCTCGTTTGGAAATCTATATACGTATACATGTAAATATATGTGTATAAATATATATATATATATGTATATATTAATATAGATATATATATTCATGTAACGTGTTATAGGCACTTGTGGAATTTTTTGTTGAGATATACACGAAGAAATTATGTTTTTACTTTATTTTTGTTTATTTGAAATTTTTTTTTTATTACAGTTGATGTCAGGATTATTGTGTATTTAATCTTGAATTGCGTTATGTAATGCCTTGGTGGATATATATATATATATATATGTATAAATTGATGTGCGCGAAACAATTATATTTTAATTAATATTTTCTAAGAGGTTGAAAAGCCCTTTTCGCTTTCGTCGAATTTATGATCGTTTTATCCATTATTAGAGACGAGGGGTGTGTATATATAAAATGTATATAGTATGGCTCCTGAAGGTCGACAATAAGAACGATGGAAGAAATGGTTGGGCGCGTGCGGGCGGAATGAGCAGGCTTTTGAATCTCGCGCAAAAACCCATAACTTCAACTTTACGACTCTATGTTTCTAAATTCGGTATCTCACTTTCGCCGTATTTCTTTGCTTTTGTCGTCGCACTCTCACACTTCAGACATCCATGGGTCTCACCGCAATTATCTGTTATTTGATTTAATACTGGTGCTTCTAATGTTTTCATATATATATATATGTATATGTATTATGTTTCCTTTACTACTGATATTTAAACGTTAAATTATTACCATTGACATAAATACACTTTCTGAACACACAGACAAATTACATCAATTTTAGATAATAAAAACGATTTTATTTCTATTTAATTTGTACAATTACTTTCATATTCAATTATTTATTTGCTATTGAATCAATTTAAATGCTCTCATTATACATATTAAAATTAATGAAATAATCACTTTGATGTGGATAAACAATTTATATAATAAATTATAATGAAAAGAGAATTGAGAAGACGAGCACAAAGAAAACCACGAAGTTAAAATTTTTTTTTCCCAAGCAACACATTTATAATTTATTCTAATTATTTAAGAAATATTATTTCAGTACAAATCAAAATTTTATTACGATAATCAAATACACATGAAAAAAAAAATGATTTGTGATTAAAAATGAAGTATAAAAGTGAAGAGATTCAATAACATGTAAATACACTTGTGATTTTTTTTTTTAATCTCTGATAATTTGTCTTGTATCAATTATTTTTCATTGTCTCTAATATTCAGTCAATTTTTTCATTATACACAGTAATATGGGTTCGCTACTTTAGATAAAGAAACAATTTATATCATAAACTACATGTATGTGGATGTAAGCAAGGTATTATATTTACACAAAGATTGACATCAGAGTTTACGTCAAGTCGTGTTTGCAATATGCGTGGGATGTTGAGTTAATGCCAAGAGCGTATGGGTTATTATGCCTGAGGGTATCCACCGTGGTCAGGGATTCCTCATCGTCATACTCAACGATGGTTGGAAACTTCACGGTCCGGAAGACGAGAATGTCTTTGAGTTTCCGCAAGGCATTTGACTGGAGAGATGTTGCGCGTGTGTCCTTCAAGGAGTCATCCCCTTTCTTGTGCAAAATGCTCAATATGCCTGCAGCATCATGTTTATATATATCTATATAATATATAAATGAGAGAGTGCGGGGGTGGTCGGCCCTCAGTTTAGCCATACTAAGGGTGAGAAAAATGTTGAATGTTGTTCAAAGTATGTGATGGAGAGGTATGAACTTCAATATATTTAAAGTATTATAATCTTGTCTTTAAGTTTATCAAAGTTACACTACGAAAAATTCGTATAAGTCTGTAAGTATTTCTTGTGGTATCAATAAATTAATATAGATATTGTATTAAATTAAATTAAATCTTTTAAGTACATTTTATTCTCATCTATGTCGTCATTTAAATAACAAATTAATTTTGTGAATTAAAATCATCATAAACTGCGAATTTAATATGATGTATACATAATAGAAGAGTAGTGCAATGAAAATTAGTATTTAATTTATAACATTGCTATGTGATTTCGAATGTACTTACAATTTGTACAAGTACTACAAATTTTAGATTTCAGGTTTTTTTGAATGACAACGAGATTTGTGATTCACTGTAAGACAATATCCGTTCGGTTCACATTGAATAAATTCACATCCCGGAAGACACTTATTGTACTTGCATTTATCTGTCTCTGGACAATCCAAATTTTTTGTGCAAGCTGTGAAATCAAGATGAAACAATTGAAAAAAAATTAAGTGGTAAACATTAATAAATAATTTAATATAATTTATAATAGTGTTAACTCCATTTATCGCGTTATTAAAATTGGATTATAATTGATACTCACGCTTTATACATCTGTGAAAAGGACTTCCGGTGTATCCATCCGGACATCTCCAATGAGCATGGTGATCAGATGAAGTACACAGTGCGTTACTTGCAACAAAACTGCGAGCAATATCACAAGCTTCAGTGCAAATGCTTTCTATACACGCTTCATTGTCCAAACAATTTTGACTGGTGTTGCAAACTGTTGAATAAATATTAAACAGTAGTGTTAGATATTATTGATAAATAGATTTAAGCTCATCTAATGAGACTTGGTAACAGTATGGTTAAATAAATTATGTTCTCACTTACATAGTGTATCCATGGTGATAGAACGAATAGTAGTAGTTGGCTGGCTCTGAGATTTACATGCCTGTAATATAAACACCAACAATATTAATAAAATAATTATTGCGCTTTAATATGCAAACATGTTTCAAGATACTTACATCAGTCGTCCAAAAAAACATGAAGACAGTGACAACAGTGGTTGCAATTAATATAAATATTTTATTAGTCTTCATTGTGAGTTCTACTTCAAACAAGTGATTGAACTTGAATGTTCTTCAAGTGTTCAGCAGAAACATTTGTTGGATAAATAATGATTTATTGGTAGTGCACAAAATTTTTAATAACCACGATTTCGATACTGTGTAATAGACATAATTTTTAAGTATCAGTATGTTGGTATTGGTGAATTTAATGACTTATAGATAATTGTTCTGAGCATGTTTATCTTGAAACCATTCGGTTTTTTTTTTTTATTCGAGCAGTGTCCGAGAATGATAGTAAATTATTATCAGAAGAGTTTTATTTTACCTTGAACGTTAATGGAAATTATTTCAGTGTTGTCGGAGGTCATCAGTACAAACGTCTGATTACCTCTTCCAATGATTCTTTATATCATTGTTCTAAGTTAATTTGATATTGATGGCCGGTATTTTATGAGTCATTCTATAATTCACTAAAATTAATTTTAGTGTCAAATTGACTCTGCATTTCAATCTCAACAATAGTAAAAATTCTATGTAAAAAAAAAATCTCAGTCCAACCTAAAAAACTTATTTCAGTCTTGCATTTATATATAAAGTTGATGTACAACACGTTTCTCGTGACGAATGAAAGGGGATGGAAAAAAAAAAAAAAAAAAACGGATCGTTGACAAGCGTCTCACGAAGTCATTGGTAGTTTTGCGGCAGTGTGTGCTACGCGCTTGCTGCGTTCACCGGACACATAACGTTCGGATGATGACATGACACTTTTTCTCTCGCCTGTCTTGTGATAAATGACCAGCGAAATTCTGGTTGGGGTGCGAATGTCAATGGAATAAGAAGAATGAAGAATGGGAGTCGAAAGGGAATATGAACGACACATACACAAATATATATATATATATACTGATTAATATAAGTATTTTTTAGTATATTTGCAAAAAAAGGGGAACATAAAAAATGAGAGGAAAAAATTGTACTAAATAATTTTCTTGTTTATCAATAAAGTTGATTGAATATATTTGTTACAAATATTTAAATTGCATTTGCTGCTACTTCAGATAATCTCTTCATTCAAAATGGCGGCGTAGAGTGGTTAAAAATATACATATATGAAATTAAATAAAGGAAGTGATAAAGGAAGATGTAAAAAAGAAAATTAAAAATAATAAAAAAATAAAACGTAGGAAGGAAAGGCGAATGGTATAGGTGCGATCGAACGACGGTTTCAGAATGAATTTATTCATGGGCGCGGGTGCATGTGAGAGGGGTGGCACGTAGGGGTGGTAGCGAGGTATAAATGCAAAATTGGCAATACATACGAAATCTCCGGGGTTTCAAGTAAAAAGGGGTGAATATATTATATAGAACCGGGAATTAACCCCTTTGAACTTGGTTTGCAATGGAATAATTGGAGGAGGATGCATTGCAATAATTTCTTCTGTGTATGAGAAGAAAAGGCCTGCGGTAGAAGGCGCAATAAGGGTGTATATGAGAAAATTTTACATATAAGGAAGTGTGAATAATTGTTCTTTTTTTTTTATTTATTCTGGTTTGTTTTAAAATGATGTATGAAACAGCACGTATTTTATTGCACAACGTATCAATGTATATTTTGTTATTTAATTATTTATATACATCTGACTGCTACAATTGTCTTTCCCATCTGTATAGTTGTTTAGAAATGGACTTATGCATGAGCATGCAGCAGACATCTCAAATATTCAAAGTTTATTCTGAAACATGCAAGCAAGTGCAAGTCTGCAATAAGAGACATATCTATTTATACTTTATTTTTATTTTATTTCCTGGCATGCGGACGCATATATAAAAGAAAAAAATAATAATATTGCATTTAATATTCATAAACAGCGATGAATAAATGAATTTATTTTCACTTCAATTTTATTTTTTGTTACATTTTTAATAGAAATAAATAATAAATAAGAGAACTAAAAATAATAAAATCACAGAGAGAATGAATTTTTGTTTTCATCAATCATCGTTCGCATCCTTTCAAAATATATTGCGAATATTTACATACAGATAAACACACTTACACACACACACACACACACCAGGTAGATATCAGATTGGCGTGCCCTCTTGACTTGTTGAAAGGGTTATTGGTGTGTATACACACACCTCCCTCTCGGTACTGCCAATTTCCGAGTGATTCGCCGCTTTCTCACACCCCTAATAAACCCTCATCTATAAACTTGCATCGTCTACAAATAATACATATAGATGACCAGTAAATGCCAATTCAATATATATATATAGGAGTTTTGATTTAACGGTGAGAGTTAATGGATATATGAATATATATTCATCAATTACCGCTTTTCATAGAGCCAATTAAATATCTTTAGTCCTTGTGAAATATTGCAGAAATTTGTGGTTTAGAAATTTATCTAAATTATTAATTTTAATTAAAATTACGAGTTTGCTGTGTGATAAAAAAAAAAAAATATACACACATTATAGAACTTCACATATTGTACATAAAATATAAATACAATATTTTATCTTGTGATCTGATAAGTAGACAATATAAATACTTCTAAGAGATGCAATAATAAAAAAAAAAAAAAATTCCCATTGTCCACATATTGAAATTGATTTTTAAATAGCTACAACACTTAATATAAAAACGACTTTTTTACCGCGAGAGATTTTGGTGAATTTGGCTAAAGGGCGGTAAGCGGGGGAGGCGAATGGGGATGAGACACAAGTGTGAGAAGAGCATCGATCATTCTATACTCGGCGAAACGGTGGCTTTATTCTTTATCGACATACGGCGCGCGCCGAGTTTTTTTTTTTTTCTTTTTTTCGTCCTCACATATCCCATGAGTTCCTCCGGACGTCAACGGAGCGTGATTGATTTTTATACTGCCCCCTTTTCCCCTTACTCCTCACCCTTCACTCTACGTTCATTTATTTTTTCTTTTCATCGTGTGAGTTACATATGTTACTGGGTTTTCACGTGTACGATGACGCTTTACGTCTCGCGTATTCGTCATCTTTTTTCGCGAATCTTTATATTTTTTTTTATTTCGCTCCTTTCTTTCTTACTTCACTCTTTTTCATTTTTTTTTTCTATGCAATTATTGCAATAACGTGACAGTAATGAATTTTCAATTGATAAAATAAAATGAGAGGATAAAATTTGTCAATATCATTTTTTGTCTGTGATGTTTTTTTCATTATATAAACAATTTATAATGATAATATTGTATGATACAGAATGTTTGTATGTTAAATTTATTTGCCAATTAAAAAATAAAATTAGAAGTATTTTTTGAATTAAATGTCTCGGGAATTTGGATAACTAATAGAGAGAAGAATTAATCCCACCGTCTATTTGTCGCTATAAACAAATTTAAATATAAATATTATTCCCTTATATATTTTTCTCTTTCTCAGTTTTCCAATACAAACATTTCCCCCGTCTACGATTTTACCATTCAAACAATCCTCTTTCTCTTTCAATATATTGTTTGTAGCTCAACATTGAGCTTCTCGAGTAGAAAAAAATCTATGTATTGGAGACATTTTCATGATTATATAATAGTAAAAAAAATACTTTTTCACATTTTGATTTATTTCTATCGTGATATCCAATTGATGATTGATATTCCTGTGAATGGGGTGTCGAAATTTCAGTGAGAAATATGCGTCGGACAGGTCAATGCGTGCATCATATATATATATATATACTTTGATATGAGTGGAGAGGATTTGATTTATCACAACGCCCACAAACAAGTTGCATCAGTAATGGGTGCTCGGGGTCATGCAAGAAGCCACTTAGAAAAAAAAAAAAAAAAAATAAATAAGAGAAATAAAAATATGTGCGTCAAAGTATGTTGTTTTGTCTCGTTTCGGGGTGGTGCAAAAATATATATATAAAGCACCGTGGATAAAGTGTGCGTATATGTGTGTGTGTGTTCAATCGCATAAAAGGGAAGAATGCCCAAAAGAATAAGTATATATAGAGGGTGAAGGCGCAAAGCGCCTGAAGGTGGCGAGCAATTTTTGGGCAATTACCGAAAATTGTCTAATACACCTTGCGGCTAATGATTTCTCATTACAAGTTATAAATCTCGCTGTCCAGATGAGTACAACTGGCCTCAGGACATTTTTGAACAGCTCAAACTCACCTCTCATGTCTTGGTTTATACTCATCGATGCGCGCGTATATACATATATAAATAAATAAATAAATTAAAAGTGGTTTTGCGGTCTCACTCCCATCTATGGTTTAAATTGCAAGCGTGTATATAGTTTTTGAGTTGAATATAAACGGTATAGTAATTATCATTGGTTAGTGATTATACTTCGAGAAATTATTGGTGTAGAGGGTGGTTACACATTACTTACCCTTCTGTCTCTTTTACCCTCTCACTTGCTCATATACAACTGGTTCTTATATATATATACTTGTTGTAAAAAATCATCGGCCTTACATTCATTCTCATTATATTTTATCATTTTAATATGGATGCTGCAAGTGAAATTTGCAATTCAATGGCGATGAACCTTGTCATATATGTTTGAAATATTACAGAGGAAAAAAAAATTCTCTCCTATTTTTTATTGTATGGTGAATTAAATGATGAATGTCATACGGTTAATCGTTTGTGCCCGAAGGGTATGGTTTAGTATATGGGAAAATATATATTTATATGTGAATATTTGTAGAGAAATTGAGTGCAGGTTGTTGTGTAATGTCAGAGTTTTATTGTCTTACGATAATCGGACAATTTTTAAAACAATTGTAATGTTATTCGATATATTTATTTGTTTCATATTGAATATTTGATACAATATTTGGGTTATTTAATTTTTATATTAATAATATAGATGAGACTTCAGTGATAAACACAATACTGAATTGAACTAATGAGAAATTATTGTATTGGTTAATGATAGACTTTAATTAATTCTTAACAGGAAAATTGAATGATCTACACACAAATTTATTCGTTTAAATTCCATTTGAAATACGTATATGATCTTGTTACTTGTTTATTCGTTCATTTCGTGTCTTCTATACAGTTTTATATACGAAAACATTCATGAAAATTTAGCCATCAGACTAAAATATACACATATATAAAAATTATAGCCATTAAAAATTTATTTTCGTCAATTGCTCTAGTTTGCATGATAATTATCTGCTTATACACACTATTCAACGTACATAAAGTTTGTTATTCTAAAAATTCATTGTTCTTTATTTTTTATATAGATTTAATAATCGTAATTATCGCCGAAGAGTAATTTAATTCTACAAAATTTTTTACGGTATATATGGACCTACAAGAGAACGGTGTGAGTGGAGTTTTGGTTTTGAAGATCCCACTGGTGGTTGCACCACCAAACTGCCTATAATTACAAAGTTCCATAGAAAATTGCGTCCATTCCAATTTTTAAATGGAGCACGTTTGCGCGCGCACATTTAGTATTGTTTACGTGTGTTGCGGGTGAGTGTGATAAAGACAGTAACACTGTAGGATTTAAAAGATCCCATCAGACAAAAAGAGATAAATAGAATGATGAAGAACCGCAACCAAACATTTGATTTATGGCTTTTCGGTTTGGGAGTAAAAAATATAAAATAGTTTTGTTCGGGATGATGATCGCGAGGAAATAATAGGAGCGATTAAGAATTCATTCGTCGAGGGTATGCTATAAATATGTGTCTGTGTGTAGAACAGACAAGTGAAGAGGAATAGACAAAAACGATAAAATAGTTTTTGGGAGAGAAATGAGAAAAAAAACAAAAACTTCGAATGAATTGATTTTTTTTCCCATCAAATTTTCGATCACATTTCAACAATTAATTCTTCACATTTTTAAATTAAAAAAAAATACTCTCTCGTCTATTATCAATAAACATTATTCCCACTATACATATAACAAATCAACAATAATTAACATGGCGCCGCCATTTAAACGCTAACACATACAACGGCCATTTTGAATTCATTTCCACCAATATGAAGTGAACTTCACTTATTTTATTACCTCAAACATATTTTTCTTTTTTCTTTCACCTGTTTCATTATATTATTTCCACCACTGTTGCTCTCTGCCATTTATTCCACCTTATACTTTTTTAGTCCTGTATACATTTAAAAAGTTATCCTGCTGTCTTCTCTCCAGTACTTTTCATTTTCTTATGCTTTTGCTTCCATTCTCTTTTCTCTCCCACTTCCCATTTTCATATTTTTTTTTCCCTCATCACCACAGTGCTTTTATACTCTTTATCCACGTTGTCCATCGTATACATAATTCTGTAACATTTATTTTGCCCTTTCCCGCGCCATTGATGTGCGCATGCTCCTTGCGGGGACTGCCCTCTCACTTGCGTATACTTCAACCAGCAAACGGCGTCTTGGAATATTTTAAACATAATTCTCTCGCTCACACATATACATACTTCATTCTCTCACTCTGTCTCTACTTCATGGCATTACTCGCGAACGTATAATTTGGTTGCGTTTAAAACTGTAACCTAACACGACTACTACATACATATAACGTAAGGTGAACAAGTGAAACGGCTTATACGGCTATACTATATCGATCCAAGATGGCAACCATATAAATTAAACGAAGGCTGGAATGCAAACGGCAATCCGTATATAGGCGGCTCTATATATTCCCACATACCGCCCACCAAACTTTTATACTTGCATACGTCTTGCTCATTCGTTCAAATATCTTTTTATACTCTACATTTATTGCTGCCAATTATAATTCAATACATATACACTATACTTTTAGAGAGAAAACTTGCACTATAAACATACTATTTTTTTCTCTTCATCATACATAAACATATATTAATTGTATTGTAGCACAAGTCAAGTTGGATATAAATATCAAGTATTGTATATATGAGTAATTATATTCCCACGATGGATATAATAATTTTTTCCAAACACTATAGAATTAATATTTCTCTTCTCTTCCCATTTCTCGCTCTCCAATATTTTTTATTATTGTTTCACTGTGACGAAATGCTATTCTGTATTACGTGGAACTAATTATACATATGTATAATTTTACAACACATAATTAGCCATGTGAAAGAATGAACGAGAAGAAAAAAAAAAAAAACATGTTATTTTTATTTATTTTATATTTGCAAATATTTACTACGCATTATTTATTATTTTTATTTCAATATTGGGTGAAAGAGTTTGTGCTGTAAAGAATAAAATTTCGATTGGAAATATATTTTCATGTGTTTATATTTATATTTAGTATATAGAGTTTTATATAGAAGTGAAAACGTCGCGTTGGGTCAGACACGATCTATGGTATAGAGCGATGAGTAAACGCGACGAGTCTTTGACGTTGGCGCATTGGAAAAGGGTGTGACACTTGTGGATGGGGATGAGCTTTGTGGATAGGAAAGGGTTTGTCGGATGATCGAAGGGCTCGTCAGTCGACTGTACAGAATGAAATGAATATATATTTAGAGAGCGCAAGAGTGATTGAGGAGGAGAGAAGGGTAGCTCATTGAAGGAGATGGGATGTATACGTATAGCTCAGTGAAGAGAGAGCTCACACTGCAGATATACCGAGTGCATGATGGAGGAAGCAATAACCCGGTTATAACTTGAGAGATTAGGTCCGGATTCGATTACCAGCAAGGTATCAAACCGTTAAACAGTCTCCGTGCTAATCAAAATCGAAGCTCATTAACGGTAGAACTATTGACTAGTTCGTCGTTATGTTCGTCGGCTAATCGATATAAATGTTTTATTTTTTTGAATATATTTTTGGGTTCTGGAGTACTTTATTATCGTGTTTGTATTACTGTTTATTCATATTTTATTCTAATCATAAACCATATACAGTTTTTACATTAAAATTCATATATAAATTATTTCTTCAATAAATTTTAGTCTATCAATAATTAACACTCAATGAACAGATATTTTTTAACGTAATTAACTCTCTTGGAGCATAATATAAAATGTGTTTTTATGATTTGATAATTTTGAATCGTTAAATTTAATTACAAATTGAAACTCTGCATGAAAAAAAAAACCTTATCAGGCATCTACAATAATTTATACACTACTTGTAAAATAAAATAATCCTTATGCAAGTTTTTTATTCGTGACAAGTGATCCTCAACGAAATAAAATACAGTTACCGTAAAAATTATTTTTAATTAAATAATACAAATGATAGACACATATAAAAGAAGTTTTATTATTCATAGTAATATCATCACGTTTCAAAATGTCATATTTAATACAAATTAACAATCAATAATTATCACACTGTCTCATAGCAGCATTGGAAATTTTGTAATTACAAGCGTCGAGTTCAGGTATATGAGATTATAATATTGGTATTATAAACTCTGTCATTGATGGACTTATAGACAGAAATGTCTGCATAAGCGCTTTGGCATTTACATGCCCAAATATTATATATACATATTATATAATATATATATATATATGAAGACAAGTTTAAACATGTAGACGTATGTTTATATTCACTCTTAGCGTATCAGAAGGGTTGAGAGACTGTCGCACGCGAAGCAAAACAGTGCATCAGCAATGGCATATGCATAGTCTGCGTGACAATAACAATATCATCGGTTTTCCTAAACAACTATGAGCTTATCCGTAACCGGGCGCGTTGGCCATCATCGGTTCTCTATATAGCATCCCCTTCAACGTTGCTTTCTACGCCAGCGTAATGAAGCAATTTACGTGGGCCCGAGGTCAGTGCTGCTGCTTGTTTGTTGGTATGCATATTATACCTACACACTGTATATATATTCGCATGCATACTCATGTGAATGCGTGAAGAACGTAATGCAATGAACTTAAGATGAATGATTTTCAAATTACAAAATGTGTCAATTGATTTGAAAACTGTTGACAAAGTTGTTTAATTCAATTTGTATTTTTTACGGGGTGCTATATTTGTTGAGAATTATTAGGTTAGCAATTAATTACCATCTTTAATTTAATGAAAAGAGTTTTGTATCATTTTTTTTTTTTTTGTTGGTTGAGAGTTGTTAGTGATGCATTTAATTATAGAATGTTGTAGATTGCTAGGGGAAATGAAAACGTATTAGATTATTATGGAGCTATATGGAACTATGGAGGTAATTATATACAATTTCGGATGTTGGTGCATTTAGGTTGTGATAAAAATGTCGTTTGTTGGTGATAAGTGAATTATTATAAATTATATGTATTTACTCATTGGAATAATTTAATTTGGATGTTATAGAAAAAATATCAATAATTCACATATCAGTTCGACTTTAGTTCCGGCTAAAGAAAATTCATATATAAATCGAATGAACTCCATTCCAATCTAATCGACACATAACTTTCCAAGATTTCACAGTCGCCAGATTGAAAAAAAAAAAAATCAATTCAAATAACTACAAAATCCTTCGACATCTTTAATTACAATTTTCTCAACTTCTCTATATTAAAAAATAATACCATTCCTTGTTTTTTTCCAATACCTCCAACCAAACTCTTTCATGAACTCACCTCACTCAAGTCCTAGAAAAATTAAAATATGAAAAAAAAAAGTCAATTTCGCTGACCCGAAACATGCAAATATTCCCTCAAGAATATACTTGTACATTAAATTCTTATAAAATAAAAAATAACTATGAAAAGAAAAAAAAAGAAACAAATTAGAGATATTGTTTTCAACAACTTGCGTGACAAGACGATTGGTATATAGTGGCATGTCAGTGGCTAATGCAGTTAAGGGGAGAAACCGGATCCGGCGGTTTGCCAATTAGGAAGAAGTGGGTGGCTCACTCGCGGTTCGTTGCATACACAAACGTGTGTAACCTCTTTTTCCCCTCTCCACCACACTCTTTTCTCTCTCTTCAAACTCTTTATATCCATATATACATATACATATATTTATATATACATATATATTGCCTGAAACACGACGGAATGATTCGCGTGTTTCGTTTCCGCCGTAGCGGAACGCGACGACTTTGTATATATATATATCCAACGGCGTCTTTTACTACTTAGAAAATAAAGTGGATATGGCTCTTGATCGTGACGTGAGCGGGCGCTTGTTCTCTTCGCGCACCATGTTTTGCCCCACGAATATCGTGATGGGGGAGAATAGACGCGAGATATTCCTTCATATACGAATGCAATTACCCCTTGCGCGAGGGACTACAACATTATATTTATATATAATATATTTTATATGTATATACTTTGAATATTTTATTTCAAAGTCACGAAAGACAAATTACAATGAATACTTTTGATGTTTTTTATATTATGGCATTTATTAAAATTAAAAATAAATATCTTATTTCAATTATATTTAGCTGTGCTGTTAGCTGTCTCGTAAATATGATAACCATCCTCAATTGAGATGTTTACATTGGAGGCAAACTTCCAATGTGCATATAATTTTATACACAACATATATAAATGCCTGATGTGAGATCTCTATTAATGATTAATATTATTCGTACCCATTATTTATTTTGTAATTGAAATACATGGTAGTGAACGTATGTAGTATAAAAATTTGTTGATACAGGAATGAAAAAAAAGTATATACTCTGATGACAATTGATATTCATTGCATGTTGGAATATTTATTGTTTTTCTTTTTTGTTTTTTTTTAATTCACAAGTTTTCATGTTCAGAATTTTTATTTTATGTTACGTATTACGCTTCTGTTACCATTCTCGTTCGGCTTTTGTTCCAACGTAAATTGATTGGGTGTTCAATCATGTCGTGACGCGTTTGGTTATAAAAATTAGGAGCATTTTTACCTTCCATTCTTGTTCTCCTTTCTCTCGGCTTTTGTTTCGCTTGTGTTTTTCACTTTCTTTTGTCGTTTCACGTTAAAATAATTGGCGTTACGAATTTGGATGTCGATAAATTGCGATGCCTGCCAGTTGGGGGTTTACAAAATAATAATTTCTCATCGAATCCTTTTCAACACTACTATGCATTAGAAATTAGAGTCGGCGCATATGGCTGCTACTATATATATGTACAGAAACCCCATTTCCTCTAAATCATATGCATACATCTATGTATTAGGACCCTATTCTTCACGCTAATATGACGGAAAAATATCACCATATGTCATTTGAAAAAAATATATTTAATATGTAAGAATTTTTTTTTATTAATTAAAGAAGAAATTGACTGTAAAAAATTTTCATCATTGAGAATTATTCAGCTTGTGAATAATTGCGTTTGTGACACCTATTTTCAATATAAATAAACAGAAAGTACTTCAATTAAAGTTGATAAGAGTGATAGAGCAAAGGAATATTCATCATCAAAATATTATTTTTCAACTTGAAACAAGAACAAATTTTAACCGTAATTTAAGTGCATATATATATATATATATTTATTTATTGTCTATTTTCAATATTATTTTTATATTCTGTGGTTATAAAATATGAGATTTTCATCGTGTCGACAAGTCATATAGATTCTACAAGGATTTTGTGTGCATACCAGTAATATGTATATGTATATATAGTGCAATAAGTGGCTGTGGTTGAGGGCCCCTTGAAAACGGAAACGACAGGACGCCGGAAGGTGTCTAGCTACAAGGAAAGGCTTTCCTCAACGGCTTTCGACGTCGCGACTATGACTGTGTAGGTGTATACATAGTATACAGTTTACGAACTACTAAAATACACTCCTATAACATACTCATGTATATATATATTTTATTTCATAGACCGTTAGTAAATTTTCGCGCCGCGCGCCAATATAAGTCTCGAACACGCATGGATACGAAACTTTGATGAAGGGTGGACACGCAAATCTACGCCGATTCCTTCCTCGAATATTATTTTTATCGTCTTCTTTGCCAATAGTAGCTTTGAAAAAACAGAGAGAAAAAATAAATAAATTCCATTGTCGCATTAAATATCATTTATTATTTCGTACAGTTGTGAAGCCTTAATAGAATTTCCGGTGGCCTAATTATTTTTTATAGACAACGATCCCCTCCAAGTTCTTTCTCTTGACACATATTAAAAAGAGCTGATCAATCTTTAGTTTAGTTACAAATTCCTCTTCTTTTTTAATATATTGCACTTCAATAATGATTTACCTTTTGTCAATAGCTCAAACTTTTATTCACAAACAGTAAAGTAAATAAAATTCTTTTTACAATGAAAATTATTGCTGTTATAATTTGCATTATAATTTATGAATAATTTCTTCCTAATTTTTATTACACATATATTTTTCCATATTTACTCAATACATAATTCTCCACAATTTTAATTCACATAAATTGTCGCAAATTAATTCCATACTACAATGCATTATTAAATTAACAAACCACAAATATCGTGCAATTATTCCCCAAAAATTCCAAGATCAATTTACCCGCATAAATATTTTTCACCCTACCAAACATTCTTCACCAGAAAAAAAAAAAAAAAAATAAATAACCACTCACCACACATATAAAATTTCACGACAATTGTCGCGTGACCACGACCCCTAACATCACAAGTATCTCTCACCCTCGCGCCATCCCTGTCTCGTCATTTACCTTTCTCATTCCATTCACGTCTGCGTATAGATATAACGAGTAGTCTATACTGCATCGTCATCCACGTTCTCCTCCATCCTCTCTTACACTCTCTCACTCTCACTCTTCTCATCCACCATATACTCGCGTGCACAACGCATAACGTCAACAACAATAGATTACGCTCTAACATGGAAGCGAGAGATGGTCGGGTGGACTCACACCCTCGTTCTCTCACACGAATGCGTCGGATTCAAAGGGTGTGTTGCAACATCGTCCAAACACACCGTGCGATCACCCTCCCACTCACTCTCATATATTTATATACATATATATGTATATATATGTTTAAAGATATATATATATATATATATGTATTGGGAGAGGCCGCTCTCGAGCGATCGAGTCCAATGAGATTCCATTGTCTCGAGTAATTAATATTGATTACAATAGGTTATACCTGCTCCGCGTCACCACTCCTGCATTTATATATATATATATATATAATATACGTATAGCTTAAACCTCTCTCCAAGCTTCATTCGACGCTCACTAGAGCGATTGTATTAGGATTTCCCTGGGCGTCACTTCATTCGATTTCACTCTCTATCATTCTGTACTATAGTATATATACTATTGCATCGCGCCCTTTATACAGCACTCAATATATATTGTTCATATGCTTGTTCATCTCTTCTGTATATATATATATATATATATATATGTTCATCGTTCGCGTCATTGTTCATGTAATTATTATTATCGGACAAACACCTTTGTAGCCCTCTCGTTCTCTTCGCGTTTTCATCATGATATACATTATATAAATTTTATTTATATCGATTGGTTATGGGGGTGGTTTATAAACATTGATAGGGTTGTTGTCGATTACTTGAGTAAGATGATGGAATTAATTGGAATGGTTAAATGATGAAGTGGAATATTGATGAGAATTGGTTTGTTTTTGAATAAAATTGAATTTGTGTCTTTGGTATTTTGAAGTAAATGCTATTGTTCAAATTATATTTTATACTTTCACGTTCTTTTATACGTTATGATCATCAAATATACCAATTGATGTTGTATAATTCTACCAATAAGATAATATACGGTTATTACCCAATTTGATTTCTTTTTTTTTTATTACATATTACAGATATAGAGAGGAGAAAAGAATATGAGGAATATAAGGGAGATAATATTAAATGAAATATGAAATAATAAATTGGATCTTTCTCGAACAACGGAACGAAATGAGAGAACGGGAATCAAGGTGAAATGAATATAATCGTGGAATCGCACACATATATAGTGTATAAATATATATATATACACACGGGCATACACATCACGGATTTGGATCGATGGATCAGCCTGGCGGGCTTGTATTTTTGCATAATGTTTTATTCTTTTCTTCTTCATTTTTTTTTTTTATTTTCGCTTATATATATACATATATATATATATATATTCTTTTTTTTTTTATTCGATGTGGGCCAAAATGGTGAATATGGGGGTTAGGAGGTAAACCGATACCAAGTTAATTCGAGCGAGTCGGGCTGGTACTATTGGGTTACGCCTGAGGGTAAGACACTCGAAATGATGCGTGGCGCGTCTCTCAATTTATATTTGTCTGCGTCGAATCATTCTTATTCATTATTTTATACATATAAATATATTTTATTAAACATTTTGATTTATTTTTTTATACTTATCACTGTTATATTTCATCTCTGTATATGATTTTGGTGTTACATATATTATTTTTCTTGGTTATTCATTATTTAAATTCATAAATGAATATATATATATTTAGATATTTGTTACAACTTTTCAGCGATGGAAATGAAAATAAAGACAGGTGGTGAATGAATTGGTGGTATAAATATATGAAAGGTGAGAAGTTGTGATGAGACATATTGAAAGCAGGTGGTGCAATGGTTGACTGAAACAAAAGATAATGGAAATATATTTATAAACATATATGATCTACAAAATTTATAAAATAATTCTCTGAATAATTATCCTTATTATAATCAATGAACAAAAACTTTATTAATCCATCACCTGAACGATTATGACCAAATATATTTAAGCTTCGATGGATTTATTTCAATTAGAAAATATAAGACTTTAAAAATATACTCAAACCAACAATAACACCCACACCATATCATACCACTTTATTATTACAATTCCAGCGTGAAAAAAATACTGGGAAAGAACACGAAGAAATATAACAGAAGTGTATATACAGAAAAAAAATTTCACACCATCAATTTTTTATTCTGTCGAATCAGCAGAAGAAAAAGAAATAAAAAAACATATAAGTATATATATATATATATAACTGTATTGTAAATGATTGTTGATCGTTTTACTCTTAAATACTTAATTATTCTCATCACGGAAATAATCGAACAAGAGTGGAACTAATGGAAGTAAATTCCACTCTCTCTCGCAGGTCGAAATACAATCCTCATCAGACACACATCACTTCACTACATCTCTCTTTCTTCAACTCTCTCTCTCTCTCTCAGTCATCTTCTTTTTCACATCATCCCGACCGATTATCCCTTGATTCCAAGATATATACAGTGGACGCCAAGGATCGGAAATCGTTCTAGCAATATTGTATATACGTCATGTCTTCACTGGACCATCTGCCCGCGGCGACGTTTTGCGGATCATCGAGCACGAATTTTTGCGAGTCCATATACATACATATAAAGTCGCTTGACGTTTAAAGATATATGTGTGTGTGTGTGCAATAGAGCCCTATCAAGAAGCTATTAGTGAGCGATACACACAATGAAATTCTCATTTTTATATTTCCTCCAACGAATATTATAAATATCATTTTGAGAAACATTTTTTTAATGTCCTCATGTGATTTTCTTTCTGTTCTTTTTTTTTTTTTTTTACATATTCATCAATCATACTCTGGTAAATATTGAATGGCAGTTACACGATCCTACCCGGATATGTAAAGTGCTTTGTTTCAACAAGGAAGGAAAAGAAAATAAATTCTTTTTTTTTTTTTTTTTTTACACCTGTTTGGACCCGCATAGATTGCGATGTCTCTCTTCACGTGAATAAATCCCACAGTGTAATTCAATGAGAACAAATTTCATTTCCCCATATGAAAAGGGCCAACTCGTTGACAGAGAATAAGGAAGAATGGAAGAGAAAAAAAATGGGAAAGTGAAAGAGAGAGGGGAATATACATATATATAGCAGAGTTCTCTTGAAGGATCTCAAGAGGCTCAGCCACTTTACAACTCATTGTACTTTTGCGCACCCTTGCTCATGCGGTGTCGCGTTGTAGTTGTCATGTCAGTCTGCTTTTATATTCTTTCTTCATTTTCTTTCAGTATACTTCTACATATACGGATGAAAGTCCAATCAATTGGGACTTGAATGAAAAAATCATTGAAATCAACGAAAACAAAATTAATGTATTTACTAGAATTTTTCTTTAGAATATTCTCGAACAATTTTTAAATAAGTAGTATTTTTTTTTCTTGTTTAATTATTCACTCAATGTATTCTATTAATTAAAAAAACCAAGAAGGAAGTGTGAATATCCATCTGGGAACAATAGTGTTCCTATATTTTTTTAAAGTAGCAAATTTTTATATCTATATTTTTATTTTTTTCACTAGAACATTTTAGCATATTTCATTTGGCATTTTTCTAATTCATATACAAAATGCGTGCCTGCGTTATAATATCGCTTTTTTTTTATCACGTATTAAACGTGTTTAACACGCGATTAATTAATTCGCACTTGTATATGTACGAATCGCGACAAAAACATCAGTATAATCAGCAACAACAAAAAAATAATGTGACGACGTGAGATTTATACACGCACAGACGCGTTTGGTACCGCAAGATAAGCTGCGACATATTCAGTTCCCTTTCACTTGCACATATTTGACCCTTTGGCGAACGATACTTTTACTCGTTCCGAATAAGAGACTTGACGCGTGTATATAATATATATATATATATATATATTGTTACTCGCATGACGGAGGCGGCGACTGAGTCATAACTCGCTCGAGAGCTCGCGAGATATCGCACACGCGCTCATGCGCCCTCTTAGCATATAGAGTACTCCGATTAGATTCAGACGATTTTTCGTCTCGATCGTTTTTATTTTCTATTTTTTTTCTTTTTTTTTTCACTCAACCACCTCATGTGCATACAGTCTCATTCCATAAACTTTTACATCTCTATAAAAAAAATTAATAAGTATTGTTAATATATTTTTTATATACAATAATAATTGACAAATAGATTATCACGTCCAGAAAATTAATATCAAATAAAATATTCAGATTGAATGTATTGAAAATATTTTCTTTCAAGACTGGATGCAAATTTTCGAAAAATCCCCTTACATGTATATATTTATTTATATTCAATTGGCGCAGTGCATTGTGTTTAGTTGAATTGACTTTAGGGTGGTCTGCAACGAATCGTGAAATCCATTTTTAATATCCAGTTCAACGTTACCATTCACACGAAAAAGAAATAATCTTTCAAATGGCTTTCTCCATTTGTTTCGCTAATTTTTATTTTTTTTTTTTCTTAATAATTATTCGGAAAGCCAAGGGATCTTACAAAGGCAATTCGGCAATTAAAATTCGTTCCCACTATGTATTAAAATACAGGACACATATATTAATCGTTTTTTCTTTCCTTTTTTTTTTTTTTTTTGGGCTATACAGAATTGGTTTTATATATAATTAGAATTGCGTTGGAGAACGATTTGCGTTGCAATGTGGTTGAATTGTGCAGCATTCGATTGCCTATAATGATATCGGCGTGTAAATCGTCGACAATGGGTCCGCAGAGTGTTTGCCCCAAGGCTTGTATATATGAAGACGGGGAAACAAAAGATGGCTCCCGCTGTGTATTCTTCTTTTTCGTATATGTATTCCGTTGAAGCTGCGCGCATTGTCTTGGGTCATCGCTTGAATGTATATATATATATATATATATATATATATATATATATATATAATTTCTTTTGCGGCTTTTCACTATATCTCATCCATTCTTTACATCATATTGTACATTGCATTTACATACAATACACAAAAAAAATTGGAGAATAACAAAATTTTTAGCAAAAATAAATGGCTAAATAATTTGACTTTTTGGTAAATTTTGGAAAATTGTAGGGGCCATAAAAAAAATTGTAGACAAATCTCCGTGATACCATTTGAAAGCTTATTCTTTTCCGTTCAATTTGATGTATATGTTAATGGGTCGACGATTTTTTTTCAAGCAGTTATCAAGCATTGAAACAAAAAATATCCAAAACGTTATATCTACGATTATTAGGAGTGTTCTAATTATTTGTATTACGATTTTTTTTTTCTGTCCAATGTAATTTTATTCACCCTTGACACTTTTGTTCATCACAATCATTCAAATCCTTTATATATTCATGATTAAATAACTTCGAACGATTATTTATGTATCCCTGTAAATGCCAATTTGCAATTAAAATTAATGAATCAAGTTTGCAGCTTTCATAGAGTTCGTAATGTTTAAAAAATATAAAATAAAATTATAAAAATAGTATTCTCCATATATATTTATTTTTGTGCATGTGTTTATACACATATTAATATTTTTAATATGTATAAATAAACTTGGAATTATACACGATAGGTTATCGTCCAGCTGTATCAGAAGTCGTGCGCCTCCCCATTTTTCCTCTTTCTTTTTCTCTGTATTTTATATCCCTGACGTTATATCGTGAATCACGAGTATTTACTCATATACACGTGATAATTGCTAGCTATGCGTATCTCGATTCTCCTTGGCGCAAAGATTATTGAAGCAAGTTTGTGCATAGAGTAAATGTACACCATCAAGTGCGACCCCTCTTTGCTATTCTCGACGTTTGGGTCAATGTGATTCTTGGGTTAAATATACATAAACATATCTTAACATTGTGTTTATTGATATAAATAAAATTCAGATGAATAAATCTTACAAAATCACACTCGTTTTCTAACTCAAATATTGGCAAATATATTTATGCCATCATACATATTGATTTGAATACACTCTAAAAGAATTAATAAATAATGAAGTAATTAATTTTTATTTAATTTTAGAATTGTAAATATCTAATTTGTAGCTTGACTGGATAATATTGATTGAGATTTCAATCTAAATACATATATGAATGTAAAGATTCAGCAATACACATACATACATAAATACATACACAACAGGTATACAATATACAAAAAAAAAAAAAAACAAAGAACGTGACCATCGACAAAATATCAATTTAAATCCGGTAGATTTTTCCCCCGCCCTGTCGCGCCCCCTAAAATTTTTATGAATAGAGCCATACAAGAGAATAGAAATGAGGATGACGATGATGCAGATATTTGTTCAGGTATATAAATATACAACGTCGTTGATTTACACCACAGGTAAAAAAGAAAAAAGGAAATAATAATAATAAAGATCGAACTGCCACGACAGTAGCTTCATTTTTCTAATAAAGAAAAGAAAAAAGGAAGATTGCCTGTGAAATTAATTTTATAATTACAAAAGAAGTGTTGGCATTACCGTAAAGTGAATAACATCGTTATAATAGTTAGTTATTTAGTTATTCAGTTACTTGGAAAATTAAAAAAACAGATAAAAAGGACAAAGTACATGCTGATAACAACAACAAGTTTGTGTACATAAGCTGCTTCAGCATGCTTATGCATTGTTCGAGTATGCACACGGGGTGTGTTGAGAATGCGGTCACATAATATTCGAAAAAGAGGTGACAACAACGGGTGGAGGATGTGAACAAGGACAGCGGTGATAACAGAATAAAAATAAACGCAAGGATAAAATAGTATAGATGATGAAATAAAAGGGAAAAATAAAATATATAAAATAAAAATATTAAAAATAGATCTATGTATATATATATATATGAAGGGTTGGAAGTGTATAGTCTTTTCTCGCGGGTTCTCCCTAATGGCCTGGTTGGTCTTAAGGGCGATGTAAAAGGCTCTTAATGACATCCTCGCCCGCTACTCTAATTTCATTCAAGTGAAAACTGAAGAAACAAGTGAATTAAGCCGCCTCAAATGCTAATGACAGATCGGGTTCTCTCTCACTCTTTATAGCAACTGTTTTTACATAACTTATCAATTATTAATTCATTATATACATATATACATTTATTTATTTATTGAGAGTGACGTATAAATTAATTTTTTATTTGATAGTGGCTTCGTGTGTTCTATCAGTTTCATAAAGTTATATTAAATTCTAATGTCATAATTTTCTATTTAATTATCAAATTTATTACAGTGCAATACTTTTTTTTTTTTTTTTATAATAATTTCTAATTGATAATGTAGTGAGGAATATGTATTAGTATTGTGGGAAATAAAATCAATGAGAATGAATTTTAATAGTTAAAAATTATTCTATTATTATTTGAACGATCCGACAAAGGCAAATGAATTCTCGAATTTTTTCCCTCACTTATCTTTCTTTTAAATATCTTCATTAATATCCTTTTGACTGGTACATTATACTCAGATGTGTGCATCTCTTTCACTCCGAGTCGCTTCTTCTTCAGTCTCTTTCATTCACTTCGACCCTGCTCTTATATATATATATATATATATATGTACGATGGGTTCTGTATATCTTCTCAGTCTCTCGACGTCGATTTAATTGATCTTGCGCGCACAAATTACTCATGAGCGTTGGCGTGTGAAAGATGTGCACGCACATTATAGTAAGTATCTACTTATGAACGTGTATGCAAAAGTATATATTTATTATACATATATATATGAACATTTATCATGTGCGGAAAATTTTTTTCAAGTGTCAGAAAATTTTTATTAAATATTGACGTTATACAATGGAAGACTTTTCTATACTTTTGTGCAATTTTTTTTTAATTCCATCTATCATCATTGTTGTAATTTTTTGTTGATATATTTAGATATTATGTTTCTTTGAATTCATCATAATTAAATTTTCACTTTTATTAATATTTTTTATTACTCATTGTTAATTCAACATTCACTATTGTATTAATGTATCGCATTCGCGCATTATTAAATTTCCATTCATAAATAATATTACACACAATGTAATATTACATACATTACTTATTAATACATTCACATGATTTATTCATCGTATCGAAGACAATAATTCATTAATTGAATACACAATTATTTATTCAATATTAATTAACATTACTATACATTACACTTATCATATACTTCATTGTTTATTTTTAACTAACTAACAATTAAATTAATTCAATATCTCCTCATTAACACTATACAATTCGTATAACACTAACATACACTCTAAAATAAATCATACTACTTTAATATTTTTCCATTTGTCAAATATTAAATGCACTTATTATTAAATCGTCAAATATCCATCTCCTTCTTCTCTTTCACATTATAGTAAAATACAACCACAGTAATTCAGACCACCAAGTTCGCTCTATCCACACACACATATATATATATAATACCAATGCTTTTGTTTCGCGCAGGCTTTTTCATTTCGCAACAGAGAAACAACATCTTTCTCTGCATCATCAATACATAAGCAAAATTACGATGATGAGTAAATACATGTGATATAACATTTGTGTACATACACATATATATATATATATATATATATATATCAGGTATAGCGTAAAGAATACCCAAAGGCAGGGTGAAACATATAAGAGGAAAGTATATAGGGAGGGGGGAAAAGAGAGAAAGTGAGATTAGGAAAAAAAGGGTGAAAGAGAAAAAGCGAATTTGGCCATCGTAATAATCGCCCAAGACCATTAAACTAAACCGGGAATAATATTATATTGAGCTTATATATAAATATAGATATATATATATATATTTGGAAAGGGGAGAGAGCGCATGAGGGAAAGAGAGAATGGGGAGGAATACATGGGCGCGGGCGAATGAAAGGGAGGCGAAGAGATAGCAGGAATAAAAGAGATGAGACGAGACGACGCGACGACGACGCGCGGTCGATCGGAAATCGGTGGAACGGTGGATGCCCATGCTCGCAAAATTTATATATAGATTCAAGTTGAGGGCGAGAGAGAGAGAGAGAGAGAGTGAGAGGTGTATTATATGGTATAGGTAGGTATGAGTACACATCTCGTTGGTAGAGAGATGGAGGCTGTTTGCAATTTTTTCATCTCGCTCACTCTCACTTGCGCCGTTCTCGTCTGCTTCTCAGAACTAAGTAGATTCGAATTTCGATACGGATGATCGAGCTGAATACAAATTACTCATATATGCCCTAACCCATTCCATCGTGCGCGGGGTAATCACACGGTGGCCCCTCTCGAGAGATGCTCACCAAAAAGCAAAAGTGCGTGGCTCAACCTCAAGAATTTATATATCCTTTTTTTCCCATTTTTATATCGAACATAAAAACACCGATCGATCGCGCTGTTCTTTCATTCTCTCGAGTATATTTATATAGATATATATATATATATATATATATGTATGTATGTATGTATATATTTATACGGTCCTCCTCAAGTCTTTTTCTATTTTGCACCGTGACTTCATAAGTCCTGAGAATCATTTTTAAATTATTAAAATATATAGATCTTTCATTTTTTATGTACTAATTAACAATTTTTTTTTTTTTTCGTTATTAGTGTATGAATATACACCTATCCAAACAGTCTCGGTAGAATATTTTTTCTTCATTTACACCCCTGACTTTATAAATCTCTAGAGTAATTTAGAAATTATTGAATTCATATTAAATCACAATTTCATATATACACACATCCACATATTTTTATTTTTTTTCTCTTCGTTAATAAATATATTCGACTGTCTATTGTTACGATATTAATATAAAAATATCAATTTATTCAAATAGTTTACTCGCTTTCTTATTTTAAATTCCATCATGATTTTATAATGACTGAAATGATCTTGAAATTATAAAAATATTTCAATCTTTTATTTTTCATATATATTTCATTAATAATGTTATTTTTATTTTTATTTCTTTTTCTCGTTTTCTTGATTTATATACTCACTCGGTATTATTCCTATACATTAATTCATGAATACATGTATGCACACATGTATATGTTTATATAGTGTTGGCAGAGGCGAAAGGCGTGCCTCGCACACACTGCTTCGATCTTCACGATGAAATCCAATCATATAATAATCCGACGGAATCGATTGGAGCACTCAATGGGATTGGTCCAAACTTTGATGCTACTATATACAAATGCATTTGTGCACACATATAAAAACACATATATATATATGCACGCGGAATTGATCAGAACATCGATGAAAAAAAATAATTCATGAGGAATATTCTCATAACTGTACTTCAACTATTTCATGAATATTATTTATTTATTTTTTCTCTCAGTAATTTTTATTTCACCACTATGCCAATTACTATGGTAATTCATACTTGCGATGAAAACCGGAAGTCCAATTTAAAACTAATATATAGAAATAGTTCTAATGATTCCATGTGACAATTATTTGAATACTTCGATTGAATTATACTCTGAATTAATATTACTTCCTGTAAAAAACCGGAAGTGGAATCGCTAAACATTTAAACACTGTCATGTCAAAAACAGTCTAATTATCTCACACAAGCATTAACCCAATTCATAAATAAATCTCTGCACAAAAAAAAGCAATATGTAAAAATATTAAAATAATAAATATTTCCAATCAAACCGGAAGTCGAAATTCAAATAGCATGTAGTAATTCTCTCATCTCTCCTATATTCACTTCAAAGTTTCAAGTTTCAATCCATCTCATCACTCAGCTATCACCTAAAATAACGTCACAGGAACTCATACCACCGCAACAAATGTCTCCATCAATAATACAACATTAGACAAAGAATAAAAATAGAAATCGATTGATAAAATAAATATTCACCCTATTGCATACCAATAATTATCCCCAATGCATCACATTAAGTCCTATCAATACCAAAAAATCCTCAAATCAATAAAATTACTGAAAAAACCAATACTTTCCTCATTATTTTACTCAACCGAAAAAAAAAAAAAATATCCCAAAATTTCAATATCTAATTTTAATTCACACTAACGTCGCGGTATTGTATCTACTCTACACTTTCCATATCCATTTGTACAACACACATATATACATATGCATATGAACGTAGAATATAAATAATTAATAGTAGCGAAGTAACCGGAGGCTTGCAAAGTTAGTCGGCGGGTGTTTTGTGGTTCCCGAGGCTCCGCCCAGCAAGACTCCAGAGACTCCTCCTTACCCCTTATACGTGAACTCAACTCTCATCAATATATATATCTATATACATATATATATATATATATATTCTTTCTCTTTTCTGTTCATTCGCGGTTGCAAGTTCGCGAGGTTGTGGCTACTCGTGAAATTCAAATGTGTATATGTTGAGATAATGTTTACACGTTCATGACGACTGGCCGCTCAATCCTCACGCACATTTTTCACTCCCACTCTTTCATTCTCTCGCTCATCACTCTATAATAATACTTTACAACTGTATATATGCAAGGATACATATGCATTTTACGCAGCACGTTCATTCTTCCACCATGTTCGCGTGCTATTGCAAAAGTATATTTTTATGTATATATAGAAGTGCCCGCACAATTCGAAAGACGAGTTCGAACTTGTATCTCTTCTACTTATTATTATGATGATGATGATGATGATGATGATACGGTTATTTAAATTCTCAATCAGTAAACAAGTGCATAATTATATTCATGATGACTGTTACTATATGAATATGTAGGTTTATGTGTATATTTATATTTATATTTATATATTATGTTGGTATGTATGGGTATATCAGGGTGCAGGTATGTGTAATAATGGGCAAAGGTGGCGCTTAAAAATTACCTGTAATTTCATCATTTCAATTACACTACATCTGCATCGTGTATATGTGCATTCATTATTATCTTTCGTTTAATTACCTCGATGATAGGTTTATCATAATCATTATTATGTTTTTTTTGTCTTTGTAAATATGTTTCTTATTTTTTTTCATTTTTAAAAAACTCATTTATTTCAGTTATTCACTCGCGTGGAATTAAATAGAGGGGCAAAAATGAGGTGAAGACACGGAGAAATAATTGTTTCGAGTGCAATTATTTATTTTTAATTAAAATATATATTTTTTATTTCAAGTTATGTTTAAGAATCAAAATTGTTCTTTCACTGTGTGGTGAATTTATATTTATTTGGATGTGGAAATTAATTATGCATATTTTTGTAATTTAGGATAAAAAATATATCACATACTTGTTTCAATAGTGAATGCACAGAGCATCATTATTATTCCTCGTTTAATTATCTTCATCATGAATCTATCATAATATTTATAATTTTTCTTCTGCATTTTTTTGTACAGCATAAATATTCTCAATTTATTAACACGAAAAATATAGCCTTCTCATCAAATCCAAATGATATCCATTCAATTTTTCACACGATCATCATCCATCCCCTCTTATATTTGAAAGCGCGCGAAAAAATCGTTGGTACGCGTGATATATATGATAGTTGACGAGTTTTGTGAACTCGGGGCGACGGCCCCGATGTCAAGTTCGATTAATTTTCCGGTCATTATTTTTTACGGCTCCTTATCGGGTATCCTCTCTCACCGACCATCCCGCATACACCCTACACTATATATATATATACATATATATTATCTCTTATATGTGTGAGACGCAACCATACCGCGCACTCTACCTTTTTGCCATTCGCTAGAGCAAAAGCAGAGTTGCCATGATGCTGGATGCCATCGTGAATTTGACTTAAGCTCAGGGACGAAGATTTTGTCGCTATGCTTCACCATTCTCACTCTCTGCATACTCTCTTTCCTCCAATATTTTTTTTTTTTTTCTCTCTCCCTCTCGACCATTATATATACGCTACTTCTCTTTCAATCTCACTTCGCTTATCCATCCAGTTCGTCTACTTTATCATCTTTCATTCTTCTCGATTATCGCGTAGAATTTTTTTTTTTCTTTACGTATAAGATATATCTTTTCCTTATTCTCTATCTTTCTCATTTCATTTTACATAAATGTCCTCGTGAATTGTACCAGCTTGTAAAGATGTCGTGTGAGATAATTCAGGAGAAATCCTACATATCGAATTTGATCACCACTCAAATTCGTTTCGACATATTTACATCTAGGAAAAAGAAAAAGCATTGGATCAAAATAGTAAAACTTAAAATCTTCATTTATTTTATATTCTTTTTAATCAATGTGAGTATTAATATTCCAAAGAAAAATAAAATTAATCCGATCATCATCCCAATTTTCCCCTTTAAATAAATATAAACTGTTCTTCAATCTTCCCTAAAATTTTATTTAAAAGTAAACTTTGAACTTTCATCTTTGTTTTAAATATAGCTTTTGATAGAGCACATCCAATGTTGTTTCTTGAGAGGTATTATCATCAATCGATTAAGATTAATTCATCGTATATATATATATATATATAAAGGATAAGTGCCGAGCTACAGGAATGAACAAGTTTGAGCGAGTTGACATTTGGCGGGAATAATATAAAGAGAGTTGTGTATATAAATTTACAGTGAAGTTGGCCGCGATTTGGCGTGAGTGAATCACTTAAATGATTAAGTAAAAGGGTTGTTTGGACAACGGTTCTACGAATTTGAGGGTTAATTCTTCGATGGTCCACCCCATCATCAACATCACAAACTTATTTTATCCTTTTATACAATATGCCCCGTCTTAATTCTTCTTATATCTCCTTCTACCTCCATTCACAGTTCTTCTCTTTAGCTTCTTGTGTTTCCTTCTCTCGTTTTGCATAGAAGATCTCAGAGTAATCCGTTTTGTCAACGTCTCTGAAGAGCTTCCAACTCTTCAACATCCTCTCTCTCTTGACTCATTAGTAACTCTCACGCCCTTCAATTAATATTATTTCTTTTACCCTCACGCGATTTTTCATGCGAAAAAAAATGATACGATATATATATAAAGTGAAGAATAACTAAATTATACTCTTGCAATAAGATAGAAGCACGAGTAAATAAATAAATAAATAAATAAATAAACCTGAACTCAATTTATGCTGAAGGCCACAATAAAAATTCGAGGCCATGTAAAACATTTTTTATTTACATTTTTCTTTATCAATTGACGCGATAAATCAAAACGTGTCTTCACAGCTCTCACTCCAGGCGTAATTCCCGATATTTGCTTTGTGTTACACCTATATATATATATAGCTTTATGGTGAAGTGTCTGATGTTTGCTCGAGGAAGCCGCGCACGCGGTGAGAGATAACACACGTGGCGAATGAAACGAAAAAAAAGAAGAAGGTCGAGAATTAAAAGAAAAATGAGAAGGTGGCTGCAGCATCGCACCTCTACCTCTCTCGTGTACTATATATATATATATGTGTATATACAATGTTGTTGGTCGTTGTTGAGACGCGCGCAAACCGCTTATTAGGAGACCAACGTCGTTGCCAGGACCGCGGTATAACGCGTTGGATATCACGCGGTCGCTTTCGTAATATTAAAACGCAAAGGAGAGGCAATGGAGAGAACCGCCTTTCGCACGTTTTCTGATCTCACTGTATAAAGATACATTGTATATATATATATACATGGATGATATGTAGTATTTTATTGTAAGTTATATAGCTTTCTATTGAGATTTTATTTATTCGCAGAAAACTATTTTTTTTTTGTCATCCATTTTTCTTTTTTTTTCTAGTTGGAAATAAATTGATTGAGATATTATGGATAGAGGAAATATTTATTCGTGAAAGTAACTGACATAGATTTGACTTGAATAGAATTGCTTCTTATTATATCTAATAAAATATACTGCAATAATAATAAACATTCGTTATCCTGAGATAGACAAATTTAATTTCATATCAGTCAATATTATCATAATTATTTTTATCACACGAATTCAAAATTTATAAATAAATCATTCGAAATAATTAGATTTGATCACTCTCATCTCCATATATATACAAATTAAATGTAAACATTCTTTACATCTTTGCAGACAAAAGCTACAAATATAAAATACAATATTTAGTAATACAATAAAAAAATTGATCCTTTATTAATTTACCACAAAACTTTTCTCTACTCTTTGACCTCAAGATGACAGTGATAAACCCCGAGTCTCTGACACGGGAGGTCTCATTCTCTTTTCCCACATAAATATCCACATACTATACCAATATATAAAATAAAAATAATATATATATATACAAAGATTTAAACTAAACATGTTCATTTTTATGAATTAACTTCAACATTTCTTTTTTTTGTTTTTCTTCTTTCTAACTCAAGATCCGCGACCCATTCACAGGATATCCACTTGCACGAGCAAAAATACCTGGTCCTGTATCAAGAAAACAATATATAAACATAAATATAGGAACGACCTAGGCCACCTCCTTGAGAAAACATTAATGGCATATACGCTTGGGCACACAACTCCATCCCTTTCTTTTTCTCAACTTCTTCTGATGCTGCACGCTTGTATCGTTACAGTTTATTATAATATAATTATGTATCCTGACCAAGGGGATACATCGATTGCTGGAATGGATATAGATGAGGAAAAAGGCGGGAGTAAAAGGATAACATGTGTGTATGTTCGTGTGTATATAAAAGAGACAGACGAGCTTGAATCTATATAGAAGGAGAATGAGGATGTTCCACAGAGGTCTCCGAGGTCCCAGCGTTCTTGAGCAAATACACTGAGTCACGAAGTGGCGCGATATACTGTATACTAGGATCATCTTGATCGCGCTGCTCACTCTCTCAATATATATTCCTGTGTATCAGGAACCTTATTGCGGTTGGGTTTAAACGAAATATTCAACGTAAAAGTCGCAGGAGTATAGCAGAGGACGAGAAGCGAATAGAAAAAAAAAAATAATAAAAATAGAGCCCACAGGGGGATTTTGATGACAAGCTAACGAGAAGAGATTTATATAGAGAAAGACCAAAGACTTCCATCACATCGTGACAATGTGATTTGTCGTGACTGAAAAGTCTTTGGGTTAAATATTTTTAATTTTAAATATTATTACGTATATTTTTATTTCAAATTTATATTTCGCCCGAGGGTACAATTCTCGCAAATTCTTGATGATTGGGGGGGCTGTATATAAAATTTATATATGCAATTTTTTATATTGTCGATGTATATGTACATATATGGCTTCTTCATCATCGTTTTTCAATATACATACTGCATTTATATGTAATATGGTGCATGAGAGAAATATATGGTATAATAATTCGTTGATATCAGGTGCCTTTAATCACCTTAAATCCACAGCAATCGTTAACATATATATATATATATACCAATCTGATATACAATTCGCGTTCAACTTTAGGGTTATCTTAATCTTTCGACAGCTGCCCAGCGCATTCAACGCCAATTTTGTTTTTTTATTGCCTTTGTATAATTTATATATGTGTGAATATATTTATGTTTGTTTGGAAATCGATTTTTTATTGAATGATAAATTTATATGAATGAATATTAAATCAAAATTATTCGACAACATACGTTTTTTTTTTTTTTTTATCACTGTTTTATTATTGCGGGGAAAAATATCATTGCAATAGTTTGATAAAAATTTTATATCAATTATTTGTAATTTTTATTCCACGGATATTAATTAATGATCAGAGAAAAATGTCAGTCGGTACAATGAGAAAATTATTTTTATGAATAAATAAACTAGAAATTTGTGTCATTGATAATTTTTAATAGATTTAAATAGTTACAGAATAAATCAAGTGATGGCATACAATAATCTTTCATTTATCTTAAGTCATGTTGCTTGTAAATAATGAATAAATAATTATTTTAATCCCTAATATATGATGTATGTATGTGTTGTTTAAATATTGTTTATATATGCATCTTATTTTTCTAGATAGATGGAGAGGAAATGATAGTAGACCACCAGCTTGTTAACTCCTCCTTTAATTGCTCCAGGCTTTTCATCACATATAATATGCGTTGTTGGATATAAGCGCGATATCGTTTCCGCCCTCTCTTAACGCGGGCGCAAACGCGCGCGCGCGCGTCTCAAGCTAGTATATACCAACTAGAGCCAAACTGACGACTCATTCTCTTCTTATCATATTCAAGAGTTTAATGGGCGACTTATGTATATTAGAAAAAAAATGTGTGGTCTTTTAAATGTATATGTATATTCATAAATAAATTCGCGGAAAAAAAAAAAAATATCCTGTAATTAAAATTGATTAATGTATTCTGAACATTATTAATAAGTGGAATCACAAGTTAATAAAAAAAAAAACGATGCGAAATGTCTTTGGTATGGAGTTGACCTTTTTTTTTTTTTATTCAGTGTCAACTCTATCATCAAATGCAAATTAATATTAATGAAATAGTTCATGAATATATTTAATTATTGTTGAATATTATTTATCAATATTTTTTTTAACTTTGTCAAACATTTTTGAACAATTTTGCTGATAACTATTAAATGAATTTTTATATAAACTTAATATTTATTTTTATCAGTGAAGAATAATTTTACAGACTTATTTTCAACGAATATTGGATAAATTAAATAATCAGAGTATTTTTCAATCTATACTTGACATTTCAACTGTAAAAGAAAAAAAAAGAAGAAAAATAGCAAAAAAGCGTCAAGAAATTGGTTAATAAAAATATATACATCGTTCACGTAGTGCTCGAATTTCAGACTCTAGGGAAAATATTCGTCGTATGATAGATAAAAATAAAAAATACTGAAAGAGAAGTAAACGGACCCAAGGGACAAAAAACGTTTTGGGGTTGAATATACCCTAATCGATCGGATAGTAGCTATACACATATACAATATAGAAAGATATACTCACAGATTCACAGATCCATCCGCTACTATATACACTTTCAAAAAGAAAAAGAACTCCCATATAAATTCACCCTACAATAAAACAGTGAAAAAAAAAAAAAAAGGAAAAAACCACAACAACAATGATAAACATAAAATGAAAACGAAACGAAAAAAAAAAAGAATACAAAAATTCCCATATACATTTATGCCAAAAACAAATCAGCAAGTCATTGTTTTTACATGACAGGATTGAAAATGTAAAAAAAGAATTGAATTTTTTATTATTCAGAATACTATCTCTCTGTCAGCAGGACATATTGACACATTCATTATTAAATATATGAATACATTGATTCATAGAGTGTATATATATATATATTATTTATATATTCACGTTGAAAATAATAGTGATGGTGGAAAATGTGTGCGGAAAAACACGTTTATATTTCACCGGTTGGCGCGAACGCGAACGGAGTGAATTCCCTTTGTGACTGTGGGATGACAATTTCACGGCATTTAGCTGCGACAGGACCCGGTCCACCCGAACGAGCGTAACAATACGAGAGAGCTTTTGTATATATGTGTACATTGCATCCTACAGTTTATACCCATACATATACGCCTATACAGGTAGATACAAATATATATATGGAAATATGGACTGTATAGGGTTTTGAAACAGAGTAAAAGAGTGACAGAGCTCTCGTCCATTGCTGATGGCTTGCTCTTCCTCTTTCACCCTTTTGCAAATTCAAACACACTCGTTTGTTCTCCACGCGCGCATTGTCGCTTTACCATTCGTTGATTCCTCTCTTTGCGCTCGCCCACACACTTCGTGCGTATATATATATATATATATTTTTTATTATTATTTATTTTCACCTCTCTTGTGTATTCGCACTTCTTTTTTTTTTCTTTTTCCGTCACGGAAACAAAAGCATTATTGCGGAAATTAAATGACATATGAAGGGAGAGATGGAGGTAGAGGGATGTAGAAAAAAAAAAAAAAGGTTGGGGTATATTCATGTAAATAATTTTTGATGGAAATTATTTTTCAATTCTGTTCACGGTTGGGGAAGTAAATTTGCGAGGCATATGTTATGTACAAATCGTTAACTCATTCAAACTGATTTTTCGCCGGTACTATATCAAAATTCTATATATTTATCATTTTCATTTGAATAGTCACCACTTTTCCTCCAAAATTCACTGGTTAATCGCAATAATTGGTCGATTAGTCTTGACGATATATGCAATTGAAGTTGTGAAAATTTATGTTGACATTGTGTGACGATTTATGAGTTAATAATAAATTGAATAAATTTTTGTTCCAATTGCAATTAAATGCGACATGTCTTGTGATCAATTAGGTCGCAAAGTACAAGGTCACACACCGTCTTGATAATATAAACTCCATATCACACATGTGATAATAAGTATACATATATATATATATATATATGCGTGTGTGCGCAACAACGATGCATTCACCTCAATCTTACTTCTTCACATATTATTCAAATTTTTTTTTCTCTAGGCCGCGACGAGTTCATGTAGGAAAAAAAAAAAAAAAAAACAACCAACATACACGCTGACGCGACTGTATTATAAATAAGTAGTCGGCAATTTGTATAATTGAATTAATTGCATATGCAAATTAACGTGCAACGTTTCGAGCGTTGCATTTACATTCAAGATATATATGAATAAATAAATATATGAGAGTCTGTTGAAGGCTAATTCTATTGTGTGATCTAGTATGATCTACTTTGGATTTAATTGATAGATACACCATATCATCACAATCACTATCATCACCATCACCACCATAACCAGAAAATCCTCCCTCTATATTTATTTTTTTTTCCACCTTAACCCTCTTATTTTTTATTCTCATGTTGATGTTGTGTCTATTCTCTCGCGATCTTTTTCTCTCGCTCTGTATATATATACTCTTCATTGATCGAAGCGATGCGGTAAGAGATGGAAGGATTGAGGAATGACAGGTTACGGGTTAGATACTGGGTTCGCACGACCCTACTTCCCGGGCCGTGTTATTAGTTAATTCTTACAATCACTGGTCGTCCCTGTGGTTATTTCATTACGCTCTTTCTTTTCCATTCTCGTTCTCTCTTTTGCCCACACAGTTTCTTTTCAATCGTTTCTTTCTTAGGTCAATTGTATTTTTCATCGTTTATATACCTTTCTTGAAACGACAGATGATTTTTTTTTCTCCTACTCCAGGTCAATGTACCTTATTCTAAAATAATTGTTGATTTATCATTAAATAATTAAAAAAATGAGATTTCGAATAGTTAATAAGTGTAAGGAAGGTTTTATTTGTCTTAAGAAAGGATATATATTTCTCCTTTCTGCTATTCAAATTAATAATTTATAACCATAGAATAATAAATCAGTCAACTTATGAATAACTAATTTAAATACAATAGAATTCTACGATAAAAATTGATGGAAATTTTAATAAAAATTTATCTAACATACCTTTCATCATTTATTTACAATTGATAAATAATTAGAATATTTAAATATAAAAAATGACCTTTCACAATAAAAGAATAAAAATAAAACGATGCAATAATGAGGATATCACAATTTTTCATATTCATATTTTACTCTGAAAATTAATAGCCAAAATATTTCTCTCAATCGATTGATATAAATCAGGAATTTTTTTTTTCAAACAATCCCGTACTGGAAGCTATGGCGCCTCGAGACCTTGACAAGACATGATTGGACATGTATAATGCAATGGCTCTGAGCCAAGGGCGCCATATACTCACCAATCGTTTTACTTCTCCTCCTCAATTCTCTGTTGGCTCTTCTGATGTATCATGTAGCAGTCATGAGAGTAGCACGCAAGAATGCCGACATAACATAGTCTATGTTTATATTGTACATATTTATATATACATAGATATATATATATATACAGAAGTGTTGCACCACCATAAGTTCATAACGATCGACGGATGTGGTTGGTGTTTAATCGGAATCTCAAAGATAAAAATGTCTTCCGTGAGAACTTTTGAGGTGATGTTTTTATTGACGCTTTGGCATATAAGCACCTCGCTCTCTATGATCCTTACACTCTTTATCCTTCAATTATTTCATATTAAACAAAAAAGAAAAGAAATTAATAATAATAAATGAAAAAAAAAAAAAAACTTCTACTCTCAGGCGCCAAGTCATATATAGGTAGCATAATATAAGGTAAAGTTGTTGCACAGATCACTGCATCACTATGGGAAACTGCTCACTTTATATTACACATTGATTTCTTTAACATTTAATTTAGTGAACGTGAAGTAATTTTCTTGTCATATAAATAAATGATATGAGGATAAGGAAAAAGAAAGATGAAATTAATAAGAATATAAAATATAGATAAATATAAATAAATATAATTGGCGAATGGAAAATGTTTGTAAAATATTGTTATATTGTACACGGAAGCAATATATTGATGTATCGATTGTATAAAATAATAATATTTATCCACTTATATTTATATATATATCAATACATAACGTTGAATGATTTTGGACTATAAATTTGACCATACGCTTGAGTGCATTAGAAAAAAAGTATATGTACATGTATGCATGTAACGGTGGCGCTCCAGGGGATGAAATGCGCATTGGATTATATTGGTATTCGATTTCCTCTCTGCCATTTTGACTTTCCTTTTGGGGACGCCTTGATACAGTTAAGAGAGAAATATATAAATATATATTCCATTTATATATTAATATAATACGATCATGATAATAATAATAATGATGATGATAATAATAGGAAAGCAGTGGGGTTTACCGTTCAGTTGGTTATATTCCGCACTCATGTTACGCTCAAATTGTAAATGAAAAAATTATACAGAAAATATTAAATGCAAGATTGTTATCAGGTAATGTAGGAAAAAAAAAAAAAAAGTGTAAATTTTTCCGTATTTATAATAAAGGAATATTCGAAATTGAAACATGAACAATTATATTCTCAATTTTATTTACGAGTTAAAAATTGTTCTGACAGAAAAATATTCCAGCGATTAAGTTATGTAATATAATTATTACATTTTTTTCGCCATTTTGACATTAAATAATTAATAATTAAATTGAATATTAAACGTGTGATTATTGTTGTGGAGAAAAATTCATATTCAGAATATTTAAGTGTCAAACTGTGTCGCAAATTTGGTACAAAAATCTAAAAGAATCCAACTATTTAATTAACATAACAATTGTCTCAAACATATTATACTATTATTTGCTATCACTACACTCAAAACTTCCCCAAAAAAAAAAAAGAAATTAAAATCCAAACACCCACCCACTCATCAATAATAATTCCCTCATAAAAAAATTCTCAATTCTTATTTTTTTTCTATTCCCACAATTCCACTGGCTAAAAATAAAGAAAGCGAACAGAGGGAGAAATGAAAAAAAATTATTATTCTAAGGTAATTGCACTTTTAGTAATAAAGCAATTATGCAATGGAGTTTATATCGCAGTGTACAGAGAAAGCGTACACACACACATATATATATATATATGTATACGAAACACTCGCGACACTTTAGACATTCTTATTACCATTTTCCACGCGCTGGTGTTTCCCCGCCCTGTTTTAAGATTATCTTTTCGTTCCTTCCCTCTTATAAATACCTATATATATATATACATACAAAGTACATACATATATATATATATATTCTTCCTCATTCTCTCATCTGTCGTTCCTTCGCCATTAATGCTCGCAAGATGTATCTTATATACGCGATGTGGCCGCCCTCAGTCCTTTCAATTCCACTTGCTTCATATATATACATTTATGTGTGTAGCGAGACATGGCCGCGCACATTGAATGTATCAAAAGCAAAACTTCTCGACGCTCTTGGGCAATGATCTCGTGTCAGTCTCGCTGTCGACTCTCAACGGTGCATACACACATATACATATATATCTATATATATATATATATATATAAAGATGCACTTTACATTTCACATACCACAAAAATTGCAGTAGGCACGCCTGCGGCTCTCAAGATTTTTGATATTCCACTGCGATAAAAGCGTCCTCCCGATACGGACGAGGCATTCAATTATCCTTTGGCTAATGTCTGTGTATATGCGTGTGTTATAAATATATATATATATATATGTATATATGTTTATAAGGAAGGTTATTTGAAACAGAGTGCAAAAAAATATGTACAAATTTTGTATCATTTTTATATGTAAGAATTTATTTTTTTTTTACATTTTATTTTATTACACTAATATCATGTAGATGACAAACGTTGTCATTATTTTATATGTATGTTGCTGGATATATTTATGTGTGTGTGTATATATATATTGATCCATTGAGGGGTAATAACGTAAATAATATACATGAAAACCGTGACGAAATGATAACGTGTGTATATATGTGTATGTTATATGAAAAGTCAGGGTTTAATGGGTGTCTGAGTGGAATTATAGTCTCTGCAATGCTGCAAAATAATAATATATATATATATATATATATATATATATATATATATATATGAACGAACATTTGTTGATACGTTAATACAAAAATGAAATGATAATGATTTCATCTCTACGTGTGTGGGAATGTTTTGTTGTATTATCGAGAGCATCAATATGAAATGTATGGCTACGAAATTTAAATTGTAATAATGGTTTCAACATATATGTATATGATGCATCGATTTTCGTTTAACCAACTCGTCTTCGCTTCTTCTCCCCATATGAATGTATACTTATATATATATATTTAAATGTCGATAGCCCTCCTCACTGCACCCCTCTTCCGGAACCCTGCATACATCCTACGCTATTCTAACCTGGGGGATGTTTCGTTATTTAACCAGATTAGCGATAGGGCAGGCCGGAGGGAGCGTCTTATGTGTTTCCGATGCGTGGCCCGTGCACGAAAATTAATCCTCCTTCAAGTTCAACTCACTCTCTTTCTCTCTCTCCCTCTTCCTCATTCTATCACTAACGTTTACACACTAGTTCCTTATACACTTATGTATATGTGTATGAATTTATATACATTTACTTGGTACAAAGTTTACTGTGTGTATATGTGGTGTGTATGTTGTGCAAAGGGTGTGCGGGGGCAAATGAATTCACAAATCTTTCCCAACCCCGAGGCGATGGAATGTAAAATAATATCGCATTAAATGCTGCCAAGTGACGCGAAAAATTTATATTTCCGATTTATATATTGTGCTGTTGGTTCTTTATTTATTTATATGGATTCCAATTATTTATATACATTTTTTCGTTACTTGTACAATATAAAAAGCAAATCTAGAGTTTTTTTTTTTTTATCTAAAGGAAATAATATACAAACCATTATTCATTTTCATTAAGAGACCCTTCAGTAATTTTAATTTACAACAATTTTTGTCTATTTATTTTTCTTTTAATAATCACGGAAGGGTTCTCTCTACCCAATAAATATATATATATATATATACAATGAGGATCGTTTTGGTGAATCGTTTCCAGGAGACGATTGTCTAATACAAATTCATGAACACACTCGTCTCTTTCTTTCGGTTGAGCATTTATACCCTCCATTAGAGGGAAGCAATTCGCAATCAAAATGGCCCGAGACCTCATCTCCTAAAATTCATTTTTTCTCTCTCGCTCGTTTTCGCGGTCCAATTTAACTTCACTCTTTTTTTTTCCACGATGGTTGAGGGCGCGCGCGCGCGCGTTCTCGCCACCGCGCAAGACGAGGCCAGTTGTAAATCAAACTGCAAAATTTCTCGTCTGCCAACCGTCTAGACTTGCGCGCGCGTTTTTTTCATATACGTGTAAACATTGTATTTTTCTAAGTGTTGAGACTTAATCATGACACAAACGGGTGAAGCGAGAGTATATATAATATGTATATAAATTCTTGGAGGTTAAATTGTGTGAGGTGTAATTTCTTTGAAGGACCACGATGTGGATCCAATTGCCAGGGGCCATTGTGTCTATCAGGTCAGAATAAATGACTCAAATTTTATTCATATATCTCCTTGCCTTTTTATTATTTTTTTTTTTTTCTCCACATTAGGTAACGTAAAAAATTATTTCCTCAATATAAATACATAAATGAAGAGCAGTTGTACGTCCAATAATATTCTAAATCAGAATAAAATTGCTGTTTAAAGATATATAATAATAGAAAACTGAAAGAACGAAATTAATCTCGATGTTTAAATCTCAAAACTCAATCTTTTTCGTCTATAAACAACCTTCTTCTTTCTCTTGTCAATCAATGAGGCACGCGAGGGTGAATAAAAATCCACGCGACACGTGAGTGTAATTTACTTGAGTATGTATATATCTGAAGAACGTCACACATATAAACCCATACACAAAGATTGAGAAGTGGGCGGCCGATAGTAGCGGGTATAGGATCAGGACTAATTCACGATGATACATCAGGAATATACATACGATTTAAATACACGATGTGCCCATGAGCAAAATGCTTGGCATATAAACACAAAACGAATATATAAAATAAAGTGAAAGACATCAGAGGGAAAAAAATAAAAGTAAAGGATTTTGAAGCCGGAGGCAAAGACGATTTCCATCGAAAGGACGACGCAAGAGACCATCTTTCTCGTCATGATCCAGAGTCTCATCCAGATCCTGCGACGTTGGAATTCCCATATACGATTCTTATATGGCGTACCATAATACATACATACCTATTCATGGCATCTGATGCTCACACATGAGAAAGCGCTGGGGCGACACAGGTTGAGACACGTCCTGCATACAGCGATTCATCTCGTTCGTCTGGACACTTTGATTACCGGTTTCATGCTCATGGTGCGGCAATCGAACGCGCTTATTTCTTCGTTCGTGTGTCCCTTATAACCGTACGCACTAATATCTGTATAAATATATATATATATATATCTCACCCCACATAATATTCTTTGAAATATCCAACACAACCACGAAAAATAAACCCACATAGTGGTGCCCTTTTATCTTGACATTTTCTTCAAATTGATGTTGTAAATTCTCAAGAAAATTATATCTATAAAATTATCTTCGTTGAATTAATTTATTAATTAATGTGAAAGACTCAAGAGGGATGATGCATATATTTATATGTATATGTATATATACACAATGAAGAATTTATGTAATGGAAAATGCAGTTGCGCGACGTTGTGGTAAATTCTGTCAGTCTTTAACTTCTTCTTTTATTTTATTTTATTTTTTTTTTTTATTTTACACTTGGGACGCAGAATATTTTTGCCCTCAAGTATTGAAAACTCATTTGCATCAATTAACTCGTCAGTCGTCGTGTAATTGCATTCACAAAGTTGCTGTGAACGTGGAACGTAAACAGTTGGGCGCGAGACCATTTTTATAATGGTGATGAAGACACAGTAATAGTAGGAAATAACTGAATAAAAAATTAAGTCTCATAGATAAACACAATATATATGTATAGACGTATTTTTTTTTCTTTTTTTCCCGCGCGCATGTGAAGTGGAAGAGGGTCGAGGTTGTGGATTGAGAATAGAGAATTGAGATGGTGAGGGGAGGTGAAATGTTATATAGTGGAAAAAAAAATAATTCAAGGTTCTCAAGAAGGCACTCCAGGCGCTAATGGCTTACCTAATTACGTTACCGACGAGTGCACATTCGCGTCGAGACGCTCAGACGTATATGGAAGAGGTGATGTGTATAGAGAAAGAATAATGAAGGAGAGAGGAGAAGTGAGAGAAAGAGGTTGAGTATGTGTCCTGATGCACACGCGACTATATTATATTCTAGTGGATATGACTTTGTAGTATATTAAAATTTCTATACGCAGGTGAAGTTGGATGTAGAAAAATTTTCTTTCTATGTTTTAGCACAATATTATTATTTTTTATATATATACGGCTGTATAAACTTCCGGCATATTGCAATGTTAATTATTAAAATGAATACGTATATATAGAAAAAAATTATCGTGTGCCGTGATGCGATAATTAATTTGCTCGTCACTTTTAGACACATTGTATATGCCATCAAGATCATGTAGATTATTTGAAATAATTCTCAAGTATATATATATATATATATAAATTAATCAGTAATGCTATCCCGACCATTATTGTCTATTCATTCAATTAATTTATCAACTGGAATGTTCAATATGAAATAGTTGATACGAATAATGGAAACGAAATATTTTTTTGACGATCATGTGTCAATAGAACTTTTTAAAATTAATTATGCGAATTTAAATTCTGATATAAACTCATGTAATAGTGCATATATATATATAAGTAGATAGAGGGCTAATATTTGAAACGAAAGTCATTTGGACTAATCACTGCAATGTTTTACAGCCCGTGAGTTTTCAACTGGGGATGTAACGAGCCAGGATGGTCATAAGTATATGAGGAAAACAAAAAAAAAACGAATATACATAGACAACAGATCGTGGTGGATAGCAGCATTGAAATTGGACGACGAGAGACTGAGAAAGAGATAGGGGAATGTGCGATGTGCAAGAAAACCAACCCTCGTGAGTATAAAAAGAAAAAAAATAAAATAAAGAAGAAGAATGTAAGAGCATGAAATTAGTTGTACTCGCGGGGCATTACAGAGCAACGTGGCATGCAAAACTCACCCTCATTTTATTCGATAATTATGTAAATGCCAGAATGATTGTCGGGCAATATGTCCTGCGAATAAAAGTCGAGAGTCGAGCAATTCGGTTATCTTTATGATTTGAGGGCGGCTGTGTAAGTAGGCAAAATGGGAGAGAATGAAAAAAGAAAAAAGAGAGAAGAAAGAAGAAAAAAAAATAAGAATGCAAGTGTGCGAGAGAGGGAGAGATTTTTTTTTTGCTCTTGTGTGTGCTTTTCTTCATCGCTGTGGAAAAGAGACATTGTATTATACCCCATGGTGTGTATGTGTATGCGGGGGTTATTTGTGAAAGTGAGGCCGCAAAGTCAAGCCCTTCATTTGCATCGAAACGTTCAATTTTTTTTTTCTCTCATTTTTTTCTTCTTTTTTTTTTCCCTCGCTCTTCTCTTTCTCTCCATTTCTTACGCACAGATACGCTGACAGGGCGCGACGCTCGGCTACGCGTTTTGCATTTTTACAGAGCGTTCGAGAGGGTGGCTGGTTAGGCCGCTGTGACGTGAGCAAAAGAAACAGATAGGAAGGAGGAAGTAAAAAATATTGCCAAAGGCATCGTACACAAAGTTTATATACCGAAGTGAACAAAAATTTTTTTCTTACCAACTCGTATAGTAAAAGTCTCATCGTGGTACAGAGCTTTCAACAACGCCAAGGAATAAAAATTCCTTGGCTTTTAGTATATTTATGAATTATAACCGCATTGAGACGATAAAAACAAAAAAATGTAATAAAATTCGCAAAGCATAGTCCATGTTTTTTTTTCTTCCTCACGTCATCGTCGAAAGTTTCATGAATAAATAAATAAATAAATAAATGAAAAATTAAATGTAATTAAATTAAATATGGTCAAGGTTAATTAAGACATCGTTTGGGCGACACTTTTACTCAATATTAATTCAATTACTCGCCACTATACATTCAAATTATATATACTGCAGTGAATTATAGTTATTTATTGAAATATATTCCAAGCAATAGGGTGGAGCCTGTGTGGATTGACCAATAGAAGCTTGGTTGCATGTTTCACGTCGTTACTGTTGCCGTTGGTGAATTGATAAGAATGGAGAATGTATATTAAGTATATATATATATATATATATGGAAATAAAAAGATGGTGATGAGGGAAATACGGTGAACGCTACCTTTAAACACCATCATATATCCCAACAACCCCCTTCTTGCTAAGTCACGGACATTAACTTGGTTGAAGAGAGGTGAAAGGGTTGCACTAAACCCCAACACTTCGAACAATTTACCTCTGTGTTTTATTTTATTTTTACTATTCCTTGTCATCCGTTTTTTTGTTTTTTTTTTTCTGGAATTTTATTGAGCGATAAATAATTGTGGGATTTAATTATGAGGGAAATTGATTGATATATGGGAAAAGTGTGTGTATTAAAAATGAGATATTATAATTACAATAACAACTATTTATTCATACGTAGTAATGCTGAATTACATGAATACACTTCTAGCCTCGATATTAGATTGTATAAGTCTGATTTTTGCGAGTCATGAGTGAAAATGATGAATCATTATTAATATTTTTTCTTTTTAATTTTTTTTTTTTTTTTCCATTCGCTTTTGTTTGATTCAACTGCTCAGACTTGCGCGTGAATTTATTCCAGAGAATTTGTTATTTTTTATGCGTTTCCATTTGTTTTTCATATTTTTTTCTTTTCACAAAAAAAAAAAAAATTTGATAAATAATATTTTCATCGACAATAGTTGATTTTCAATATTTTTGTTTATTTGTAAATGTTTCTTTTTGCGTTATATTTGAAGGCAAATTTGAATTGGAAAAAAAAAATTGTCGATACACTTTGAGTCCAATGAATGGGCAGATAAAAATTCGTCTATCGGTTGGTTGAATTTCGTCGTCTCTCTTTTCTCTTGGCTCTGTTTTTTTTTCTTTTTCTTATTTCTTTCTCTTTTGTTTTTCAAAATTCCTCTACTTTGAAACTCCTTTAATAGACTTAGTCCCTACCTATAGACGCTACGATTACGTGACTTTACAACACAAGGACCTTATCGGTAAAAGACTTTGTACATGAAATCTTAAATACGTCGCATTAAAGGAAAATACTTTTTTTCTATTCATTTGTTTTTTTAATTTTTTTATTCACTCTCTGTCTTTCTATAAATTAATCAATCAATGGTTTTAATTAATTTATCTTCCATACTATTTCAATTAACTCTCTCGAGATTTAAAAAGAAATCTTGCACTTTTGTCCCCTGTTTTTTTTATTTATTCATTTATTTTTATTCTCCCTTCAATAAATGTTATCAGAGAAAAAAAAGTATTTCACTTCACGCACACGTAACGCGGGATACACGCATTATGGATTAAATTTAATTGTCGATAATAGCTAAGTTTATTTATATAAATAGATTGTTGTTAAATTCAAGAGGCTACAGGTTCTCATTTCGATCTACGTATGATACAGTGGGATTTGAGAATACTTGCTATTCATTTGTTATTCTTCTTTTTTTTTTCTTTTTTTTTTTTTCATTTCATTTTATTTAATTATTTATTTACTTATTTATTTTCTTTTTCACTCACATTCTCAATGGCCCACTTTATTTATAGTGACACGAGAGATAACGTTGATTTATTCCTGATCATTTGTATTTTGTAACTCATCAAGAATTTTTATTTATTTTTTGTTAATTTATCAAATTTTTATTTTCACTCAATATTAATTCAATCATATGAGCACAATTTCACATACACTGAACAGGAATTGATAATCTCGAGTATCGACACTCTTTTGAAATTTTCGTGCGGTGAGAAATTGATTTTTCTCTATTTAATATATATCGATATATTGTTCTCTCAATTTAATCCCATTCGTCTCGATATTTCACGATGAGATTCATGGCGATTCCGCACGTATTTCTATTAACGACTCGCTGTTCGATCACTCGTTTATACCTTCTTTTAATTTTTTTTTTTTTTTATGTAAAATTGATGACAAGAAATGATGAAACGTAAAGAAAAAGATATTAAATTAAATTGGTACAATTTAATCATGATCGTTTAATGAGAAGGGCAATTCAGCGAATACAACGACTGTCGTCATGTTCGTCCGTTGATGTGAGCTTAAAAATCATCTACTTAATTCGCATCGATACAGGATAATTTTTATTCATACATTAATTTCTATAATAGGAACGCATGCACTCGCGCAAGCACTCACAAGCAGTCTTTATAAATTATATCTCTTTTCTTACTTTTTTTTTTTCTTTTTTTTTCGCATTCATCTTAATTTCTTTTTTATATACGTGCGATTTAACTTTGCGTCTCTTGACTCGTTCTATGTTTTTTATTACTACTCGAGTACTGTTTCTCATACCTCCTATTTCTTTCTTTTTTTCAATTGTTGTTTTTTTTGGATTTTTGTTTCATATTTTTATTTTTTATTCATTAATCTCGAACGACGCGATTTATCTTGATGTGCTTTGATTATTAACTCTCCATATTTTCCACTCTCACACTTTCTTCCTTTCAATATCACTCTGTGGACTATTAAAAGTGTACGTGGAAAATAATAGAGTACAATATTCCGTATATAAATTAGCTAAATCGTAATCGCGTCGTTGATATGTTTGCGCACAATTGTGACGAAAATTTTTTATAATTTACACAATAAACATTATCTTTTGTTTGTTTTTTTTTTTCTTTCATCACTGACCATTCTGTCTCTATTTATTAAACATTTTTCCCTCCATCCTTTACTCTTAATTAATTAATTATTATTTTTTTTTCTCCTTTATGTAAATGTCTTCTTCGTTTAGACTCAATTAATTTACAAACTCCAAGACGTTAGACAGGATGCGTTTCACGCACACTCCATTATCGCCTGAATATTGTCGAATATAAAAAAATTCGATTTATTACATTCGAAAATAAAAATACTCGAGCATTTGTCAATTCGGTATAATTTATTATTTTCCTTTTTCTCGCCGACATTATCACATCCCAAGTTTCATAAGAGAAACCAAATACGATTTTGGTTGAATAATTATCAACTCATCTCTCACAATATTTTTTCCTGGGCGGAATTAAATTGTCAGCAAATTATGATCACACATCATGTTCCATCATCAACTGGTCCTTCAGGAGAGCGTGTCCTCGCGTCGAATGTTCTAGGTCGCACTGGTAAAGAGAACTGAATTCTTGTAGTAACCCGTCCGCGATTCTGCAATACATAAAAGAAAAAAAAAAAAAAACAAATATATCGATTAAAAATTTTTGTATATTGATGGAAAAATATGTTTTGGATTATTTATGAGTGTAATATTTTTTGTATGAATGATGAGGATGAATTTTGGTGAAATATAAGAGCGAGAGGGTGAGAGAGCGAGAGAGAGAGAGAGAAAGGAGGGTTAAAAGTATAGGAAGTGAACGAGAGAAGGAGAGGCGAAAAAAAATCAGCTAGGTCATTGGAACCTCTGGTTCGTTTAGCATGAGGCGCCGCTCACTAATTATCCACCAAGACTGTGCGTAAGACAGGACGAAACGTAGAATGAAGACAGAATATGTATCACTATATATATATATATGGTATCCTAGTGTATATATACATATTGGACGATTGTGTGTATGTATATACACATAGTTATATTATAAAGAAGTGAACGAAGAGATGAAGGTTGCAAAGAGGGTGTGGAAGGTGCGCGGGCTTGGATGAATCAGGAGCAGTCGAGTCATCGGCCCACCGCTCATGGCTATTGGCTTGGTCTTTGTGATCGCACCGCCATAACTTTACTTTTTTTAATTATTTATTTAATTTTTTATCTAAATTTTTTCTTTTCCCCCCCTTGATTCAACTGCATTGTCGCTTGTATGATTGAAAAATAATAAATACATTAATATTATATAAATTCGTGATGTTTTGTTTATTTTTTATTATTATCTTTTGTGTAGCTATGATTGGTGGTGTTTTTTATTATTTTTTTTTGTTTGTTATGGAACAATAATAACTGCAGGAATTAAATTGTGGCTCGTATAAAAACTATTTTATTATCGACTTTCTACATTATTTCACTTTTACATGTATAGACATTATTCATGTAATGAGGGGAGAGTTGGATAAAACGTTGGTGCCTCGTAAGGAAGTTGAGCATTTATAAATCATCTCTTGTATGTATATTGTCGTTGTTGAGAGGTAAATGAGATGTATGTATGAATTTATATAGTAGTAATGCTACGCGGAAATGAATAAAGAATATAGATCAAGATGGAATACGAGTTGAAAATAAAATATTCCAACAGATACAAAAATTTAATAAATTAAACATATTATTTTTCACTGTTACGATAATTATTGTAAAAAAAATTCCGCCATTGCTTTTGAGACCACCAATAACGGTGTAATATTAAAAGTACAGCAAAAAATGTATAATTTATTTCACCACTGTGGTAATTTTTTTTTTTTTTTTCGTCGGGTTTCACATTCATTTTGTGTGTAAACCAAAAAACAAAAAAAAAAGAATAGGTACAGTTGCACTGAAGTAAAATGTAAATTTACAAAACGAACTTCATCGCAACTTGGAAGCAACAAAATTCTTTATTACAGGATACCGAACGACTCACGAAACAACCGAGAGAAAAAAAATGCTGAAGTATAGGAGAGGGTTTAAGAGGATAGGGACGAAGGGATGCGATTATTTACGATCACGTCGTCATGGCTGGCAGTTGAGGCGCCAACATTTCACAGGAGATATAAGTGAGAGAGAGAGAGACCGAATGATCTCAAGTTGTTGTTAGGGATCGCGGTGCCGCGCGGCGGTTTTTGCGCGGACACAACAGAGCACAAACTTTGACAACAGAGCGTACGGATTTCAACCAAAGCAGATGAAAAAGGGAGAATATTGCAAGACATAAGCACAAGTTTTGGATTCGCATGTCTAAGGCATGTCAACGTAATAGTTTACATATATATATATATATATATATATATATATATAGCAGAAAATATACAAGTGAGATAAGAAAGATAGATAGAGTCTCGTCACAAGAAAGTAAAACGTTGACGTTCGTCTCGTTGTCGTCTTCGTCGTCTTTCTTACATCTCCCCTGTCGATTCCAGCTGTATTCTAATTAACCAAGTTTATTTTGTGTATAAGAAAATTTACTCAGTCTTTATATATATAAATATATATTGTCCAAAGAAAAAGGGAGCAAAGAAAATATCCCGTCGCGTTGTTGAGAAACAATTATTTATTTTTTTTTCAATTTCAACAATTCACGAAATTAAAAAGACACAAAAAACAAAAACGAAGATATGAAGATTTTCAAAGAAAAAAATAATATTGTCTTACGAATTGTGTGGTTTTTGTATTTTTCAGTCATATAGAACGTTTTTTTTCAGCGTGGATATTATCATCGAAAGGAATTGGCAGCAAAATTAATAGCCATCGTAGAAGTATCGGACGCACCTTGAAGAGGAGACTTGACCTGATCCCTCTCGGCTGCTTGATGCTGTCGCGACTTCCTCTCCTGCTCCAACTCCTGGGCCAGTGATTCTGCGACAGAAGATGAAGAGAAAGGAAGTTCGCATCGCACTCAATAATAGCCAAGAGGGATATGAAGAATTTTTGTTTAAGTAATATAAAAAGTTAAATAAGTAAAATAAATATGTATGATGAAATAAAAAGAACATGGTCTTTGTAATATTTATTATTTTTTTTCTTTTTTCTTCTAAAGGTCGAAATGTATTCGCTTGAATTATTTTTTTACTACATCTTTTCTTTGTAGACTATCGATTCACTATCTCTATTTCTGTTTGTCTGTTCCCTCAAAAGGAATATATCCTCTTGTCTCTCTGTACTTCATCATCGCTCGAAGGGACACAGAATCGATGTGCCCTCGACCTCGTCAACACACTTCATTATTGTATATATCTGTATGTATATATATATATATATATATATATTCTCTTGGTGGATTCTCACCTGAGAAAATGCGGGTTTTGTGGCGGACTTAACTCGCCGGCGTGTGAAAGCGCAAGGAGGATGAAACGGTGAAGTAATTAGTGGAAAAGGGAGCCCTCGCGCGAGTTCGTTCTTGGTAAACGGGGGTTGTGAAATGGAATGAAGGGAGTATATATATATATATATAGCAAGAGAAAGTGAGAAACAGAGAGAGAGAGAGACTAATAGAAATACAGAGAAAGATAGAGCGAATGAGTGAGTGAGTGGAAGAGAGAACTAGATGGGATAACGGGCGAAGGCAGGCGTGAACGGACTTGTCGGGGGAGAGAGAAGCCACGGGGTTTGCTCACTGAATTCCACAAGGATTAGGGTGAAAACTGGAAAATGTCCCTTTAATGATATTACGTTGAATTAACCGGAGCAACCAAAGAGGCGTCGACGCGACGGTTCACTTCGGGTCACATTCACCATTTAATCACTTCGTATATGTGTATGTTATCCATGTATTTATATACATCTCACATGAATTATAATCTTATTGTTTTTTTTTTTTTTTTTTGATTTTTATTTTCCCCCTATAAATTTTCTATTGAAATATTTCTTTCCCTTCAATATTAATTCAACTCTACACATTACAATATATTTTTAAAAGCTTTATTCTCTACAATAAATCATTTGTGGATGATAAATGTATTAGTTGGAAATTAAAGTGAAGTTGAATTAAACAAAGTGTCAATGATTTAATGTTTTCATCAATAAATATTTTAAATGTATATATAAATGAAGAATATAAAATACACTTTGCATATTACGTTACTTGATTATAAAAACTAAAGGTTGACAAGTTATATACTTCAGAAATATTATAATACAAAACAAAAACTTATATTTTCGACTACATTTCGTATATATATATATATATATTTATTTCATATACATAATGAAAAAAGAAGTCAAAGTAATTACCATAAAATACATACAAAAGAAAAAAAAAGAAATGGTATTAGCAAGAAAACTTGTCTAATATAATAACAGAGCTTCATCTCTCATAAGTATGAATAAAATTGAATATAAAATATCAATAATAAAAGAATAGAAATTGCAACAAATATTTACAATTCACTATATAAATAGAAGAAGAAAACATATATGGAGTGAGGAAGACAAAATTGAATCAGAGGTAGGCGTAAAACGAACACGTTATTTTATAGGGGGAGAGAAATGATTCCAGTGACGAAGAGCAATAGTAAAATCCAATTGCAAGGCCATTAAACCCTGGTTAACTGGCATAGCTCGTCTCAGCAATGTGTATATATATTCTCCAAACACACATATATATATATATATATATATATATATATATATATATATCTATATCTCAACAAGAGACGCAACACAGTCGACCCCGAGATTCCATTATGCTTTGAGCAACAATAGCTTAGGGCTGTGTGTGTAAAATCTATGTGCAAAGTGTTCACAGTTGAGTAAAAGGGAAGTGTGAATCAACGTTAGTGATGATAGACAAAGACACAAGTGTACGCATGAATGTTTGGACGGTTGTTTGCCTTTCAACTGAGTCAAATTGGCCCACAACACCCTCTCCTCATTCTACCTCACTGTAAACTCTGCCTTACTCCTTATTCACGCGTCGAGTGTTTCATCCCTTTGATATCTAAATGACAATTTAACTGTTTAAGATATAGCCTCAAGGATAAAGACAAGATTGGTATAACATATATAAAAATATGTGTATATATATATATTGTGTTATTAAAAAATAAAAGAGGATAAAGGTAATGAATAAAAGAATAAAATATTTCCTTGGAATCGTTTTAATACAAAATTGCATGTTCACTTCGTTTAATTTAAAAGTGTCTTTGTCCTTTTGTATATATCATGTCTCTTCTTCTTCTTCTTCTTCTTCTTCCTCGTCTTCTTCTCTTTGATTTCGTTTGCAATGTGTATGTGTATGAAAGACAGGTGTGGATGTTTTTCGCAATTCTCGCACAAGAAGCGAGGCGAAGTGAAACCAATATATATTGCAAGAGAAAAAAAATAAAATAAATAAATAAAAGTGGTTGAGGAATAAATATATATGTGTATGAGAAAGAAGAAAGTTATATATAGTGGATAAGGTTTACGCTACTTGTCTTACACACCCTGACAAATTGATCGGACAATGAAAACAATTTAAAAGCCGGTTGAAGCGAGACTCTCATAACTAAACGATTGGTATTGTGCACTACCCGCATTTGTCGATCTCACCATTATTCGATTTATATGTTATTTCACTTCTTTTCCATTTCATTATTATTCTTCTGATGTTTTATTTATTATTATTTTTTTTTTTTTTTTCATTTTATTCATTTTACTTCTCGTGAATGAGGCATTTCTTTCGTTCGTTTTTACAACGTCTATTTTGTTTCTTTGAACATAGGAGATGGAGGTCCTGGTATGACTTTGCATTTATCTGATGCAGATAATTAACTCCAATATATACAATGCTGCAGCTGAAGTAGATGGACAAAAAAAGAATAAAAGAATGAGAAAAAAAATTCTGGCAAATGGTGAGAGAGAGAGAGGGAGAGAGAGAGAGAGAGAGAGAGAGAGAGAAACACAACATTCAATTTTATTCGTTGATGAGAAATGATACAGAAGAAAAATAAATATATATGAATGAGTATATAATGTGAATTACATTCAATAGTCATGTTTAGTTAATAATTTTGGCAATAATATTTTTTATCACAAATTATATTATTCAATATATATTTATATATATCTACTGCTATTTATTTATTTCAAAATGCTCACTGAAATTGCTGCTATATTAATTAATCCTGCAACTTTGTAATATAATTGAACACTGCTTCAGTAAATAATTATAAATTCTCAATCAACATTTACATTAACTAAAATCCAACAATGATTATTAAATACACTTTTCTCATTAAAAATAAACCAAGATTGTTTCCCTTCACTATACCATCTTAATACAAATAAATAGCACTCTTTTCTTTTTTTTTCGTTTCCACGTTTCATCGAATGAAATATTACACACGAATGAACAGAGACAAAAGCAATCATGAGCGTCGAAGCTGGTGATTAGTTGAAAATCCACGCTCGACTGGATTGTGCAAAGGCAAAGGGGTGGCGCGGACCACGCGGCAGAAGAGTGAAGAAAGCTGGGCGCGCAACATCGCAGAGGGTTGATTTCGTGTAGCCTGCGTTTTTAATGCTCTGATCTTTATGTAAAATAGAGTGGCACACGTACTTTTATACGAAATATACATATATATCTATATACAATACTCACATACATATAAATATATATATATATATATATATATTTCCTTACTCACACGCTCGTCGCGCACTCGAGAGAGCGCGTCAACCCGACCGTGAAATTGTATGAATCGAGATGGGCGAGCACAAGTGGAGACACAAAAAGCCAGTGAAAGAAGAACATAAATATATATATATATATATTTATATATCTATATATAAAATATATTTATATGCACGAACGAAATTCCTGGTGTGTGGTACGTATATATATTTCGCCTTTGCTCTTTCCAATCCGCGCGCGCTCTCTTTATAATTTCAAATTTCCGCAGGCGGCAATCCTCTCGTCTCATCTCTCGATCTCACTTCATTCCATCTATACATTCTCACTCCTCACTCTTCTCCCACACTATCTCACTTTCCCACACTCTTTTGTGCCCACGGGAAAAATTTAAGATTCGTATTTTGTGCACCAAAAAATTTTCCACTTTGTATTCCATCACAATAACAAGAAAGAACCAAAATAAATAAATAAATTTTCCACGGTAATTTTTTTATTTAAAGGGAGTAAACACAAGTGATGCGACGCCATACGGTAATTTATATATAGGTATATGAAGGAAAGAAAGGAGTCTGTTTTTTTTTTTTTTTTATTTAACATCAGCGTGTGTATCCCCTTGCCACCCTTGTTATATACACCTCAGACTCAATTTCATTTGAATCCTCGTCGCTACACGTTGTTTCGCGTTCGGGGGTAACATTTGTTTTTATATGATAATCCTTCGTGCCATGTTGGCAGTATTATTATTACGTTTTGAAACAGCGAGAACCATCAGGGTGAGCCGCGAGTGAGTGAGAGATGCGATTGTCTCACCCTCAAATCCGCTTTGTGTCTTTTTTTTTTTTCTATTTTTTTTTTCTTTGCTTTTTCATTCACCCTTAAAGTTATAACGCTGAAATTTTTCATACACACACACACACACGTTTATATGTATATGGAGTATATATAAAACAAGAGACTTTGTCGTTTTCACTGTTATGTTTGTTCACGCACACGCATTTTACAAATATTCATCTGTGTATACAGATGTATATATATGGTGGAAGAAAAACAGTAGGCGAGAAATAAGATTGCCACCTCGTAATCATCACCCACCGAATTGAGATACAGCCCCCATAATATTTTTCACAACCCTGTGTATACATATGTGTATAATATAGTATACAAATTTTATTAGCTTTTCACATCATGACATACTATATTCGTTCAATTCATTTGATTTTGATAAAATGAAAGAAAATTAATGGAGTAGAAAAAAATGAAAGAATGATGGAAAAATTAATAATGAAATATAAAACGTAAATTCTCAGCATATAAATAATTGCAATTAATGTATTTCAAAGTTTGTAATCAAAGCACACGAATAATTGGAATAATTAAAAATTACAGTAACAATTCAATTCGCAAACATCTTTTAATACAAATCGAAAATAATAATAAAAATACTTTCACTGAAGTGAAGTAACTTGAAATTTATTTATACCATTGTTTCAATTAAATTCTTACATTAAAAAAATATTTATCAATCAAGTTTTTGTGCACACAATTCTACCATTAAAATAATTAAATAAACAAAAATAATTATTACAAGACGCAGTTGTATAACTGCCTCTTCTAACACCTCTGCCCCTCAATGTTATATACAGCAATCATTTCAATACCAAAGTATTTTCAAAGGCTCCGCCCATCAAATATTAAGCCCGCCCGGCGATTTAGAGTGATTGCGGTCACGAGTTGACTGCTGCCAGGAGTAGAAACGTGCGCGTGCACAACTTTTACACCGCGTTCATGTATATAACCATCAGTAATATATTTATATAATGTCTGTATATACCAATACACATGTACCACATTTCTGGAGTTGCACGTTCATTTTTAGTTTTACATGAACGATTGTGTGTGTGTTAGTGTGTGGGTGAAACACATCACGCGCCAGTATACATGCACGAATGCGCGTGATCCGTAAAACAGAGGCGGATAGTGAGTGAGAGGAGAATCGCGACTCGCAAAAGAAAAAGGGCGGATGGTGAAGAGTGAAGAGACGACGAAGAAGAAGAAGCAGAAGAAGACGAAGAGAGAGGTTATGGTTGCTACGAAATTATTGCATATAGTCTGAATATTAAAGTGTGTGCTAGAGTGCTTGGTCGTACTCTTGGGGTTGATGGTGAACATCAAGGAATTACTAAAGCAAGAGAGAAAGAGCAACATGTATAGTTGACGAAGATGATGAAGAAGAAGAAGTAGATGCAAAAGTTGAAGTAAGAAAGAGCAAGGAGGATTGCAAGTATGAAGAACGATAAGGAGACATGCGGGCAAAGAGGGAGGAGAAATAAAGGTGGTGGAGAGGTAAGAAGAGAGGAAAGGTGGAGACGCGCGAGTTTGCAAAAGCAGAAGACAGGTAACGCCACCGAGAGCCACGGTGGCCGCCGGGGAAATTATACTTGCCAGAGATGTGCATAAACTCTGCATTACACGCCACGGTTCTCATCTCAACATAAATTCCCAACACACACCAGCTACCGAATAAATTCCTCTCTTCATCCAATATTATATTCCGCACAACAACAACAGCAACATCAACTACACACATCTTTCTCGCTCGTACTTTCATTTTTTTCGCCTTCTTTTATAAATGATGTATAAATATGTGATGCATTGAAAAGAAACAAATTGACACGTTCATTTTTGTAATTTTTTATAAATTTTGTTTATGGTATGTGGATATTTATTGTGGGGTTTTTTTTTTTTTTCATTTTTCTTACTTAATCAACACCATCTGTTGTATGTATTTATCGGTCGAATGCTAGAGGGAATGGATGATTGAATACTGAGGAAATTGAATTTAAATTGCGATGATTTTGTTTTGTTGGAAGACAATTATTCACTTATCTGTTTTGATCGTTAGAATGTTATCTAGTGAATAATGACACCTCACTTTTCAATATAGTTTGACAAACATTACAATATTTGACGAAAGTGATTTCTCAATATCAACAAGAAAGCAAAAATAAAACTGTGCAATTCTTCAACAACTATTTTTATTTTAGCTCAATTTTTCTCTTACTCTACTTCTTCATTTGTCATTCATAATTTCACTATGATACTATAATTATTTCTTTTCTTTGTCAATTCCATACAAATTTTTAATCAGCATCGTCTACTGTATTTATACATTGTTCAAATGTGTCAAGAGTGAGATTCACTGATGCTCGTATAGAATGCATGACTTGAAGACACATCAGCATCACCTAGTGACTATAGACAGCCCCTGAGGTCCCTTCGGTGGCATATAAGTATATACACTACTACCTCAGACGACAATCTCATCCCCTTGACTTTTCTCGCATCATCTCCTCCCCACTAGTTTGCTCTTTCTCTCCCTTCTCCTTTCTACACCTCTTTTCATATACATAACATAACACCCCGCTTCGTCTGAAATCTCTGTTGTTTATTGCAAATGGATTCCCACATGATGATGCCCAAGGTACTCCAAAGACCCCATTCAAATATGTGTGTTTAATAATTTTCTCCTCATGATTTCCACTCTTCTCTATATATTTCAATGCATTCATATTTGTATACTGATAAAATATATAGGGAGAGATATTTATTATCCCTTTCTATACGTACTTTCATCCATATATAAACCATCAATGTTATATTGGCAACAAACTTGATTGCTCTCGCTTGAGATCTCTTTTGAATAATTTATTTTTTGTGGATAACGACGATAACACTATATGTATTTGATATATAAAATATGGTGGTGATTGGTTGTCTAGATTGAATGTGTGTTCGCCCAACAGATTTCTTTAATAATCGTTTGTGGGACGGAGCTTGCGCGATAGTGAGGATGAGTTGAATTCGCTCGGCAAGTCAGAAAAATTGAGTGGATCCCAATACGTAAATGCGATTATACACACGTTGCTCTAAATAGGGTTGGAAGAATATATTCACGATTTGCATACATATATATTTATCTAGAAATATATATATACATATACAGCGATAATATTATATTCTTTGTGAATTTTTAATTGCCGAATTCAATTCGAATGAACAAATAATAAAAAATAATTTATTTACTTGATTATATTTATATGCAATGTTGATTTTGCTTGAGCAACTGTTGATATTCTTTTTAATTGGAATATTGATATCAGTTGTTTACAGTGTATCTCGTAAATTGTATAAAACAATTATGTAGTTTGTGATTTTATAAATAAATTAAATGATTAAGATAACTTTTTGCACTTGAATAGCTATTTTGATTCTACATAAACAAGAATTCTAGTTATTTTCGTATACCCTGTATGTAGTGTGTTTCAAAATTACTAGGATTCTTCGAAATATTGAAATACTGAATTTACTTATTGGCAAAAATTCCACATTATTAATGTCACATAATTGTTGTAGAATCAATAAATAATTAATATCACAAAATTTTCCATATTTAGTTACTCGAAATATCCAAGAGCAATTGCCAGTACGTCAATGTTTTTCGGCTGCAGTACCATTGTGGCACTCTGGCAAAATTTATCGGTTTATAAATAACACCGGTGCAAAGTGGGCATTGTATACAAAAAAAAGTAAAAAATAATTAAATTATTATCGCATTTAGCAATGAAATGAATAAAAACTTTTCAATCCTAAATAAGCTTGGCAATGTATCATTAACTGAGAATGCCAGTAATTCTTGTTGGCTCTTGTCTATATATCTGTATATAAATATATAACTATCATTCGATAAAACGTTTTATTTCGATAATTTCAAAAGTATAGGTTAAAAATATTTTAGGGTGTCATTGGATATTACATATTACCGTACCAATCATTATCTTGGGTGATGATAATACACTTTATTGCGAGTTAAATATAATTATTAATCATTAAAATATCACAGTTACAATTTTGAAACAAAAGATAGAGTGAACTATACAATTCCATATTATAAACGTGTGCTTACTCTAGTAATAATTTTCTATATAAGGATGGCAATCAATCACGTTTAATTGTGATCTCTACGATGGAGCGAGAAGCAGGTCGAATGCCTTGAAGGTATATATGAAAGGCAAGCCCGTTGATCAGCACTTTGAAGTCTGAGATACAGATTGTAAGATGGAGAAAGAGAATGGAAGAATGAAGAGACGCGCACAAGTGATTCAAGGAAAAAAGGAGTAGAGAAAGGTGCCAATAAAACTCACCTTGGTAGTTTTGCCAGAATGCGGAAGCCTGACCACCAATGAGGTCCAAACCATATCCCCAACCAGGTTTTATTGCGTCAGGCGTCGTTGGCTGTTGTGGCGGACGTGGCACCTGGGATTCTCGGTATTGTTGGACCTGTTGTTGCTGTTGCTGTTGCTGTTGCTGCTGCTGCTGCTGCTGTTGATGTGATTGCTGTGATGACTGTTGCTGCGATGATTGTTGTTGTTGAGACGATTGGCTCTGTTGTGAGTGTGCAGGAATATCATCTGATGGCTCCGATTTCGTGCGGGCTTCCGCCGTTACGTTTTCTAAAAATCAACCGAAGCCATAAATATTATTATTCTTTTCTTTTTTTTTTGTTCACCACTTATTTTTATATTTTTCGATTTACTGGATACATATGAAATTTGATATAAATATTCGTGGGCGATTTCAAAGAAGCGATTGTCGACAGGAATATTAATTGTCATTTAATAAATATTTTTATTTATTTTTCAATAGATCAGAAATTTATTATTCAATTGTTTTTTTTTTCCATTCTTTTTCACAGTATTGGAAAATTTTCTGGCGCGTGTCTTAACATTGGCCCACCCACAGTGTCTGTTTTTCAAATGTGTATAACCGTGAAGAAGCAATAAAGGAAGCAGTGTATGTATATAATATTGTATATACTGAACGTCTTGTTTCGTTTGATTTGAAATTAATATCACGACTCTCTGGGTATGACAGGGCTAATCAGTAGCGGGGGTAAAAGCAACGCAGTGAGTCGTTGGCACGTAAATATTATACATATATATCAGAATAAGAGATTTTACTTAAAGGGTTTCGTGTTTGAGTTTTGGTAGTGACAGGGTAGTAGTGAAAATCACGTTGGGATAGGGTGTATAGTAGAGAATTAAAGATGAAAATGAAAATGGAGGTGAAGGGAGTTGCATGAATATTACTCGACGAATATAACGGTTTGAAACATGTGAAATGACTGCGGAATGGGGATTACACCGGCGGGCGTATACAGTATAAGGATAAGTAAGGAATCATATTCTGCTGGGTGTCAGGCTGTTTGCTCTTGCCCCAGCGAATTAATTAATTTATTCTGAGATCCGAGAGAACCGTATAGTTTAAAGTAAGAGAGAAAGTAGCCTCAAGCGTCTTACATATAGATCAGTCTCTCTACCAAAGTATAGACCCTAATATTCCTGTCATTGTAATCGAATACCCAAAATAAAAACGAGAAATAGAGAGACAAATATATGGAATAAATATATATATGAACGATCATTTAATCGTGAATCGAAATATCCGAATTCTGAGAAGGATATGGCAGTTTGATTATTTCGTTATTTCTTTTTTTCTCTCTTTTGTTTTCGCCTCTTCATATGGATAAATTTTTGAATTTTTTATTCAATATTATTCTTCGATATATATATATTATTATATACCCACCGGCTATTGCTCTGACTTGTTCCGACGAGGCCCCCGTGGCCTTGAGTGCCTCTTCCAATTGCGTGCGCCTCTTGATCTCCAAGTCCAGTTGCTCTTGAAGTCTTTTTCTCGCCCGTCGCTCTTTCTTAACACGTTTTTGAAATAAAACTGCAACAATAATGGATAAAGACACTATTTAATTGAGTCCCAACTACGGATAATAAAAAACTTTAATAGAATTATATAAAAAAAAGTCTCTTAAACTTCACAATATCCATCAAATATTTAACTTCTCCAAGAAATATATCTGATTCAAATACCAAATAATCATATTACATTTTATAAATACATTTCAATTATTAATTTATTCAACTTGGAATAGAAAAATCATTAAACGAGGAATAAATAATTGTTTTCAATTGTAAATTATTCTGCTCCATGTTAACACTATCCATATGATAAATTTATGTGATACAATTATATTTATTGTTATTGAACAAAAATATATTGTGCTAATCCTCATCAGTAGGATTAAATCAATAAATGTATCATGGAAGTTCACGGATATAGATTAGGACAATGTTATCAAACTCTCTATTGTCCATCGTTTCACTCAGGTTTCGCTTTTGTCGATATATGTGTTGCTACACCTTCTCATTCTCTTCATCAACACAACGACAACATACTCTCCTCATCAATGCCAAATACATTCACACGCTCAGGTTCGTTTATATATGTGGTATTCATATTACTCTACAAGTGCTATAAAGTACCACCACTACTGTTACTACAATTATTAATACTATACTATTCCTATCACCTATATGATATACATATGAATTTACACAGATGCACATAGTCGAGGACAATCGCTGTATATATATATGAAGAACGAGGGCAGAGGATCCAGTTGCCCCGATGATATGCATCCTTCATACGCGATCGATTTGATCGCCGGCGGCTTCTTTGAACCTCTTCATACCTCCTTCTTTCACTCTTCCTCTCATCATATATGTATATACATACACGAACTCACTTGCTCTCGCCTTAATTATTTTCCATCACTGTGATGCACCGTGTCCAGTCATTGTCCGTATGCTCCTCCTCAGATTCTTCCCCCCCCCCCCCCCCCCCCCCCGACTTAAGATTATTTTTTTAATTCATTTCTCGTCAACCCGACAATTAACAGAACAAAAAAAAAAAAAAGGGCGATGAATAAATGTAAGAAATAAATTATCTTTGGCGTTGATGAAACTATGAATAAAATGTAGTACTCAGTAATATGAAGAAAAAAAAATGAATCTAATGTTAATAAATAAAATATAAATGTATAAAAAATTATTTGGGAATTAAAAACTTAAATGTAAATAAATATTGTCCCTTTACAAATTAAATTTACAATTAATTATTAAAAATTGTCAACATTTTTAATTCTATCCCCCAAGTGTAAATAAAAAACCGTCAATAAACAAAATCTCCACAATTACTGCTATTGAAATAATTTTTTTTCCCAATACCTATCAAATCGCATTCAACTATATTATTCCAAATTAATCCATTACGAAATATCATTAACCAGTTATAAAGTAGCGACGGTTAGTATTTACATGTGTGTGATATGTACACTACTATATACGCACAGTAGACTGTTTGAACTTGACAGAAGAGACAGATATGTAGAGAAGTGTAGGTGGTTCATAGCGCCCAAGGCATCTTTATACTTGTCTATATAATATATAATACGTTTATACTAAGCCACATCCTGCCATCTCTATACATATCCACATATTATAATTCAAAAGTGGGTGGATGTATTATGGAATAGAAACTGTTGTCTGTATCACTATTTCATATATATATATATATGTATATAAAAGACATGATGATATTCTCTTTCAATCTGTAAAAGGATTTACCAAAGATCTATCATGAGAATAAAATTACCTATACAGGAATTTAGTTTCAATGGGGTTGGGAGCCACTGGCATGTGATTGATTCCCAGCAGACAAGGCGCAGACAATCCCTTCTCCTTCGACACACCACCATGGCCGCCCCATTCTCTATCTCACTCAGTTTCTTGCCCTCTTTCAATATATAATACCTTTACCTTCACGTTTCTACTTATTTCACGTATTTTGTATCTTTATTATTACTTGTTTATTTCTTTTTTTTTCTTTTATTTCTGCAAAAATTTCTTTTGTCCCTCCTTGCACACTTTCTCACTTCTTTTACCTGAATTTTTCCACTTACTCGCGAAACATCAGAGGGTGTGATAGAGATATCGTGTGAAAGACAAAGAACGAGGGCAAAGAGTGAGATATATATGGGAGTCCTGCGCACGAGGACACAAGCGAAAGAAAGAAAAAGGTAAAGTGAGGGAAAAAAGAGATGGAGAAAGGTTGGGCGGCATATCGGGGTACGAAGGGGGGCCGCGAGCGCAGCATTATGATGCAAAGATGGCGCGGTGGCGGCACCCTAGAATTAGCCCGAGCACTCGCCATTGGCCGCTTGGCAAAACCACTCCTTCGGTAACAACCGACTGCATACATTGCATACTAAGGATATACACACGCAAAAGAGTAACGGAGAAACAAGAGTGAATGAAGAAAGATGGAATATTATATATATACATATTAAAAAGAGAAAGAAAAAAAAAAAATGGACAAGAATATATATATTGGCCGTGGACTCACACCCACTTTATTCTGTCTAATCAAAACACTTCGACTATGTGTGCTATTTCTTACTATTATTTTTTTTTTTTTCTCTCTCATACCCCAGATTTATTATGATACATTTTCTTTCTCTTATCCATCAATTTTTTTTTTTTTTTTTTTCAATCATCAACATTCTATTCGCTATGAGAAATAATGTATCATTTAAATTTTCATAATTGTCTCAATCAAGTGTTGAATATAATATTTGTGTGAAGAAAAAAAAATGAATGTAGGGGGAAATGTAATTTGAAGTAATATAATTGGACGATGGATCGTGGAACAATCACAAGGTGGAACATCACTGCTGGAGAATATATGAAATGAAATAATTTTGATTGAATAATATTTTTAGATAGATAATAATTATTTGTTTTATTTGATACTGAATTGGGATTTTTTATCAGTGTTTATTTTCTATTTATTATTGTGCTTTCTTTTGCGATTATTATTTTTACTTATCAACTCACCACAAAATATAAAAATATCGTGGATATATAAATTAGTTATTGACTTCATATAACAAACGTATCAACAATATACACATTTAACAATTACAAAATAGTGTGGTAATAAATTTAATATCACAATGTTGACCCAGATGTTCAGGAGAATTTTTTTCCTCCATTCTTATTATTCCTTTTCTATCCATCAACACAATTTTAAACTAATTGTCTACGTCAACTGTCCTTTAAATGATAAATGAATATTTTATTTACCACTACATCACACTATACATGAGTCACTATTACAGTATTAGTTTTATATACCCTCCTCTCTCGTCCATCACGTTTTGTCGAAGCAATCAACTCACTGTTGGTCATCTGAGTGATCGGTCCACACAATCGATGACGTGAGAGAACTGAGTTAAGAATTATATTAGGAAAGAATTCGTGCAGTCGCTTATAAAATCACAACTCACGTGTGTTCAGATGGGGATTTAACTTCGACAGATTGTAGATAAAATAACAGATACACAAGAGTGATGGAGATCGAGAAAGACGAAGTAAAATGAGAGGAAACAAAATAAATAAAATAGATAAAAAATAATAGGAGTGGTGCATTATTGAAGGGCGGGGGTGGTCCCATTAGATAATGCAGACAACACCAGTGAGTTAATATGAGAGGGAGTGAGAGAGAGAGAGAGAGAGAGAGAGAGAGAAAGTGATGGGGAAAAGAGCGAGAAGTTTATGCCATCGGACACGTCAAAATACATCAGCTACCGCTGTGCGCTCGGTCAGAAAGCCTTCGACCACTTCACCGTGTGGACTCCCCACGTCGTCGTTCAGCCACCGTCGACGTTGTCCTTGTATTTTATCCTCTCGCCAATTCCTCAGTGGCCTGCGCGCACGCGTATATGTATATACAGATATATACATATATGTATCGTGACATTAACACAACAATTATATTACACATCAATGCTCATCGTTATGTTGAATATAATCGAATATTGTTTCTTTTTCTTTTTCTAAGGTGTTATATATATATATTATATTTTTTTTTTATTATAGTTATGTATATATATATATGTAGTGAAGGAATTTATGTGTTGAAATTTTTTTTAGAGACAGATATTATGTTGATTTGATTTTAAGGATGACTATTTGTGGTCATATTTCCTTTTTTTTTTCATTTTTGTTCATTATATCGTTCATCAATATTCGTTATTATATAATATAAAAACTGAGAATGGAAATCGAATTTTGATCAGATGGATGTTTTAGTTAACCGATTGGGTATTGGTTAAAAAAAAAAGAGAGCTGAAAGGATTGAATAGAAACGGAGTAGTAGCGAAAAGTTCGAACAGGGTCAATATTGGACTTAGCATGTGGTCACTCTGAGATTAATATATTTTATGTTTCACTTGGACATGAATAATTTGTTGGGTGATTGAACAATTAAAGAAATTATGGATTAGAAAATGAAAATAGTGGTGATGAATTTAGAATAAAAATTTATTCACATTAACATGAGTATTTTTGTTCGAATTAGATATAAAATTCCAGTAAATTATCTTCGGGTGAAAATTGGTTAAATTTAATTGGATAGATCCAATATTCTTGATAATGCATATATATATTCTCAAATATTATACTACAATCAAATTCAATGTTTTTTTCTTCATTTTTTTAACAATACTCAACTATTTAATTCTTCCATCATAAAAATTTTAGTATATTTTATAAACATATAAATATACAAATGAAATATTTTTTTTTTCTACCCCAATACTTGAGTTTATTTTTATAGTAACAATCTTGGCGTCATAGCCAAACACGAAGCACGCGGCGTCCATTTAATATGCAAATGCCAGCGCGATTCTCGTCAGAAGCCGTCGAGAGGTCTTCGAGTCTTGCCCTCGGTCTACCCAAACAATCAGAGTCCATCCAGCCGGCGATCCAAGAGGGCGAACGATAGAGCAAGAGAGTAATAGAGTAAAAGAGAAACATAGAGGGTGAGAGACTGAATCCAATCAGGCCGTTGGAAACTAATATTACAACCACCATATAGACAAGCACCAAGCGTCTTAGTCCGTGTTCGTGTTTAATACAGCAAGAGTTCCCACCCTGTCAGCTATTTCTCCCTACTTCGTATAGAAGTACTTCACTACTCTCTCACTTGCTCTCCCCTCATTCTATTTTACTCCTCTCATCGTTATTTGCCAACGAAACAGCAATATGATTTACATTTTGTGGTTATATTGACCATTTCCGCCACCTGCACCAACTATAGACTATTTTAAACTCAGCAAAGTCAAATGACCGAGTTATTTTGCAAAGAGAAAATTCATAATTTTCCGCATTCTGCCACCGTGATCTTATCCAATCACCCACGGTTAAATATACAAATTTATCAGAAGTAATGTCAACACAATGTTGCAGAATTCTATTTTAGTTTATAGCAAAATGAGAATTGAAATATTTTCTGAGAATTTAATCACTCAAAAAATAGCGAATGTTTCAATAATTATCAATTTATATTTTTTCAAATTCTTTTCCCCATTATTTAATTCCACGGCAATATAACTATCTAAATAACACGATTGAAATTCATAACGAGATATAAACTGACGGAATTTAGCACAACCATAACCTGATGGTTGTAAGATGACAACTGGCAATGGTTAAGGGCTGGTGAAGGGTTGTAGAAGAGCACTTAGACACCCACTGCAATGCCAGCAAATCTCTCTTCCTCCCATAATCTTCCCACCCAAACACAATATATTTCTAGCTATGATTCTAGAGAGTGTCGTTGTTGCCTCCGACGGACAGCATCTGTGTCCTTATACATTCAGGGTCTTTCCTTTACTCATTCCCCACCCAATATATCCATACAAAGCTGTCTGCTGAATAATATTACACTTAACCCGTACCACTCGGATGATTATAGTTGGAGCCCAACGTCGATAGTAGTTAGAGCGTGCATCCTGTGTGAATGCTAATTCACGTGCCAACCGTGGCAGTATGGTATGCACGAGCAAGTTGAGGTTATATTATGAATCTATTCGAGTGCAAGAGATATTTTGGGTAAAGACATGAAGTCATTGCGATAAATATTCGTATACATGGATAAGTGTTGTTGGGGATGTAACAAATTTTCTCACGCAGTTGGCAATACACTCTTATTTATACCAATCCGTAAATAGATCAGATCAAACGAAAAAAAAAAAAAAAATATTAAAATATATTTATTAAAAAATGTTATGTTGACAGATGGATGAAACAATTTTTTTTTTTTCCTTATTCAAAGAAATAAATGATGTATTTACAAAAATTGAATATAATACAAAAGGAAATATTAGCAAAATATCAAATGGATATTTTAATATTACTATGTCGAATATAATTGTCAATTTATTTTCTGTATTAAATTTTTTGAATCTATCAATCATTATTGTTTTTCATTCCACACCACAACACTATGTGACATGTAACATTTCAAAAGCTGCAAAAATCCGTAAGCCCAAGTGAAAGGAAATAGATAGAAAAGTGCTTCGAATATCAATTTCGTTGGGACAACTTTTCGCCCTATACGAAAGTGTAGTTTCGCCAAATCACCCTAACAACATTTCCACCAACTCGTTCCACAAAAACCAACCCACTCCCCCCATGTGGCCCATATGGAAATGGAGATCGCTCGTTGTTGAAATCCAGTTTGCGAGTGGAAACATCCTCGAGAGGGTCAGCCACTCACACATCTCTATATCATTGCGAAGCTGGATCCGCTTTGTCAAACAAATAACATATCCTACACGTACACACTCTAACTTCACATCTTGTTGCGCCTTATTCACCCATTTCCGTCACCAACCACCATAAATATATATATATATATATATGTACATGCAAAAAAAAATCTATCCATCGATCCTTCTGCATATGTTGTTGTAGGGGTTGGTGAGATGTGAACAGAAAAAATAAAGAAAGAAAAATAATAAACGATGTAAACTTTGAAAAGCTTTTTGAGAGTCCTTCATATTATATGGGTTAGATATAATATACGATTCCATTGTCTCATACACGGCGCGTGTGGTCTCTCTGTGTTTGTGTGTATGCATAAAAGAAAAAAAAAACAAAAAGTTGAAGTATTTTTTTGTTCCATCCTTTTTTTTTTTTCTTTTTTATTTTTCATTCATCCACTTTCACTCTCTTGTCTCCATTTTGAGCTGTGGAAGATTTGTGATCGCATGAATTACCCTGGTAAAGTTATATGAAAATATTTACGTGGTCCTTATGTGCTCACGTCATTTGAGACATGGGTTCTGGTTACCAGTGTGTCCGGTTATCTCGAATGCATCCCGAAACGTAATAGCCAGTAATCAGGATTCAGTTTCGTACACGTATGTATTTGCACGAATAAATATAGTGAGGGACAATATAGAGAGCAAAAGGTTATAACTGTCTGTTATATTGTTTATTATTTACGGTAGAAAAGAAAAAAATATAGAAAAATAAAATTGTGAGAATTATTATCGTTATGAGATATGGGATTGAAGTATGTTAGAAGTGTGAAAGAAGAGAAAAAACAATATATATATATATATATATAAGGTTGCGGCGACTGTAAGGGGATTGTTATCTTTATGTACGCTCATCTTTTCGTTCTTTTACTTTATCAGCGCCAGGCAGTACCACAGTGAATTCTATTGCGTACATTTTGTATAGATATATACAAGATCATGCGTGTTTTATTGGCCGAAAACCGACAGATATCGGGATTATGTATGTGTGTTCACGTCACAGAAGAGACGTAAATGTTTGGGCGCGAGGGTTGCAACTACTGCGATAGAATATTGGTTCTTTCTTTCGTGTTCTATCTGGCTGATTTTTTTTTTATTCATATATGTATTCTTATTTTAAATAATGAAATCCAAACGTTTATATGTACAGCGAGGAAAAAAAAAACAAAGAAAACTGATTGATCTGAAATAATAATTATTTATCATCCCTATCATTCTCTATTTTTAACAATTGTATTTTATTTCGTAATTATTGTACACGTATTTTTAAGTTCTTGAACAATCCTGAGTGTCGAAAATCCATTTTAATTGTTTGAATAAAATTCCCATAGTATTCAAAGTGATTTAATAAAAAAAATGGTATAAAAATAATGAATACATATAAATATAATTGCCACTATTAATAAATAGATGTCTATTTAGAAATTAAGTCTGAGGAGTTGTTCGGATCGTTGAAGATGAATTTATTATAAAATTCATCGTAAAATCAATGGCGAATCCAATATGGCGTTTTAAAATCGAAAAAATGAGTTAATTATTCAAAAATATAAAAATCCTCACCCCAAACTTCATCTCCAGCAATTCACAAACTCCCCTCCCTGTGCATTAAATTCCAACCAATTCGATCAAAAGAAAAAACGTATCCATCAAAGGGTTAACTAATTATTTTATTCATCATTCTTTATTACCAAAAAAAAAAAAAAAAACAAGTTTCCCGCTCTCTTACCAATCATTTTCACCGTGAACGTTATACATAGGTATTTATAAAAAAGATAAAATAAAAAAAATTAAACATGAATTGGTTCGATATATATATATATATACATACATATATTACTATATCGATATTTCCAATTTTAATATTATTATTTTTTTATTTTTTTCCATTATTCTCGTCGCGTCGCTCGGCGAAGCCATTAAAAAAATAACCCAGCATTAGAAGCCATCCCCGTTTTATTTTATCGAATACCCCGGGCCGCGATTACTACACGATAACTATCTATATGTATATATATATATATATATATATATATTTAACCAATGTTTTATTTTTTTGCATCAAATTCTCGCCGGCTTCATCTCGCGCAACTGTATGCATTCTGTACTCCATTATTATTATATCAACGCGCAACTGTATATAACCCAAATGGCGAGACCGATTTATTTCATTCAGTTTATATAACGTATATCCTTCTTTCCACTCTTTCCATTTTTTATTCTCATATATAAATACCACCACAAGTGTATGTGTGAATTCACCCTCTTCACTGTACACATCTTGCAATTAACATTTTTTTTAATTTACCCAATGAACAACAGTGCAATTTTTATTATGGCCAATAAAATAAATTAATACCAATAATATATTTGTAAAAATTGAGTTGAATTAAAATTGATATTCAGATCCATTGTGTCTTCTAAAAATAATTAAATTAATGAATTAAATGTAAATATTGTATTGAGTTGACAATGTGAATGAGTAATTGAAAGGAATAGAAAAGAATTATAGTGATGATAAATTTATATGGGAATGTAATTTATTTTTTCAGTAAATATGTGGGGTATTATTCAATGTGTAAATATTATGTGTTTCCATTTTTTTTTTTTGTGGCTATCCAAAAACAACCCCCTGTCGTTTTTTTCTTTTATCCACACAGTAATAGTTTTTTCCCCCTGTCTAAACGTCACAAAGATTCTACCATACGATAATACGTATGCATCGATGATATTTCATTTTTCCCTATTTTTCTTTCTTTTTTGCTTTTTATGCGGGGCAAATAAAAAATATCGAAACCCAAAACGGCCGGAGTGATCGGGCGCCATGGGGTATTTTTTTTTTTTTTTCCTCTTTCTGTTACGTTTATCACGTTTGTGCGTTTAATACGTCGGTGGCTGTATACGAACAAGAATCACCACTCCTGTGGGACACACTCGACGCAATGCTAATGGCATTTCTTTTTTATCTCGATCTCGATGCGCGATATTTATTTTTTTTTCTTTTGCTAACCAATGTCGTGGTGATGGGGGCGACGATTGCCAATATCCAGTCTTTCACGCACTGGACAAACATGCGATAATGGAAAGAAAAAAGTTAAATAAATCACTACATACAATAATAGTTGAAAAAAAAAAAAAAAAAAATACTCAAATTAATATTATTCGTAATTATTTATTCATCTGTATAATTTATCGGTTGTTATTTATCTTTACGTTTGTAACATCTTGACAATCACATGTTCTTGAATTATCTGGTTCTTTTATTGATGGCTTAAATTGTTTATAAATGATAATGAAAAAATAAATGAATACACATTGTCAATAAAAAAATTTCTTTACAAAGACAATAATGTCTTTGAGGTTCTCGTTGATATTTTCATCTCATAACCTTCATCGAGAACACATGTTATCCTCATATGCACCCGTAAAAAAGGAAGTAAATATAGTAAAAGTGGTATGTATAAACGTCGTAGAATAGTATGGAAAAAAAAAAAAAATAAGGGAAAGAGAGAAAAAAAAAATTGTACTCTATAAAAATGATAAATGGAATTGGCCAAGGCATCGTTGATGTTGGTGACAACGAGTTAAGTGGAGTAAAAAAGAAGTGAAGCCACATAAGACTCAAGGGGTAATGGAGGGGACATAATAAGAGAGGGTAAAAGTGGTGAGACAAACGAGGGCGGAAATATAAACGCCACGACAAAGTCTTGCTGTGGATAGAAGAAAAAAAAAACAAACAAAAAAACATAAGACGAAAAATGTAAAGGGACGAAAGAACATAGAGATGTAGGGGCTGCGCGTATTGTATGAATTAAATTCTTAAAGTTCCCTTCATGTATGGTAGTAAGTCGCATTCCGCGGGTCCCTGAGGCTATACTATATACATTGGAAATTGCCTCCTATATACAACTACTCCCCTTTTTAACCACCCACAACCAGCCAATATTAATTCCCATAAATTTTCTTTCAACGAGAGCACGAATATACATATAATATCTTGAACAGCAGCACAGAACAACCCCACCAAGTTCTCGTCAATGCTCTTCCCAAGAGTGAACGCACACGTTTTTTTTTTTTTTTTTTTCATCTCCTTCGTTCTTTATTTTTTTCTCTCTTCTTTTCACATGGACCTACTGTGTTTGCCTTTTAATCCAAACAGTATGCAAAGAACGTTATTTCTTATTTTTTTTTCTCTCAATGCAAAAAGCTCCGGCAAAATATACAATGTTATATTTTCACTTCTCCATTCCATTTATATATTCGTCTATATTTTGTTTTTGAAATATTAATTATTTTAATAATAATAAAGCGAAGGGAAAAACACTATTGCACATTTCTCTTCATTTCGTATTTGTGAAAAGACATGAAAGTGCAAGAGAATTTTCACCTCTGAGTTTGTTCTGAGAATATAAGAAACCAGTTTTTATCTTTGCGTTCGTTGCATTTTTTTTTTGTGGTCCCCCTTTTTTTTTTTTTTTTGGTTTTGTTTATAAACCGACTGATGATGATGGGGCGTGGAGAAAGAAGTGCGGAACGTTCAAAGGTTATATTATAGAAAGAAGTGAATCCAAAGATGTGTAAGAAAAAGAGGAATGGACTTGAATCGTCACAGAGGAGAAGAAAGAAAAAATCACAGAGAGCAAGTAGGAAAAGGAAGAAAAGTAGTAAAAGAAGTACAACCACGGGCAGTATGTTTATACAATGTAATAGCTCGCGTGTCTCATTGTGGTTTTTTTGATACAGGTCCGTCACTTGGCCATTCCCTTTCGTCTCTACAGTTTGCACTCCACTTTATCACGCCCTAAGATTGCCACATTAAAGATCCAGCAAAGGGAATTCCCAACCCTGTGTCAGTGCACAGGGGCGCGCTCACTCTCAATTCACCCACACACACACAAATTCAAATGGTATTGCGCAGATCTTTCTTTTCTTTATCTCGTCATATATGAAAGGATTGCAATTAAAACTGTCCGGCGGAAAAAAAAAAGAGAGAAAAAAAAAAAAAAAACGTCTGAAGAGTTATGTGATATTCTCTCTTACTTTTTCTATTCCACTTTGTGTGTGTGTATGTGTGTGAGTTTCGAGATCTCGACGAGATTCAAACGACACCGCCGCAAGTTATCTCTTTGATTTGTCGTTCTATTCACTGAGACTGATTATAAATTTCTGCTTATCATTCTTTTCTTTTTGGTTTCATTCCACTTGAATAAAAGTGTGAATTAGTTACTGAAAGAAAAAAAAAAAAAATTGATAACTCAGGAGTGCAAGTTTCTCCCCACTCAGTTCATAACTCTACTCTCAAATATTTCTTCAATGAATAAAAAAATTATACCAAAAAATATTGAGAGTAAAAATTTAATTGTAACATTGAATTCGGAAAAAAAAAAAATATATATTTGTCATTTTATTCATAGCTATAAAAATATTAAAAAGTGAAAGTGATCAATAAAAATATCAATTTCAATTATTATCATGTTCATTTAATCAATCATAATAAAAATATTTATAGGTGCAAATTATTTTTTCCATCACCTTTCACTTATTTCAATTATTTTCATAACTTTGTGTCAAGTGAGTGGCAAAACTTTATCCTCTTTTACAATCTTGAATCGTGTATAATATTAAATACACAAAAATAAACTAATTTATCGTGAAGGAGAAAAAGAGAAGGTGAAGAAGAGGATAAAAAGACGAAAAAGGATTAAATATAAAGAAAAAATAGCTATGGGGCAGTTGCAGGCGATGACAGGTGGAAGACGCAGTGTATGCAGGGTGGGCCCCAGTTGTGTTTTAAACGCGGCCCCAAAGAGATATCGTCTTACTCGTGCAATAACCTCCCATATTAAAGTGCACACCTACATATATATATATATATATATACATATGTCGATAATAATTTTAGTGGATGCACAGACGGTTAAAAAATAGTGTGCAAAAACAACAAGAGAGAAGCCCTTTATATTCATATATAACTTCATTGAAGAGAATCATGAGATTTAAACGGACGTTGATGAAAACGATCGTTCTCATATCGAACATTATAACGAGAGAATTCATTGATGAATAAGTCCGGTTCAATATGCGTTTCATGGGAAGAAATTGCAGTTAGGTATCACTCGAGAAATAAAAAAGGCTTCCTTATAAAATATACACTCGAAGAACACGAAGAGCACAAAATTCCAAACACAATACCTAAAAATATTCGAATACAGAAAATACAATATAAATAATTCTCCTCTTTTTATTTTTCATCTCTCTCAACCATCCAGAAAAAAATCCCACGTCACTTTTATCACCAAATGCAAACACTTTTTGATGGTTCCATTGTTGTGTAAATATTCTGTACGAATTTTTTTTTCTTTTACTTTCACTATCAAACAAAAAATCCAAAACCAACTATGAATATACGTTTATACTGTTTGTTCTTTTTTTTTTTTTTTCGGGGATATTTTGTGTCATCATCCAATGACCAGACAATAATTTTTGGGTTCGTCGCTTTCGTATACTCTAACGAGCGAGTGTAGCGATACTTTACACTGCATTGGTTGGACACATCGACGATTCCCAATAATTGTGAAACGAAAGGCAATTTTGGGATAGACGTACACATAACCATATTTTTTTTATACACATGCCTGTATATATATATATATATATATTCACCATATTTTAAGGTGAAATATTTGAAAGGATGGGAATAAACAAAGTATAACCCAAACACCCTACCATCGACTCTCACTCTGTGATATCTTCATATAACCGAAAAAGGTTTGTGCTTGTAATTGTGTCAAAGCAAATCTCCGAAATTTCAATCACCAAACGGGTGCGCATTCGTGCGCTTTTGCACTTGCTTCACCTCTTGTACACCCTCTTCTACCACTCACCCTTTTACTCTCAATATACAATCAACAGCACATACATATATACTTTATCAAACCATCCAGGCATTATATATTTGCTTTTCAAGGCGCGCACATTGTGATTTCTCTTTTACCCTACTCAAAACCAACCTCTCGTTTTGAATCTTTTGATTATTATCATTCTCTCATTTTCACTTGTACATTCACTTATTAATATTTACAGACAATTAAATCGTGGCTTGGTATTGTTACCCCTTTTTAATTCCACAGTCTCAACACCAAGACACGTTTCATACGTACACACAACCCTTGTGATACCAACCAATATCACATTAATATAAAATTAAATGAAGTTAAAAAAAATAGTAGAAAAAATAAATTATAAAAGGAAGAGAACGTATAAGGGTAAGATATAGCATTGTATTAAGGAGCCATTAGTTTATTGGCATCCATATCCCACAGGGAAACACACCCCGTTGGATCAGCCGGATGTCTATCATACCATGTGTACATCCAACGACTCAATCCCGTAACGTCTTCCGGCGCGGTATAAAAAAAAAACAAAAGAAAATTATATATCTACTAGTGTAACACCCAAAAAACCTGGGCGTATCCCTTCGGATAGATACGTCTCCATTAATTTACAAGCCCTGTTCCCATCTTGATTATGTTTTTTTTTTTTTCTCTCCTAATATTCCTCTCTTCTACTGATAGTAGCGTCGTTACCACCTGCCAAATGAATTATTGCACAGCGCGCCAAATTTTTGATTCTATCCAATTAAATTTGGTAATCTGACAGATATAAATTCCACCATGGAGTCTAACACGAAACTCTCAACTACGAGTATAAATATTATAAATATGTCAATACGTAAAGAAGATATTTGAACATTATCCACACTGTAGTTCTTTATTTTTTTTTCCCGACTAAAATTGCAATAAAAAAAATGATGTAAACATAAAAAAAGGGAAATAAAACACATATCAATTGAAAAACCATGTTTCTATCATTATAACCAGGTTGAGTATAACTCTATAACCATATAAGGGTTGCTGTTTGTATCGTAAAATCTTCCTCAGGGGAATTTGAAACTTGATGCAAGGTCTGTAGTAGCCCGAGGTCAGGCACTACTTCCGGGTCCGTGGAAAACCACTGACTGTCCGATGAATTTGCTCCTTGTCGTCTTTCTCTTATATACATCAACCTATCGTTCTCTATTCCTGTATATATATATCTATGTGAAATAGATGTATTTGTATATATACGTATAGTGGTCTCATCTCACGGTCCAACCGTTCAAGCGTAAGCTCTGCTTACTAAGTACGTTTTGCATCTTAGACGTTGCCCCGAGTTTAATTACAGGGCTTTGCTTTACCCCCATGGGCATCGATAGTTTATTCTCTGCATCTTCACTCGCATTTCCTCGATGCTGTGTTGCCTCGAAGAGATGCTTAGTGCGCGGTATACTGTGTCGTTTTAGTCGTTGTTGTTTGGATATATATATATATATATACATATAAACTTGAAGAGACTTGAAGAGAACGAACGAACGACGATGGTTGGTGGCCCCTGGCCGATAATGGAGTAAACGGACACGCCAGGTCGTATCGCGCGTCCGTTAGAGATGTACAGAATGCCCTCATCGACGACCTCAAAACGTCGCTTCGATGTATATAGATAAAATACACCTTTGGGCAAGCCTCAATGCTTTAAGATTGAAGAACCCTAGAGGCTTGCGTCATTCCATTGCGTTCAGAAGAGAAGACTTGATCCAAAGACAAAGAGGAGGTAGCTGATGGTTGTGGCTTCTCTTGGCTTGGATACTCGAAAGTATGAAGTATATATCAGTGTAGATATGCGTGCGGTAGTGATTTCAAAGCTTGCGGCAATGATAAAAGAACGAATTATGAAGTAATCAATTTTTTTGATATTTAATTTTATGATTGGATTTATTATTTGAATTATTGATGAGAGATTGGAGTTTATTTTTTGTTGGAATTTGATGTTTTTGGATAGACAAAAAAAATTGTCTTTACTTATTTTTATTTAAAATCGTGAAAAATAATATGAATGCTTGGAAAATTTGTTTTTTTTTCTTTGTATGCAATAAAGTGAAATTTTATTTCTATGATTTTCATGCAGAGTTTGCAGGGTTGGATAATTAATTCAACTTGTAATGACTGCTATATGTATTTATCACCCCTCAGTTACGTGGTGTCACTTCAATGAAAAATTAATAATTGATTTCACACATTGTACAATTGTATAAAGTGTGTTCATGACATTTGAAAAGTACAGAAGCTCGTTTGAATTTAATTTTCACATTATTAATAATTTGTTCTACCTTTATAGATTTCATTAAATTTTTTTCCATTTTTCGTTGGTCTTTGAACGTTATTGTGTGATTGTGTATGTCACAAAAACGACACATAGATTTTTGTTAAGTCTTTTTATTTTCCCTTCTTCCTGTGTAGTATTTTTTCCTCGTGTCATAATGTCATTTTTGTTTCGCGACAAGAACAAAAGAAACCGAGACAATATAAAAGAGTAGAAAAATGAAAAAAAAAACGTCTGAACAATGGATTGACAGGGAGATAAAGAAAGGGCAAAGGAAGCGAAAAAAAAAAAAAAAATTGACATAAATATAAAACACACTAGCAGAAGCACATCACGCTACATTTTTATATGTACACAAAAGGTTAATTCATTCGTGTGCTTTATTGCAACATTTTTTCCAAATAATTTTCTGCATACTCAATGAAAAGATTATTGGCATTTTTTTTTTTTTTTCCTCATCCTTTCATTTTATCAACCACAGTAGCAACATAGGCGTCAGCATGTGAACACTTTACGAGCGTAAATCATCGTCAAAAAGTCCGCCAGGTTGATTCATAATAATAAGACAAAAAAGAACGATACGATGGAAAAAAAATGGAAAGAAAAAATCCTAAGAAAAAAAAAAACCGCATAAAATTTCACCAATGACCTTCATGCTGAACTTTTGTGGCAAGTTCAAGTACCATGTGAGTATAAAGAAGATAGAAAATGTGCATGTGTATAGCTCAAGAGAGCCACAAACACATACACACACACACACATACAGCACAACTGTCCGGTATGCGTTGTATACGAAGGGGCACAAGAGTGAGAGTCGACAAGCGAATTGAATTTCAGAATTTATCGTGGCGAGCTTCCGTTTCGCGCGGCCTTTGTCACGGTCATGTGAAATAAACTAAAAGCTTTATGACCCAGTTATACCCGTCAACTTCCATATCCAAGAGAGCATTTACGAAGTAAAAATTAATTGGAAACACACACACACAAACACACAGTAAAATTGGGCAAAAATAAAAAATTGTTACCATCATCTCTACATCATAACACACTCATTCAAATAAATAGCGAAATAAACAATAATTGTTTGCTTTTAAATCCATTCAATTTCTATATCACTAATAAATATAAAATTAATATATTAAATTTTATTTATATCCAATTATAAAATAAATTCCCAAATGTTACAGTTGTATTATTAAATTAAAATGAATTGTGCAAAATGTGTTAAAAGCATTGGATGATACAAGACACATACGCAACGCAATGCGGCAGTTGCATCAGCTCGAGATAATTAGGTTTGAGTGCACTCTGGTCGCCGCAGTCAGTAACTCAGTTATCAGTGGACAGGCTGCGTACAATGGCTATCAGAACGGCATCAAACATAACGCATCAATTAACGTGAACAATAACCAAACCGTGGGAGTAGTGCGCGTGCGAGAGATGCAAAAGGGACGAAACGGGCAGTAGTAACAACGACCAGAGCCAGACCATCGATGAAATCAGATTGCTTGGTATAAGAGCGAGTGGGAAAGCGCAACAGAATTCATGTTCACTAGAGAAAGGGATGGGAACGAAATAGTTGTTTGATGCGAACGAAAGGGGCGGTTATATTTTATAAATATATTATAGAGTGGAGTGTGTACATACTGCTCTTTAATTTGATGCATTTGCGCTGTTGCGTTTACTGATGTAATTTAAAATAAATTGACAGGTGGTCTCTTATATTAAAAGTCATGGTCAAAATACTGGAGAGATTTCTAGTCACGATTTATTATTATATGTGAATATGTCAAGAGACTTAAAAAAAAAATGAATAACAACGTAAAATATCGACTTTTTTTATTGTATTGCACGACAAGAAAAAAAAAAAACGAAGTCAATACTAACCCAGTTTTATATAAAAGGAGTAGATTTATTGAAGAAGCCATGTTGAAGTGAGTGTCGATAATCAAATCAACCAGAAGAATTTTTTTATCATTAAAATGGCAGCCGTTAACTAACAACAGTTGTCGCGTAATACTTCTATCAATATGGAAACACTGCAACTACATTAACTCAAAATAATAAATAAATTGTGATAATTTAAATTCTCAAATATTCTACACCAAAATAAAATGATCTAAACAGTGTAACAGTTAAACTACCAATTCAACATCCACTGAGTCACTAAATAAACACGTTAAAAACTATATAAATATTGACATTTCATTAAAAATATATTTTTATTCATAAGCCAAATCTCCAAATTTATTATCAAAAATTTATTACTATTTGTATTAACTCTCTATATTTCTAATAAAATCCATCAAAGACGCATCACATCGAATGATGCGAATTGGTATCATCACCATCCAACAAATCCTATTCTCATAATCACCATCACCATCATCAACATCATCATCATCATCATGGCCATCATATGACGATGATCATCGACGTGCCGCGAATATTGTCGGTCTAGTATAATCGCATTAACGAACCGAGCATGGTACGCATATAGATAGTTAGCATGAGTATGAGAGGGATAGAATAGTGTACGCGCGCTCCAGTTGTAATGGAAGGCGTTAGAACGTCGATGAAACATTAATCTCGCGAGCGGGCGCGATGGCAATATTGGTCCTCGATGATATTCGGGGCACGAGCATTATAGGAGGCAGTGTCATTAGTTTGTCCGTGGTCTCTACACATTCTAACTCACCCTCATTGGTTTTGCTCTTTCTCACTCCACCCTACAAACTATCACTGTTCAACTCTCTCTCTCACTCTCTGTTGACATGTGTGTCTCTCTATTCTCTCCTTTCATCCGTGTGTGAACGCGTTCGTGCAAGAGAACGAACATCACACTGGACGTTGGTGCATATAATCAGCTCATGTGCGTGTGCATATAAGCATCAACCACGCAGTAACTTTGCCCATATTGTCTATGTGTGTCTGTGTTTGCTGTATATGCGTATGTATATATGTATTAATACGGGAGATATGCATCGCTACCAGTAGTATCGATATGCGGGAGCGCGATAATCGATTGCCGCATTCCTTGAGATGGGAAAACGACGACGCCACGCTTTGAATATATGATACGCGTGTTGTATATATATTCAATGCATGGAAATATATATATGTGTGTGTGTGTGTGTCAGTATAGATAAATATATAGATGAGGTAATGTGAGTGGTGTAAAAGATAATTTAATGAGAAAAATGATGAAGATTATAAATACAAATAATACAATGTATAAACAATATAAGATAGAAAAGAAATCGCAGGGATTTAATATTGAACGTGTAGGATGTATATATATGTACTTGTAATAAAATTGGAGATATGGCTAAAGCAGAAGTGAGTTCATTCACCGTGTGCGAAGACACGTATTTGGACAGTGTCTGACAGTGTATAAGAGTGTAAGAGGGAGATAGTACGGGAAACGATAATGGCTGGTATTAACGAGCCGCGGCGGGTGCGAAAGCACCTGGGCCCAAAATATCACCGCAATTAATGCAATTACAGTTTACAAGTGTTTTGGGTATGTATGTATGTATTTATATATAACTAGTGGAGTCTTGGGACTAGTACTTATATATGCATACACATATACATATATAACTAATTCAGCTGCTCTGAAATGGTGAGAAACTTTATTGCACTGTATAATATTTTCATTTGTTATATTTCATTGAAATAATTTTAACAAATACCATATAATTATTGCAGATGAATTTTTACAAAATTAATCCACAGCCATATTATTTAATTGATAGTATTAGTTACAAAGTATTTTGATGAGATATCTGAGATATGTCAATACAGTTTATGTATGTGTGTATATATGTAAATTTTGATGCTGAATAGATTATGCCCAGTGAGAACACGCTCTTGGTGGTTGTGGTCGGTATAATTACACAAGGACCCTCAAGCTCACATCTCGCGCGAAAACCGCGGACGTCTTAGCTCACAACGTCTTAAACTCATCATCCACACTAATGTTCTGCGTTCTTGGTATGGCCCTATATTATTTCCAACCCCCTGTCTTTCCTTATTCAACCACTATTGTACCCAATCCCCTTTCGTCTTCAGTAACTCCTAGAAATTGCCGAAATACCGTAATTGCCTGGATCAAGAGAGATTTCGTCCGAGTATTTGGTTTCTCTCTTGGATATTTTGCAGCTGTCTGGCTCACTGTTTGCACAATGTATTTGCTTGATAATTCAAAACGATCATCAAGAGGATTTTATGGTGATTAAATATATTATTAAATCATCAGAGAATATTAATAATAATTGTTTCTCATTTTTATTTTTTTTTTTGGTTGGGAATGATTTATTTATTCGTGAGAAAATATATTTGCAAATGTAGAAATTTATTCACAGATAAATCTTTGTGTTCAGCGAAAGAATTATATTGGATAATATTCACAATTTATAAACAAATATGAAAAACAAAAAATTTACCAACATTTTAAAACGTAATTCTCCATAAAATAAAATTCTCTGATGGATAAAACTAGATTTGGAATATTAAAACGTATGTGTAAACGTAATTTTTATAGATCATAATTAGAAAATGACTTTGTTTGATGTAATATAAATATACATAGTTAGTTTGTATGAAAGAGCAAATGGGTATGACACAAGCACAGGGATCAAGCAATTACGGTTGGTGCCATCATTGCGTCATTGTTAACAAGAAGCTTTAGTATAACATCCATACATAACAATATATATAAATACATAACATACATACATACACACATACGCATATGGTATAGGAACTATATATTGTGAGTAAATATCCATAGATGCATATACGCATCAGGGCGCAGTGTCGCAACAGGGTTTATTTGATCGGGACAATCATTCTGATGATTACAACCGAAAACATAATCGTTAGACTGTACGACCCATCAATGACTATGGACCATTCGCGGATGGTAAATTGTTGACGATCATGATGCTACCGCAGTCATGTTGGGGTTATGTCTCATCCCCCAATATATATATACCGATGATAAAACCATTTAGCATCAAATGTAACTCGATGACTTGTAATAAATATTTCCAGTAAAAATTTGAATGAATTTATATAAAAATATATATTAATTCAGTGATGTATTAATAATGATAAATATTTAATTACAGTTTGTTTGTCTTCTAGACGATCTCAAATAATTTTATTCGTCAAAAAGAATTGATTATAAATTTATATTTTAATGCTCATTATGATTTTATATAGCAATGACTATAGTCTTTATCTGTTAATGGTTATATAATATCATAAATATGTTCAGACATATAATTCTATGAAACGAGAGAATACGCCAAGGATGAGAATGGGAATAACGAACAGAGGGAAAAGGAATATATATATATATATATTGAAGAGGAAGATGAGGGGGTTAAAGCCCGTTTACTACTACACAGTAAGGGACCTATGCATAATAGAATGCTTTGGTAACAGTGGATACAGCCGTGCAAGAACAGACCAAACAGTGAGACTTTAGAGGGATGTTACTTTACGACGAGTTGCATTAAGAGCCGCACTTTGAGATACTCTCGAACACCCTTTCTACATCCGTTATATTTTATTAGTTCATTTCTCTGTCTATGCGCGCTCAACTTATTGCTTCTACTGTATATAATATTCACGCTGAATAATTAATAATTATTGTTGTTTTATTTTTTATGTTTGAAAATGGAAAATGAAGGAATATTGGAATATATAAAACTCTCTATGGTATCATGTGAAAATTATTGTTGGAATTAAATTGTCATGTAAAATTTATGTTATATTTAATTGATTGCATTTTTCGTATATAGCAATATTTAAAGTGGTTTGGAAAATATAAATATATATTTATATATGTGTATATAAATGGAAATGAGAATGATCCCTCTCGAGTAGTGAAAAGTTTGTGGTTCGAGGGTGACAAACGAAGGATAATAACTAGTTAGTGGTTATGTATAAGACTTTATTTATTTACACTTCTTCAAAAATGTAAATTAAACAAAATTCCACATTGATTATAGAATAATAATATTTATGTATATATCCTTCAGGCAAATTCTTGTCTCCATATCGTATTGGCAAGTGTGCACAAAGCTTTTCATACAAAACCACCCCTCAGAGAGATGTGCCATAGCAATTCCACAAATTTCATCTGAATTCCATGGTCGCCGAAAATTTCACTCGCGACTATGAATACACGATACAGAGTGTGTGCAAATGTTTTCAGTTATAAATATACACTTACCAAACAGGTAAAATTCACCATACACCCACACATATATTCCTTCGTATATGTAAATGGAAAATGCATAAGATATATGTATAATATCTACACACAATATATATCAACATATATGTGTATATACAGTGTGTTGTTGAGCGGTATTTCTTACGTGGCTTTTGTTTATTATCGTTATGCCACCGTACATTATTATGAAATACGATTAAGCAAGCACACAAGACTATAGAGAGAGAGAGAGAGAGAGAGAGAGTGAGAGAAGAGCGTGATCTTCTTCATCCCTGCATTCACCTCACTATCTCTTGCACAATATATACATTTAAACCATAGACTTGTGTTGGTTATATAGGAAGTAGACATGTTAAATATTTCAGTCTTTGAGAGGCGGAAAACGCTCCAAGATATGCGACTATATTTATTGAAGTATCTTCATACAACTCCATTATATATTCATATATAACCTGATAAATAAATGAAACATTAATGAAGAACAGAAAGGGAAAATAGAAAAAAAATTAAATAAGTAAAAATAATATTTTTGCATATTATTAAAAATTAATTTATTAATTTTTTTTTTTTCACAACCAGTTTTCTTCAATTTTATTTCCCTTTTACAGGTGGAAGATTTCTGTATACCATTTGCCCGGCAGGCTGCATTATTTTATTATATATAAGGGGAATAAATAAAGAGGTAGCAAGAGGGTGAGAGGGGCTAAATGTATAGTAGCAAAGGCCACTATATTTCTATCCGGTTAACCGAGTATAATTTAGCCCGTGGGGCAAGAAATTCGCAGAACTTTGAGCTTGCGCGCGCGCGCGAATTCATTAAGCAAAAGCGAAAACTATTTTCCCAAAGATGCTCTTTATTTATCCATATTTATTCTCCATATATACATATATAAAAGTAAAAATTGTTGGAAATTTATCCAAGAGCACCCCTCTAACAAAATAAAAAAAAAGAAAGACTTAGTTCAAAAAATAATTCCTACTGTTAAGTTACATAATTAAATAATCTCGTCATCACTAAAATCAATTGCAGAATAATTACATATTCAAACAATTGCGTAATTTTATCAACACTTCATTTGAATTTAACAATACCCGAGTGATTTAACAAGTAAAAAGCCCCTTAAAAACATGAGAAAAAATTTTGAACATACACTTTCTTTTTTTCTCTCCCATATAAACATTATTATGGAAAATAAACACTGGCACATTTTGCATATGGGCCAGTTAATATGGTGTGTCGACGCATTTCTTTTTTCTTCACCGCGATTATCCGTTAGTGCGCGCGACGAGAGAAAAAAAAAATAAAAAGAATGAAGATAGTCGAGAGAAAAAAAAAAAAAAAATAGCAAGCAAGAGGAAAAGAAAGAGAAAAAGAGAGAGATAACACGCGAGGCGTGTGCAATGTACTGTATATTACCTCGCGTTGTGCGTCTATTTTTACGTAAGGGGATTGGTATATAACCACGGACGCGTTGCCAACCGTAATATTTTCCAACGTGACGATATGAGATGAGTGAAAAAGAGAACGAGAGACGTGTGTGAAAGTGCGCGCGCGCGCGTTTGTCTGCCCCGCGTGCAAGCTCCTCGTGTATATACAATGCATAAACGCTCGCCCGAGGGCGCATCAGCGCATTAACAATTATATTACAGAAGCTCACTGTTATGCGCCAACGAATTTATATGCGTGTGAGGCCTGCCACAGAGATATAGAGAAGAGGCAACGGTATATAACAGCAGCATCATCGTTCATATGTAGCGGGTGTAGTAACGCCTCCGGGCCCTTAAGGGGATGGAATAAAACTAGAGGGTTGTAACGTCACTCGAGAATTAAAAATGAAAGAAAAAAAATGTAAATTGAAATAAATAAATTCACAAGCCAACAAAGTTTTAACATTTAATTCTTTCAATTTTGTCAACTTATTTATCTGTAAAATAAAATATTGATTGTAAATAATTACTGTAAATATATATTTATTGTTTTTATTTTTTTTTTTTTTGTGATTTGTAAGTGGTTGATGAACGCGTGGGCAAATGGTTGTGTTCTATACTCTAGTTGTTGTGGCGCTACATGAGAAAGTGTAGCGAATGAGTATGGAGAAAGACGTAACGTCACGAGTATATACAGTAATAGTAGTTGAGGCAGGACTTAATTAAACAGCGAGCAAAGCCAGCTTAGTTCACAAAGTGACCGCAACATCCATGCATGTAGCAAACTCGTAGTCCCTATTGGTTCAACATCGTGTGATGCCGTTTCAAGGGCTAGTGTGTGGATGTGTGTGAGTGAATGAAGAAAGATTGAGTGAAATGCAGTTGGTGGTTTAGAAGCTGGTAACATTGAGAAGCGAGATGTTGATCCTGTATTGACGTGACATAATACAGAGCTGTAAAACTTAATATTATCCGTGGTTTTTATTATACTGCGAATATAAAGGGTAGTTGCAATGGTACAATATAATTTTGAAGTAGGTTATCGTTACAAATTAATTACCAATGCTTTTAAAAGACTTTGATGCTTTACGATAGGAAACAACACACTCAGATTTATGGTGTAAAAATTGGAATCATAGTATTGATGAATTTAATATTGTAAATGGAAATATGGATAAAGTTGTAATAGTAGAAATTGTGTGGAGAGCTCTTGAGAGAAGTGGAGGGAAATTGCAACCCTTAACCGGGCAATTTCAGCTGAGATTCAAATCCTCCCACGATTCTGTTTCTACTTAGGGTATATAATGGTTTTATCAGAACATATAAATTCATTTAATATTTTACGATGTCTAAATTTTCTCAACTCTTCTCTGATTATTCTTCAAGTTTTTTTTTTTTTTGTGTCAGCGTAAAATTTTCCGCTCCATTCCCTTAAACATACACACATTATACAGTAACGTGATTAATTAAAAAAGTGAAAAAACAAATTAGAAACACTCACGAAATAATTAACAGCCAACTATCTCCATGCACAGTTAGTTAACTTTAATTTCAACCCTCTCCCTAATGTAACTTTCTCTCTCACTCCTCGATCTCCTTTTTTTTTTTTTACCTCTTTCAAGTTCCTCCCTGCTAACCAACAAACTTACAAAAGAGTATGTCGGAAAAACTACCCTTGTCGTTTCACACGAGAAAGATGGACATAAATATACTTTTACTCATTTGTCTCGAGCACTTCAACTCTCTCTCTCTCTCCCTCACGTTTTATCTATCTTCAGCTCTGAAACGAAGTGTATCGCGGTCACTAACAACCCCTCTTCATGTTTAAAACACTTTAGGAGGTGTCATGGAGAATCGCGAGAGTGAGAGAACAAGAGAACAATATAATACCATAGTAGTCAACCAATCTCTTTCCTCTCTATATCATACAGTGAGAAACAAAATGAGGGATAAAGATAGACGAGTCCTTTTCCCCTTTTGGCATCACGTTGAAACACAACGTATGCACGTTGGTACCTCATCTATATATATATATACACACACAAACACATGGAATCCCTTTGTGAGTGGCTCGGGTTAACGTAAACGTTATATACACCACACAGTCATCTCTCTTGCTCGTGTTCTGATTCACTGAATCTTTGGATCTCGTACTAACCCTGAGAGTAGTCGTCTCTTGGACACAACCAATATATAAACCAAAGAGATCGGACACAGACATATAGATACATGGGGTTGGTTGGCTAACGGGGTGCGAAACGAAGTCACAACAGTGGACAAACATTAGGAAGCCTGGTTCGATCTTGTTGTCGTTGTTGAGAGAATTGTGTGTGAGACTTTGGATATATAGGAATATTGTGTGAACACACATGAATTCAGGGGGAGAATATGAGTGACGATCTCTATATGTATGTATTATATGTATGGGTGCTTGTGTTAATGTTTAGATGGGGAGAGAATGTATGGTTACACCCCTTTGTGGCAGTTTAGCGTTTCATGTTGTATTCCAACTCATTGGAAATTAAAGGAACTTGAAGCTTGCGACAAAGGATATGAGGTTGCAAAAGAGAATGTGCTTTAAGAATGAGAATAGATTTTTGCTCTGTGTTGAATTCATTTTGATAAATGTAATGAGAATTATGTGATGGTTTTATTAAGATTTTTTTTATTTCACTGACGTTATTAATTATCTATTGTTTATTTTTGTTTGTTTGGAATTATTGTTGAGAATGGTGGTGGAGATGTGATGTGAGAATGAACTGTGACAATTTTGCTTCGATGAGTATTGAGAGAGGTATTGAATTTGTATGGGAGGTTTGAAAATCCCTGGGGACCCAATTACACCGATATCCGATCCCAGCATTACTCGTTGGCTAATTTGAGGGTTGAATTCGTGTGGGGTATAAATCTCAGTCCGGTTGATTGTGCAGTTATGAAAGATATATGACATTTGTTGAAATGTATTCATATGCATATAGATGTGTGAAATATAGAGGGAATATAGAAAAGTGGTTGATTGTAGTGTCAAGTCATGATTTTTATGATAAAAATCACGAGTAATAAATATTCTCTATTATTAATTCTTAATTGTAGTAGAGTGGTTTTTTTTACAACTTAATTGACAGGGGAATTATGAGAACTGATTAGTGTACTTCTCAAATATGGTGAGCTATTGTGAAAAAATAATTTTCATGTCAAGAAAATTAATATCAGAAAAGGAATTTTTCAAATGAAAAAGTTTCGGCTTTATCAAATTAATATTTATGCAACTTATCGTATGTTTATTTATATTATTTTTGTTTTCACATATATTGTACTTGGTAAGGATAATTTTCTGAAGGGAAAGGACGAACTGCATGTTAAAGGTTTCTCCTTCAAGCTCTTCCATCAAAGTAACAAAATAGTTTACAGCTAATTACACCGAAGCCACTGTTCCTTGTAAACTGCGTGGAGAAGCTTGTGCGAAGTAGTTATACTTCCACACCACTCTCGTCATCCACCATCTGCTGTTATAATTTGTGCGGTTTTGTTTATATATATATAGGTATGTACATACACACATGAAAGCCATATAGCAAAAAAAAAAAAGAAGCGAAGAATTTTTTTTGTTATATGCAAAATAATATGTCACGAGTGTAGTGGGTGATTTCATCCAGAACCGCATCATTTCTCTCGCCCTCTCCCGTCTCTCATTTTGCAGTATGTATATATATATATATATATATTTATTTATTATTACACAATTTCAACTGTGGCTTCTGGTATGTTTGGATTATTAATTTCATCGATCGCGTGAGAAACGATAAGTACCATGTGTATTGAGAAAAAAAAATTGCCTTTTTTTTTTTTCGTGCGGCCAGCGTGAGAACTGTTTATTTATTTTCATATTCAATTTTTGCGTTGTTCTCGATTTATATACTTTTCAGTTTCTATCTTTTTTTTTTTTCAATCACTTTTTTTTGCATCAAACATGCCTGCAATATGTTTTTGACGTCACACATATAAAAACTTAATTTCAAAGTCTATTTCATTTTATAATATGCTAAAAATTCTAAAGAAATAATTATCGTATCCGAAAATGTTTAATTAAAATAAATAGTAAAATATTTGAAACTTTGATGAATAATCTGTGAATTATTTTTAAGACGTTAGTGTTAACAACTATTTACTATTTACAAATACCATTTTACTTATTGACGTGTGATTGTGATATACAAAGTGTGTTGTAATCGAAGACATTTATTACTGCAATAAAGATCCTTACATAATTCTTCGTTGTTGAAGACGCGCGCGCTCGCGCATATGGCTCATTTCAAGGCGTCACCCTCGCGTACATTTTACACTATACAAATATATCTATACAATATTGTGTAGCACCCGCGACAGGGAAGAAAATACCCAATGTGACTCGACCCCTGGTGTATAAGAGACAATAAAACTTGCGTTCTACACGCGATGAGGGGTTGGGTCCCGGAACCTTTAGCAAAATGTCAAGCAATCCGTTGAATGGGCTAATGTCCTGTTTCCCCTGTAAATCTTTAACGATATTCGTCTATATATTATCGCAATGAATGTGCAAATAAATTGCCCTTCTCATTGATTACCCATCACCAGTTACATCATTGTGATCACAATCTCTTTAAACAATACAAAATTACTTTCTACATAAAATAAATAAAAATAAATAAATAAATAATAAAACATTATGTGCAAGCAAAGTGAAAACACTTTTATTATTATATCGTCGTTGTTGTCGTTGTTGAAAATATATGTTAGACCCCAAGGGTATATAAAGACAGATATGTCAGACAAAACAGTTGACACAGTGTCGCTTACAAGGCGAGTCATTACTCGAATGAGTAAAAGAGAGAGAGAGAAAGCTTAACAGACATCAGTGTTTTATATATATATATATATATATATATATATGTATGTATACGTGTATGTTTGTAGGAGCATACACGTTAATATTTATAAAATTGCTTCATCAATCATCCCACGTACAACAAGATCGCGAAGAGTCACAAATTACGTATCGTTTTTCCAACCTCCTTTGTGTATGTTCTGTCTTATTGTCGATTGCATTCAAGTATGTATTTTTTTCTTCTGGTAGGCAGTACGAGAATATTTTCATTGAGAATATTCAAGACGACAGTGAAGGAGAATTGAAATGAGAGAAAAAAACACTGAAAAATATAACTAAATGATATCAGACAACATAATAAAAGAAATTAAAAATATAGATCAATATAAAAATGTTGAGACACTATTACACGAATTGTGTACAGTCCAAATAAAGCAATGATATAGAAGAGTATTCCTTTCATTTGTGTCACACATTATCTCTATCATCCGAATACAGAAATATATATATAAAAACAACAATCTTGGCGAGTAAGTTCCGGATAGGCACGGTCGTTTCACGTACTAGCTGTCATATTCATGTATTGACATTGAGAGTCAGTTGACTAATGGACTCTATGTTGTCGCAAGCTCATGTTACCACTGGGGTTGGGCTTTTTTTTTTTTTTTCGCACAATTCCTTTTTATTTTTTTTTCCGACAAATGGATGTTCTTTTGACATTCCTACTTTTCCACTTTCGTTATTTCTCATCTCGTTTTTTTTTTTCCGTTCGTATAAAAATACCAAGAGCATAAATAATGTATTGATATCACACTTACTAATCAAATATAATATATATTATTATTGAAATCCAATTATAAAGTATAAAGTAATTTATAGAAGACATTGAAGCTCAATATCTATTGACGTCATTGCAATTCAATCTGCTATGTGTATACATACCGAGGGGGAAAATCAAAATGGAAGAAAAAAAAAAGAGTGCAGTCATTCTCGAATCATCAGACATTTCCTCCATTTTTTTTTTTCTATCAGTCGCCGTGTCTAATACCCTATACATGGCTTATTTCCCTCGTAAAGCTCTTGCGGCTCATCGACTCGATGAATTTATCGTCAGCCAATCATTCTCCCGCTTTCAAACGTGACATTGCGATGAACAAAAATTCCACTAAAAAAAAAAAAATCCATTGTCGTGTGCTATCGTGTTATTATTATTATTCATTTATTTATTTTTTTTTCTCCAGTATTTGTATTCATTTTTTACATTTTCAAACTATTTTATATTGGAAAGCATTCGGTGACATTTGAAAAATGAGTATTTTGTGCACTGTGGAAAAAAAAAAAAAAGAGTCTCGAGTCATCGATCTTGGATTATACATCGTTGTGATCCGTTTGTCAACCATGTGTGCGGATGTGTAAAGTGAGAGAGAGAGAGGCAGATAGTGAAGAGTAGCCCAACAGCCAGGCCCTCTGATACACACTAACACATTTTCCTCCCTTAAACCGTGTATAACCCTCTCATCTGGACCATAGTGTATCCACAAGCGTACAGTTACCCGACACGTATTGTCAACGGCCATATTTTATTTACGACTTGATATTGCGCCCACACACTGAATCCATAATGTTTTCATATATGTATATATAGATTTTGTGAGCGTGATTGTGCGGATATGATACTTGATATTCGAGCCGAAGTGTTTGTTGCTGCGGTTGCAAGATGAATTTTCCACATATTGCAGGGTGAGAGTGGATCATCAAACTTGTTTTGCACATGCTGACATTTCGAATGAATCATTCAAGGTATTTTCAATTCATTCGAGTTTAGATTTTCATTCAATATTTACAATATTATTATATTAATCAAATACACTAAAGTTTCATGGAATTTGTTTTTTTTTTTTTATTGTCATATATACTCGGTTAACTAACGATTAATTTTATAAACTCTAAGATATATATTGTATCAAGTGAAGACTTTGCGATTGTATGAACGCTGCAGTACTGGTTTCGGTTTAGACTATGTGAAGGGTTTTGGATAAGCCGCGGTCAAAGGAACCAGCCCATAAACACGAGACAACTATTCTATTACCAACTGACATCCGATACAAACTTGGTTGAGCGATCACGGCCTTTAGTTCGCTTCTGTTCCTTCGTTCCATTTACTCGCGCAAGGATCGTAAGGCGAAGGACAACGGAAAGTAGGACGGGGGTAGAGGAGTAGTAAATGTTGTTGGATATAGAGGAAGAGAGAGAACTAGGTGGTAGTAAATAGTCAGTCTTTGGTATATACTCTCGCGAGAGTATAGTAAAGTGATAGAGTGAGAAAGAGAAAGCATCTCAACGGATAGAATAATAGGATACACGATGGAACCTCCAGCCAACGGTACCTATAGTGTAAGGGGGTTGAGTTTATAGCATATAGTGTCTCTACGGCTTCTTGATTTATTACCAAGTGAACCCCTTGAGTATGAAACCCGTTCGAGACATTCGATATACACCCCCTCACCCCTCATTCTTCCTTCATCATCATCGTCATCATCTTCTTCATCTTCTTATATCTCCTCATCTCTCAACGAGATTATTACATTGCAAATCCAATCCCATTCTCATTTTAATAAATAATTCTCGAAGGTTGCTGATTTAACTGTTTCTGTATTCACTTCAATTCATATTAAATATAGGAACAAGATTTTTTTTTTCTTTTTTACGGTAGAAAGTTATATGAAGTGTTGAAAAGATTGGAGAATTTAAATTCTGTCAACGTACATTTAATTTTACATACACAAAACATCTTTCACACTTTACCATAAATTAATTCAATAAACGTTTATGAAATTTTTTTAAAATTTTAATAATGTTAAAGACATTATTTTTTTTTTTATAAAAACTCACCCCTTGTTTTCTGCTCGTCTTGTAATTGTCGCTCGAGACTGTCCTTCACTTCCCTCTCTCGTAAAACGTCCATTTTCAGTTCAGCTGTAAATAATCAAATAAAAATGTAAACTTTGTTTGGAACTTTCGTCTTGTTCAATATTTAAAATCAATTGTGAATAAATGGAATGAAAAGTAAAAATGATAAATTGAGCGGAATGAAAAGGGAAAAAAAAAAAGAGGCCAATTCGTACTCGTTTAGGTCAGGTTAATTTGACAACGAGAATTCCAAGATCGAAGGGTGCAAGTTGCATGAGGAATTCACCCTTCTTCTTCTTTCACCAATGTGCAGAACGTCAAGACACGGCGAGCTGGTGATGGAGGTGGAATATCGTACGGTTCGCTTGCTCCGTGATTAAATCCAACAGCGATGGGCAGACCAGAGCGCGCATAGTTACCTCTAATAGAATTATATTAAGACATGGAGATTCCACTCCATCTTTGTCTATTGCCCCATGCACTACTACTGTCTACGGTGGTACCTCTCTCTCTCTTTGCTCCTTCGTACTTTCGAAACAAGGAGAGAAACGTTTTCTATCTTACTCTATCACTCGATTGCAACCCCCAGGGAGCCACCACGCTAAATTAGCCATTTCGAATCTCGGCAGAGGGTCGTTAGAAACAAAGTCCAGATATATATACGCGCGATGGAATATTCGTGGGATGAAGGAAAGTCCGGGCGATAGTCAGTTAACATTGTTCGCAAAACGTAAAATCTACTGCCAAGTCGACAATAATTTTATTTATATTGAATTTAAATGGTAGAAAAATGGTTAGTGTTTAATGATAATAGCAATTTGGAATTATTGTTTGATATCATTAAAAAAAAAAATTCGGTTGAAGACAGTGTGATAATTAGAACTTGACATAATTCCCATCACACTCCAATAATGTCAATATAATTGAATGAATTGATATTTAAAAATAAAAAATTGTGAACGTAATTGAAATAATTGTTTATACGTTTTTTTTTTTTCTTTCTTCTATAAAATCACTTTCCACAACCGTAAAGCATAATAAAACGTTTCTGGCTCCTAAATCAAGCTAATTCGGTTTAAGGTGAAAAGAATAGAATGAAGAAAAGAAAAAAGCGAGGGTGCAATTGAGAAAAAAAAATACTAAGGGTCGCAATTTTTGTTTCTTTTTTTTTTTTTTTCGTCTCCTCTCTGTCGCGCCCCTCTCACACTTGTTCCACTGGCGCTTTTTCATCGAGCACTCTCACCCTTGCTGGTGCGCGGGTCCAACGATCCTCGAATTATATGTTTCGTGGGTAATGAGCCAAGCAACTCGTAACGCACAGCGTTTTCGCAGCCTATAACAATTTTTTTTTTTTCGCTCGCACACTTGATTGTCTCTATCTAACAAACACCAGAAATATTGCTTATTAAATCTCTCACTAAATCAAACGATATTTTCATATTATATTAATAATTATTGAATTATTAATTGAATAAAATTAAATTAAAAAAGAAAAAAAATGCAACATAGAATGAATGGAGTAGATAAAAAAAATTCAACGAAGGGAAAACTATTAGTTGCTTCATGTGTATGTATCCATATATGTGTATAGGTTATATGCAATATAACCAATTGTATTTTGCTTATAAAGTACACATTTTGATGCTGCGAACTCTTGACGACCGGCCGTTACCAAGATTCAATTTGAATACTAACCAGAATAGAAACTTCATCCGTGTTCGCTTTATTGCCAATTTCGGGCATGTTTCATTCACTTTGTATCATCACTTAAATTATCATCCCTCTCCTTTTGCCCATTTTCATTCACACACACACACACACACATGCACACATTATTCGGACAATAAATAACCACCATAAATTAATTCAACTCCATCACAATAAATAATTACAGTAGAAATATTTTCAATAATTTCTTTATAATTTTTCTTTTTCATTATTACTATTTTTATTTTTTCTTTTCACCACGATTCAATTCAATCCATTTTATCAAATTCATTCGCTACACCTGGGAAATATTTATACACATTAAATAAATCCATAAGGGAGACATACATCATATACCAAACGACTTTGTGGCGTTGAAAAGAAATTATTTTCAATAATGCAAGTGCAAAGGGATATTGTACATTGAAATTATGCTTGGTGAGCATTAAAATTGCACGAATTAATATTGGGTGGAGTGGTGAGACATAGTCTCGTTACACTTAATGGCCCAATGTGATGTGTCATGGGTGGTGATAGTGGTAGTTGGTAATAAAGGTGTAGTGAGTCCATGGTGTCTCGTGTAAAATTTTATTTCAAACACTTGAGGGCTCGTTGGCAATATATCTATTGATATGCACCGTTATGACACCCCTGTGACAGGTTCTTACACGTCTTATTATACCTATGTATATAACTACTTTCACTAACCAACCCCCCCACTCGTGTTTCATTTATTCCCTTTACCTCTTATTCACCATAATGTGCACGAGTCTCAGCATCATTCTTATTTCAATTATAACGAGATACTGCGCGAGCAGTTATCGTGGTCTCGCATCATAAACCCCCTTCCCTGTTATAGAATAACGCGACTATATAAGCAAGATCAGCTGAACCAGGAGAGAAAGTGAAGATGTATTGTAGATAGAAACATCGGAGAATGGTTGAGAATATTATTATACAATTCCTGTAGCATGAAAATTGAAGCGACAACTGCTGGCAAAGCACGAGAGAGCAATTAATATCCAATGAGTCGTCAATTTGAATAATCGACGTTGTCGTTAATTACTTTCTCCGTTATATCCCCTCGTGCGCTTATTTTCTTCCACGATCGATCGACATTTGCAATCTCACAATTTTCCACGAATTATTCATGTAATATATATTTATTTTTGTTTTTTTAATGTCAAGCTTGAGAAATTATTTCTCAATACTAATATTTCTTCTTCTATTATTTTATTTTGATTTTATTTTAACAGAAGTAATGCAGTACTTCTTGGATGTAAAAAAAAAAAACGTCTTCGAGTGAACGTGAACGAACGACAACGAAGTCTTAGCTTCAAGTAAATCATTCACAACCCCAATAGCTAAACGGGATATGACTCTGATATGTGTATACACTTTGTGATATATTCTTGCATGTATATACACAACATAGACAGATAGACTTACACATATATACACATGCTACGCTCACATGGGGTTACTTTCAGTAATAATAACAGTGTCAATTCCCCGCGGCGATGATCGTTTGAATAGTCAAATGTAAAGCTTTCATAATATAAATGCATATAAGATTAAATTTATTCACATTTGAATGTAAATTTCTATTTTTATAATTCTAAAAAATGTTTTGTATGAGCATGACTCCCTTTTTTTATATAGACACTGCGAATTAAAGTGAATTATTGAAAGAATTATTGTTTGTTTGATATTGAGTATATTAATTTTCCATAATAATAAATATTTAATTCTAACTTGAACAATTTTTTCTTCGGTTATATAAAAGTGTTACTTGTGTTTACTATCAATAAACATTGTTGAATCCAACTTGGTAAATAATTCAGCCATTTTATTGATAACAATTTGAGATAGATAAATTAAATATTAAATTCATTTTGAATATATGTCTGAGTGCAACATAAATTTCTACTAGTAATCTGGTATAATCCTAATGTCGTACTATTTGCCTAGGCAAGGGTCTCGATTAAGGGAAGAGGTGGCCGTGGGCTGATATTATTGTTTCTACCCCTGCATATTATATATAGTTGAATAACGATTAAGTATACCGGGAAGTTTGTTGTGGCCTGTGGGCTTGGTTCTCAAAACGTTCACGTTGCCAGCAATTTTATTGTCACTATCAACATCCAACCATCTTGTTTTGCCTCCTCTCACTTATTTCTCAATTATTCTACTGCATACTGTATCCCTTTTTACCCTTGATACCCACTCCTGTATTTAATTCATTCATTCACCTTTTATCGCAATAATCTAAATAATTCTGTGTGCGAAACCAACAAATAAATTTCACAAAATTTAATGCTTTTTGATGTTACTTTATAATATACACTTCTCGCAATATTATTTCAAAATCAGTTGTAAGATCAGCAATGGTGCGGTCCTTTAAATGTATAGTTATACATAAACGCGACCAACCGATATCGACGCTGACATTGATTACCGCTCGATAATTAACGAGTCAACGTCGGCAATAATTTCACAACGTGACAAGAGTGCCTCAAGGCAGTGTGACTTTGCAACGTGGCAACAGAGAAACACGATAATGTGTATATACATATAACAATTTAGTGTTTAATACTGTATTGAGTTTGGCGTTGTAACCACTATATACAGTCAATAATTATTCGTCTAAAATTTAACTCCCCGCGAGAATAAGGACTAGGAGTTGTGTAGACAGAGGTTCTCGCCCTTTCCGTTGGGATTTAAGACGGACTTAGGATGTGTTCCGGCCACTGACCACTTTGCCTTTACCCATTAACCATTAACGGATCTCACGAAAATAGGATTAGAATATTATGTACTATCGAAACAAGAAGAAGTTGAGATTAATATGAAATGTGTACTGAATGTATTTATAATTTAGTTCTGTTTCGTTTACGAAGTTTTGTGATACATAATATGTAATTATGACGATAGATTCTTAATAATAAATGGAATTGTTATATTTAAAAAAAATATATATCTGAGAATAAAGTGTTGATGGTTTAATGGGGATTTATTTAATAATTATTTATTGGAAAATTTTCCTGGAAATTGTGCCATGTAATTTTATATTTCTATCCCAATATTGTTCTTGTTGTTGGTATTTTTAATTTGATAATATAGTTATTTTGTCTCTGGTAAGATGTGACGAATTGTCATTTAATTTTACGATAATTTTACACTCAATTATTAACAGAAAAAATTTCATATAACTTACATAATTAATCAACTAAACATTTCTCCATCTCACAGTACATAATATCAATGTTATATTCGGTAAAGTTTATATTTTTCACAATTGACATTGATTAAACTGCAGAACTGCATCAAATAAATTTATATGTATCATTAATTTCTGTAGAATGATAATTAATTTTATTTTATTGCGTTAATTTTATAATGACCTCATGGTACTCTGAATATAGATCAAATTTATGTTCACATATGTATGTATAATATTTTATATAAATATATATATCTATATATTGGCAATCAGAGTATATGGATGGGCTTTTAACTGATAACATAATTATATATGAGAGTGTGGCAAAACGCGTGTCTACCATCTGGCTCTATATTGTATATATATTCTTTTTTTTTTCTTTTTTTTTTTTTCATTTCATGTATACATACATTTATGTACTCATGTTAAATTGCACGCGTTCAAAGTATACACATTTAGATATTGTCCGTATGTTTGATTTTACTCTATGTATTTAATAAATATTAAACTTTAAAATATAATATATTCTTTGTTCTCGATCAAAAGCCTCCATTGTTATGAATGAAAAGAATTGAATTTGAAAAAAAAAAAAAAAATACGTTACAAAAATACATGTGTTTAATCAATTGAGACTTTGTGTTGTACGTGAAATATTCTTGATATTGCAAGCGTAAGAAATAATTCAAGTTGATTTTTTTTATTTTTTTTTCTTCGTATTGTCTGGTAAAATCGTGTTGATTCACGTTTGAATTTATATACAGCGAGTTTACACACGTCGTGTGAGAGAATATAGTCTCGATATCGACGTAGTAAGGTCGTGCCACCTTGGCCATCACACAATATATGTATATATATATATAGTAGTGTGTAAGGGCCACGCAAGAGCAAAGCCAAAAGGCGACGATGAGAGATACTGCGGAGAGCCTTTTCACGTTTTGCGATAGCTTTGCTTTCAAGAGAAGACGGAAAGTTGCGATTCGTTGTGGGAATTGTTAGTTATTGGCATGAGTTTACCACCCGGGTGGTAAGAAAAAAGAAGAGATTAATTCTAGAATACAGAAAACAATACTGAGCCAATACTGAATCAATTTATCATTGATCATTTCAATGTCGATACATGTTTCTTTTTTTTCTGTCATATTCTCTACTCATTTTTTCTTCTTCTATTCATTTAATTATTTATTCATCATCATTATTACTATTTTATAGTAATAAAAATTGATCTAACAATACCATTTCAAAGTCAAATAAATTATGTTCAATTATTTCAATATCCATCGATTTTTTATTTTCATCTGCTCAATTATTCTAATTATCATTCCTTTCCTCTTTGCACATGTTTCATTTACTCATTTAATTATCCCCATTACTACTTTTGTATAAGAATGAAAATAAATTCAACGGTAAGTACCACTTTAAATCTGTATAAATTAAACTCCATTTATGTCAATTTCAATTAAATTTTTTTCCATTTACCAATTAACCTCATTATTATTTTTTCATTTCACATGTCCTCTTTTCTGATCATTCCCCTTCTTCAATTCTTCTATTTTTCTCTCACTCATTTATCTATTCACTCACTTACTTACTCACTCACTCACTTATTCATTTATTTATTTATTTATTTATCATTTATCTTTTTCTCGTCTGTTTTTCTGAGCTGTTGGCACATAACGAGGCACTGCCACAACGTCAGATCGTTATCATTATTACAAGTGCACCTCCTCTGTATATGCAACGTCTGTCCATCAAAGACTCGAACCATGCAACCCAGAATTGTTTGTATACATATACATATACGTAAACGCGTATATAAAGAAAGGGCGGGGGCGCGAGATATATACATATATATATACACGCAAACGCACAAAATTTATTTTATACACTTATATATCCGCAGAGCAAAAAAGGGATAATGCCAGTTCGAGAAAGGAAGACAGACACAGTACGATACGTAATTTATGTTGGTATAGGGCGTCGCGAGGAAGTGTATCGCGTGCGCCGGAAATGGCACGCGTTGTAAAATCGCGGGCCTGACTTTGTGTTCTCTCCAACAACTATACAATCTTCTGTCTCAGTTTGCTCTAAAACACTTCACATATTGTCTTATCGTTCTCTTTATTTTGCTCACTGTCCCTTGCATTTTCTATTTTATCAGTGAATTTTTTTTCATATACACATAGAGCAGTTGGCCTTCCTTTTTTCTTTCTTTATAAAAATTTAATTTCTCCTTTATTTTCTTTTATTCTCTTCACATGTTTGTATTTGTGTTGATATACGTACTCTTTGCTCGTTCCAATTCCAACCCCAGCACCAATGTCACTCACTCGAGTATAGACCGTAATTAACAATCGTTTTAATGAATTCCTATCTTATTCATCTTTACACTCAGCCAACACAAGTGACGACTGTGAGGATACGATAGTAGGAAGAAATAAAGAGAAGGAATGAAATAAAATGTTATAAAGAAAGAAAATTCAATTAAATATAAATAAAATGGGAAAGAAAATGCTGTGGAAGAATTTTATAATGATAATGTAAAAGAAATGAATGTGGAAGGTGCGAGTGAGAAGGAATTAGAGGGAGACAAACCAACCGAGAGTTATAGACACGCGAATTATCGTGTTTTTCATTGTAATATGTATGGAAAAAATACGTTACAAAAAATATAAAGAATGTATTTATATAAACAATTATTCATCATTATTAATAAAGTGATGTACGATTGTATTTAATTATTGTTATTATATTACTATTATTACTATTATTATCACTATTATATTAATGTGATGTGTGGATTAATGTTATCGCTGGTTTGAATCGTACTTGAGAATTTTTTTTTCTCATTGCAGTGAAATATTAATGATTTTTTTTTCACTACAAAAGTTGGTTCATTAATTTTGAATATTCAGAAATGATTGTTGATAATTGGTCCGGTCACATTGGAAGGATGTGAAATTAAATAACTGGAGCATTTAATAAATTATTTGTGCTAATTTAAATCTCTGAAATCTAATGGACATCTGTAGTTGTAGAATTCTTTAGCAATTAGAGTATTAACAAGTTTAATTTTTTTCAAAATCAAATTTTATATACCTTCGATGTTCATTGGATTGTGAACATACAGAATATAATTAACTGACGATGTAAAATAAAAATATGGTGGAATGTGGACTTGAATATCCTTGTACTGTCAAGTAACTGTATGAGCGTTTAAATTTCTGCTTCTCTCGTTACCTTTTCTCTTTATGTTTTATTTTCGTATATGTATATATGGATGGATATATGTACCCGGCGCATTTCAATCTATTTTTTCTCTTTATTCATCTTTAATATTTTATTTTTTATTTCTCTGGGTGCCTCTGCGATCGTAAATAACTGTGCCCAGGTATAATAAGACATCAACGAACGAAGCGATGCGCGTGCGCGCGGGCGCGCTCACCTACGCGCCGATACAATCTTTATAGACATGACAGAGTCGGAAGTTGTATAATTTTTCTTTTATTTATTTTTCTCATTTTAAATATATATATATTATTATGTCTGTTTATTTTATTATGTTTTTTCTTTTATATTCTCCAGGAGTAAATAGGAAAATAATTGCAATAATTCATGTGATATTGTTTGTACTTTGCACAATTTATATTAACTGTTTTCTATTTATTCTTCTCTTTTTTTTTTTTTTTTCGTTACTGAATCTGATTATTCAAATTGCAATATATTCAAATGAAAAAATGCACTTAGAGTATTACACTCGACATTGTAAAGTTGTATAAAAAAATATCAAATACAATCGTGCGATGCCAATAAAAGAAAGTTGAATATCAAAGAAGAGAAAAATTTTATATGAAATAAGAAAAAAAAAATAAAATATCAAGAAGATAAAAGGGTCATTCGCATCGTCGTAATTAATTAATTATTAATGAATCCCACAAGTTTAATCCACCATAAATAAGTTAAACGTGCATGTATACTTATGTGTATAAGAATTGATAGCCATAAATCGTGAATTAGCATATATTTCCTCCCAATCATTTATTTCAAGTTGAATTAATTATCAACAAGACATAGATATCCATATAAATACACACATATATTTGATTGTGTATAAATTTATATATAAAAATAATTATTTCGATAAACTATCCAAACTTGAATAATAATGAAAGAGAAGTGAAAAAATTTTATTTCCAAACAGAAGAGAGTAAAAATTGAAAAAAAAATAAAAAATAATCTCAATATATACAGTGTATTTGTATGTAACGTCGTATTCATCGTCGTCGTCGTCGTCGTCTCGTCGCGCCATGTAACACAATATTTGTATTCGCAAAGTAATAAACGGAGTCGTTAATGACACAGAAAGTATAGAGAATGAAAATACTCTTTTAATTTGAGTGTGTTTCACCGTCAGTTTATTGCCGGTAAATAACGTATTTTATTTTTACAGATCGGTACAACGAGATGACGACAATGATGACAAAGTTGAAGATGCGGTTGGGACAAAAGAGAACCACAAACAAACAAAAAAAAAAAAAAATCACGAGGCACCAGCAGTAACAACAACAAAGCAAAAAAATACCGTATGTAGATAATTGAACAGTGGTCAACGAGACTGCATTGAGCCACTATATAAGCGCGGTAGGTCAAGTTCTTTTCTCTCGTCGCGTCCTTGCATCACTTCAATGTATATTGTACGTGCGCAACTCTCATAAAATTGTATTCAGAAAAAAAAAATAATATATATATACCGTGAGAGAAGACACACGTTGAAAACTTACTGCAATAAACATTCACAAATTGGCGTGCACTTAAGCAAATAATATTAAAAATAAAATGAAACATAAAAAATAAATATAATGAAAAAAAAAAAAAAAACAAAAACAAACATATTTTTCATTTACTTACTGACAGTTAACGTGAGTTTATTCGATTGTTAAAATATATTCTCGGTGGCATTTTTGCTGCCTTGTTGCACCACTCGAAAAAACGCAACAAATCTCGTGATCATTATGTATACACGTAGAAGTTTGTATGTGTATATTTATATGTATGTATGTATGTATTTCAAGAATAAATCCCAATGGGAAACATGAGGTTCGGTCTAGGCCCGCGGGGTCTTCTTTTATTGTTAAATAAATAATCAAGCGGTTGTTGTCCGTGTTAGCCATAATTTATTATCCACCCTCGAAGCAAACGAGATGCACTGGCGTGCGCGCGCGCCCGTTCTCTAACCGCATCTATACTCTTAAATTTTCTCATCCTCCCGCGCGCGTCTTCTTATTCTTCGCTTTCTTTCTTTGTTTCTTTTATTCTCTCATCGAACTTTTTTTTTTCCTTCTTCTTCTTATTTTTCAAGACCTTCTTTGCTCCACTCTCTCTCTCTCTCAGTCTCTCTACATCTCAGACTCTCTTTTTATTATATCTCCAATGCATTTTATATACACCAACACTTTGCGCTTTGGTGCCTTATGCTAAAAACTCCAATGCGGTTTCTTTAATTGACAACTTCGTATATACGTATGTGTATATATGTATGTAGAGGTACCGTGAGAGGTGGGAACGAACAACAACAACCATCCTACATCGTATTGTTCTACCAAATTTTTTTTTTTTTTTATTCACTCCCGCACATTTTCAAGCGCAGCGCAGTGCGCGGAATCCGGTGACACGAATGCACGCACATATATATATATATATATTTATACTTACTCGATTTTACAATGTGACCGTGAATTACATTATAAATAAAATTAATGAGAACAACAAACATACTCGACATTTCCTATATAATTATACTCATTGAGATAAAAAAAAAAAAAAGAAGAAATAGTAATAAAATTATAATAAGAAAATAAATATAAATTAAAGCGATGGGAATATACTTTTGTATAGTTATACAGGGTGTAAAAGAATCTGTGGGAATTTTATTGCCGTTATATTGTTTTTATAAAGAACCTCCAAGTCGATATTCATTTAATTGTTTAAATTTTATATAATGTTCAATAGTGATTTCGTTTCTGTTTTAAGACTGATAAATAAATTAATAAAATAATAATCAATAGTAATAACAAAGTTAATAATAAAAGTAATAACTATTCCATAATGCAGTATCCGGAAAAATACTGGTGTAAAAAAACTCACAATATCCAAATAACAAAAATATAAAAAATGAATAATAAAATAAATATTATCCTTGTGATATTAAATATCAAAAACGTGGCGATACATATCGTTCGAAAAGGATATACAATAATTCTTAGCAAACTCTGTTTATAAATAAAGCTAACATGAATTTAATATCAAAAAAAAAAAAAACAAACAAACAAAAAAAGAAAGATACCAGTCGATGAATATTTGATTATTTTCAAGTGCAACGCGCGCGCGGAAGTCATATCCCGGTAGTCAAGACATGACCACAAAACACGAAATCGAATTGTCTGACAAAGCCGATGCCCTGACCACTGCGCGCGCGCGCGCTTCACCATCCACAGCCACATCTGCATAATCATTTACAACGTACCGTGTATATTACATATTCCATCCTCTCACATGACTATGAATATGTTCCTTCGGCCCTTGAGCTCCCACTCATCTTCACTCACATACCCATACAAAATATATATATATATTTATATATATATATTTATGTATACATAAATACAATTTGTTGCAGCAAAATACATAGATGATCCGAAAAGCTTCTGAGTTATGAACGTGACGTCGCACGTGTATAACAGTCATGTTATCTTTCCAAGTTTTATAATAATCCACAATTTAAATTATTTCAATTACCATTTTTTTTCGTCAGTGGATTTATTTCCTATTTGTTTTTTCCTTTTACTTGCTATTGACAATAAGAAAAAAAAAAGGTATTGGTTCAATCAATAACTATCCCCTAGTGACACAATCCTCAATTGAAATAAATTTTTCTTCTTTTCCAATGTTACAATCTTAAATTTTACTTGAATTCTCTTTCATTTATTTTTTGTTCCATTCTATTATTATATACATATATTTTTTCTCCTTATCGTTCGCATTTTTTTCCGCTCTGTCTTACATATATTGCATCGACTCTATGGGAGGTAATTAAATATCTGTGGCCGCGTTCGGGGCCGCCCCGATGCGCTACCTTAACGATTGTCCCTGGGTCAAAGGTCGCGCACGCACACGACGTGGAAATATATAATGCCGTGAAAGAGAAGTAAAAGAGAATGAGAGAAAAGACAAGAAGGTCTTGGTGCTTTGCAAGGTTGTTTGTGCAAACTCTCTGAGAGTCTCTCAAGCCGCGCACCACCACCATCACCACCACCATCACCACTGCCGCCCAACAAACAACATCACCACTGTTAAACTCGCGATATATTCCATCCTCTCACCTCCACCTCTCACACAACACAAAACCCTGTGTGTCTGTGTGTGTGTGTGTCTGTCTGTTCTTCTTCTCTTTTCTCATATCCCTCTCTCATCCATGTCCAATAGCATGGGAACTATTATGCTTATTAAGGTGGAAAGTAATAAATTATAGGCGGCTAATAATGGGAACCGCGAGCGTAATCGATGTATGCAAAGGAAGTTGTTTGTCTGGTGGTTGAATACAACGTAAAAAGTTATATACATATAACTAATATTCCTATCTCATATGTATACACATACACCAACGCGTTAATTCTTTCAAATATCTGTCGGTCTCTAATATATCTTTGTACTAGCTGCTGCAGTAGTTTAAAATAAAATCAAAATTATATCCACTTACACAAGGGGTAAAATATCAATTTAAATCAATAGAAAAATATTTTCTCTCTACTTGAATCTGTGCACGTATATGTAAAAAAACTGTAGAATAAAATGAGAATTATTAAAATTACCAACAAATAAACAAATAAAATAAAAAAGTAGAAGTAAAATAAATGAAAATAAAAAAGGGGTAACAATAATTTTTAAGTATCCATATAGGTATCTTTAATGATGACTGGTATTTCTTGCAGAGTATAAAGAGATATCCTTACTCGTCCCTTTCTCGCATCATCTCTCTCATCTATATATATATATGTATAGCCACTCTTTTCGCGGATGGGTTGTGCACAAGAGGGTCGAGGGATGGCAGGGGTTAACCATAAATCAATCAAAATGCATTCGAGTGGTCGGTTGTGAGGATGCACTTCCAGAGGCTCGTCCATATTCTATCCATGTGTATAAATACAAACGCACACAAGTATATATGAATATAACACAGATATAAATTCATATATAACTCTTGTTGGACTCTTCCAGTAGGTGGACTCTGCACTGAGCGGATGTTTATATCAATATTTCTGTTTGCTCGACCGACACGTTTATGCGCATCGTTGAACCCCTTCGTGTTGTATACCGACAACTGTGTAGATATGTGTAAATGTATGTATATATATGTACAGGGTGTATCAAATGAAAAATAAGTAAGCTTATTTCAATTGAAATTCATCATAACTACAATTTTAACTTGCAATTTCATAATTCCTTTTTTTTTTTTCCTCATCAAAACTCAATAATAAAAAGATAATTTTTTGTATCCCAATCAGAATTATCTGTTCAATCGTACAATAAAAAAATTTTATTACATCAATAATAAAATATACAAGAACGTCTTTAATCTGAAATAAATAATTTAACCATCAACAACCAAATCCAATAATTCTAGTGCACCCTGTATACATATGACATGACCTTAACAACGTATAAAAAAAGAAAAATAACTGGATGAATACATAATAATAGAATAAAAAAAAAAAAAAATAAATAAAACTATAATTCCTGTCTTCAAGAAAGGAAAAGAGAAAAAGTAGAAAAAAAATCAATTTATCTTATTATAGCAAACGAGCTGCTCGTTATCAATGCCATCGCACGATCTTGCGCCACTATAGCACTACAGAAAGAGAAGAATATACATACATATATATATATATATATATAAAAGTACACGGCTAGAATTTCTTATCGATATCATTACACGATGCTCATGCCATTGTTGAAGTGATTCTTCTTTCTTTCTTTCTTTCTCCTTTTTTCCCTTTATGTGTATATATAAATATAAACGATAAGTGCGCATCCTGTTCTCCCGTATTTAGAGATCCCCATGCAGGGTTACCATCTCCCCCTCTCTCCTTCGCCACTTGCCATGTTGTCCATGACTTCAATAAAGAGTGGTATGGGTAATAGGGCTTTAACGCAACCAGTCGCCCAACGCGACCAAAAATTGTTGGTGACTTTAACAGCGAGACAGTAGTATGGAGTATGTGTATTAAATCGTGAGTGGAAACAAGAGGAAGACTTAATCTTCCCTTTCTCGCTCTCACTCTCACTCTCACTATCTCTCTCTCTCTCTCTCTCTCTCCTCTTCCTTACTCTCAAACTGCTTCTTCCTGCCGCGCTGCCTACAATTTTAATTAACCCGGTACCAGGTAGCCGATCGCGATCGAATCGGGTGCACGATCTACAAGGAATCTACATAAGATCCTCCACTCGCGGCAACAACTCAATCGTCTTCTCTCGCTTTATTTTCTCGTTGGGTCCACCTTAACTGGCGCTTGCGCTTCGAGTTCGTTGTGCATGGACCAACATCACTATATGTTTATACATATATCTATATAAACCCTTGGTGAATGCACACACAATTCTCCATGCGCGCCGCCTTGCCATGTCTTTATCTCCAGTAGGATCGGAGATAGCGTCTACCTCGACGCGCCACACTGCAGCTCAACGGGATATGCTCATATTGTCTTTGCGTGCTACTGTATGTCGTATGTGTGCGCGCTTAACTCGCAATCGTGCGGGTGGAAAGTGTATATATTTATATTTGTATACTTGTATATATGTATAGGAGGAGGGAGAGGAGAAAAAAATGATAGGGGTGGAATAAAAGTGAAGAAAGCGGAGAATGGAATGAAAGAGTACTACGAAGGAAAAGAGGTGTCGCGACTACCAAGCTTCTATTCTTTTTTTTTTTTTTTTTCATTTGCTATTCTCTCGCTCTCTGTCTTATTGCATTCGATAAAGTTTGCCAAGTTGCGCGCGCGCGTGCGCATGCACAGGAAGAAAATAATTAAGGGGGTGAATTCTTATGAGACAACATCGTGGCTTCCGTGCACATGGATTTTTCGTTTCGTCTTATATTTATATGCATGGTATATACTTTACCGGTGTTTTTTCTTTTCTCTAGATTTTTATCGGAGTGAAAAAAAAAAATTGCATGGACAAACGTTTTATTTGAACATTATTTTGTTTGTTTTTCTTTTTTTTTTTCGTTCTTTTGATTATTGAAATGCATTGTAGTGCAGATAATGAATCTTTTTTTCTGATTTTTTAGATGTTGTGTATGATTTGATGTAGGGAAAATTATGTGCTGAGTTTTATTGGATATTTGTGTTTATGCATTGGGATATTTTTATATTCTGCTACAATGTTGAAAATAATTAATTAAACCGATGAATCTAATAGAGGCGTCGTCTTTCGTGCACGAGAACTTCTCGTCTCTACTTTTATATTATTCAAGTTAATTATATTACTGGTCTATGATTTTTTTTTTCACATTTTCATCAAGATGAAAAATAATACATAAAGAGAGATATCTTAAAATTCCAGCATGATTAAAAATATTTAATTGCGTATCAAGAAAAAAAAAAGTTTTTTCCTCCTTTCAAATTCAATATTACATTTTAGGCATAATAAATAATAAACTGTAGGGGTTTTTGCGTGCACATGTATTTATATACACGGAAAAAAATAAAAAAGATTTGATATAATCTGTTACAACGTTTGGAATTCGGGTATATAATGTAAGATGATATCAGACTAAATAAAATAAGAGGATAATACATCGAGAAATGTAAAATAATGCAAAGGATAAAGAAGAAGGGTGGTGGTGGTGGTGGTGGTTTCCCATTGGTTGCTCGAGCTCGTGCCTTCTTGAGTATTATTCCCTACTTCAACCACATTTGACGTCTTGGCGCGTCACTGACAATATCGTACGGGGGGTCCTCACGAGTACAAAGACGAATAAAATAATAATATATATCGATAATATTACGGATGGAAGGCGCATCTATCGCGTGGATTGCTTCTTCTTCGGATTTATATAACTATATACAGGCATATATATGCATACAGCGTAACGTGTGCTGCGTATATCTATATAAAAGAAGGGTGAAGGTAACACGATAGCGCACCGTATATGTAAAACCATCTGGTGTAAAATGAGCTGGTGGCTCGCTCGAGTATTAAATCGGGTCCTGTGCGCTCACTCACCCTGCAATGCCTCATATATATATATATATATAAATATATACACACATACGACTGATCATCGTCTTATATTTTTTATTTCCCCTCTCGATATAGCTTTAAAATATCCAATAGTAATTTTTTTTTTTTCCACTTTTATTTTTCATCACACAGTAATTTATTTTCATTTTCTCTAGTCAATTTTTCTTCTCTTCTTTCTCATTGTTACTTTTATTGTTAGACGAAAGTATGTGTGTAAATGTTTAGTCAGAAAAAGTTGTATAGTCGAGCATTGGCAAATGTTGGTGGATAAAATTTGTTGGATGAAAAAATAATGAATAAATAAAAGCAGAGAATTTTATTGTTTTTTATATTGATTTTATTATTGTTGTATTTGTGCTTGCACCAATTACATTTGCGATTGCTCGAGTATATAAACCCGTGCGACCATGTGTGCTGTTTACAATGATTTTTATTTTTTATTATATCATCTTTTTTTTTTTTATTCAATATCAGTAATATTTTTTGTTTTTTTTGTTTATATCATCGACATCCAATAATTGATAAGTCAGTTGACTTATCAATTGTTATTATTTTTTTTCTTTACATTATTTTCATAACATTTACGTATAAGAATGTGGTCTAATAATATTAGTGACTAAAATGGCAACATTATTAAATCTTATACTTACGTATTTATATAAAAGTTCATTTTTTTGCTCTTCGTGATCGTTATCAATTCTGAGATGTGACATTCATGTATTACGATGAAATAATTAATTTTCCACTATTATGTATTGTAAAGAGAAAAAAAAGTATTGAAAATGTCCCATCTAAAGATCGATATCGATTTACGATCGATTACATCGAGATGAAAAATTCTTATCGTTAAAATCACTTAAATAACCGGATAATTTTCCTAATATTTAGCAACAACATGCATCTAACTATATAGCCATTATTATATCTGAACGTTATATCAATTATTATAAATATAATATAACGAATAAAAAAATTGATTACTTCTTTTTTTTTCCTTTTTTTTTCTTTTTTTTGGAGATCAATTAAAATAATTTAATGGAAGATATTGTATAAATATATTCATTTAAACGACTGTGACGTTATATATCAGTTCAATTGATGAGGGCAATTATATATACGTAAAATTTCCTAGATACATTCTTACACATATATTTATATAATACAAATTAATAACTCAAAAGAATTGAAAGGATGAAAAAAAAATGTTTGTTTCTTTGTTTTTCTCTTATTTATTCATTTACTTTTTCTTTTTTATTAATAGATTCGAGCCACGCGAGTGCACGGGTCAAAAGATCATCCATAAAACAATCTCCCTCTATGTATATAATATTTCTTCATAATTTACTTCAATAGTGATACGATCAATCGACCTCTCGTTCACGTGGATGAGAAGCGCGCGCACGACACTCCTTTCACCATTAAATAATTTGTCATTGTTTGAAACAATAAATGATCATCCGATATACAACGGACCAAAGAAAAAAAAAAAAAAAGAGATAATAGTGAAGAAAAAAAAGAAACGAGAGATCGATGAGACTACATAATACTCCTCTTCATCACGAAAGCACAAATGTTTTTTGTTTTTTTTTTGTTTTTATATTTTTGTTCCTTTTGTATTTTGGTTATGTATAATTATTCATCAGTGAAAATAATTTTACGAATTTAATAATGTATTAAAATTTATATTGAAAGATTGAATCAATATCTCCGTATGTGATTTTGAGATAATTGATATATAATAAAATTGTGGAGAGCGCCCTCAAGTGTCTTAAGAAAGCCCTGCCACTGACCTTTCTCATAGTTGATTTGTCGCTCCTGTTGTCGTGCATTGTCAGCAGCAACCTTCAGTAGCCCCTGTATATTCCTCAACAATGTTTCAGTACTCGATACTGATGGATCTTGCGTACCCTGCGATACAGCTACTGCTGCTGACGCTATTTGTGAATAATTCAATGCTTGTGGACTCTCAGAACCTGGTGCTGGTAATGGTAAATTTTCTGGTACATCCGACAGATCTGTAAAATTCAATCATCAATCCATAAATAAATATATGAATATTAAATATTCTCGTATTGAGTGATTAATCACATTAATATATTCAAAAATGTTCATATTTTTATCACTCATTCATAAAATATTTCCAAGACATATATGAAGATGTAATATAATAAAATTGTATTATTGTGTATAATGGTTTTGGTTATAAGTAAACGTGAAATATCAGAGATAGCTTTCTTTGACAGGATTTTTTTTTTTCCCCCACTCATTATTTATAACACAAAAAAAATTATAAGCAAATTAAATTCTCATGATGTTTTATCAACATTTTCTTAAATAATTTCTACACGTCGGATCTATCTTTCTCCACTAATTTTCTCTAAACAACTCACGATAAAACGTGAATAAACATACCTATAAATTTCAACTTCAATAACTTAAATACTCTCTTAAATAAAAATTCTTGAAAAACACTCATTTTTCGGACATTTCAAACCCACTAACCCCTTAATCAAACGATTTATAGTAACAGGTGAATTTCGTGCTGTGCAATCATAAAAACATAATATGTGAATATATGCGTATATATGTTTTACATCTTGGTTGCAGTATTAATAAATTTGGTTGGTGCAAACGGCAAACATCGTTCTCTATATTCTCCAATATATATATATATGTATCCAAACCACACAGACTCGTCGTAGTTGAAGACTTATGCAAGGTGCGTGTCTCAAAGCCGTAACCCCGCGGGTTCGCTTGTTGCCCTTCGGCCCCCCCTGTGATTTAACGTCACTTCAAATGAAAGAAAGCTTATTTTTCCTCTTTCACAAATCGCAACTATAACATACACATATATATATATATATATATATAAATATTTTTCCACGAATGGAATATATAAATGCTCGCAAAGACGATTAGTACAATCGTACTCGTATAATATACCAACTATACATATAAACATACACATACACATCTAAGAATGCGGGTGAAAATCGCAAGCGCATACGAGAGGAATAAAAGGATATAATGTCTTATGGTTATTGCCAAGTGAGTGCCAATGGACAAGATGTCTGCGTGGGTTCTTCTCTTTCCTTATATTTCTCTCCCCGTTCGATCGAGAGAGGTCTAAGTGACCGCAAATGCGCCCGCGCGCGCGCTCTTATGGTTTTCTTTTCTGCCCACACCGACGCGACATATCCACCAAACACGTGTGAGAGAGTGGCATGGAGGCGCGCGCGCGCACGCAAAATATACGAAAGAAAAAGAGAGAATAATAAGAGGATGCCGCTCGTTGTGCTTTATGGCCAATGATATGTGTATTTATTGTATCGTCTTTTAATTATCAGCGTGCGCACCTACAACGAAACGGCATTCGGTTACTTATTGCCACAACGCGTTGACTCTCTCGCGCGCGCTCGCGCGATCGAACGGATTTAATGCTCGCGCCTTGCAACGATCTGCCGGCACCCTTTTGATATCACTCGTTCTCACTTGCACTTCCCTCTTTATTTTATCTTCGTCGTGAAAACCATTACAATTATCGGTTGAATAAACATTTAAAAGCAGAATTGGTTGAATAAGAAAAAAATTATTTCAACATATATAAAAGTAATAAATTATAAAATAAAATGGAAATATAGTGATACATGAATTGAACATGAAATATTTGCTCAGTAAAATTGTTTTATATTCAATGGATGTATTGTTTGAATTTAAGTCATGGTGGTTGCGCGTGAGCAAAAAATAATCGGCAAATCGAGAGAGTAGTGTGTCCGATTCCGAGAAAAGAGAGAGAGAGAGAGAATGGAAAGAAGTTGGATATATATAAAAAGGAGAAAAGACTCATGTGCGCGCGCGCACGCGCAGAGAGACTGCGTCTCATTAAATCAGAACGGCATTCCACGGGCGTGTACACTCCCACGGACATTCGATGGGGTTCTACTTCGATCACCATAGGTAGGATGTGTATACTGGTGCATACAACACGCTGCGAGACACGAGGCCACCGCTGTCCACTGCCCCACTACATTTTACCGCACGCACCAAATGCTTGAATCTATGTATTTTTTGTTTACAATAATTATCTTTCATTCTTCTTTTTTTTTTCTATATTATTTTATGTGGGATTTAATTGATTGGCATCAATGTTTCATCGCTTTTCATTCTAGAGATTATTATTCAATTATATATTAAAATATATAGATACGTTTATGTGTCCGTGTGTGTGTGTGTGTGTGGATATATGTCGTTCAAAAATTAATTGGATTTAGTCGTGAGAAGTGCAACGAAAATTCAAACGTCTGACACGATCGAATTGAATTATTATATTAATAAAATGAAATATAAATAAAAATATATAATGGACAGATGCGGTGACGTCTAACGATCGGTTGAACATGAGTAGAGGTGCTTCATTAACATATATCAATAAGAATTAATATAATAATTTGAACTATTTAACATCAAGAAATTTGTGAAAAATATTATTGAATAAAGATAATAAATTGATATTCAAATCAATGATTTTTAATGTGGTGAATTTGTTGATTAAAGTGTCGTGAATTTGGACAATCAAGAATCATGATAGCCTCTGCTTTAGCGCGGCAACACTATATACAAACTGACAAAAGACAGAGCCGCTTGCGATATGCTCAGGCAAAGAGTGATGATCGATGAGGAGGAGATGCTTCTGACTCACCGTTCCCCCCGTCGTAGAATTTTGCATCTTATGTATCCTGACAACACCATGATCACATTCAACCAAAACCGATATAATTATACATTTTTTTTTTCATACGTTTTCTCTTTCTGCATAGCAATATATATGTATAAATATATCGTCACTATGCAAATGTATATATGTTATTATACAAAAAATAAATGTAGATAACAACATATTTTATATTTAGTGATGGACATTTTCTGCAATCGATATAAAAGATTAAAACTTCTCTTCTGCTAATTGATCTTTTTTTCCATCACTATTTTATTTTTATTTTTTTCTCTTCAATCTCTCACTCTCCCGCTCACTTTCTTTATTTTAAATCTCCGACACACTACAAAACTCGCCAACCATCGTTCATCACTGTCTAACGTATACTCTCGATAATTAATGAACGACGCCCTCTTAATTCTTTTTACTAAACCAATCAGAGCGTATATAAGATTTGCGCTTGGTCTTTACAAACTGCGTTCAGCTGCATTGCAATATTTGAAAGATAACAGCTAATATTACTACAATATTACTAGCTGACCTTCGTCCTTTTCATTTTCATCCTCGAGTTCATCAGAAAGATTATCATCCTCGTCGTCATCGTCTTGAGAACGATGTGACGCAGCGCCTTCACTGCCCGATTGTTCACCAATGCTGCCACTTCCTGCTGTTTTCGATAGATTCAACACTGGACTATGACCATTCGACGAACCTGAAACCAAATAAAATAACATGTGTTAAAAAAAAAATATTATAATAAAATTCCTCTACTAAAAACAAATCGAATAAGCTCTTTGATCTATATGTTTATTTCAGTATCTCAATATCGTAATCAAAATTGAAATGATGGGGAAAGAAAATTTCTCTCACGCCACAATTAAATAAATTCTAATGATATATTATATACTTCATTGAAATAAATTAAAAGTAAAGATACAGTTCATCTATCGCACTTGGATTTTAATGCAATAGAATATTAAACCACCTCAAATTGTCAAATTAAGATAACGCACAATGATGCTACTTGGAAATAAGAAATACTCAGTTACATAGCCACCAAGGAACCCTTATTAAATACAATTGTCATCCCTACAATACTTTAGACCCATTGTATACAAACAACCCCATTCTCAATACATGAATGACATAATACAATGATGGATTCTATTTGCTATCTATTTTCTCCATTTAAACGCCTTCAATTTTATCTCGTCAATTTCTCTCTTTGCAATCTTTTGTGTTGCCACTTTCATTTTATATAGACCCTACGAAATTTCCCTCTCGTATTCGGATACCCCCGACATTTTAATCCTGACGTAGATGGATTCTGTTTGGTCAGTGGCGAGTGACCACATAGAGGTGATGCATAGGCGACGACCACCATTGCTAAATATATATATCAACAGTCCTTTAGCATTTTGTGATGGTGAAAAAGGAGGAATGAGAAATATGGAGAAAGGGATTTTGGGTAAAACGAGCGAGACATAGAGGAGTGTATGAAGGACACACAGGCACTTTCGTTCAGTCAAACGAATTTAAACCGAATAAATCGAGCGTCGAAACGAAGTATCCACTGTATATTTATATATATATATATATATATATGTATATAAAGGCAATCGAACAAAAATGAAATTCTAAAAAGGTAGTGAAGTGGGTATAGAGAATGAAACGACGATGGTGAAAGGCAACTATGGGGTAACTGAGGGCGAGCAAAAGATGCGAAAGAAAGAGAGAATATGGCGAAGAAAATGAGGGACGTCGAAGCGAGATAAAGGGTTCGGCCAGACGGATTAAAATATTACGAGGAATCAGAGAGAAAGGCACATGGATGCCGCGAGCAAGCGAATTTGAGTCCCGAAACCCGATATCTAAGACTCTTTCTCTGCTCACATCCCCCCCATCTTTTTGCTCTTCTATCTTTTCACTCTCTCTCTCTTCTTCATTCTCTATCTCATTCTCTCTTTCTAAATTCAAAGACTGAACGAAACCCCTCCAGGCTCTATCTGTGTGCTACGAAATGAAATAAAGAATGAACGGAAGAACAAAGGCAAAATGATGTTGGCCGGAAGGAGTAAAACGTGAATGGTATAAGAGGAGGAATAGTATATAGAGAAGAGAGAAACGTCAAGCAGAATTTTTCTGCATGGATTAACTTCGATCTCGATCGATCCGTCTATACGAGTTTTATTATTATCTTAATTCTCATGACATGTAACTTCGACTGTATGAAATAAAAATAAAAATAATGTATTGATAAACCAGCTGAATTAAGTTGACGATTTTTTATTTAGTAAATTTATTCGCTATTTGCTATTTGTCACAGTACTTTCAGTATCATCCAATATTATTTAATGTTTCAGGTATAATGAACAGTGACGGAATGCGTAATTGGAGTGAATATAATGTTTGATAACTCACCATTGTGTGAGCTGAGATCTCTCGGTTTGTGATCCAATGCCAGCGCCCTCTCAGCATCTCCTCTTTCCTCCCTCAACCTGAAATACAAATCCACACACAAATATAATATAAAATATGACTACAGTATACCAACAATGGTTTTGTTTAATATATTTATAAATGACTAATTCGAAATAATCGAGCGTGGGGGTTTGCCGGAGTTTATCTTATTCATTTCATAATATTGTTTTACCATAAGCAATAATTAAGTAATTATTCTATGTATTGTGCGTGGGTTGATAAGTGAGGGTTTTCATATGTTGGCAATCGTCGCTCTTACTTGAATGTACATCCAACAATCATATTCACATCGTCTTCAATCCTCTCAACTTATTGCAGATAAATATATATATATATATATGTATGGATAAGAGTGAAATATTGAATAAAAGAAGAAGTAAATGCATTAAAAAAAATTCTACAGTAGAAAAAAAAATGGGCAATAATAATAATAAGTTGAGGGGGTTAAAGTAAAAATATTTTCATGTCGAAATTTGACGAGTTTTATGAATATTTACGAGTTCACTTGCTCTATTTTTGTATATATAGAAGTTTAGCGGTGGTAAATAAGAGGCTAAGTAGCCGTGGTAAAAGTTTTAATTCAATATTTTTATTTTCGTTCAACTCCTGTGGCTTGGAAAATGTGACAGGGAAGTATAAAGGAGAATAGAGATTTAAGAGTAACCACCCGTGGCAAAAATCATTAAGATTTCTTCCAAAAGGACATACAAATATATATACATATAGATATTTCGTACCACTGAGTTAGTGTAAACAGCAGTGTGACCCTCAGTAGAAAGCTCTGGCTAAAACACAACCCCAGGTCGTAACAATAAAACCCCTTTTTTTCCAGAATTCAACCCTCTAGGTCATAATTGTAATGGAAAAAAAAAAGTCTATATCAAGCTCTTTCATTTATTAACGGAAAGTGGTTGTAAAACAAGAAGAGAGTAGTGATTATAATTTTCAAAAGTACAATAAGACAATGCTGATTTCATATTTTACAGTATACACATTTGTAATGATAAAATATTTATTCCTAATGGTCATACTTCTTTCTTTTTTTTTCCCCTCCATTTCTCTTGATATCTTTTCTACGAACTTTTTCACACCTCGAATTGAATCGCGGTACATTAAGTAAGAAGTTAATATCATTAAACATAATATTGGACGCATCTGGGAGCCGCAGAGCACTTACCAACCCCCTAGCCGATGAATGGCGCGTAACCCACACCCTTCTATTTGCATTCTATATCGCGAGAACTCAGCGCCCACTTTTCCACCATTTCCCTGTGCGCGCGCGCGCCTCATGTCGTTTTTGCTGTACCCACCCTTACCCCCGCTCGCCCAACTCTAACGCCTTAATTTTTTAATGAGAAAATGCTTTCAAAGAGGCCAAAGCGAGATACAGCATCTACGAGATATAAGTCACGGGCTGATGGGCCCGGCGGTCGTTGAAACCACAGAATGCTCAGTAGAAAATTCTACAAAAGTATTTTCTCACCCCATTCCCACACAGCTACTCTCCTTTGTCTTTAAAAGGTTCTATTCATCTTTATTTATTCCACCTGATCACATTGACAAAGTAAAAATACAGGGAACGAGAAGACATGTAACAACAGAATTCAATTAAATGTGACGTCAACATTATTTTATATTTAGTATTATTAAATCTACACGTGAAAAAACGTGATGCTAAAATAAATCAGTTGTACTCCATTTGGGTAAAACATTCTTCAATCATTTAAAAAAAAAAAAAAAAACCATCTTCATTGCAATTTCTAAATAAAAATCAACACATTTTAAATCACAAATATTACATTATGTTTCACTAATCAAATTTATATACAATTCAATTTTACTTTCGATATTCCCATTGTATAATACAAACGTTCCCAAAGTTAATTCGGTTCAATGACATCAGCTAGCTTACTAATTGACAATAAATCAAAGGCATAGTTTAGAAAATACATCATTATTATAATTAAATAGCAGCACCGCATGGCAGCATTATGAAAACCGCACTTGCTCTTTCCGCTCACATTTACCTCAATATCACTGCTAATTTTCATATAACGAATACTCATAACTTCATGTATAGATATCCAAGGTTAAATCTAGTCTAGAGGAAATATAGTATTAGCTTTCATTATCAACATTAAGTCCTATACCATTTTACGTTACAATAAATAATTAGTGACGTCGACATTCAAGTGAAGCATTGGTTGAATAGGAAACTAAATATTCGTTGATTTTCATTGCCATAGCATGTGGCCATATATTGTACCAAGCCATAATCACACCGCCATTTAAAGACATGTATAGTTAATAAATATATTAATACACGCATGCTTAATCATCTCTTCTCTTCTACAAGTAAACTCAGTGTTGGCTCACATGTTCGTTAAAATTTTCTCTACATATGTCTACAGTCGTTTGCATTACAAAGAAAATAAAAAATGGAAAAAAAAAATGAAATAAAAAAAAAAATAGAGAACGCTAAATCAAACGCATCTCTCGCATAGCGAGTCGCGAATATAATGACGATAACAATTGTAATTTTGCGAGAACAAAGGACTGAACGTTGTTGAATACCAGAGAGTTATGCCTGTGTACGATCGTCGGACACGCCTGTCCGCTTTTACCAATAAATTCATTCTGCGTAAAACTGCGCATCGAAACACCCATCATACACATATATGTGCATTGTATATTTAGGTGAGGGGAAAAAAAGAAAAAAAAAACAAAATTCATGTCGTTTAAAAACTATTGATAAGTGATATATTTTTTATTTTACCGTATCTATTCTCTTTTTTTTTTTACAACTAACAAAAAAACACAGCTGTCAGTATCAATTGAAAAAATATAAAAATGTACGGAAAATTATGTTCCACGTCAACTGAAACATTATCCTTCTCATTAGTAGCAGAAAAGGTAGTCCCCAACAGTATCATTAATATCGCAGTTGCGCTTGGAAGAAACGTGGCGAGAGGGAATAATAAACAGCTGCGATGTATTCCAAAGAAAACGAGGAAAAGGGTATGAGAGAAGTGTATATTATATCTACAGAAGGACAAGTAACACGAGCTAGGAGGTATGAGAAAACGAGAAAGAGAAAGAGAGTGATGAAAATTTTACGCGATGATAAAGTGTCATCTGAAGCAACATTAGGTTGGGATATTTTGCACCATTTTATCTTTTCAAACTTAATAATTACACAAGAGAAGACAAATGAAATGAAATATCATATTACCAAAAACTCTTTGACAACTTATTCTTGAGGAAATAAACTCATCTTTGGCTCTATCAAAAATATTACATCAAGTATATATACTGTGAACATTTATCAAATCAGCCAGTAGCAAAAAGGAGTGATATACTGATTGAAGGAAACAAGAAATGGAGTATGAGACAGATGGTTTGAGAGGGGTTCGAAGATTCAATCAGTGAATGCCAAGCATTCCATATAGACGTCGATAAGTCGAAAGCGAATAAGACGTTTCTATATACACTGTGAATTAAATTCATCCACCACTGACAAATTACATATATATAATCCAAAAGTTTTGATTGAGAACAAAGGAAAAAAAATATCATTTCATCATGGAAAACAACAAATTAAACATTAAATCAATTAGTTATTTGAACATTGGAACGCCCATAGTCAAAATATACATTGGGCTCCCTTTCATCAGCTATCAGCTCCAAGAATTACCTTGACTAATAGATATCAACAGCTGTCACGACACAATCATACACAGACTACCGTTGCTAACTTCATATCAATTTCAAAGTGAAAGTAAGATATACTGAGTGAAAAGATTGATATACAATATACTGCAGAAGACTTTGCGTATAGAGCTCACGCCTTCCTGGGGGTAACGAGTCATTGATAAATGATGCTGCCACCGAAACACGAAAGACGATTGAGATTAATTCTGCGGATGTTACATTCAATAAAAAACTCAATATTCAACTCGGTTCTTCCTACGTTTAGGGCAATTGTTGCATTAATATATATGTATTCTATAGCAAATAAATTATGGAGAGAAAATAATAAATGATACGAAAATCATGAAGAACACACTGTCATTGTTGACAAGAGGGTGAAAGTGTTCATGATATATTCTATGAAAAAATTAATGACGATAGGAAATAAGAAGCTTCAATTATGCCGAATAACGTTCAATTATTCTGGATGCATGAGGCGAATAGATAGAATACAAAAGTGAGAGGACACATCAAGGAAAAAAGATGAGATTTAGTCGGGTCACGATTCGTATAATGTCGGAACAAATAATTACAATTCCCCTTTGGCCTCAATTCTTTATTTATATTTTTGGTTCATCCATATATCCGAGACACTTTTTTTTTTTTTACGCTCCACTTATCTGCATTACTTTCTATCTTTTCCCCGCGATGTTTCACGAATAATCGATTAAGCTACTATAGTGCTCCCTCGCTTCGGGGCAAACGACGATGCAGCTAATTATGTATCTTCAACCCCCTCACGCAGAGCCCCCGCGGACAGGAAATGAGACTCCCCCGAATTCCGTTGGTTCTTCGTGAGTTGCTAGCTTTATATATATACATTCTATAACACGAGAACTGTACATTGACGTTATATGTATGTATCAAGTCGCAATGTAGAGTCGGTGGATTAAGTCGAGATATAGCCAAGACGTTAAAGCCCCAAGTTTATGTCTCGTGGAGCGACAGTGGTTTAATTAGACGACGGCGATTTTACCGGGAGGGAGGATACGTTGATTGAGCTAAATTGTTTTCTTGGATAATATACCCAAAGCGATAACAAGAATCAGAGTTATCTCGTTTTCTCTGCATGGATAAAACACTACTAAACAAAACAATGCACACGCTCCCATCATTCGCATAGAACAAGGATTAAAAGCAATGAGAATAAAGTGCGAGGAGCTGATCATTTGGATGTAAACGACACACGTTTTCATTCTCATTTACTTCACTTCTCATTCTCTGGTGTGATCCAGTATATATGTATGCTTCTAACATTTTCTCCCTCATGTTTTTGAGTTTCGGTTGCTCGTTTCAATGATCTGAATTTTGCAGGGGTAGTTTCAAGTCCTTTTCCCTTGGGGAGGTTGTAGTCTAACCCACGATGAGGAAATAGCCTATCTATGTATATTTCGCTGAGCTAGAAAGGGTTTGAATTATGAAATGACTATATATATATGTGATGATGTGGCATATTCTTACTTGGTTGTTGGGGCACGTGATTTTTGAGACACGAGAGAGGGAGTTTGTACAGTGTGGGTGCAGTGAATACATGGGGGATGAAATAAAGGCGAAAAGCATTTTTCAATTTCATCCAAACATTTTCTACGATAAATATACATTCACCCTGAAAAGTTTGTATGTGACTTTAGTGAAACATTTGTACATAAATCTGAAAATTATGAGGTCGTTTTTTTTTCCCCCCCGCACTCCCACACATGTATTCCTTGCTTTTTTTTTTATTTTGGCTTTTGCGCGACCCCTCCTGCCATGGCATATGCCTGGAAACGCGTAACGGAGATAACACCGACCCCTTTCTATTCCTATACGACCCCTGTACACTCAACTCACCATACGCACCCGATGTCAAAAATTGAGAACACCATTGTGTGATCCACCACGATGTGCAGTTTATATTTTTTTACAGTTACGAGGGGACCAAAAAAAAAAAATAAATAAATAATAATAAAAAGATGAAGAGAAGTGTATTCGAGTATAAATCAGAATCAGGAGCAAATAAAAATCACTTTCCAGCATTGTGGTGAATACGTGGATGATTCGATTAAGGGCTATCGATGGTCGTTATAGCACCCAGGGGATACGAACCTAAAGAGAGAAAGTGAGAGTGATAGAGAACGGGGGCGAAAGTAGCTTATCGCAGTTCATGGGGATGAAGAGGTTGAGCTCTTCCGTCGAATGTCATCTAACGCTTTTCACTTCCCCCCAAAACTACCATTTCCTGATTCATCATAGATTCTTTCTTTCACTGATTCATCTGATATCAGTCAAATTGGATCATTAGTACGCGCTTTACATTTATTAAAAATGTAAATTTCACAAACTAATACCGTTAGTGATGTCAACAAGACGATTATTTTAGCATGAGGAATATTACTTGTAATTCTTCAAAATGTATTAAACGTAGACTTATGTTATTCTGTTCGATTGATAAAATTTCATATTTATCAACGTGAAGGAGGGAAGTCGCAGCCACGTGTATACAGTTAATATATTTCAATTCAATTCTTTAGGTCATATGACTAATTCCCATCAATGGTGGATCGCACCATTGTCAGTACCAACCGTTTGATGTTTGTGATGAAATGAACGCGTCGCTGGATCAACATTGGTATTTGAGATATAATAAGAGTGAGAATCATATTCCAAGTTATGTCATGTTTGATTCGAATCATTTATTATGTAACAGATAACGATATGTAATCTGTTTGGTTCAAGAATTGCTGTTAGTGTAGTACTTTGTTCTTCAGCTTTTCTTGAATAACTACAGATCAAGACCCACTCATCACTAATTACTAATCAAACTATCTATTCCTCTACATTGACCATTATCAATTGTTCCTCTTGAAAACTAATGTTCACTATCTTTATTTATTGCTGCGTTGACTGGTAATGAAATAAGTATAAGTTGATATATTAATTACAAACGGCGCGTTTAAAGGAACTTCCCATCTTTATTTACACACCTGCAAACCACTTAACATATGGTCGAATTTCAATAAATATCGAAATAGTTGATAAGGAATTGTTTATCGATAATATGTCACGAATACATCCGTCCCTTCTGTGACCTTACGTTTTGTTTATCGCAATGCGGCAGTGCGTCACCTTGTATAAAAATTTGAAACTCTCGACACACTGACACACATAAAGTTGTGATCTTGAACTAGAACATTCGTCACTTTGGTTTTTTTACATTTACGTGGCACTGCAATAGAATATTATCTACAATATGTTGTACGGTACACTCTCAACATCAATTATCCTGATGACTATTCTCGTTCATGATTCCAATTCTCAGGAACATGATTGCAAAGACGTAGGCACTTTCAGTAAAAAAGAGGTATGAAAAGTATCATTTATTGTTAGATTTACAGTTCCACAAAATATCTGGTGTCATCTGATAAATTTGTGTCACTATTCATTCAAGCGGTTTATGCGTCCCGGTCATTTAGCAGGACATTGGAACTTCATAGCACAAATGAGTACAGGACGAACCAGAGTTCGGTGCGCAGGTTTGGTTCTCAGGAATAAATCAAAAAGGATATTCACCGGCTATTGGTATATGATTCATGATTCAGAAATTAATCGTTCACGGATGAAAGCACATCTTGTTAGAGATACTTTGACGATATCGTTCAAGAACAGATGGGGAACATACGATGAAGGTATGATTCAAATTAAATTTGTATTTTGAACAGTTATTTCTGCAAAATGCAATAGTCTACAAGATATCCATTTGTTTCTCAATAGGGAGGCCCTTAATAATATCAACAAGTGATAGCGATACTGAATTCGTCATGAAAGATTCGAAAATTGACTTGTATTACATACTTAGCAAGAACTCAAATGCCACAATAGAACTACTAACTAAATATCAAGCATTGGCTAATGTGACAGGTTTGGTTCTGACGATACTCAGTGAAACTAACTGTGAACATAAAATTCATCGAAACACTCATGAAGAGGTCACAAGTCAACTGTAATTTTTATTTTATTTCTACCTATATAATCAAAATTGCTAATGTCTATGGAGTAATTGAATCGAGTGAATAAATTACCTTCAATGAATCTGATTTACTTCAAATAATGGTTTCATTCACAATTTATTTCAACATTATCTGCATTATTATTTCAGAGTGATATTTATTTCAGTGAGAGAAGGAGAGATGTGTTCCTTGTAATGTTATTTAGTTACCGATGTGTATGTAATTTGGAGAGAAACTGGAGAGTATCTAGGCATACTATGAATAATTCAATTTCGATTTACCCCTTTTTCATGAGCCGCAGGCAAATGGAGATGCGTGTGTATAGGATTTTAGGAAAAGAAGAGGGTTATTTTGAATTTTGTTCGTGTGCTGAAGGGTTCAATGTCGATGATAAGTCTCCTTGCGTGCGATATCTTTCATTCCTTTTATTCCTATCCACTTTTCCCATTTCATTTACGACGATTGTTACTCAAATGCTCAGCCGCGAGGCAAAACGCAAATAAACTCAACCTACAATCCCCCTATACTTCCCATTGGCCATTTGCTACCAGTGTAAAGTGCAGATTGAAGAAAAATATCGCCTCAAGTTTTTGCAATTCACCTTTTGCGTTTATTCTCTTGAGTTTTTCACTTCCACTCACATTCAAAGTATAGATATCGATTATTATTTCCCAATTTTATTTTCCATCTACTCAAATATGTATACGCAGAAGAATGTGACAGAGTACGAATGAAAAAATGTGTAGACGTGCGTGAAAACTGAACATGCGCACATACAAAACACATTTTTATTCCCCACCATTCCACATTTACGTTTATATATACATATACATACATGTAGATTCGCTCTTATCAGGTTTGCGCAAGAATAGGATTCGACAACGCTTCCGAAAACCATAACCGTACCGGTAACTGCCACCCTCTGACTGATCGAACTTATTCTTTTCCTTTACGCACCTCGCATCATCCCCCCCTGTAACTATACTCTGCACAACCCTGTTCGATGTGAACCAAAGAGTTTTTGATAATATTCCAATGACATTGGTGAGAGGAGACGATGTTATTTTTCTGGAAAATTGAATAGTCAAAATCGAATGGATGTGCTCTTTTGTATGCATATATATACTTCTCTCATATCTTTTTTCATATCTCATATGAGTACACACACGCACACACGAATAAAGTCCCCTTTCAAGCTAATACTATGAGAGATTCCACAAGGACGAGAATGAGAGTTCGTCGTACGTTTCACTACACTTAAAAATACGGACGATAAATTAATGAAATAAAATACGTATACGTAATGCATAAGAGCTTTTAACAATTTGTCCCACCCCTTCATTGCCACCCGCTCCCTCACAACAATATATATATATTCATACACATATATGCTTAAATATACGAAAATATACGAGATTCCTCTTGAAGCGTCTCTCACCTTTTCACGCACGTTCTCTCATCAACCTTCGGTTAAACTCTAACCCTTCTGTGCTCGTTTCAGGGGACGAGACACTGCGAGAACGAATGAGAGAACGAGAGAAAATGCCACGGGGTAGTATATTAAGCGACACTCGGAATTACAAATAACAAATTGCAATTTGATTCCCTGTGTGTGCGCGAGCCTCAGTTTCTCTCCCCCGAGCCAAGGGCGCAATTTATCATTAGGGGCGACAATTTGGTGACGTTTTCCCCACTCTCTTTCTGTCTCCTCCTCATCTCTATCTCGCGTCGTCGTGTATGATAAAGGGTGAGTTACATATACAACCCTAGAGATCAACCAAAAATCATCTGGCCGAAGGGTCAACTTCCAATGTCCACTCATATGAGAATTTCATTTTAATATTCCGCAGGAATTCAAACGGAAAAAAACGATATCCAAAAATTGTATTGGGAAAATGAATTATTCCGGTGTGAGCCGTGATGGACAGAGTCCCCCTGAGGTGATTTGGTAGTTACACATTTTTATTATTGAACCAAAAATCATTTTTCACACTTGAATCATCAATAAATTTCATGCGCAATTCAAGTGAAAATTTTCTTTATCGAAATTTGATAATTATATCTGTTAGATGAATAAAATTGTTAAATTTTTTATGTACAGTTGCAATTTTACATCCAGTTTTTTACAATGACATATTTACGAATATTTTTGATATGTAAAAAACATAAAGGAAAAAATTGTACAACTTTACAAACCACGTATAATAGTATATAATATACCAGTCAAATGTCAATAGATAATTGATAGAATTTTTATTTCTATTTTTCATAATTGAATACGGAAAGGGAACTTTGCTTGACTGTCCCTTACAAACACACTCCCGTGTACGTGACACAATATGAAAATTGAACTGGGCACTCTCCATTGTAACCTACAGGTCCCAAATAAACATTTAGAGAATGAGAAAAGCCGGGTGAAATAGATTATATATTGTGGAAATATGAGTGAGAAGTGAGAAAGAGAGTTGAGATGAAATGAAATGAAGGGCAAGAGTAAGAAGAGTATGGGAATGGGGTGGATATAAAAGTGGGGGTAGATGTACGCGGCTAAAGGCGCATCCCCCGAGCCATATCGATCGTTGACTTTAAAATTCAAAGAGACCGACAATGGCGCGTTGTTCCCTATTCTCAAAAGAGAGTAACAGAGAAGGGTGAAGTGAGCTTGCTACAATATCATATTCCGTTCCTTCCGTTTCATTGTCTGGGCCCAAAGCCCGCGCTAATAATAAAAGATTGCTACCTTCTAAGCTATGTGGACTGCGAAAAAAAAAAAAAAAAAGAAAAAAAAAGGCACAAGCGAGAGAGAGAGAGGAGAGAAGAGGAATGAAGAGGTAAATGCGGCAGCAGTACTAGCGAGCAATGGCAGCATCACAACCAGAAGACATAAAATAAAGGAGGGTGCACAGGGGTAGAAGAGAGATAGAAAGATGGAGAAAACGAGAATGAGACTTGGGGCGACTTCGAAGAGCCTTCCTAACTTTGGTACTACATCATCCTGGACGATAGCGGACTATAATGCTCTGTTGAAAAGTTTCGAATTCCATGCGAATTTAATATTCCGAACGAACACTGCTGCGTATATATAACTTAAATATATATATATATATATATATATATATATGTATTTTTCATATTATATACACCCTTATTCTGATGTCGCCAATACTGCCCTCATCATTTTGCTCTACTATATTCATTTTGTAATCCATTCGTTATATAAATAGAAAATATGTAAAACTTTTGAATAAGGAAAATAAATTATATAAAAAAAAATCTCATTCTATCTGTGGGTTGGAATGTAATGAAAATAATTCTTTGTGATATGAGAATAATATTTTAGATATAGAAGATGTGAAGCGATAATAATGTATGAAATAGAAGGAATTTAAAAATTATGAAATCGTCAAATCGCCTTTGAACAGTGCCCTTTGTATGTACATCTCTTGAACTACCCCTCTTGCACGCGTCATTCCCCATTTGCCGAATCGCATACCCACCCTATATATCATTGATGTGTACATGTTTAAATTTTGTTCGCTTGCATTAGTCTCTGAGGCGCACAGAGAGTTGAACGAAAGAGCAACGGTACACCTGAGCTGAAATTAAACGTTTAGAGGGATACGAAATGAAATATTTAGCGATCCGAAGCAGCGGGGGAGTTGAAAGTCGGTATATATGTATGTATGGGGTTGTCAAACCCGTCTGCGCCCTGTCGCCCAACTCGCTTTCCCATTCTCGTAACTATTTCTCTTGCTCTTATCCTCCTTTGTCGGCAATATGTTGGACCCTTCGTAATATAACGCCTCGTTCAGGTGCATTATGACGTCAAACGCAGCATGACTTTAATTCCTTCATCACTTCCAGCTGAATTGCCTTCAATTTTATTTGTATGTTCATATTTTTATTCTTTATTATTTTCCTATTTATTCATGTCAATTCATTATTCATTTGCGGTTGTACTCTCTCATTGTATGATATAAACAAACCGTAACAACATAACTCGCGTGTAATATAATGTCAAAAAAAGAAGTGGTTTATTATTGTTTTCACTCCTATTTTTATTTCATTTTTTTTTTTGCAAATGTCACGCGCGGGGGAACTCGAGTGTGTTGCCGAGTGTTCTCTGAAGGGGATGAAAAACAATTTCGCATTTACCCCGTTTCAATGAGAATCCGAGGTGGGAAAAAAAGAAAGAATAAAATAAAAAATTGATATAGAAAATTGAAGGTGAGTGGACGAGGGTTGTTGAAAGGAATCGTCAGTCAGCATGTGGCGTTTATGAAATCGCGAAAAATTGTTGGAGCAATATGTATGTATGCTTTATGTATGCATGTATGTATGTATTGGATGTTGTGCTTGAGAGTTAGATGGATCGTGTGTTTTCCACATGATGACGTGCAACAAAAATAAAATGAAAGTGAGAAGTGTATAATGAAGAGGACTTGAATGGAACGGATTGAAAAACGTTGGGTGGCATGAATAGCCTGCACCTCTGGATGGAAATGCATTAGCGTAATCTGAATACTCAATTTAAAAGATTTACTTTTCATACTGATGTTGTAAGAAAAATGGTACTATTAATTTTTTACTGGTATTAAGAACTTAAAAATTATTTAAATATTAATAGATAGATTAATAAAATAAACTAATAGATGAATGCGATGGTTCAACAATTTTACATGAAAATAATGAAGAAATTGTCGTGATTAAATTCGCTGACATATACAAGAATTAAAATTAAAGAATACTCAATCAATCGTGCAATATTTTATATCGATTTTATTCTCACTCCCTATAGATACTATGGAAGAAGAAAAATTATATGTCCATAAATATATTATACATGTATAAATATATCCATATTATACATATATATCTAAACGTGCCCTGAGGGTTCAAGAAAATAGTATAAGCATATACACACAAGGGAGAAAAATATTTTTCCGCTACAACGCTTATCTTTATTTAGTTCTACACACTTGTTTTCACTCCCGCAGGAGTAAGTTGGAGAGAACTTCCAATAAAAAAAACCGCAGCCATTTGTCAAGGGGTGTGTAGCCACCTTCATCCAACACCAAAACTTCCAATGCCCACCCACCCCCCTCCTGTTTTGATTCAAGTGAGTTCTTGATGTCTCGTTTGAAAAATATGTAAAACACACAGTGTGCGGCACACCCGAATGCTTTCGTTGTCGATGGGCTTCCATTCTAAAATAATAAAACTCACTGTCATTTGTCAGACTTTATCTTTCTTTATTTTATATATATATATATATATATATATATATATATCCCTCCCGTTTATATTTTCTTTTTTTCTTTCTCATACCATCCACCACTTTGTGACGACTCGCGTGTGCCACCTCGTAATTCCGCAATGTGGCAGCTGCGACTTTCGACGCTATACTTTCTCGAAGGACATTTAACTTCACCCTATACATATACATATATTCACCCCGCTATATTGTATATATAAACATTTATATACGTATACTATCGGGTAAGTAGCTTTCTTAATTTTATGATCTACTCGACGACTTGTGTCGCGCATGGAACCACCAAAGCACAACGTTGAAAGTAGTGTAAGTATGAGGTTATCACAAAGTCCCTTGTATACTTTCAAGTCTTGCATATTGCAATATGATCCCCAATCGCATTTTTTACACTCCCAAGACACAACCAGTGTTCATGATTTTGTATTTGTAAAAGTCAAATTGTTCCTCGTTCCCTCGTCACTTTATTTTATTTTTTATCTTCACTGTAATGTTTACCGGCTTTTGGATTATCTCAAAGACACTTTTATTTATTTCTTTGATTATATATGCATATACTGTTGCAGGTAGAGAATAAAAAAGATGCAGTATAAAAATTGCGACGCGAAAAAGTATGCTTAAGAACGCATAATATTATGAATGTATATGTGTGTTTATTTCATCTCTAGATTTTCTATCCAGACGATAATAAAATAATATTCACTGACATACCGGCAATAATATGGCGAAACAAATGCGCCAGACGACTTTTATGAAAACGATTTAACTGTCTGTGTAGCAGAGTCACGCGCAGGTATATACTATAATTCCACATTCATTCTCTTCTCTTTCGACTTTTGCATTTGTTTATACGTCGATTTATTATTTTTGTTTCTTTTTCGTAGATGTCAGACAAAAATGACACGACTGATTTGAATAGGAATCGAATTTAAACATAGATGAGTGAACAATAATTACTGTTTTGTGAATAAAAAATGAAAACATTGATGTAAACAATAATATTTAACAATCAATATATATTTAATAAATAATTAAAAACTGATTAATTTTCGGTATAAAAAAAGATTCAAATACTTCATTATAAATGTTCGGAAAATAAATATTAAATTATTTTGTCATTGTGGACGCTCAAATTAACCTCTATTATTTTTATTTATGTTTCTCTCTATTATACTTTCTTAGATTTTTTTATCACACGGATGAATACCAGTTCAAATAAAATATTAGCCCATTCGACGAAGGGCGGTATTAATGAGAGAGCATGCGATGGATATGAGATAGGATAAAATGTTAAATACGTGAGCCCGCTGAACACCAGGGACCACCAATAAAAAGCTCGTAAAATATTTTACGAAATATTGCACCTGCTTCGTTGCATGCAAGATACGAACCAGGTAGGAACTTCACACGATTTCATCACACAAATATTCATATAAATATAAATAATATACTTAATGTTGTAAATTTTAATTTTCTACATGTACATAACAAATAAAATGAGTAAATAAATTGAATTACTTAACATTTACTATTTCCTATATTAATATATTTATTCCAATTGAGATCTCCTCAATTATTGTTGAGACATGAAGTCATCAATTTTTCAATTAAATTTTCGTTCTACCTCTACATCAATCAACAACTCATACACTTATATACCACTCAGAGTCATTCACATTCGTTTATATTGTATATATATATAGAAAAAAAATGAGGGTGGAAAAAAAAATAAATTTATCCCGACCATGCACACGAGATATGACAAATGGTTTTTAGCTATACATGTCACCGGTATACATAAATAGAATAGATACAGATATGGACACGTTTTTGTGAGTGTATAAGGGCGAGAAGGGGTGACCGAACAAAGTTTTTGGTTGCCATTACATATCGCGCGCGGGTGAAAAAAATAAATAGATAGGTGCACGAATGTGAGCGAGACGAAAAAATGCAATGTATTATAAGCGAAAGGAAGAAAGAGAGTGGGCGATAAAGAAGAGGAAAAAAAAAAAAAAAAAATGACGAGGCATGGAAGTCTGTAGGACAGGGGACATTGTGGGAGCGCAAGATTCACAGATGCGTCGTGACTGATGGTCCATACTCCCAGATGTACAACTAAATATACACTTCTCTCTTTTTTTTTTTTTTTTTTATCTATATACGTCAAATTTTTTTTTTTGCTCACACTCTCCTTCCATCGACATTTGTTTGTTCAGTTCAGTTAAAAAATACCAAAACATCGCATTATAAGTCACGATGTGTTAAAATATATGGAAATATGTTGAAGAAAGATTAGAGAAATATAAGAAAAAAAAAAGGAGGAAAAATTGAACGAAGATGAAGAGGACAAAAAAATTGGGGCGAGAAAGAATAACGAGATTGACTCAGAAACACTTTGAGGATATATATTTTTACAGTGTAATGTATACACGTGTAAACTTTGTGTCACCTCGTGTAAGCTTTCATCAGATGATTAAGTCTCCCTCTCAAATATATATCTATCTAAAACATACATGTTTATTTTTTTTGTTAAAATCTATGTATTTTTCTTTTCGTCTTCTTCCATTGCGTTTTTTTCCTATTCACATTTTAAAATATGTTATATATAAATTGTTAAAAACGATTATTTGTGTTGATTTATGTCAAACACATTCGTATAATTGTCAGACAATATAAATGTAACGAATTAAATCAATTGTCGAATAAATTCTACTTTTCAATTAGTCACTACAGCACTTGTGAAGAGGAAGGTATCCATATCCAATATCTATATAACTATGTAAATTGAAGAGGTCATGAAGCTTTTACATATTTCAACAGTGGATGAGTGGAACAAACAGAACAAACAGTGAGAAAGATATTGAATGAATGAGGGAGAGAAAGAAAGAGTGGATTATGTGTATGTGCGTGAAAATAGTGAAGGCGAGCAGCTTGAAAAGTGCACGCTAAGCATTCTGTCGAGTGTTTTATGGAATACTTTAGAATTGTAGATTCACTGTTCTCTTTATCTAGCGATTTATATGGTGTCGTAATGTCGCATGGTGTCTGTTCAAGAGTGTCATTGACTTATTCTCTTTATACAAAAATATATATTATATATGTGGTTCAACCTCTCAACAGTGAGGGGAAGTGGATATTATTTAAATTCTTTCAAATTTTCCTTGAACCCCAAACACGCCAAGAAATCCACTGGAATTTCTTCTAAATCAGTTCAATATGTTGGTTGATAATCGAGATGTTAGAGGTGTCTGAAACATTTGTGATATTTTTCTCCTTCAATTTTTTTTCTTTCAACTTCTTCCTTTTTTTATTTCCACAGAATTATGATAGATAGATCGTGGACTCAAGAGTAGCGAGTTCTCGTTTCAATTTCAATTGGAAAACGATTACTCTATTTTTCCCTCTCTATCACTCATTCGTTGAATGACCGAACAGAAAAAGTTTTATATACCTCTTCGACAATATATCATTTGTCACAGAGTAGAAGCTACCATGTCAGTACCACACACGACTCTTCTTCACTTTATTTTGTTGTTTTTATATATATATAAAAAAAAACTGTAGAGGTATAACATATAGATCAATTATGTGTGAATATATCCACCACAAGCTTCTCTACGACAGTCTGTGTTGAAAGATACAAGAAAATAAGATTAAAAATAAATGCAATATCACTGAAATAAAATTGTATCAAAAGAGACAATATTATTATATAAAAAGTTATTTTTTTTACGCAATAAAATCCCATATCTAATTTTTATTATTCCCCCCCCCCCCCCCCATATTATTGCACCATAACTGCCATTGCTGTAATTAAATACATACGAGATGGTTTCTGAATATCCATGGTAGAAAATAGAATTATTGAACGTGAAAACGATGATGTGTAAAATTGCAAAGCACCGGAAGCATATACATTAAATAAACGTGGTCAAGCGTTTCCGTAGGTAGATAGGTATATATACAAATACATAAAATACATATATACACCACAAGTACATATATATATAGATATATATGAGTGGACAGAGTCATTGGTATCACTGTGCACATCGTCGACGAGTAAAAGAGCACAAATGCTGCAGGGGTAGCATGAGTAGGTATAGTGAACGCGGTTCTACTGGCACTTTTGATAATGAACTAATATTTGCAGTGTCCGATGCGACGTGTGCGCAACTCGAGCATTCTGTTCCTGGGAATATACCGAGAGAGGAAAGCCTCATGTGTACTCATACGCCCACGCATACATCAGTGAGAGAATACATAACAGCGACGAAGAGAAACAGAGTGGAAGTGAGAGAGAATATGAGGGACCCTAACACGACTTGATGTATACTCTCCTCAGCTGTGGCTCCATGCTCATCGCATATCCAATAGTAGTCGTGTGTGTTATCAGCGACCCTTTGGCAAATACACACTGTGACCTCTCTGCTTGGGGGCGCAATAGATCCCATAACCTAAACGCTATTTCCGCTTATATGCCCCTTGAAATAACAACCAAATTGTCTTTTTGATGGTACAAATATTTGTTGAATTTTTGTGTTTATAATTTAAATTATATACATATGAATTTTCTTTTTCTTTTTTATATATAGTAAATTTGATGTATATGAAAAATGAAGGTGAAGATAAATAACTGGCTCGTTGGCTTCTGGTGACATATAACTGCAAAATATATACTGTATGTATGGTGTATTGGAGATAGTAGTGCGGTGTGGTTATTTCACACTCTTGGCCTCGTACGTAATATACTGGCGTGGTGCAAAGCGTCGAAGGGGAACCATTTAATAACAATATATCTTGGCTACCACAATGCTATACGTGCTTTTACATGGTGTGTTCTATGAGAAAATCGGTAGAGAGATAGTGAGATAAAATGAGATAGAAAGCCATTGTGCTTTCGGTGTAGATGGTATTTGTTTTGGGGCTGATTTACAAGGATTCGCGACACGGTTGTAATTAAATTCTACACGAACACGCTTTTCCTATACAATATTTATTATTACCTAGAATTTTTCATGGGGATTGATACGTAACAGAAGATGAAAATCGTATTTTTGAAATAAAATTAATTACTGATGCTTCGAGGTAAGTTCTATTAATATTTATTTTAATTGTAATTATTTAATTTTAATTCTCAATATCATTTTTATTTTCGTAGTGTTTTTCTTATATGTCATTTTATATAATGCTGTCAATCACAGTGAAAAATTTGAAAATAACGAGACTAACAAGACCTCCGAGAATATTATTAAAAAAAAAAATGAATAGAAATAGATGAATAAAAAGTAAATAAATGAATGACGTGCCGACGACAATTTCACGGTGCATTAACGTACTATGGGCGTTACCAACGATGTTTGGACGAGGTTTTCATGTATATCTAACATTGCATAAGCTTATATATACATATATGTATATATATATATATATAGGTTGATGCACTACCGCGAGTACTGCGCGACTAATTATGTTTTTAATTAATCATCGTTTTGTCACCTTGACGTGGCATGCCGACGCTCTTACTGACTCCCCTTCATCGTCTCTCCTAGTTACTGTTTTCAGGAAGCCGCTTTGTCGCGTGCCCAAGTTTGCTCGGGCACCTCGTTACAGACTGACACATCGCCTAATAATGCACCCTGGCACAACAACGACCGCCCGCTACCACAACTTGCAACCCTTCTCTCTTATTCTTTTTTTTTTTTTTTTTTCATTCACAACCCACATCCTCTCTGTATTAATTCTGTTCCATATATACACCACTTGCGTTGTTTCATCAAAACATGATTGACACACCGCACTTAATGACCAGAGAAAGTATTTCATCCATTTGACATACTTGTAAAAGCAAAAACAAATTGTCATTATGGATAAAAAATATTGGAGATGAGAAAGGGACGATGAAAAAAAAAAAAAATATGAAAATGTATTTTTATATTTTTGTTTATATGGCCAAAGTATCTATACACAAAATTTAATAAATTCTTGGATCGTCTGGTTTGAAGCAAGGTCATCATGATATATAAAATAAGGATGTGAAAAATATTCACCCACTTTTATTCGTCTCAAAATGTGACCCTTGACGTAATTCGATTTATGCCAAAACGATTATTTGATAGAAAGATTTTATTTATTATTATTATTTATCTCGTTTTATAACCAAGGATCATATACAAATATCAAACATGGATCGATGCGAATAATGACGATAATTGATTCTAAGAAAGGACCTTCAACGGTAGTTATAAAATATTTATATACCGTTTTTTTTTTTTTTTTTTTTTCACTTTTAGCCACGTCTGATTCAACCGACTCTTTCACTTCTTTCGCCCGTTTATTTTTTTGTAACGTTTCCTCTTGATCACGCAAGGTTTAATCCTGATGAAATTCACCGATTAAACCTGCGCCCTGGGACAGGACTATCATACAAAACTAATTACTAAATCCTAAAACGATTATTTTCATCGATATATTTTTATACACATAATCGAATGCCTCGAAGACAGAAACAACGAATTCAAATATATATTTATATATACATATATACAGTAATACATTTTTTTTTTAACTATACACAAAAGCTCTCGCGAATTTCCCTCAAGACCACCCGTCGTTAATTATCAGATATCACGACGGTCGCTGACAAGTTGAAGCCACGGTATTAATCATAATGTCTGGCTTCACCGACCATGCATACATATACAGTGAATTACTATTATACATATGTATGGATAGATGAATGTATTTATATGCATAGTTGATATATGTGTATATATTTCTCTAGTGGTTTCTCGCAGTACACTCGTCTACATCGACATATATGTACACATTTATAGTGTATGCACTGAACGGACAGTGTGTGTTCAAACGCTTCAGCGCCGACAGTTCGTTTGAACGCAATTAGTGACTGAGACTGATAAGTCGACACGTTATCCGTTTCATCGCGACAGAATTGAATTAGTCTTGCCTTTCTTCCTCATCTATATTTATTTATTTTCACTTTATTTATCACAACATCATGATAATATTGAGTGGAATTTTTTTTTTTTTACTAACATCTTAATTACAATTTGAAACAACACGGTTAACAATTAAAACAAGTGATAATCTCTTTATTTTTTTTTTCCACTGCATCATGTGTAAAATGTTTGGTACCTTATGAATAAAAATAGTAATTAAGATGTATTTGAATGTAAAGTGAAATGTTTTTAATGAGAAAAATAAATATACTATTCTATCGTAACAATATTGAGTGTTGTTATTTTTTTCTTTTGCTCACTACAAATATTTATATTGTAATTTAAATTAACACGATAGACAATTAAACCGATAAAAAATTCACATAATTTATTTGGCGTTTACTGTCTGATATATAAAAATTTAAAATGCGCGAGAATAAAAAAAAAACAAAAATGATGAGAATATATTAAATATAAAACACTGATGCTTTATATAAAAAAATAAACTGGCTTGGATGAGTGTCTGATACATCTGATTATGGGGAACGTGTTGCGCGGTGTATTCTTTGTAGAATAACCAGAAGCTATACTACACCATTAAATATTACTTTATGTCACACCACCATCATAATTCTCTACCAATCACCTATAAGCAATGGACGTTGTCGTCGACAGCGGCAAACTCAAGACTCGTCGTCATCATCGAGCATACTTTGTATGACCATCATTTGTGCAAATTTGTCATAAAAACCATCCCAATTTTCTTTTGATTTCTTTCACCCTCCACTCTCAACTCTCGGTCTTTTTCTTTTAAACTATGTCCGCAAACAACGATAAATATATATATATATATATAGTTATATGTATACAGAATAACCAGTATAGCAGCAACGACTCAACTTTATGAATATTATTTTCCACCAGATGTCTTTCCTGATAAGATGTCGACGTCGTGACGTAATTAATGACATCTTGAAAAGGCAAATGAGAGAGAAAGTGAAAGAGTGTGAATGCGAAAAACGAGGTATATCCATAAAAGGGTCGAAGGGTGAGAAATAACCGATAAGGAGAGTCAGAATTTGAGGAGGGGTGAAGAGTATATATGAAGTCGACAATGCGCACGTGAATTATGCCGCAATGACTCGGTAGTTTTAAAGCCAGGAAGCTAACATTAGCTGTATGGCCCTCGGCCACATTGATATATACTATATATATATATATATATATGCTTTCTATCGCCACACGGGAATCATTAATATTACTTTACCATTTGCGCAAGACTGCGCGCGCTACTGTGTATATATATTATCTCCATTCAACTTGCATTACACTGTACAATGATAAACTCTTACAAAAATTTTGAGAGTTTGCCTTTTATCAATAGAATATTCTCATCAACAAGAATTTAAATCAGTGAAGAATATTGAATACATATTTTTACTTATATTTACTTGAGAATAATTAATATTTAAAGTATGAATTAATAAATTTAATTTCAATAATAAATCGTTATATTAAATACAAATGATTTTTTTCCCACAATTTATATAAAATCATATAATTGTCTGGATTAGTGAATGATATACTTGATGAAGACACTCAAAAATTCATTACCCCCCCGAAAAAGATTTAATTAACCATCCGCTCTTTCTCACTTTTCAAAATGTAAACGTAAATACGTTGCGAGAAAATGTAGTAAATAAAACGAAACACTAGCAAGACTGTAGCACATTTAGTATCGTATATGTATATACGTATATATCTGTACGCTCTAAATGGATTAGCATAAACAAATCATCTGGATTAAATAGGTGTGCCCGCGATACGAAAAGAGACGGTGGAAAAGGGCGAGCGCGGGCACAGTGAGATTCTACGGGAGCATGTAAAATCAAAAGGACAAACAATTAATAACCCAACACGCGCGGGTAGGGCAAACGATTAATCAGAATTAAACCGTGAGTTAAATACTCGGTGTGGTGTCGACTGTGAGGGAGAGAGCTAGAATATATAGTAATAGTGGTATTATTGAAGGTAAATGCAAGAGTTGGAAATAAACAAAGGTTTACATCAGTGTCAGTCGCAACAAGTCCGATTTCATCTATGGCCACACTTTCGCCATGAATATTCCAACACAGCAACCCTTCTCAACGCTTGCATACATCCCTCGTGCCCTCTCTTCATCTCTTCTATACATTTATATACATATATATTGTGACAATCGGTCGTCGAATGCGCGACCAGTTGCCGAAGTCAAAGGCTCGAATCACAATACGCGTTTGTCCAGTGAACGAGGCGACGCTAGCCAAAGCAAATAGAGAGTGCGCGACAGGGCGAAAGAGACAGGGTGTATTTCACTTGTGTATGTGTATAATAAATGGATACATATATATATATCGATTGGTATGTGTAAGAGTCAGAGAAAGAGTAGGAAAATGAGAGAGGGGAATTTTGCCAGTGGTCATTGCCTTTGAATTGGAAATTACGTTTTCAAGCGCAAACCAAGTGTCGATTCCAACCCCGTTATTATTATACTCTGTATACACTCTATGCCTTATCGGAATTCACCAATGTTTCCACCCCTTGTGCCATTGCGCCTTTACACCCTTCAGCACCCTTTTATGTATAAATGTATATATATTTGATTCCACTGACAAATTCAGTACGATTGAAAAAGTTGGCAATTTAACGTCAATCAAGTGACGAAAAATGCGATTCTGAAGTTTTTATATTAACACATTTTACAATTGTATCTAATTTTTTATGGTGGTACACTCTATCTTCATACTTTTGTTTAACTGATGCACAGGAGATGAGGAAAATACATTCGAAACATTGTTCAACTAATATATCAATGTGAAAATTATTATTTGTATTTGTATTTGATGCGGTGGGTTATATGTCGGATGCAAAACGCAGTCGACGGTAGCGGAGCGAGATAAGCCCTTTGCTTGGGGAGTATTTCGCGGCAGTCGAATGATTTAATCCCTGAATGATGGACGGGCACGTCGTGACGATGATCTGCGTCGCGTGAAGTGACAAGTGGTTAGGATCACCGGGGTAACCTCGTGGCGGATGTGAGAGAGCGAGAGTACGCTAGTGAGAGTGGAACGTCGCGCACGCCAAACTGTGGGGGGGATGGTATTTGGGCGCTCACGCGTGGTGGTCGCGGCGGTTTGGGGTTGAAACGACGAGATTGCAGTGAGGTATAGTTGCACGAGTAGAATGCAGAGAGTGTAGGAGGGAGTGAGAAATAAGGGAGGATGAAGAGAGCACACACACACACACAAAACGTACAAATCATGTTGGTATTACCCCGTCAAACGCGGACTCAACCCGTCGAAGCGACCGGAAACTCTCGATGGTGACGGTAATGCTGATTTATCGGAAATGCAACGAGGATTTGACACGATGCGACGCGGCATTTGCCGGTATCACGTGGAATAGAGTGTGGTGCGTTCGAAATGCGTTTTGCATTTTTATACATTTATCCGGATACAAACGATTTTTCGGTTAATTGGGAATTATGACGTTATCGTTCGTATATCATCTATGGGACAGTTGATATAGTCAATGAGAGTCAATTTACAAACTTGATTTTGGTATTAAAACGTATGACACAATTTAAACAGTGGAAATCTGTTTTTTAATTCGCTTTTATTGATCCTCAATGAAATATTTGGGTAATGTGCTGTTTTTTTTTTGCTGTTACTTCAGAGAGGTTCTAAAATTACTTTGTTTTTGTGAAATAATTTAATTGAAAGTAAGCGATTAGTTTTATTGACACGGGGGAAAATAGAATTTATCAATTTTTGGCTTATGTTGCTCTTACCTTTCTAAATGTTTCACGATGTCTTCATAGGCAGCTCGGCAATTCTCCCATACTCCCGATCTGAACAAACATATAGAAAAAATAAACATAAATTATCACTCAGTAGAGAAATCATATATTAAACATTCACAAACTTTTACCTGAAAATGTTAAAAGAAAATTAACTGATACAGATAATTATGTTAGTCAAGTCGATGGAGTTGAAGTGTCATCAGAAAGATGAAAAGAACTCATGTAAATATATATATATATATATTCATATATTTGAAGAACTTGATTAAGAAATCTTGACGTCTTGTGAATCAATTGCGAGTCACTCTTGCCCAGATGTCAGATGGGGGAGAAAGATCTTTTGAAGTCGTTGATTAAAAAGAGTAGTTGTATCTTATCCCTGCCTGTCCGAAAAAGGAAAAAAAAAAAAAAACTTGGTGTACCAGAGAGTTAATTTCCGATCGCTACTCTATAGCCGACAATTTTTTCTCTTCTTCATAATGTAGTATCACGTTATTAAAAATGTCAATAAAATTATTAATTAATTCAATACTCATTTGGATTCTGAATATTTTATGTCGATAATATCATATTGATCAAGACAATACATATTTATAACGTTCTAACATGTAAGCACTAAGTTGGAAGTTGGTATGGAATGAGTATGTGTAGTGGCGGTGGCAGAGCAACCCACCAACAAAATGGGGTTGCGTTGAATTAATCATATTCTGTTGTTTGTCATGGCGCCCTTTCCCCAGACATAATCCGTCTTACCTCGCCTGATCTCTGTCGCTTCTCGAGCGTCGTCGTCCGCGAAAGCCAGAGATAGATTTGCATTTTAATTAAAAGCAAAGCGTTGAAATCATAATGCGAAACGTGCGGTGAACGTCTTTTCATCTTTATTGTATATAAATATACGTGCGTACCTGACCGACATCTAGCTTCATATAATTGATATTAAATTTCTTTGTGATATCTTTATACAGTGTTAATCATAAACAATAATCAATAGCAAATTGTCCAAATAATTCTTTCAATCAAATGAATTTTTAATCCACTACAAAATCATAACGTTATTTAAATATTCTTTACTACAAAATAATCTACTTGTAAATTATGAATGGAATTTCTTTGTGTCAAATCGTTGAAGGGCAAAAGCTTAATACATACTTAGAGACAGGGCCATGCTAAAAGGGGTACTTACAATTTCGATAACGGGCTCGACAAGTAATTAGCTGCTTTCGTACTGAGGATAGTAAGCACTTCTTGTGGGGACGAAACAACAAGGAGAACTTGTATACGGGGAAAGGAGAAAATTTACAAGGGCTAAAACGTTGAAACCACAAGATCTTGGGCAAAGGGTAAATCGAATATGATGTAAGATGTTATGGGCACGTGCATTACACACAAGTGTTTAAGGAGAGTGGTTAAACGGGGCGAATTTATTGGCAGAATAACGTTGGCACCGCAGTGGTAAAGACTTAAAGGAGTGAAACATACGGGGTATATGTATAAACACATATATATATATATATATAGTTTGACAACTTCAAACAACAGGAAATTATCAAAGTCAACCATGAATAATTATGGGAAACGAATGATTACACACTATATTAAATCTACTTTAAAAAATTCTAGATAACGTTATTATTTTTTAGAACATCACCGTAGTATTTTTTCCCCCAAGTATGTATATGATAATTCACTTGAGTATTTTAATGCAAGAAGAAATAAATAATGATCATTGGAAGAATAAATATAAGTACACAAGCGGATTTTCTACGACACTGTAATAGGTGCGAAAGTAGTTGGGGTCATGTGTGAGTCAAGTCAACGGACTAATTTTCCCCCACGGATAAAGAGGTGGTGTGACGTATCTACACTCACCCCGATTTACCCTCTGGATGTAATTCAAGCCTGAGTAGCTTGTGCCAAAGAGGAAACAAACCGAAGCAGTTGAGCTTCATCATAGACGGAGAAAGACAAAAAATACAGAGTAGAAAAGTAATGAAGAAAAAGAAGGAAAAGAAGAATGAGTGGTGAATGAGAAAGAGGTGAAGAATAAGAGCAGAAAAAAAGATCAAGCAGTGCCGAGACCCCTTGGATTTCCACGGCTTCACTGTCTTTTCAAATCCTCTTAAACTTGTATTCTTTTGGCCTCACCAACCACCTCCATTCTTCGTCGCCCAATACATATATATATATATATATATATATATCACTCGTGATACTTTTCCTATACGTGTGCACATGACTTGAGCAAGTCTATCGGGTATGAACCCAAATGAAAATAAATCCAATTGCGCACAGTAATTAGTCAAAGGTGTCATTGATTATAGAAGCTAAATATAAATTGGGTACAACTGGAAAAAAACTGTAGAAGCAAAGATATTATAAATATATATATGAAAATAATGGTTAATAATTTCTGGAAAGAGTGAAAGTATCGTGCAATGCGAACGGCCGCTACTCGAAGAAGCTTTTTCCCATGTAGGGGTCTGTGAGCAAAACGCAATGGGGCCTTTTCACCTCACCCTCAGGAAAATTCACTCGGTGCAAAAGAGGCAACGCGAGAGTTAATGAAAATGTTTCCCGCTGTGGCAGTACGTCATTCCCGAGATATATATCATTAGCGATAAATCGAGGGTACGAATTTTATATAGATCCAGGGTGTATACGAGGATAAGTTTCAAATTGAAAACCATGATCGTGCAGTCTTTTACAATAGTTCCTGATACACAAGTTGGAAACATGAAATAATCACTAATCATTATTTATATAGTTAAATTCTCATTTTTTGTTTATGGATGTATTTTATTAATTCTCAATCGATGATTAATATTTCTCAGTGTTTGCAAATTATTTGTGAGATGTTAATAAAAATGTAGACATTTACATACCTCGCGAGGGCCTCCATATTGGTCATATTCGGATTAACTTTGAGTCCCTGTTCAACTCGGGCTTGCACCTGTGCTTGGAGATGGTGTGGTAAATTGGCAGGAGATAATATAGCTGTGTGTCCAGCGCCTGGATGACCACCAAGTTGCATATACTGCATGTGACTCAAGTGTGTGGGAGGTTGATTGTATCCATTTGCCAGAAGTGGTGATTTCTCCATTCGCGATACATCTGTAATAAAGAAAAAAAAAACGAAATTAAGCAAATTTATAATTTAGTTGGCTCTCTTGCTGGTGAAATTTCAACTAAATGGATATATTAATCATTCAATGATATCACTTTATACATAAATTAAGTGGTGGCGAACCACAGCCAATTCTGTGGAATTTCAACGAAAGCTAACTGGGACGTGTGGCCAATGGTGTAGACTCGGATAAAGAGCGCTTTTGTCGGCTTGATGGATCGCCGTCCGCTTAACCAAATATCAATCACAATAGCGAGCGAGCGTGAGCGGCTTCTGCCCATATAGTACTATAGTCTCTCTGCATATAATCTGCGCATCGATATCAACCGGGTGCTTGTTTGCGCATGGACTTAACGTATGCGATCCCAAATGTTGGCCAAGGGTTCAGTGTTGCTGACCCTTTCACGCTTGTCACAGTATGTGTTAGCAATCAAACCTAGATATCATCAGATCAACAACCGCGTAACAAAAGCATTACCGGTATTGACAATTGTTTATCAGAAAAAGACTATCCAGTGAATCGAGAAAAATGAATCATTTGAATTAAATTGAATTTAAATAATTCTGTTGATTTATACAATGTTTCAGTGATCAGTCTTCTTGTCAAGAGAATGTTTGTTGGATATATCGTGCTTTATTCTCTTGATGTATAAAGCACGAGAAAATATATTCCCAATCTTGTAATGTATGCCTCGTCACGTTTTCTCCCCGATTTCACGAGGTCTCATCGACATTCGCGCACTCACTCGCTCTTATTTTATTTTTTTTTTTTTTTATTTTCATTCTTCCTCTTCACGAGTATCGTTTGTTATGCCAGCATGAACACAGTTGGTCTCGCTACGATAAGTCCTCACTCTATGTACTATCTTGCTCTCATTCTTGTTCGCTCTTTTTTTTTTTTTTTTTCTTCCACCCAACTCCAACGGATATATTGTATATGTATATACTTTAGATCTCATTCCAAGTGTTTGTCTCTCGCATTCCACGCCACGCTCGTCTCATTCGTCAAACTGCTCGTGCTCCCTTCCTACTATAACATGACGACAGTTAGACGAGTTATTTTTTCTTATTTCTTTTATCAGAAAAAAAAAAAAAATAAATCCCTGAGACAAAGTTTGGGTTGAGTAATATAATATTGGACAGTTCACGCATTGTATTTGTTCCCCCTAATAGATCTGTAATTGTACGCATTCTTCAAGTTTGAATTATCTAGATGACTTTTTAAAGATAGCATTTATTTACTTCGCAATGTTTAACTTGAATTGTTGTGATAATGGGCACATCATAATCTATTATCTGAATTCTACAAAGATCTTGTGTTGTCGCGACTGGATTGCCAATGAAAAGTGAAAATAAAATTGTAAAAGGAGCCTTCACTCCTAAATACTAACTTTCTCTGTGTTTCATAACTTAATCTCTGCAAATGACATATTCACCATCGATTTCACTCTCCTCCTTTCTTTATTCATTCCCTCCACCTCCCCCACATTTATTCGCAAAAAGTCGATATATGAAAAGGGAGTGACGTTTGCGCGAGTCGGTCCAGGATAAAAGGGAAAAGGACACGGGCTTCAGAACAAGAGAGCAAGAGGGTGCCTATTCATTACAAATTATCTAAATGGCAGTGATTTCAGGGGACCGGCTGGCCGTTTGACGAGTAAGTGGTGGGTTCACTGAGGGGCCCCACTCGTTCGCAGTGATCTTCAAAACTCACAATAATATCTAACCTCCCCTTATCCACTAAAAAACATCGAAAAAACTCAACGAAAAAATGGTTGACAACCACTGTGGAACCCTGCCCATGACCGGCCTTAAAATTGGACTTATTACAACTTATAGAGCGCGATTTGAACGCTCCGCTCGATAACATACATTATCCCCAATCCATATGATTTAATGAAGTCCCTCTAAACTCTCCACTTAGCCTCGCTCTCCTTCTATATACATATTCGCTTCATGTACATTTGGCAGCACAGCGAAGAAACAGACTCGTTAAAATCCAACGCGACTATATGGGCGTTGTAAAACCCAATGCAGAAAAGAATTGGACAGAGGAAGAGAGAGAGAGTGAGAGAAAGCGATATAAAAGGTAGGCGGAGAGAATACACAGGGGTAAAACTAAAACATGTAAACGAAAAGTATCGAAAGACAACGGACGATGTGCACCTCAGTCAAGCAGAAGTAGTGTTAAGAATTGGAATATAACGAGAAAATTTCTATGTAAAATTTTCTCCACTAATTTCTTCGGAATATCGACAAGACAAAACTTATATTAGCAGAAGACAATCATGTAACAACTATTTATTCAAATGAGATGAAAATTCCTCTACAACTGTTGCCATTTTTGATGGATTAACATTTGCGACAGAATCTATTGGGAAAAATCATTCCCAAGAACATTACCGATGTTGTTGATCCCTCCAATCACTCTGTTCACTGTGTGCGAACGGCGATAAAATACAATTTGAGACTAAAGACTGCAACGCCAGTAACCCTTTCTACTACCATCGCAATCGAGACACCATATACATATTTCTATCTTGCTCTGTCTCTCGCTCCCCTTTAAACTCTGTCTTTCCCTGTCGTCCGGTTTCTTTTGCCTTCTGATGCACGCGGTGAATGTATATATGTGTGAGTGCCCCTCGCGAGCTGATGAGGTGACAACCCATAATTATACAGCCCGCTTTCTGTCTGGCTTGACTGCAGTGGCATGCGGAGACCTCGAGGAGACCTACCAACATCTCTTCTTTTCATTCTCTCCTTCTTCTACGTATTCATCTTCTTTTACTTTGCGTTGGTTCTTCTTTTGCGCATACACTCATCTGCTGCACCGTTTGCATTCGCTTTGCTTTTTCTCGCCGCGTCCATCTCTCGCTTCATTCTCGCAACCTTTGCGTCCTTCCGGGGGATTCTCCGCGTTGAGATGATGGTTGATAGTATTACGCGGCGTGCAACCGCGCTCAGAAGGAATGACGTTGAGAGAAACGTCTATCCTTATGTAGCTACTTCTGCTTATTTTTTATTTTCTTCTTCTTCATCATTGCCTTTGTCTTTCTAGTGGTTCATCATATAAACCTTCCTCTTCATTTGCCATCACTCGTGTGTGTGTATGTGTGTGTGTTCGTATTCTCTTGTGTTAATTACAAAATGCTAGAATAAATTGCTGGGCCAAATGAGACTGAACTTCACAAGGTATATATTGGATCAATCGTTTTAAACATATATATACATACGCTATAGACTTTCAAGAAACAGAATATAGTTTATTTTTCATTTTCTTATTGCCAAGATCATGATCTGTGTGTGTGTGTGTGCAATATATCTCTTGGTCAAAGAAATTAAATCATGCTTCATTGGTTTAGAACTAACCTTTTGCCAAGACTTTAATTTCTCCTCATCCATTTCCTCATTTTGTTACATTGGTATTTCATTTTATTTTCACTTGAACGATTGCTTGATAGAACCAAGAGTATCCACATTTATTGATCAACGCTATGAATTGTTTGGAGAAAATAATCTTTACGCAAGAATTAAAATGTTCAAACTATAGCAATACATTGAATGTATATGGATATAATGAAGAATTGAAATAGAACTCATTCTTACAGACTCAAACATAAACTCGACAGTTGGTATATATATTGGCGGGTACAAAGCACACGGGAAACGTAGTTACTCGTGGTGAAGGAATCCGGTTTTTCAAGTAATCGCGAGCCCAGGGCCTGCCAACCAGCGCGCGAGTCTTCTTCTTCAGCCATCGAATTGCCGAGTGAGAAAGAGTAGAGGGCGCCTGAAGGCGCATATATATATACACACGAGACCGCAACTCTTTTCTCTCCTTATTCCCACCTGCTATTCTTTACTTTTTCCATCTCCTCTCATCCGGCCATGTTTCAACTACACCAATAACTACCAACCCAGAAGAGTATTGAGACATAGGTATATTACGATGAATAAATAGTAGAAGCCGAGGTTGGAACCGATGAACAACCCGAAGAAGCCAACCAATCTTCCTTCGTGAGCGACAATAATATGTGTGTACTGCAATGAAGAGTCCTCATCTTTTCCATCCTCACCATCCCCATCTTCTTTTTTCTCCATGAAAACCCTGTCTGGTCTTTGTCTTACTTTCATCTACCTCTGTATAGACAGTATTTGTTCTTCCTTGTAGAATCATCGTTCTCTCTTTTACTCATATTCATTCGTCTTGTGTCTACCACACAGGGCATCATTCGAAGGCAGTAAACCATTTGATATATAGTCGAAGATTTTTAGCGTTCTGTCAGCCACGCCCACAATCAGCCTTAGCATTATTTACTCCTTTCAGTTTTCATACTCTCGAACCAAACATGCCTCACCGCACCTTGTCTTCATCTCTTACAATGTCTCTTCCCGAAATGTTCTTTTTTTTTTCACCTTCCACATTTCTGCATCATTATCATTGTCATCGTTGTCGTCGTCGTCGCTTTTGTATATCCTGTCTATGGAAGTATTCAAGCTTTGCTATATGTACGTATAGCTAACTCGCTCGCAGATCTCTCCTCATTAATGCAAAAATTTTGAATATATATATATATATAGAGGTTTATTATATTCAACGGATAATTTTCAGACATTTTGCCAAAATTGCGGGCACACATTCTCGGCGAATTATTAATGGAGATTGGTATTTTATTTTATATTTTTTATTTTTCATGGCCTTTTTGATTTTGGGTTTTGCACATATGAGTCCTAGTGATAGAGAAATCTTCGCCATGGCAATTTTTATCGATATATAAAGTGAAAGAGGAGCGAAAGAGTTAAAGTATTTATCCCATAAAAATATTTGGAGAAAAGAAATTGTAGGGATAAAAAAAAAATTTTGATTTATTTAAATAGTACATGTATAGACAGAGCAAAGTAATCAATGATGGCTGGACCATTATCACCCTGCTTCAGGGCTGTTTTCAGAGGGTGCAAACACGCGCGATCATTCTTCCCTATTTTTATTCTCTCTTGTACTCTAAAAAATATTATATATCTCCGGTTGTCTATAACAGTATACGATGAGAGGGAAAAAAAAAAAATAATATCGAACTGGGTCCTAATCTCGAAGGTAAATCTCGCGTTGTTGCATTTAGTATCAAGAGCAAAGATCGGAAACATACACATATACAGGAACGATGAACATCGTTTTTCCGTACCATCTGCCTGACTGGAGGACATACGGCATTGATGTAGTCCATTCGCAGTTTATTCGAGGTCGTTTGCTTGGTGGTCGATACTTTTTCCTACGTTTCATATACCGGCCAACATCGGTTAATCCGGTGCATAAACATTGTATTGTATTTCGTATGGGGATGCTTCCATTATATCATATTTCGTTATTAATATCTTCTGACTGACTGGGCTTGGGAGCAGGTATATATAGAGGGCACTTTTATTCACGGTCGCTCGCGGGACAAACGGACCCAGCAGAAAGAGAAAGAACAACGCTGACAGGCCCGGGGCCTGCATATATCTATACCGGTTTCTTTATCATTTTTTATATTTATTTTATTTTATTTCATTTATATATTTATTTTTTCTTCATTTGACAATATAATGATTATGATGAATAATATTTTTAAAAGAATTTAATGTCATTGCACAATCGTTTTGAAATATATTTCAATTGTGGGCGTTTATTATATTGCTATACGTAGGATGTATTTTATTGTATATGTATATGTGGTCGTTTAAATTGAAATTTAATTGCTCATAATTGAAATGCGGCGAAAAGGATTGACAGTGAATTGATGTACGACAATATATGGTTGTGACAGTATTGCAAAGCAATTGTATTTTAGAAGGGTAGCCAATGGGTACAATAAAAATGTTTACTCTCGCGGCCATATAGTTACAAATGTTTTTATGAAATTTTTACGATTGAAAAAACACAAGTTTATGTGTTTTGATGTGCGCCATATGAGTATAACTGTTGAACGATTTAATAGTCAAGTTGGGGAGTGGAAGTATTTTTCACATATGATATAGTGAGAGGGAATGTGGAGGAGTAAGAGAAACGTATGCGGTTAAGAGGCCACGGCGAGTTTGCATATAATATTTTTATGTCATAATTAAAATAAAGAGCATGTATTCATTTTACGTATTTTCCAATGCTATTCGTCACATACACACAATGTTATTGTAACTAAATGTTTATTTTCTCAAAGTATTTTGTTGAATATTCACGGCGTTTCAGACGCACGAGTGAATAGTAAAATAAAATTTTTTACATCAATAAATGAGAAATAAAAGACAAAAGAATTTGGTTTCATGAGAAAAATTTGTTTTATAGAAAAATAAACTTGGAAAAAAATATATATATAGTGTGTATGAGGACGGAAAGAAAAAAAAAAATAAAACGCTGCAGACGACACATATATACACCCTTTCGATTATTTTCATTTTTTGTTGTTGTCAAACACTCGACAATTGCACTATACCAACCCCTCGAATATAAAAGGGGTGCGTGGCAATGTGAGTTACGAAAATTACGGGCACAAAACGACACACTCGTTGACTTGGTCGAGTTAATTGAGCAGTAGAAAATGAATGGAGAAATCAGAGAGAGAATTGTTTATTGGTGTTTTATTTCTTTTTTTCTTTTTTGTACCCCAATGTGCCACCAATTGAAGCCAATACACATTTCTGCATTTTTATAAACCATTTCCGCAATAAAAAATATCATTAAAAAATTAACGAAGAAATAATTGTGAAAATGTGTGATTTTGCAGATTTATCAGTAGACATTATCAATTACAAATGATAAATTATTTTATGTCTGCTATTTCAATCACGACCACTTACTTCAAAAATATTTTTACTGATTGTGACAAACGATAACGGAATGGAAAAAAAAAAAAATTGTTACACAATTACACATATTTATGATTTAACAATAATTTTTTCCACGAAATTCTCAACTAAATGGTGCGTTGATGTCTTTATTCATTCTCTACCACTCGTTGTGTTCCGACATATACAATGTTACGACAAAAAGCTCGAAAATTTTTGGCTCACACTGATTTACTGAGTTATACACGAGAGCAAGTATGGATATATATATATAAAAGAAGAGGCAAAGGGGATTGTGGAGTGGTGGCAGTAAAGCCATAACAGTGTTACCAAAATGAAGAGGTTTAATGCGTGAGCGCGCGGGCCCCGCACGTTGCCTGTTTTATTTTACCGGCACTCTCGTAAAAACAATCAAGCGGCGCGCCGGTCCGACACACTAAACCTTGATTGTAACTGATGAGGATGAAACAGCGAGTGGTGTTTGTATGAGTATGTCTGTGTATATATAATTTTTTGCACAATATCCACTCCTGTATAAATTTTTTTCCACTTTTTCTTTCGTTTACCTCTAAACAAATGTAACAACTCGAGTGTATATACTCTGTAGCTACTACTAAAAAAAAAAAAAGAAAAAAAAAAAACATAAGTGCATTTTTCAACTACAACCAATTTTTTTATATTTTATGCTATGTATAAATTTTAATTTTTAAATATTGATTTAACCTTTAAAAAATCACCGGCGCCAATTATAAACTGACAGAATATATATCAGCTATTGATTAAAATTGGTCAATTAATTCATGAGCTATTCGTGATTAAAGTAGTGAAGAAAAAAATCAGGAAAAAAATAAAAAACAAAACTCAAACACAGAATTATGACTTTTAAGATTGAAATTAAATTATTAAATATATATTAGTCAATAGCGGCAAATTAAAATGAATCCTATATACACATATTTTTAATTCCGACAGTTTCTCAATTTGTTAATTAGTTCACGGAAGACGCAGAAAGGGGGAGAGAGGGAAAACCAAGAGGGCGGAAAAGATGGGGACACGATATAAGCGCGTGGCAGGTCAACCGCAATTTCGTGGCTCTCAAACGTCTCGTGGTTCAGTAAATTACTCGGTTACTACTGTTTCACCGCAATAGCTACCGCCCTATACATATATATATATATATATATATATAAATATATATGAATATAAATACGACTTCTGACCACAAATCCTTAATTCCAAACGATAAATAAAAAAGAAATTAAATCAATTGCTCACTGAAATACCAATTTTTTTTCATTCCACACAAAGTGTTTTAATCACGATACGTATTCGAATTAATTTCTGACAGTGCAGCACTTACTATCGATTACAAATATGCATGAATATATATATACATACATTGAATGAAAATAATATTCAGTGCATTTATTGATGATGTTGAACCAATAAAAAGCGCAGTTGATTTTGATATGAGTGCTATATGTAGATTGCAAAGCGTGTCAACCGTCGGACGCTCGCGTGTGTATATCGAATCGATTCAACCGTGTTTACACGGCGCGCGTGAATCGCCCGACCTCGAAATAACCGGCTCTCAACCCTTTCTCTGTTCCTCTCGTGCACTCTTTCCCTCTGACACCCACTGGCCCCCTCCGCACTCGCGTCTCCATCACCACACTTTCAATAAATATTTGCTGTTGATTTCATTTCATAACACATACACAATATATAGTATCTATAATTTAATAGTTGACTTTTCAATAATTTCCAATACAATTTAATATAGAAAATGTAATTGTTAATGTGAATGTACATTTATTTCATATTGTCCCCAATCTATTTTGTTAATTTAAATATAATTTGTTCCAAGTGCCATCCAGTGACTATTGTAACATACTGGTTTTTTTTTTTTTTTTTACAGAGGGCGTAAGTAGGAGTGGAATAGAGTGTATGTTTCCCAGCACTATACTGTAATGTTGAGCACGCGGCGTTTAAACCAAACACTACTTCAATATTTTTTTTCTTTCATTTTGTTTTTTTCCCCTTATTCACTATCATTCTCCCCATATCTTTCTCTTTCTCATGAATGCATACATATAACCCACAAGTATATAGAAATATTTATATCCACATCATGATATTTATTTTTCTCATCGCATATGATATTATACAAACAATAGTATAATATAACCTATTCTATTCATTATATATGGCGTATTAATCAAATAAAATTGATGAGAAATATATAAATAATATATTTATTATTTCAATGAAATAATTATTTTATTATACTTTTAACTGTTTAATATAATTACACGTCTGTTTTGTATTATTATAAATTCATTCAATATTAATCATGTATGATACGTTTACCATGTATAAAGAGTGTAAACAATTAATTTTAATCAATTCCGACGAATTCTCTATACGCTATTAATTAACATTCGCAAATGAAACATATATATATATGAACCACATGTGAAGCCATTGAACCAGCCCCTATTTGCCCGTTCAAATAGACAAACAAAATCATGATAATATATATACCAATTAAAATTATTTCATTGATTAATTATATATTTATATGTACAAATTCATTGCAAAAATATTATTTCATTACTGTATATTGTGAGAGTTATTGTAAACAAACGTGAAGCGAATTAATGTGTAAATGTAGACATAAATGCATATAAATACATGGCATAGTCAACATTGAAATATAACAGCGAGTGTCCGATTTCTCTCTCGCTCACTGCTGCTGCTGCTGCTGCCATATCGGCGGATGGATGTCAATGAGGATCGAATGGTATTTCCATTCGCTACCAATTGGCCCTTTCTATCTCACTTCTCCACATTCACCGTTACTCTCTGGCTCTTTGGATGCACGTGGGTAGAGTATAGACCACCAGAACCGCAGGCCACAACACGCCAGTGCAGTCGCAGTTAATTTGCTCACTCCAAGTGTGTTTGATTCCCCTAATTAATTGATTGCAATAGGGTCGTCGGGCCAATACATGGTTGTGCCAGCGTGCACGGATGGCAGTAATCAAGTGTGTGGCCCGTGCGTTTACGCATACTCGCGGTGTACCTTGGTTATATATGTGTGTATATATACATATTCGACTGCAACATGACCTCACTATATGGAAATTATGTACCAACACTCAACCATGCATTCTCAACCATTTAATATTGGTCTATGTCTATATGTTTTGTATAGGGGATGTGAGACAAGATGAAAAACCATGGACAAGATGAACGCAGTTGAATGAATGGATAATTGAAAACAACATTTTTATATATCTATTTTTGTTCCTATATTAAAATGTTTCATGTGAAAATCAACATTAAAATCTAAAGTTGTTATTATTTTACTTCATTTACTAATTGAATTGAGAATGCTTTTGTTTAAGTGTTACTATGCACGCAGTGCACTTTATTAATTTAATGAATGAAATATAATGCTGTCTATATTACCCTATACATATATTTTTTTTTTTTCTTCTTTTTTTATTGGAGCGTACCGGCTGCATGCAATTCATATAAATTCTATTTGTATCTCACGAATAACAAATATATCTTATGAGCTGAGTTGTGAACGCACAACTTTATTGGAAAAAAAAAAAAATAAAAAAGAAAAAGGAAAAGAAAAAGTATTCTTGATGCCATGTCTATTTTTGCTACTTGAAACAAGAATAAATTTCATTTCTAATTTGTGTGCAAATTGAGATGTTGGTGAAGATTCAAATATTCTTAGTTCCAGTCTTTCTATAGAATTATTATGATACATAAAATATCTTATTGAACATTTAAGTATTTATCAGGAGGGAATAGAGAGTAAACAAAGAGCAAATAAATAAATATGAATAGATGATTATTCATGGCCAATAAAATTTATTTTTAGATCAAGAATAACTCTATGAGTGGAACTATGGAATTTTGTTTCAAAGTGATTCAAGTTTATTCTTCTTTTTTTTTTCTTCGTGTGCTCTTGCTTATTATTATATTCCATATTGCAATAATTGTTAAAAAATTACCATGATAAATATAATTTCATCTCAAATATCCACGTAATTTTAATCATAAAAATTATCTAGACATTTCTTTCTGTAAAATTTAATTTTTACAACAAGTATGCCATATCAGGAGAACGAAAAAGAGGCAAGAAAATGTAATAATTAAAAATAATACTTACCAAGATGTCCGTTCTCGTAGTAATCACCATTATCCAAACGATGTTTCTTTAACGAATGCTGTTGATGATGACCAGCAGCAGCGGCCAAATGACTTGCCGCTAAACTCAGTCCAACTGATGCCCGCTTTGGTGGTCTGCCTGGCCTGGAGCTGTACAGTGGTAGAGAGTTACTGTGGTTAGAGACACCCGTCATCGAGGCAACGGTTTACCCCGAGTCTCGCGCTTAGAACTATTTTTCTTTTTTTTCTTTTTTGTCTTTTGCACGAGCTTTTTTCATTCAATTACTTTGCGCTGCAAATGCCATTTTGTCCTGGGCTGTTAATTACACTCTTTCACTTATCATCAAATTACCTGGTGTGTTCAATAATAAATGATTATATTCAATAAAAATATATTTTATATCAATAATCATTAATATTAATATTACAATTAGAATAAACGTTTCGAGAACAATATTTAAATAATATCAAATAAATATAAACGAATCTTACCAATTTATATATTACACTGAAACAAAAATAATAGTAACAAGAAAATTTATCATTTTTATTCAAATCACATTTTACATTTCATTTAATATCGTTTGGTTTTTTCTCTTTTTTTTCTTTCCAAATTTACTTTGCGGGAAACTTTATACACTGTTTATATACGAGTGTTAGAATGAAATGCAAAAAAAAGCGCGCATCACTTTAAATATGGCGCGGTGTGTGAGATGCGTGCAGTGTGTTATACGATGCTGGCGAAGGGCGATGTCCATTTTTCACAGCACCAGGCGCCAGAGTGGCGCACACTTGGCTATATTCTTCCTTTCATTCTCTCATCCACACCAATTGCTTTTTGTATATATATATATATAAGAACAACCTTTCGCCCGAAAGTTCTCTTCTGTGAATGTATAACGCCGCATACACCAGGTTATACGGTTCTCATTTCACTCTCATGCACACTCTCTATCTCAATCATCCAATCGTCGTTATCCTTATGAATATATATATAAAACAACCCACACGGAAATATTCTCACAATATTCGAGGAGTCAAAGTCATTAGTCTCTGTGAGCGCATTTTATTCAAAGAAAAAAAAAAAAAGTATAAACAAAAAAAGGTAAAGAAAAAGAGAAGAGGAAGAATTGAAACAAAAGCGGAAAATGATTAATGTTTTATAAATGACTGAAAATTTACTCATGAGTGGAGTGTGATTGCTTTCGTGGGATGATATTGAGAAGACATTATGAGAACCCTTAAGAATATATACGCGTTTTTTTTTTTTTTTTTTTTTGGTGGGGGTATAATATGAGCAGCCCAATCTCATAGTAGTCAGGACAGATTTGTAAATCTAATTTTTCATCCTGTCTCTCGTGTGCCTTTACCGCACCCTCCAACGTTTATATATACATTTTTTTTTTCTCTCTCTTTTCTTGATCTATCTCTTAGTCTATATCTTTATCTATCACTCTGTCTTCCACTCACTCTCACTGTGTTGTACAAGTCTAATTCTGTTTTAAGTTTTATTTATTTTATTTTTTTCTTCAACTTTTTCTTCTTCACTTCAGACAATATTTCTTGAGCTCATGCGCGAGCTCTTAAACACACACACACACATACACACAGAAGAGAAATCTTCGCGGACGATTCTCATGACGCGCGGTTGGTTATGCGGCCGCGTTGATCTCTTAAACCGCTTAGCTTCGGGTTACACCGAAAACAAGAGTGCACTCAAAACGCTTAGCATACCATAATACATATACACATTTACTCACTCATTCATTCACTTGATTATTAGCATTTGTCATTTTTTTTTTAATATAACACTAACTTTATGTATCGTATTATGACTTAGTTATTTTTTTTTTTTCCATACTTTTCCTTTCTTTTTTCCTCTTTATTCTCCTTTTTCACTTATTCACCCCTCGATTACCCTCAACACAGATGAGTGGGGTGACAGTCGACAAGTTAACCTCCCGCAAAATTACTCAACCGAGCGTAAATAATCCGACAAAGTTTAGAGAAAGAAGAAAATGATGAAAAAAAATGAATGAACAATGAACAATAATTGTCAGCGAGGAAAATATAATTATACGCATACCGTATATATGTGAAAGCTTTATAGGTATTTGTATGTATATATGGAGCAATATAATTTTTTTTTCTCTTTTCTGTAATTTTTCGCCCGGTTCAATTATCATTTATAGCCATTGGCAATGTATTTATACACGAGAGCTCACGAGCGTGACGGAATAAACGATTTGACAACAATGACCAAACTGTTTTTTTTTTTTTATTTTAAAGATCAATAGATATATGTACGTATTTTATTTATATATGTATTTATATCTATGGTATATACTTATACGTATAACAAATTTAAACGATACTATGTATGTGTCAATATTATTTTCATTTCTCACCGTGTCAAATAATGTATATAATCGTCAGCTCGTTGCAGCAATAAATAGACGGTTGATATCAACGTCTCGATTTCTTTAGAATTATATTTCGTTTATATATCTATATATGTCTCTGTTTACGTGCCGGAACCAGTTCAAGAGGTACATTTACAATATTGTTCGTTGCGCAAAAGCCATACGATATCTGCAATTATACACATTCGATGCTATTCAATTTGCATTTACCAAGAGCTTTGGTTGTTTTTATTATATACTATACGTGTACATGGTGAATGATATTTTTATGTATACGTATCATGAAATCATATGATACATCGACATTATAGAAATATGAAAATATTATATACATGAAATTGATCTCATGTGTCGATACCTAAAATCGTGGATATATATTTTTGCATTCGTTGCGTGTATGGAACTGGTTGACTTAGATTTTTTATTTTTTTATTCCAATTTTTCTTCTTCATTTTTCATTGGGCCAGGTGTATATCATTCATCCACGCCTTAATCATATCTGTGGGCTGGTTCAAGTACAGTTCAACATGTGTTGTAGAGGGAGAAAATATTTTTCGTGCAAAACCACAAATTAATTCGGTTTCCAATGTTAGTCTTGTAATTACGAATATATAACAGAGAATGAATTGATGTGAGTTGATTCAATTTAATAATGGAGAATTATTTTATTTTTTTACAAATTAATTTTTTTCTTTGACGCAAAGATATTTGCAGATTTTTTACAATTGTAATTATTTATTCAGTACAATTTTTTTTACTGTAGTTTTTCATCCAAAATTCGTTTCTTTTTTTTCCCCCTCCACAAAATCGACATTTTTCAAGTCAGCAATTTTTTTTTTGAAAATGCTGCTTTTTTCCAAATTAAAAATAAAAATAATAATATGAATTCTAATTACAAAATTCAAGAATGAAAAATAATGAGAATAGAATCATAAACTGTATTTGGATTTTTTCCACAATAGTATTTCAATTTTTTTAGAAATATGCAACAGCTATTGTATATCTTATATAAGCAAGTACTGAGGTAGCGCCAATTTGCTTTTGCATACACTCAGTAAGTATACATATATAAATATATATATATATATTTATGTCTACGTGTATGTACTATTCTATTGAAGAAAGAAAGCAAGAAAAGAGTACCATCGGGCACGAACGTAAGATAATGACCTACCGCCTTGCCAACGACTGGTGAATAATTCATGGCAGGCTGTGAAATACATTGTACGGATCGTTAAGCCACAATTGCAACTTGGATGCGCCGTGTGAGAGAATTGTACAAAAATATTTTATTTCATATAATGTACATGTATATACATTGAAGATAAACCAATTGCATTATTCAAATCATATAATTCACTTTCAAAATTTAAGTGCAAACAATTTGTCAGACGAGTTTTATTTTTAACTCTATTGTATACAAGTCGTTCGCATTTATTAATGACAAAAAGTTATTGTCTTGTTTTTTTTTTTTCGTTATTATGTGAATGCAAAAATTATAATATATGCTATCATGAGTACCATATATTTTTATATACCCTATAAACATTTATAAAATATATATATATATATAGATGTATGTGTGTGTAGCTCGGTCGCGTTTTCCACGGAAGCGAGCGCGTAATTAAGACAATTAAGCTACTCGCTATAAATCACACCGTGCTCATCTACTTGAGGGCGATATCGGATCAACGATCTACACGCGTTCCAGCGAACGGACTATATGTAAGTGTATGTGTATAAGTATATGTGTATGTGTTCTTCTCGATGCCACCTTAACCTTTTTCTCTTTTCCCCAGCATAATTTATACTCAATTTATTTTGTTTCCAATTTTTTTTCACATTCATATTCTTCTTTGAATTATTTTTTTTTTTCATGAATTTGTCCAAATTTCTACAAGCCGTACATTAACAAATCATCTAGACAATCTTGTATAGTCGTGTATTCAAATTGAAGTGAATATTCACACAACGATATCGGTATCTCATTGTAAGAATCACAAGTGCTATAATCTGTCGGTTGGTTTCTCATTGAGTAAAAAATGTGTGCGGGAATTAGAGTCAAAGGCTGATGTACCGATACACATTATTTTTTCTCAAATGAGATATGATATACGCATAAAAGTTCAAGATGATTTGTTACTGACACTCAGTAGTGTATTGAAAATAAAGATCTGAGGCATAGGAAAAATTAATTCAATGAGATTATGAATAAATGTTTGAGAAGTAGTAATAATTTTTCATGTCGGTCAATGAATAGCAGAATATTTTTTTATCAACGTGGGATACTTATTAAAGAATTAATTTTAATTATTCTATATTTTATACATTGCCAACGTATTTAGATATCAATTTTTAAATATCTGACTTCTGCAATAATAATAATACAGTATGAAGAGAAAAGAAATAAATGTATCTTCAAGAATTTATCATTCTTTGTACGAATAATAAAAAAGAAATAAATATATATATCTATTATTCAAGTTCATTTTGTTCATAATAATTGAATAAAAGATTGTATATCTCAAAAGATTAAACTCGCAAAGAGAATTAAAGCACACATTATATTTATATATCATGAACAAAAAGAACTCTATGTTCAATGCATGAAACAACATCACAAGTATAATTTGTTGTGAAAATATTTCGTGGAATTTAATGAGTTTGAAATAATCAAGATGAAGGCTAGAACAGCGGTAATGAAATAGGAGAGAGAAATAGTGAGATGATGAGTGAGATAGGAAGAGAGGGAGAGAGAGAGAGAGACAAGAGTCAACGCATTTTGAAGCTACCATAAATTGTCAATTTCGAAGTCAATTTGCCTGGGCTTACCAATCGGCTGCCGGTTAATTTCAAGGTGAATTGTGTCCAATATGGGTATATTATTAATGGCTTGGTGAGGAATAGGGTGTGCAGTTCGAATAGTGGAGGGGTTGCAACCCCGTTTTCGCGCATTGAGCAAATCTATCGCTGTGAGCCACACAAGTTGCGTATATAAATGTTACGTGTATGTGAGGAAATGAGGGAGCAATCGCACTCTGGTATACGTCATAATCGAGATTAAATGCGTTTGTCATCAAGTATATGCATCATATATACAAATACATTCAAATATTCATAAAGACAAAATATACATTCACATTAAATAATTATATATAGACAATTTTCAAACTGTATCAAGAGGAAGTTAAACATCCAGACGTATATGTTTACTGTCATTTTCATTTTAATCAACATTATACACACAAAAGTGAGATATATAACAGAATAAAGTCTGTGCGAGTGTATGCCGTTTTTTTTTTGTGACCTGCACAGAGATAGACTTGAGTATTTTTACTGCATTCACTATCTGATATAAATTATGAGGGCTGAATCTTATCGCTCGACATCCTGCTGCTACTGGCTTTGTAAGTAATTAAATAATCCAATGACAAATATCCATGTGAATGAATAACAGTTGGTGGAAAGGAGGAAAAGCAACGGAAATGATGTATGTGAAAGTTTATTCAAGAAAGTTCTATCACAAGATGACGGGTAAAAAATTCATTACAATTTTTGATATAGTATTTTTTGAACTCGTATCAATTTAATGTGAACTTTTTATAGAACAAAGGACGGGAAATAAATAATACTTTGAAGCAATGTATGGGATTGCTGAAGCGAACTATACAGATAGAAATCTTTTCACCAATTGGTTTCGGTTTATGAAATTCGGAAGGACATAAAACTGTATGAATGCGTGTGTGTGTGTTGGAATACTATATAAAATTGTCCCTGACTTGTCATGCCTCATAGCACACCATCCTCATCATTCCCAATGATTTTTTTCTTTCGCTCTTGTTTTTTTTATCAATTTTTTTTTCTCTTGTCTACAAAATAAAATTCATATATTAATGAACTTCTTTCATTCTCTCTCTTTACCATTATCTGATACATTTTCACAAAAATTTGCACTGTAGGGTCAAGTTTGAAACATTCATTCGTATGATTAGTAAAATGATACGATTTTTTCCCCAGCTTGTTACTCATTCATTTATTTTTATTTTCCATCTTTTTCTCTGTCATTAATTGACATATTGGTTCATTTATGAGTAGCACGTGATGATACTTTTCACAGTGACAATGGATTTATTTTATTTATATTAGATGTGGAAATTTTATTGTCCTCTTTCTTTTTTTTTTGGGTGTTGAAAAGGGAATTATCCATGTTTCCACTGTGATGGGGAAGAAAACCCATGGAAATGTCAACATTAGCTCTCTATACCTCTATATATTCACACATATATATATCGCACCCTCTCTCTGTGTATATACGGCCCATCGTAAAGCTTCGTCGCATGCAATTCCCGTCATAACAACGACTTCAATTTTCGTTAAAAGTCTTTTCGGGCGTTGGTTTGTGCCAAGGTTTATATGTATAGTATCAGCGTCACTTTCCTGGTTGGTGCGTTGGCCCCTTCGATTTCCCGCTTTATAAACTCGATTGCCACGGAAATCCAAAAGCCACTGCTTGCTCGCTTGCTTGACTAGCTGACGTGTGCCCACTCTTCCTTTATTTTTTTTATTTTTTATTTTTATTATTTTTCTCTTCTTTCTTTCTCCATTTTTTTTTGTGATATTTTCCAAATTATAAATTTTTACGAGGATCTTTTTGCCGTCACCCCACAAATACGTAGAGACCCACATACACACACACACACATGTACACGATGAAGAAACGTATTCTCATTTCTGTGATATCGCTGAATGCTCTGACACTGACACCACCATCACGATTGGATGATTTCTCTGATTTCACACACGTCAAGCGGAAAAAAAAAGAAAACCAACTCGCCCCCGAAATTCGATTCGTAAAAGCAAAATGTAGTGTATGAAGGGGGTTTATGATATCTAACAAAGTCTCCAAGCAAGGACAAATGTTTGTCCATTTTATTTTATTATCTCCGAAGTACGTGAAAAAAAAATGATAAAAATTCAGTCTCAATATTTTCAGTGACGAGACGTTGGGAAAATTTTGTTTGTATATTAAGGCGTAATTTTATATTTTAGGCTACCAAAAAATCAACATTTGTGGTAACAATAAAACAATTCTTTGAAAATATAATCAATTTCAAAAAAGGAACAAACTGTATACGAATCTAAAAATATTTTTTGGATTCCATTTAGGTCTTTACAGACAGCACTGTTAAATATGGCTGTGCACCCTACTCATCCCCATTGGCAATACACAAATTATACATATATATGTATATAAGAAAGAATATATTTTCTAATAACCACAATGTAAAGCTGTGGGGGTCGCGTTACATAAAAGAAATCTTCTGCCATGCTGAGATCTGAATACGTAAAGGCAAAACGCGATCCCAAGATAGACGAGTAGTGTAGAGGGATGAGTTTCGCAAAAATATAAGAGAGGTGGAGGAAAGTCGCGAAGAGAGGGTGAATTTTTTTTTTTTCCTTGGTGGGTATAAGACTTATCTTAGTAATATTGGATTAAAACTTATGCCTCTCTCGGTCGCAATATGTTATTTTTATTGCTCGTGGCTTTGCATAATATTCATTGGGGTGCGGTGCTCGCGGCCGTCTCCAACCGGGTCTAATTTTAATTTTTATATCAGTTATATATGTATAAAAAAAAAAGAAAAAAAACGTACGCGGTTGCACGCGCGCGAACACCGAATTACAAATCTCAACGTGGATATTATTTATTTATGCCACGAATTCAGAGGCATCACTTATATTATAGTATCACAATTGCAACGAAAATACTTTTATAATTTATGTGAAAAATTTTACCACAAAAGCACAAAAGACAAAAATGAATAATGAATAAATAAATACACAAATAAAATATGTATACATTACTACAACCACATTGTTTGGATACTATACATGAAATAATATTCCATCAGAGATTTCGTCAATACTCGAATACGTGTACACCATTGAAATATAAAATAAAATTGAAAAAAAACAAAATATACGAATGAGAAAAGAGCGAGTAATTGAAAAACTGACACACGAATTGTTCACGAACATTATTTTTTCACTCTCACTCTCTCCACCCCCCTTCATAACAGTCATAAAATGAAAATAAAAAAGGAAAAAGAATCCCGAGCTTTTTTACGTCAAATATTCAGTTATTACTTTATTTGAAAAAGGTATTTATTTTTTTTATAGGTATTGAAAATTGTTATGCCTGACATTCGCGTGAACGTGCAGCTTTTGATGGTTATCTCTTTGCTCTTCTTTTTATTTTTTCTCATTTCACATTCATTGTAATTCCCAATAAAATGCCTGCGTATATACGTCATCCTTTTGCACACAGCCAGGACCATATATGTATGTATGTATGTTTATGTATATTGAGTATATATGTAGACGATACAGAGATATACAGACGCGTTATACAACCTCTCGTGTAATCCCGCCAATCTCGAGAACGTGGCCTACTCGCGCGTACGCGTAATCCTGCCAATTTGGGCGACGAACATTCGAGAGAAGATTATCCTTACGAGTAGTATATATATATATATATATATAAATATACCTACCTACCGCGTCGACAGAAGACTTGTCGTAGTGGATATATAGTTTATTATCTACCAATTGACAAACTTTGATTTTATCTCTCATGAATTATTTAACACATCATTTTATTTCTTTTATTTCATCTATTGAAAGTGTTATGATAGAAAAATAATTAATGAATGAAAGAATTTTGAGAAGTTGGAGATATTGTTAGAGAGAATTTTAATGTTACGATAAAAATTATCGTGAATTTTTCACACACAAAAATCATCCATGTTTATCATTAGAAATTGTTAAAAAAAATTATTATCTTGCATTTCAATATTTTCACCGATAAATATTCATCACAAAACGAATTTTACGACTTATGAGAATAAATCCCGAGAAAAAGTAGATAGAGATAGGTGGTGGTATTCATGCTGACATGAACTGCGGGGTGCAATACCAACTATTTTATATATATTTTTTAAAACATATACCAAGACACCACGTGTGCGATACTCTATAGAACTCTCACTCTGATGGTCATCAGCTCATGCCCAAGCCTTTTACGACACACGCTCACCCCTGAGCAAATGCGTGCGTATACCCAAGTGTCAGATCCAAATAATAAAATGTCGTGAATATGGTGAGAAGGGCGCGAGAATTGTGCATGTACAGACACGCACTCAACCGATGCACAAAAAAAGAAACATACACGATGAATTATAGAATAATGATTTTGACAGGAAAAAAAAAAACAAAAAACAACAACAAAAAAATGGTTTCAATAGAAAAATAAGTATACATATTTTCATATAGAATATTTTTGAATGAACACATTCATTCACACACAGACAAACAGGAGAATTCAAAGCGAAACCTTTCCTATACACAAGACTCTGTGGCAGCGGTAATTAATATACTCTAATTAACTCAAAGATATCTGACGATAAAAAAAATAATTAAGGAATAATATTATTTTTTTTCTCCACACAATTACGAATGATGAAATGAAAATATGAATGTATTAAAAATATTTTTTATCATCTTTAATTTATTTATCATTTTGTTTCTCTCCCCATTTTATTTTTCATTGATGTTAAACGACATATACATGTCAAGTAAAGTGTAATTAAACATCAAACGTTATATACAATTATGCGTCTAAAATGTTGCGAGCACACCTGCATATAACACGCCTTAATGCAAGCTGCACCAAATATAAAAAAAACCACACAACACGAAAAAAATAAATAAATAAAAAATATACAAATGCATATATATATAAACGACAATCCTTCAGAATGACAGAAGAAAATTCATAAACAACAATTATACGAGTTAAGATAAAGAATTTATTTTCTTGTATAAACGCATGTGCATATATACGTGTACATTTTTAAATTTACCAACGACGAATTATAACATATACGGTTGCGTGATGTTCATTCACAATGCAGGAAATATAAAGACAAGAATGAGCATATGTACATTTACCTACGTTTTCTATATATATATAAATATCTACTATATCCTCATGGTATTTTCGCTCGAGGCTGTGAATTGCTAATTACTCTCGTTCCGTGTGTAATTCACAAATGTACGGCTTAATATTCTCTTTCGTATATTTTTCTTATTATTATTTTTCCTTTTTTTCTCTCTTCTTCTGCTTTCAACGACTCGTGTTTCTTGTGACTTCGCGATAGACGTGTAATTACTCAGCTTTATAGTAACCAAGAAATTAATTACCACCAAACGCGAAATTCTCAAGCTTCCTCAGATTTCTAATACTTCAGTGTATAAAATTTAATTACTAATGTCTATGTGTATATACTATATATATATAAATAAATATGTATATATATAATGCTGCAATTGGGATTTCTGCATAAAGTGAAGAAGACATCAACGATCGTCTTTAAAGATATAAAAATGAAAATGAATAAAAGAAGAAAAAAAAAGGAAGAATAAGAAATTGATGAAATTTATTTCCACGCGCGCGACGCAAATGACCAACGTGTTGTCACGTGCGTGCGCAGGCACGCGTGCTATTCGACGCGAGGAACCGGATCATAACGCCGCGCGCCGCTCCTCGATATATATCGCAACAACTCGCTCATCGCATTGGCGCATAGCACAGAGTAAGAGAGAAAGAGAGAGAGACGATAGAGGGAGAAGCAGCGATATGAGCGCGCGTGGACGTTGTCGGTTTGTGGTTGACCCGTGCCACACCGCACTCTGGATACCTCTGTGGTCTCGAGTATATATGCCGACATATATTATTGGTATTATATATGTATGTATGTGTATTTACAATGCATATATGTATATAGATGTGCCTAAATAAATTTTTTTATTATTCATTTTTATTATTATTTGCATCTCATTTGATCTCGATCTATTGTCAACGAGCGGAACCAAATCACTTAACATTTTATATGGACTATATTATCGATAAAAAAAATCCATTTATAATATATACCTAATTCGCAAACAAAGACTTGAGTGAATTATAATTTGAATCAGTTATTTATTGTGTTCTTATTTTTTTTTTTTTTTTTTTTTCATTTTACGACTTGCAAATATATATTTTTACGAAGCGAGGTTAATTTATACGTTTATATTCAGGCATACTTTGGTAATCGATGATGATAAATGTAACGGTGGTAAATTTTATTATTGAAGTATTGGAATTAATTTGAATAACAAATAAATCATATTTTCTTTTTCTTTATTTTTTTTTTCATGCTCGTCATAAAATTTTGCGACTCAAAAATTAATTTAACGTGGTAAAAAGAATTAATAACATACCAAAGAATATACATCAATTGATGATATACTAATAATTAATTATTTTGACATAGATCTTTCGAATGTGTAACTGCAAAAAAATATTTGACGACTTGGATAAATCACAGTTAAATCTCTCGACCTCCCATTCATCCAGTTAAAATCCTCTATATATAAAACAATATCTGCACGACCACCGACGTCGGCACAAATACACAATATATGATAAAAGATCTTTACGCGTGAATGCAGATAGGCCGAAGAGTCGTGCGATTTAAACTAGCAAATCAATTCGACCGGAAGGCGCATGAGAGGTTGCAATTGGCTTGATGACTTTCGCGCCCTCGAGAGCGGCCATTCGTGACGGATCAACCGCTCGATTCGTCACTCTACCTCTTTCTCTTACATATTTATATCCATTTATATACACATAACCAAACACACATATAAATAAACCAATCATACAGACACAATATAAAGTCCTCTAATATAAATATCGTCACTGTGCATCTTTCCACTCTCTCATATATATATATATATATATATAAATCGTAATATTATTTTCACACCTCACAGATTGAATTATATTCCTCTCATAGCCACAATGTCTATTCATTTATTTATATCCATTACGACATACGAATGAATTCACAATATTTATATCAAGTTACCATTTATATTGATCTCATTGTTATATTTGTTGTTATTACATTTCATCATATACATAGGATTTTCTACATATGTATATACACACATATTCGAATGCAGTATATTGCATAAGTATATATCATACGAGGGATATAATTCGTCCTCGAGAATCATCATTGTTGAAACACGATTATCAGTATTGTGATGAGCGTAGGGGTATGGCATTGGAGTCGCTTTATCTTAATGCCAAAATCAAATCAGCTCGCATGGAATTAGAGATGGCATTACTGTATATGTATGGACTATCCGGTATAGGCATATGCATCCTACACCCTCTCATTTATATATTATATATATGTATATAGAGTGTACCTATATATGAAAATGTCCGCCTGTCATAATGCTTGCAGAAGGGCGAGAACAATGCAACGATGGGGAAACACGAGACGGCCGCGCATATTGGATGATATTACCGGACAGCAATCCATGGGGTTCTATACATATACACACATATTATATATATTATTATTATATATATATATATAGTCTGGATATATATGTGCATCTATCTCGCACTCATAGCTCGCGTAAAATATCGCAACTACTGTTTGTCTCCTTTCATGTATTGTTTATTAATTATTTCTGCTGTTCAGGGAATTGAAGAATTAGTGAAAGAAAAATTTTTTTTTTCCCTCTCTGATATAATCGTTTATTGTTTTTTTTTTTTTCCTTTTTTCCAGGTTTCTTTAGTCTTTCGCAAGTAGTTGAAATGTTGGGTATACAATGCGAAAAATTTTATGTCATGGTTGATTGTTAATTATGGATTTATATAGATGTATTGTGTATATTTTTTTATCGGTTCGTTGAGTTAATTGTCGATTCACGAGCAATCGAGCATGAATTTCATATATTTCTTGCACGTTGCATTGGCAAATTTTTTAAACGGACTGTACAACAAGCCCGGAGGGTGCTCATGATGTTTTCTCGCTTACTCTAGTGTAGAAGTGCACATATATGTATGTATAACGTTGTTGGAGTTTTTGTGATAGATGCGAGAGTGGGAGATAGAGAGAGAGAGAGAGAGATGACTCGCTTCTTTTTTCCCTACGTCGCTTCCTTATAAACTAATTTTCTACCACCCTCAACAACATCTCTCTCCCTCGGTTTCGTTCTATATCTTTTGCTTTAGTTTTATGCGCTCTTTTTGGACTGCCAACAATTGAATTCTCTCTTTCCATTTACCTATCCGTTTGTATCAACATTTACATTTATATTTGAATAATGGGAAAATAAAGAGCCAACGAAGAATGAAAGAAAAAAATGAAATAGTTGGAGAGAGATGTAAACGCACTATTACATTTTTAAGCGTTTTGTTTCCGAACCCGCTGGGGCTGTGTTCAGTAACAAGGAGAATATTATATATATATATAGAGAGAGCAAATGAGAGGGTTTGAGGAAGAGAAAAGAGAAAAGTGTGAGTGGGAGAAAAATAAAAAGAAAAGAACGAGTGTATAAAACTCTTCGGGGATTCTTTCTGATATTTTTGTGAAGTCGATATAATGGCTTTGTATTAACATTTAGATAAAGCTCACCTTAATATCATTCCAGTATTTTTCCTCTGGGCTTTATGTGGATATATATATATATATGAAGAGTAACATTTTATCTCTTGTGAACAATTTTTATCCACCCCCCTGCACTATTTGCAAGGAGAAATTTTTACATCTAAAATTTCTGTGTGCACGTATTAGTGGAACGGATTATATCGAGGTTGTAATAGAAATTAATTCGTTGTTATGGGAAATAATAGAGCATGTACATAGTTAATTATTTGAACGGTGTTTGTAGTTGAGTCACGAATTATTTCTATGGGAACGTTGAAAAAATGGATTTTAATTTGTGACATTTATCGTCTAGCTCTGATAAATTTCACAGTCATAATTATTCATAATGAAAATTAAATTCATGAATTAAAAATTCGTTTATCAATTGCTCTATGTAATTGTCACCCTCAATATCCTCAAATTACTCTGTTCTCATTATTATCCCCGACATTAATCACTTCAAATGAAAAAAATTTTGTTACAAATCAGTTTTATAGAATTAATAATGATATTTACATTCAAATAACATTCGTATTTATTATTTTTTTTGTTTGTTAAAGTGGGTAGAAGTGTTGTTATTTATATATCCTATAATTCTAGATACATATCTGCATTATAAATAATTCTGGTAATAACAATTACATCTGAAAAATATATATGACAAATAATGCAATAAAATGAAAATAATAATAAATTAAAAACACTCATGTAATCCCAGACACAAAATGACTTCTTTCTATTTTCATGTGTGGAAAATCGATAAAACAATTTTGTTTTTTTTTTTTTTTTCTTTCAATTGATCGTTGATGGAATATGTTTGTATGTGTGATGTTTGATGTGCATGACACGCGGTTGTAGGTGCCGTCTTTTACGAGCGAGGCGTGTCACCGTGGCTCGTGCGAGGAATTACCAGCAATGAAGTGAACGTGGCGTTAACAACCGTGATTTATCGAACATTGCATGTATGCAAGAATCTGATGAGTATACAAGACTCAAGACACGTGTCTTCCATCGGATAATTATCAATTTATATTTTTCATTTTCTTATGAATATATCCATAGATAATATAAAATTTAATTGAGTCAACAAAAAATTAATTAATATATGAAAAAATAAATAAAAAAGAAGTCATTACTACACAGAGAGGAAATTGATTTATATGAAATGACATATGTTTATAACAATTGAATCTTCTATTCCAATATTTTTATTTATTAGTGTATAAATAAATTCCCATAATCGCAACTATTTCGAAAGAGAAAAAATGTTTCCATTCACCATATGCCTCAATAGAAATGACTTTCATTCAATTCACATCATGCATATAATAAAAACTCAAAACGGTGAATAAAATTGAATTCAAAATAGAACGGAGAAAAATTCCAAGCATCATTGCATCAAAAAATGTCTATGATGTTTCACTCGTTATGTATACACAGCCACATACACACATATATATATATATATATATATATATGTATAACCGAACAAGCATCTCTAAAGATGATACATTTGGAGATAAACATTTGATAGAAATTTTGGACGACGTTGCGCTGGGGTTGAATTTTACGAGGTAGCATATTTCTGGGTTCCTGCGCACAATCCAGAGCCAAACAACACTCACGACACAGAAGCAATAAGAACTGAGAAGAGAGTGAGTGAAACAGAGAGATAGATAGAATGAAAGCCCACCCATATAGCGTGTGAGTAGCAGTCAAAATAACATCCGAAATCATAACGGGCGATTGTCCGTGCTCAGCTCGAGTTATGAAGCAGTAAAGTCCCTATATATTCCTTGTGTGTTATTCACATTACTCGTCGATTTTGAGGACAACGTACCTACACCACTCATACTTCCCCTCTAGTCGACTGCCATTTCGCAATGGTATGTTACGCTTCCATCTTATGGAATAATTTAGATGATTGGAGAGGTGGATGAAATAAATAAGGGGAAATATATACGCATGCACATGGGCTATTATTATACTTCTCACAAATCTATATTGTCCCCTGTCTGATATGATGAGAGACGCTTTTGTATATGAGCATTGTTCAAAATGTATATATTTATAAAGATATATATATGTAAATTGTGATTTGTTAGATATTATTATTATTTTTTTTCGTTTTCATCTTTCAAACCTGTTCTCGAAACGTTTGCTTGTTGATGTTTTCTTTATTTGTAAATCCAATCCGACACATACCTGCAACAGAATAAAATAGAAGAAAAAATAATTAACGTTATAATTCCAGTGAATTATCCAAGAATGAAATAATTTAAAAGTTCGCAAGACAAATGCGATCGATAAATCAAAAAAAGCATTTGTATTTATTGTATGTATGTGTGTATATAAATATATATGTGGATGAGAATGTAACAACGTGTTTAGGACGTTGGTATTACTTATGTGCAAGACGAAGAGAAAAAACAAAAATAATTTTCACGTTTTATTTTTTGATTTCTTATGTCTATTTTTATTTACTATATGCACCCTCCCATTGAGCCCATACTCTCGCACGATTTATAAGAGTAATATTGGCAAAGGATTAGCACGGTGGGCACCATCTTGAATCCTTATGTGGATATATAAATGCACTGTCTAATGGTATCTGATAACAAGTGGATTATTAGTGTCAGAATGAAAATAGTGATCATGTTGAGGTACAATAATGCAGTAAATTCGTAGATGGTATTATTTTATTATGATTATGATAGTGGTATTAAAGAAAAAAAAATTATATTAAGGTTGAATGATGTAGAAATAAAAATAATGTAAAAGAAATTATATCTCTCCCCTTTAATCTACACGACCCTCTCGAATGACATTTAAATTTCAAAACTTCAATTGCATATAAAAGAAAAACTTTACACATCAAAATGATTTTTTCTTTTTTTCTCTCTTCCCATTTTATTTCAACGACAATTAATTGGACTAGTACTAGACTGATGACCCGAGCAATCTGAGATCATCCTAAAATTATTATCTCTCGAATGGTTGAAGGCAAAAAAAATGAATAAAAATTCGTGGGATTTTAAATATCTCAAGAAAGTTTCATAATAATTAAAAATAATTCCCAAAATGAAATTTTATCTAAATTCAATTAAAATAATTAACGAAATTTTGATTATTTATTTTTCTATTTTTACTCCATTCACCCATGAAAATTAAATATAAATCAAATTTTTCGGGTGATCTCTTTGAACATAAAATGTCTTAATGAATATTTTTGTCTTTTCTTTTATTTTAATTTAACGACTGTAAAAAGCAGGAATGAGTATTATTCAACTGTTTAATGGAGAAAAGTCCTCTGGTTGGATTCACGAGATACGAGGTTGAGTCATTGAAGGAGAAAAAATATATATATATAATTCGACAAAGCTGGCGAGAATCACACCCCCTAAATAAAGTGACCAGGGGTGACCAGTGTCGACGGCAATAAACTTTCTCTCCTCCACATATACCCCTTACGCCTATTTTTCGCTCAGCTTGCACGAGCATGTCCATAAAACTTAGAAACAATTGTCTTTTATTGTTTTGTTGTTATTTAATTTCTCCCCACGCATACAATCACATTAAACACACACATATAAGCACGCATTGCAGATATATATAATTCGTTTTGAACGTGAAACACTGGACTGACACAAGCCCTAAATAATTTACGACTCTCTCCTCTATCTCTTCACACTTTCATCCTATCTGTATAGGTACATATATATAAATATATATATATATATTTTTTTTCTCTCACCGGATTTGCGGAAAACGTTCTCTGGCATTGTTAAACACCATGTATAAATACACACAGACACACACACACAACCATTCTCATAATAACATATACCGAAACGAAAAAAGACAAAAAAAAAAAAATCCTCTTTAGTCTTTCTTGGTGGTCGGAAAATGAGTGTGTAGAGATGGTGCAAGAATTATGACCTTCACAATAGGGGTGGACTATATAGTATTAGATAGATTTATACCGATTTCCCCACAGAAAAAAAAAAAAGAAGCACGAAAGACTTATGTATACCACCTACATTGTTTCTATATTCTATTTGTATTAAATAACAACACCAATGAGTATTAATAATAAGATGCAATGAATCATCACGAAAATAAAAATAATATTGAATCAGATATTTCATCAGAATCATTATCTTTTAATTAATACTTTATTTATTGTTATTTCTATTTCTTTCATTGGATAATAATGGCAGAATACTTATAAATTCACGGATAAAATTAATATTTCATTAAAAATAAAAAATATTCCTTCACCTTTCATCCATACTCAATACTTCTGTCATATATAAACCTCACATTCAATATCACAGAACGTAATTCCAACGAATTGTCCACACAGTGTTTAAAAGGGTCTGCTCACCCGTTAAAACATTGTCGTCGCTTCGTATATATACTGTGTTGCGAGCTCTATTTTTATATCCGTTCGTATATGCAGGAAGTCGTCGCGGCCGTTTGCAAGTTAGGGGGAGACGATATACATATGTATCAAAGCACTCGCATTGCTCTCTGTGCACTACATGATGTTCATACATATTTTACATATACCTATACAAACACCTATATAAACGTGTGTCAACTATAGTAGACATACTGATATATATAGATAAGTTTTTATACCCCTCGTACTATTGCTCCCTTACTAGCGAGAGTGAAGGCCCAATGAAAATAATTATTAGCATTAAGTGGACGATAGTTAGCGTGCGAGTGATGTATACACATTGACATCAGACAAAGAGCTAAATATATATGTAGGTAGTTGAGTAGTTACGTCGAATCATTGACAAGTATATACGCATGTAATATAGTTACTGACTCTCTCTCACTCTCTGTATTCTAATACTCAAATCACTCAACCACTCGACGTATAGAGGATGCGGATTCATTGACTAGATATAAACTAGATTCCATTGCGTAATATCCACTTATTTTATATTTTCTTGCTATCGTATATACAGCAATATAAACGTGTTTCATATGTAATTAATAGAAATAAATAGATTTGATATAGAACGATAATTTTAAATATGAATTAATAATGACGACAGAGAATAAGATTACTGATAACTGTAATGTTGATATGTTTATGTATTATTGAATTTGAATAATTATAATGAATCGAATATGAATTTGTATATTTATTTATGTTTGTGAACATTTTTTGCGAAATTGTGTCATTCGAGTGTGAAGGTGAACCATAAGAAAGCGCGAGAGTAAGTAAGGGAGAATTTATCTTGTCCACAATCAGACAGGTGGTAATAAAATCGCCAACGAATTGACCACGACGCGATGCAAGATTTTATCAAAGTTAGCTTCAGGCATATATGATACATTGACTTGTACTGTTATAGTACTTCAGTCAACGAGGCCAAAAAAAAAGAAACGTATATATGTTTGTGCAATAAATAAATTCTATGGGGGGTGAAAGAGAAAAAAATAAATTGAAAGATAAAGACATTTTGTACGACATATAAATAAACGGCTTACGCCTATGAGACTTTGGACGACCCTTAATATATTTTACTCTGTGTTTCTTCTACATGTGTATATATATCCTGAGAGTAAGTATATAACATCTTTATCACTTGGTCGCACTCATCGCGCTTTGAGTTATGAATCGTAAAAGCCAGCGAGATCAACAATCAAATGTGTCCATATAGATATTTATTGGAAACAAAGAGACGGAAAGAATTGCTGTACCAAATATCAAGTAGAGAAAATATATTTTTGATAATTCTTCGTGTTTTCTATAATTTTTGACAGTTTTATTGGACACTGCTATTTTTCATATTCATTTCAACTTTAAGAGCTGAAGAAAAATATATTTTATCATAATATTTTAAATTGAATTTTAAAATTATAATTAATTAACCGTAAAAAGTAATTTATCGCAACATATATTTTTCAGTAAACTTCAAACCCTTTCAGAACCATAATAGTATCACCCAGAAGTGACACAAATTATTCGCGCACTATAATGTCTTTATTTACCATCAACTTTCCAACAATGCACAAATTTTTCTAATTCAAACATAGGGAACAAAAAAAAAACAGCAATTATTATATCACCTACTAACATTATACACCCACGACTATTATATCGTTACCGTCAAGAAAAATAACAATCATTAATTATTTCCAAGTAACAAGTGTAATATATTTCGTGTCCTTACAAGTGTGTATGAAAAGAGTGGAAGAGGCGCGTGGGTAAGAGCGTCGCTCGTTAGTGCTACTGAGCTGACGAACATCATCGCATTTGCCTTTTTCCATTCTTAACACTTCACAGTGCCACGGGAAAAATAAAATATACACACACACGTACAATATATATATTTGTATAACCAAATGAATCTAAGTTGTACCATCCATTCAAGCGCCATCAACAAACGCGTGCGTGCAAGATTCGCTCTGTTACTTTTAAAGAAACGAGCAATAAAACAAATCCCATTCCGGAAGTGCGGGAGAGTTGACACCTGTGCAAGGCTTGAGAAATACAAATGTTTTGTGTTTGGAAAAAAGAGAACAAGAAAAAAAAAAAGAGAGAGAGAGAGATACAAGGACGAACTTGAAGTCGGTGAATTGTGCGCTCACTATTTAAACGGAAACCGTCGCGTTGAATATCATCATGCGCTCCCACAAGCGCATTGTAACGTGTCTTTTGTTGCATATATACATGTACCACTATTGCACACTCTAACTTTGTGTAATCAAGACACTTCAAGATTTTATTTAATATTCTATACATCAGTTTTATTGTGGTGTTATCTGAGAAAGAGACATGCATAACTTCCTTTTGTTCTATCTTCTTTAAAATTATTAATCATTTTCTTTTAATCTCCTTCTGTTTTATTCCTTTATCTTCTCCTCTTTCCCCATCCGTACATGTTCTTCTTTTTTCAATACAACTGCACTAACATATCACACTGCATCTACATAAAATAATGATAATAACGTATATGATATGGTTACTTTATATTTTCTATTTTTATTTTTCTTCAAGTGGACAGGAAAGAAGTTGTATCTGTCATGAAAGGAATCTCACGGTGGCGCCACTTGAGAATACAAATTCCAGATATTTCCGGAGAAAATTTTCATACAAATAAATTATTCATTGGTATTATGATTATTTTATTTTTTAATTTAATCAGTGGAATATTTGATTGGGAAAATACTAACTGCCATTCTCGTTAATTAAATATCAACTGTAATATTTCCGGACTATTTTATGGTTATACAATATCACCCGAGGATCAATAATATCGATAACTTTCTAGAACAAATAAATAATTAAATAATTGATTATAATTCTTTTTTTTTATCATTATTCTGTTGATGTTTCCTCTAGTATCCCCCCCCCCCCCCCCCTCCCCCTCCAATTCTATTTTGATGAATTATAATTTTCCCATGATATTCGGCAGTATATAATATTCCCCATACATTATTTGAATAAATTCTAAACATCTTCAAACATACTGTCAATATATTATCAACAAAAAAAAAATTAAAAACAATTTTTCACACATATGTAATCTTAATTATCGAGATTACATGGGGTATACTTACGACATTTTGTCCTATTAATATTAGCCAGATTCATCACGTCACGTCATGTCGATTTTACCCGGACGTGACGTGGCACACACACGCAAGGACGTCTATATACACAATAAACTTATACCTCACTTATTACTTTTTACATAAACTGCAAAGAAATCTCCAGGAATCTTTTCTTCATAAAAAAATCCCCATATACAGAAATATGTATATAAATTCTATGTACCCATCATATGCTCCCTTCTAAAAAAAAAAAAAAAAAAACCATGTAACGCACTTAGTGATGCATGTATTTCTATATAGCCGCGCAAATATTTTCCATTTACCTCCTTTTTTTTTTCTTTTCCACTATTATTTAAACCGGTTGACAATTAAACGAGGAAGCATCGAAGGACACTAATGTCAGTATATATGTGGCAGCTGAAATATCATTTTTCCTTTTTCTCTCTTTCTCACTGTCTTCATACATATATACATATTTATATAATAGCTCGCGACAAAGGCACGCGTTGTTTCCGCGTTGTTCATTCTTTCTCCTGTTTTGTTTTTTTTTTTTTTATTCCCTTTCCTAAACACATATAAACACATATATATACCTATATACTATTTCTCTCCCACTTTCACTCTCGCATACATTCCCTTCAAGTGTACGTACACTTGAACGAGAAGTTTTCTCGAGACTTGACCGGCTCTCCGCAGTGATTGTATACGTTTCTCACGTTCTCCATGCAATATATACTTATAATGTTAAACGGAGAGGAAAGTAATTACCCCATGTGGAAAGAGGGGTGTAAGAGAGAGAGAGAGAGAGAGAGAAAAAGCGAGTGCGAGAATGATGGAATGAAAGAGTAAAAGTGTAAATGCATTGAAATAATAATTATTATAAATTTTTTTTTTTTTTTTCTATATAACGATAACGTTTAATATTGAAGGAAAAAATAAAAAAAAAATTAACTGGAGAAAAAAAGTGTATTGTGAAAAAATAAAATGAAGAGATATATGATACTTAACACATCGGTTGTATGGGAGGATTATATATGAATATATATATATATATATGTATGTGTGGATATGTACTCGCTGAGTCCTCATATATAAAAAGATGGAATTACACGTTATTCGACGGCTGGCAATCGAACGAGTATAAACTTGACGATGACCGCGTGGATATACTTACTTCACACACATTCAGAGATAAATGCACGAACACATACACTATTTATATGAAATGAAGGATCTCATGGGAGTATTACGGGAAATGGGAGTCGTGAGGATTCCACTATGTAGTATTATACTGGAGAATCAGCTGTACCAAACACACGACCCGACGGCTTAATCAACGGTCCAAGTGTTTATGATTTTTGTTATTGGCATCATATCTCGCGTGCCATCTCTACTATACAGCTCTCTCTCTCTCTGAATCTCTTTCGTCTTTTCGCACTTCACATATATGGGTATATATATATATATACCCTCGACATCATTTTTACTCAATGCTTATACTCCTCTAAGTGCCCATGCACGAAGAAACGTTTAAAGGGGGATGAAATTGGGTTGACAACATTGTGTGAAAAAGACGACATTAAATATTATATATAAATAGAAATGAGATAATTTTAGTGTGACAATTGATGTGATAATGCATTATATTTGCTAACACATGTATTATACTTTGATATCCTTAAAAAAAAAATTAGGAAATAATTTGAGAAATTTATTTATTTAAGTCATGAATATTCTATTGCTCATAACTCTTCGTGGTTTTCTTGAAATATATGAAAATATAGGCACTTTTTGTGCGCCAAAATCTTCTCTATAATTGCATTCATATATATTCATATCAACAACTAAGTATATAGCCGTGAGAACTGTTTGAACCAAAAGTTTCTAATACATTTATTTTCCTGTTTAAACATGTTACGTAAAAAAAAAAAAATGTTCATACAGGTTTTTTTTTTTTTTTCTATTCGGAAGTGGTAGTTAATGAAGAGGAAATGTAGATAAAAGGATGTGTTTGTTATACGTGTATGTAAGTATACATATATGAAAGCAATCGAGATGAGAGGTAGGACATGATTGAGTCTTGTCGTTCGGTCAATCGTTCCCAATGGCTCTGCAAATATATATTCGCTTGTCGTCTCCGTCCATTTCCCCCTTGTCACTATACGTATATAGATATATGTATACACAAACGCAATCAGTCAGCTGCACAGAGACATCAGCCACCATACATATGTCGTTCATTCCTATCTTTAAATATATGGAAAGAGAAAAATAGTTTCCCTGTGCTGTGTCACGTAAAGAAATAAAATGCAATAAAAATCCTATATAAAAAATAACGTCAAGTGCACACACACACACATAGTTGTATTGTTAATTAAAAATAATATCATTTTATCTATGTTACTGTGATGTGAAAAAAAATTTTATAATTGTTTCCAAGTATATTTGTAACGCAACTAAATATTTAAAATATATTGTTAGCCCACAGATTTTTGTTAAACTTTTGTAATATACATAAATATAATATTATTTTGTGCGCCAAAATTCCGCTCTATAATTTTATCAATATATATCTGTACCTACGAGACATGTACACAGTTCATGTCACGATAAGAAAATTAAATTCCACGAAGAATAAAAAGACATAATTCACAATTTTTTTTAATTATTTCCTCTTCGTTATTTTATATATATTTTAATTTCTTTTTTTTTTTTTTCTCATGTTATTCCATTGGATTGCGCATCTCTCGACTTAATCGCAAATTGCTCAATCGTCGCAGCAATTTAATAAGAACTTTAGCCCTGATGGTATTTCAAAAAGGGTGAGCTCAATCTTGTGGGCGCAGTGTAATAAAAAATAAAAAATAAATAAATAACTATCCATATAACCATATATACATAAATATTAACCTCTTCTCGCACGTTGTGGGATGAATAATAAAAAGACCCGCATGTATTTTAGATACTTATACACACATAAGCACGAAGAAATAATACACTTTGAGTAATATTTGAAATAATTGGGAGGGAAAAAAAAAAAAATTATGATACCGAAGTCTAAGTGCAGTTTTATAACTACACCATGTATACGTTCGTGTATTATTGTACTACATTCACGTACACTTATCCACTTGCATGTCATTTCTATAGCTATATACCTATTATATATCTATGTAGGTATATATATGAGTGTATTATGCAAAATGAGTAAAATAGTCGAGGGCAACAGCCAACCAACCCTCTCTCGTGACACGGCCACGCCAGTCAGAAAATATATATCGTAATCTCCAGACGTCGCAGTTCCGCCTTTACGTAAATTCACTCGTGTCCACGGCTAATCGTAGTTGCGTGCGTCCAACTTTTATATATATATATATATATGTATATATGGTCTTGACTTTATTTTTGAATACGCCATGACCGCCACCATTATAAGATAATTTCGTAGTGGTGAAATTAATCAGTGTGATAATAATCATTGAATTTATCCTGAATATTTTTTCTTCTTCCTTCAAAGTCATGGGACAAAAATAGTTCAAGTTGTAACAGATATATATATATATATATATATATATATACAGTGTAACAAATTTAGTGCTTTAAATTATTCTAAAGTGCGGCACAGACAGAGAGTAATTTTTATTTGTGAATTGCATAATTTTTATTGCGTTTTACAGTAATGGTAGTTGGAATTAATTTGTGACAAACACAAGTGTGAGAATAATTCAATCTCATCCACTTCAATAATTATTTAATCTATTTTTTTTTTATTTATGTTCAAAATCTAATATCCCACGCTAACATAAATCCCATTCCTCCGCAATAGTCAACGCATTAAATTTCAGATTATCGCAACTAATTACCAACTAAATATCAGCAAATTTCTCATATGTTTAATTTTGATTCTCGCCAACTCGATTTACTATTGCGACGAAAGTTATCCATATCATAATTTAAACCCAATAATTTCCACACACAAAAATTCTGAATGTATTTTACCTCATGCCTAACTCCATCATTATATTAACTCAAAATTTAAAATCAACTCAAAATATTTTTATCCACAATATCTCATACACAATAAAATATGTTATTAATTTATATACCGAGAGTATATAATGTTGCCATCCTCAATTTAAATCAAGTCCGGTGATTCGTCACGATTATTTGCAAGAATAATATACGTATTAAGAGAGGGAGAAAGAGAAAAATAAAGTATTTTTTTTTTATTTGAATTAAAAAATGAAGAAGAAAAAAAAAACAAGTAAATATATTAATACGTGAGGTAAATTTGTGCGAGGATAGAGGAAGACATGTCGAGGCGATAAAGTCGTCGCGGTTATTATTATCGCTGAGAGACTAAAGTGTAGATATATGTATACACATATCTATAAGTATATACAGAAGAAAAAAAAAAAAAAATGAAGGGATAGAACGACGGTGTGTAGAGCCCGCCGTGGTAATTTAAATCCCATCGAGAAGTAGAGGCACTTCAGAATGTACGATCGGATTACCCCGCAAGCGAACGGGCCGCGAGAGAGAGCCGTTGTGTATTTGCATAAGTCAGCTTGTCAGTCAGAGCTCGTGGCAACGCGTGACCCATCTCTCTCTCTTTCTCACTCATTTTATTTCTTACAAATATATTTCGCTTTCTTGTCCAACACATTAAGTTTCATATAGACTTTCCCTTATCTTTTTATTTTTTCTTCACAACGTACACACACAAACACACACACACGTTTGCCCTCGTGACCGGGCCAAGGATCGACCCTCTCGTTCCACTCTGTTGCATACTTCGTCATGGCCAACTCACAACACTGACCTTGACATTTTTTTTTTTTTTCCTTCATCATTATTTTATTTAATTTTCTTTTTATTACTGAATTTTGTGGCGACTTTTTCTCATATTGTTGTAGAGTAAATAATTTCTTTTATGTGGGCGATTGTAAATTATTATTTGATTGTGTTTACAATTTTCCCCATCTCAATACCATCAACTTTATTTATCAATTTTAAATACAAAATTAAAAACAATGCTCACAGTTAAATTCTTTTGTTTATAATATTCCAATCAACACAAATATAATATCAGGATTAATGCCCTAATCCAATTGAATATATTTCAGCACACACAACGATTCCATATCCATCATATAATAAACAAAATTTTCAAATTTAATGCCAATGCCCCAGAGATATTCTCCAAGATTCACCATCGCAGAAAAAAAATGAAAATTTTCTTGTATAGTATAACGACCGGTTCTTATCGTTCAACGATGAATCTCGAGTTAACTAACGTTCCAACCCTGGCATCGGGGTTAATTAATTGAAAGGGTCTAGAGAAGTGAGAACTGACGCGAGGTGAGACAGTGACGGTGTATACCAAAGTATAATATATAGCAAGAGGGACTATGGTCACCTTTAGCTAATCATAGACCACGCGGGGGTTGTCAGCAGCATCCAGTAGTATGTTACCCCTTGGCACCCGACGCCTCTTGGCGCGAGTTCACCCACATCTCTCCCTCTATATATACTTCATTCTATATCGGACAACACCAACGTCCACTGACGCTACAAGGGTGTCTGATTGTAATTACTTTACTCAAGTGCGATGATTAAAGTTCTCCGATGACCAATAGTGTCCGCCGGCGACACTACATCATATACCTTCCTCGTCGTCGTCATCCACATTTCCCTATACAACAACCCTCTGTTCCTCTACTCTGTGTTTCTGCAAACCTTGTCTCTTCTATAGTCTCTCATCACACTCAATATATCTCTATATGTTTATATATACACTTGATACGTATGTAATCAAGGGCTCCATTACGAATTTCTTTTATCGATGCTTGGTATAGGATAATTTTATATGTGAAATGTGAAACTGGCGCCAATGTTTTCATGACATTGTAAACAAAACCAGCAAACTCTTCATCGTTGAAAATAAAATGTGTATAGCAGTGTGTCTTTTTTACTGTAGACATAAAGAACCGCTACACTGATATAATTAAATTCAATTTGTATGTGTTTCTTATTTTTTTATTTTTTTTTCTCTTATTCTTTATTAATGTTTAGAATTAATTGTGGAATAATGTTAAGTGTGTAAGAAAAAATTAATTGAATATATAAATGTATATATGTATGTAGTATAATGATAATAATGATTGATGCAATGAATTTTGATTGCTGTCTACGGAATTACTCATTACATGGCTTGTCATGTTTAAATAGAGAGTTGGTGGTAATGATGGTGAATGTATTTATTTATAGGTGAGAGAAGAGATTTTCATGGAAAATTTCCATAACGTCAGCTTTGACAGCTCATTTTGCTCAGCACATATTTTTCTTGCTCACTAAATTCATTCCAATCTTTCAATTTTTATATTTTTTTATTTTTTATTCTATTTCTCTTTCATTTTTTGTCATTTTCTATTTATCTTCACGAGTCAACAATTTGTCACGTATTTTGTTAGAAAAGAATTACAGTGAAATTGTTTTGAAAATTTATTGCAGGAAATTGAGTCGAAATTTTTTTTCTGTTATAAATCAAATTGGTTGTACGAAAATTTCCTGCAAATTGCGACAGATTCGTGGGTGTTAACTTTTGAGGGATGTATGATGCGATATATGAAGAGGGTGGTAGTGGTGGCTGTGATTATATGGATACGTGCATGATGCGACCATACAGTGCACGAGAAAATTAATGGATCCTTCACACCGTTGTTTTGATGCTTGCAGGCATTTCCAGGTGGGTTTATCGATCCACTATATAGGAACATTCCTGTATATATACATACATATGTATATATATGAATTGCTCTCCCTCACATGCAAACCATCCACTTCTTGCATGACCATGTAGTGTGTGTACACGTTGCAACGTGTATTATTTCACTGTTACACTTTCGAGCTCAACAGCTGCCATTATAAATCGAGATTTAAGATTGGAAATGAAACCAAAAAACAAAATGAATAAATAAAATGGATGGTGCTTAAAAAAAAAAAAAAAGTCTATATAATCAGTTGCCATTTGAGAATAAATTTTTATTTATCCAATGAAAAATTTTTTATCAGTCTAGAAAAATTAAATTTTAATTGAAAATGATAATCATGTCATTAATTTTTATCAATTTGATTTATTGACTTTTTTAAATTGATTCTATGCATAAATATATCCATGAATTCTTATAGTGGATCAACAATTTATCCAACTCGTTACAGTGGCATTGCCCTTTAATGAAATATCATTTATTTAATAAATTATACATCTTATATATATATATTATATATATATGGATATATTTTTATTCACTATTATAAAATATAAAGCAAACTCTTTTGCACGCTCTTGCACGCACGAATCGCTTACACTCACTATTTAACACGATTCAAGTGCGTGTATCCGTTGTAGAGGAAATGAAAGAGGGGAGAAACGACCATCGGATTTGTTCGTTCAATTTGTTTTGACTTGAACACACGTTGAGGAGGGAAATAAAAATTGTATGCAGAGCTTCTATGTGTCTCATGTATATATATCTATATATATATATATATATATATATTGTCGCGTGATGGCATTTATATATACATTGGATATACTTGATTGTCCTTGTTTTTATATCATCAATTTCATAGCAATTTAGTTGATAAGTGGATATAAAAGTACTGATACAAATACAAAACATCTTGAATATTCCAACTAATAATACAGTTCACATTTCCACTTTAATTGTTAATCAAATCATGTGAAAATAAAATTTTTATTCATCTCTTTATACTATATAAACATGAAATAAACATGCTCATGACAATATATTGAATAGCATTTTTTCTGAAATTTACCATGTGGTTGTAATTTAATCGTGACGTTGTGTGGTCATATAGTTTTTATATACATAATGATATACATAGGCTTGCGTGACACTCATTTGACTTTTGCAATCGAAGTGACTGGTCAGCCGCTGCTATTTGACTGCTGTGGTATATACGTAAATGCAAACACATATGGTGAATACAAATAGAGTATATATGTATGTGTAAATTGTACAGTCATAAATGGGGATCTCGGTAAGCGAAAAATAAATTAGTCTACTGTTGAGTATTATATTCCCTTTTGTGAATTCAAATATATTTGACTCATCAATGTTGCTAAAATATTCGTTGAATTTGTATGTCGAGATAAAATGGTTTAACTTGATGAATTATTTTCAAGATATTTTTGGAAATTTTTGGATGAAAAAATTGCACCAACTTCTGTTATGTCCACGATTTTAATTCTGTCCAAATGATAAGCTAATGTTATTCCAAAATTTTATTTTACACCAAAGTCACCCCTTCAACCATCCCTTAACGTATATAAAACTGGAATTTCATGACCAAAAATCAGTGTGATAAAAAAAAAATAATTTCGTTTGAAGTTCAGGTACATGAAACATGATGAGTAATATTGAAAATGAAAAATAATCATCTTTCCTTTCTTAATGATTCAGGAAAAAAAAAAATTCTCACGACCAAAAATAAATATCAATTTGTTTGAATCTCGTGTGTTTACCATATGGAAGACTCATATGCATTCACGATAAAAATTATATGTAGCGGGATAATACATTTTCTTTAATCACATATATAGACTTGAGCACTTATATATAAATGTGTGTGGTTCTTGATGTCGCCATCAAGAGACGTACTCGCAGCTGCGCGAACTGCCTGTACGTCTGCTTCATCTGGAACGTATCCACAACGCGTCCCTTCAAACTATATATATATATATATATATATATATATATATATATATATATATATATATATATATATATCAATGAAAAATAAAAAGAATAAAAATAACGCGAAATTCATCGAATAAAATTATTTTTGTGTTATAAAAAATTGAAAATCAAATGCGTAAATGGCAAAAATTAATTCTCATTCGGTTTTATTTTCTTCATTATACGGTGAAAGAACACATTCAAATACACAATCCGAACTGTAAATTACACAGTGAGATTGAATTTATAAAGAAGAGTTAAAATGCGTGGAAATATATTCATGTGAAGTAGTAATATATAAGGACAATATAGAGAAATATCAGTGTATGAAGGAAAAAAAAAAATACTAATGAGCACTGTATGCAGGTGGAGATCTGATGATACGGTTGTGGAATATTTCATATTAATTTTACGTCAATTGAGTGATATATGAAAGAAAAAAAAAAAAAAAGAGATAAAACAGGGAAAAAATGAATTTCAATTATAAAAATGAGAGTGAATTGTATCATGTAATTATTTTTATTTTTTTTTTTTCAAGTACCCTCTCTACATTTGTCCTTCTCTTTCTCCCTCTCTTTCTTCATTTCGTGTCGACGATAAATATATATGTATATACATATTTATTTATAGATATAAGTACAAGCGCCTTTCCGGAATGTCTCGAGTTAATTTTTCTTTTTTTTCCTCCCAACCATGGCGCGCATTTCCCGCGAAAGAACGCCTTGCTGTTTCTTATTTTTCCTCGAGTTCGCGACTTAATTAATCGCATAACACAGGGTCTAATGAAATCAGAACTCCAATCCGCCTTGTTCCCTTCTCTTTCACCCCCCCCCCCCCCCCTCATCCATTCACTTTTTCTCACTTTATATTTCGCTTGTATATATATTTTTCTCTCTTGTTTGTATACACCCTCATCGACATCGTCCGCGTCTATTAAAAAAAGGAAATATTTACCAGAAATACTTTTTGCAACATTTCCCCTACCACCATTAAAGAGGGGTAGAAATACACGTGCTTAAACAAAATATATAAACATATATATATTGCCTTGGTAAAATAACTGACATCAAACTATATCGACAAAGATGCGATGTTCGTAAAGAAAAAAAATTGTACAATAATATTCTCCACAATTTCATTAACGAAAAATTATATTACATTATTAAATTCTTCTCCAACTTCTCTTCCATTATTCTTTTATACAATATTCAAATTAATTATCAATTATTGATTGCAATTAATGATGTAAATAAAACATCATTAACTAATCAATAATTTTAATTAATTTCTACGGTTTATATATGTTTGACTAAGTTAAACAAACTATAAAATTCCGCATTTAATCTCAGGATATTTCAATAAAATTGTCGCTCGAATTTATTTCAACATTATATTTTCATTATTATTATTATTATTATTATTAATACCATAGTTATTATTATTACTATGATAATGATTGGTATACCTGGATGATATATATTTGCGAGTGTATATATCGAATGCCACAGGATTGCGTGAAGGGTTACGTAAGCGCGACGAAATGAAGCGTCCAAACACAACAAAAGGACATACAAGGGGTGTAAAAAGAGTAAATATATAAATATATAAAGTAAAGAGAGAATACTGGAACGTTATACGAGCAGGGTTGGTGTTGGCTTGCGACAAACCCTCCCTTCATCCCCCACAGCCACACCTGACTATTTCTCACGGCGCGTTTAGCGCTTATATTAATAATACCATGGTGATTGTATATGTACAAGTTATACGACGATAACACCTCTCACATTGTCATAACCTATAACTTGCCATTTGCTCGCTTGCTCGCTCGTTCGTTAAAATAATATAAGCATCCTTCGACACTATCACGCGCAGTTACAAACCCCTTTTATCGTCAACTGGCCCCCGTAGAAAATTACAAAATAACGTGCGAAGGACATTTACAGGGTTGAGACATAGAGACACGCCTTTAACCTCGAGCACTCTCTTCTCCATCTACTTTTCTCAAAAGCGATTAAGAGCTCGTTATATTTTTCATGTTAAATAAATTTCATGGGTATAATACAAACACCCACAAGACTTTATGGGTATGTGTGTATTAATACATACTCTTATCCGCTCTCCTTATTTTTATATTTTATTATTATTATTTTGTTTTTTCGTCTCGACTCTTCCGCCATAATTATTATTATAATCACATTTTATTATCCCTTGATGAAATAATTGTACAATTTAATTAATCTATATATTATTATTGGTGGTTTTAGAGATTTTGTGAAGTAGAATTTTATAATCTATTTATAATGGAAGACGGGAAAGAAGAATATACTGTTTTTTTTTTTTTTTGATGGAGAAAAAATTATTTGCTTTTATTTAAGGAGAAATTTTATTCCTTTTTATAATTACAAATTTATAATTTTACGCAACTAAATATTGAGATTTCATTGAATATATATTTGTCATGAGTAATTAGAAAAAGTGCAAACATTTTTCATCAAAACTGTAAAAAAATATCAGTGAAAAAAATTATACATAGTAAAACCTTGACCTACACTCGTATATTTTTTCTCCCCCAAAAGACCGACTAATTGAATGAATAAAAAAAAAAAATATCACACATATTGTACTACGATAAGGAAGTATTATACGAGTACAACTATGAAAACTTATGTCAATCAGCTACGATGAACTTTAACATCAATTTAAACACGATGAATTATTATATATGTATTTTGACTATGTAGTTACATGTAACATAGAAGCGTGTACATATGAAAGCGAATATATACGAGTCCGCGACTCGCGATATTTCCAACATTGTACCCCATACGCTTTGTGAAGTGCAAACTATAATAGAATTACCAACGACATTTTCTGCATCAGACTCGCCATACCATAACTGAATATTCGATGGGTAACCCAATTACCTATCTTTGCCCACTCTACTGCGCGCTCTCGCGGTACACAGTAACAAGAGTTTCGTCATATATATTTATCAGTATGTGTGCCGATGTATAATATATAGATAGTGAAAGAGAAGAGACGACACACGCGCAAAAGGTACTAAACAATTAATACTACACATAACTATACTATTGGTTTTACTCATGCTTTAAAATAAAAAAGTGTCACACGTGTGGTGATGTATTATAAAGGTGTATTATAAAAATTCCAATGAGAACATCCAACAGGAACTAAATCCGATTGTGCCAACGGTGCGATGGAATATGATGGTGATAGTGTGTCACAACGTATAGTATAATACATATATAGGGGGATGAATTCAAGCGGGTACAAAGCTACATGGCACTTTATTGCGGCTCCACTCAATCAGAAGTCATAATACATTTACCACCAACCTAATGAAGTCTTGATGAAAGGCCGAGCGCGCTTTGGGAATGTGTCCCAGTGGTTCTCAATATTACCAGAGAAATGTTAGTAATATCGAACGTATATAATAAATAAAAAAAAAAGCACATAATTAAAAAGGAATGACATCTATTTTATCATTATTTTTTATATTGATCGATGATGCATTATATTCTGTCTTTTAAAAATACTTTCATCACTCACGCGACTACACTCCAGTCGCCACACTATATATTCTACGTAATTTAGGTCTACAATAATACTCTTTATATTTCAAATTCAATGTGAATTTTTATTATCCGATCAATAAAATTCTGAACAATTCGTAAAAGTTAAATTCACAATAATTTCACATTTATATTCAACATGAGAATTAGTATAAGATTTCGCTTTGAACTTCAAGGTTTTGTTTTTTTTTTTTTTTTTTATTCTTTCATTATTCCTGATAGTCAGTTATGTCAACTGTAGAGAGGATGATTGAGATTATACATTGAGTAGTTGAACGAATGAATCTTTGAAGAGGGGAATTAAAGCGGGAATTTTTTTAGATGTATATAAAGAGAGAATAGAAATTGAAATAGACAATGATTTTAATAAGTATATCTCGACTTCAATGTAGAAATATAGAGCGAAATGAAAAGGGAGTATGGGAAAAAAAAGAAAAAAAAAGGTACTGGGAAAGAGCGTAATCCCTAGAAATTAAAAATGCCAACGTATTTCATCGTTTCAGAGATAGCAAGTTGTAGATATATATGTGTATGTAATATGAAGTTATATATATATATATATACTCAATGGCAATAGTGTGTGCTTAAAACCATGACTGTGGGTGTGTGCTTCCATTTACAGAAACCCCATCAAAGGGATTGTGGCATTACACTTTGGAGTTTTAGAGAAGCCAAGAAGACGGGCCCAAGCGAGCGAGTGAGTGTCTGGTTTGAGAGTTGGCAGTATATAGGTAAAAGCGTATCTATATCAGTGTCCATTTGTCCAATGCAGTATGGTGGTGATAGTGAAAGTGTACTGAAAAGGGTGGCCCCTCCAAAACATCTCTATCATCTCCATATACACATATATATATATATATATAAACTCGTTATATCTCTGCAAATGAAACGAGAGAAAAGAGAAAGGACATTTAACACTGCTCAATGGGTATTTTGTCTTTGTGAATAAATAAAGTGCATTAGCAAGACAAAAACAAAAGTATCCAAGTCATAAATAAAAATGAAATATTTCTTTCATTTCAACTCTCATATATATATATATAACTGTTAATTATTTAATATTGACTTCTTTTTTTACTACAATAAAACTTGTTCATGTATTATGCAATCGAAAGCCATATAAAAATATGAACGAAATTGTAGATCGAAATCCATTGCACAAATTAAATATATACTTGAATCATTTTCAATTATTTGATGATAAAATAAATATTCAAAAAGTGAAACGAAATAAAAATATTCCCACGTTGATATTCCGTTTGCATATCTCAAGATTAAATGGCATGATTAATATCTTGTTAAAAAAAATCTTGCTCCAAAATGAACCCATAGATATGCAGGACATCGTGTGTATCAAAAAGCCCCTGAAGTGCACTAGAGGGTTGTGATAGTCTGTACTATATATCGGAGGCATTTCAAGTATGTATCCGGTCTTCAGTTCGATACATATAGATGCAAAAGGAGGCAATAAGGCATTGTGAGTTTGTTATATATGTAGATAAATTTGTGTGGATGATGTGAGTGAGAATAGTACGAGATTGTATAAGGAAACAAGAGAGAGAAATACAGGGGAACGAAGCTTGTTCTTGCCGACGATAGCTAAAGGCGCTCGTTCCGCGCTCTTCTCGCAAGACTCTCGCCGGCCGAATTGAATTTGCAAACTTGCAGATTGGATTCCAACTTGCCTATTACAGGGTGCGTCTGTTCCGGTTAAAAGCCGACAGTAGATGGTTGGTGAGGTGAAAGAGAATGAGATGAAAATGTTAGAGAGAATGAGAAAGAGCCAACCAATGTATAAGAGTGGGGGCAAGAGAATTAATGCCGATACAGTACAGAGGTCGAGGATTACTATCACAAATGCCAAAAGAGAAGTGAACGAGAAATATAGTAAATATATAGAACACTGATGTGGGTTGTGTCTTAGAAAGCAAAATGTGCGACACACCAACGATGCTATTTTCGTGACGGTGAATATTGCACGAATGAATCTTATGTATATATTGGTATAGTTTGTAAGCAAAGTTGTGCTGTGCCACCCTCGAGGGTGCGTTTCACTCCCTTAAACGTTGATTAAAATTCGTTCATTTATTGATTTTAATTATGGAAAACGAGCTTTCATTGAAATATTTAACAAATATAACTGTATAAATACTGCACCATATAATCATGATATTTATACATCAATTTTATTATTACATATGTAAAAATTATGAAAATAAATAAAACACTATCATGAAACTATTATAAATTATTATCAACATTATTTCTTTATAATCATTATGAAGAGATAAAAGAATAATTAATGTAATGACTAAATAAAACTGATACAATAATTATTGCAATTATTGTAATATAAAATTGATTGTTAAAATGACATTTATTTAATCAGTATATAAACATCAACGCGCACATTCCCTATTCTTTCAAAAATTTCCTGCTGGATTATGTCACCAACTAACTAAAATTCAAGACAGAGAATTTCAGGCAAGACGAGTGTGTGTATTATATTATATATATTCTGAATTAATTTGCGAATGGGATAAAAATTTTAACAGAGAATCTAGCAAGGATGAACGCAAGTTGAGACAAGTCTCGTGGGAGAAAAGATCTCCCCAAGAACGTGGGAATTATATATATACTCATGGTACACCATAACCCCCTTGCTCGCTCATTCTAACATTGCTAACAAGAGTAAACGTAATAATTCTAAAGCAAAAGGGGTTGTGTATATGTATGGCATGCGCGTAAATGTAGTTATAAATAAATCTAAGAGCTCTTAATGCTTCTTGTTACGCTATATATGGTGAGGGGTTTACGTATAGTGTAAGATCATGTGATAAAGGGTACCAAGAAGCGAGAAATAAGACCGAGGGGGAGGAAGAAATGACATTGAAAAAATAATATCCAAAATATACTTGGAGAAAATTAAATACACGCGCTGTTTAAATGCCAACATTAGTGTATGGCTTTTTTTAAAAAATAGTTGCTCTGTAATAATTATCTATATAAAATAATGTCAACTTCAATCAAAATCAATTTGAGATCTAAATGCAGAAAAAACAAATAGATAATTCCCATATCGATTATTAATATTGATAAAAACGTTGGAAACATTTTTGAAATATGACTGTGAAATATTATACGAAATTTATCGTTGATTAATATAAATAATTTCCATTTAATTTTCTCCACAATATATAATTTCACGACACCAATATAAAATCAATCAATTTTTTTTTTTTCGATATACAAAATGAAAACATTGATAATACGGAAAATAACTTAATCGAAATTGCAAACAATCATCTCTATAAAATGAGTAAAACATTTTGTAGAGAATAAAATCTAAATCTCAATTATTTCCGCTAATTTTTATCCTCATCTATTCTCAACCCGCGACCTCCATCCATTTATATATATATATATTTTATTCAAATGTGTATAATACACAGAGAGTTGAAGAAGAAAAGCGAGAGAAGATGTGAAATGAGTCGAGAAATCGTTGCGATGGAATTTATCAATTTTCTTTGAAGGATTCTAATTGTACTAATTTGTTTGTCTTGAATCGAGTGGGAAGAACAAGTAGCTATATATACATATATATATATGTATATATATATATAAGTTTGAATCGTGCACGCGGGTTTTCTAAAAGGGGGGAAAGAGATACTGGAATTCTATCGTTTAATCTTCGTTCGCTTCATTCTCTCGATCCTTCCCCTGATGATGCGCGTACACGCATAGTCTCGCACACCACACCATCTTGTCAATCTTATATATGTACATTAAATATATATTCTCTCTCGCTTCTACGCTTCAACATCCCTACAACTCTGACTTTTGCATCTCGCGGTAAATTGGAATGTAATGTGCAATTCTTGCGTATAAATGAAAAACGATATATAAACTCTATCTCTCGTCGTCGTCGTCGTCGTCGTCGTCGCTTCATCCTTGATGCATCATCCATTCATTAATCTGAATTCGTCGCTGTGTGATGGCACTTGATTTGATTTAAGTAGTGGAAAATTGGCATAAATTCCACATCGATCAAATCAAAAGGTGTGTTTTAATTACACTCTTCGATTAATTTTCAAATTAATTTAAAAGCTCGCTTGGTTTATATTTAATTTAATAGTTATCGCAAGGCATAAATAAAAAATTAGTTAATTCCGATATAAGAAATATAAAAATTCAACGACACTGATACAAACGAACTAATACCTATATTCTCATTGCATCTACACATAAATAATTGCCTCTCAAAGTATGTTAAAAAAAAAAATTATTCTCACGCGCGCAAGTAAATGAAAAAAAGGAAAAAAAATATATATATATATTTATATATTTTTATGAAGGGCAATTAAACTATCAAGTTTTAAGACTTGTTTATAATTCATTCGTGATGAAAACTGAGTCACGCACTTCTCAAACAAATATATACATATAAATGTGAATCATATTTACAATGTATATGAATACACATATGTGTATACTATTTACACATACATGGTAGCGCCAACCACCCCGTTGGCAATAATATGATTTTAATTGTAACCACCAGTGCGTTTGTGTGTCAAAGCGCACGAGAACATGCGCGACGTTCGTGGGCCCGCCCACATCGTAGATATTTATATGTGCCAACACGTTTAATTTATCACAGTATACAGTCTAATATCAACGGACTTATACCCCCATAGTACGTGCGATGCATCGTTGCTCTATTCGCTCTCAACATTGCCCTCTATACTCGTTCAAGCTCGCGCTTTTCCTCCTCTGCATTTATATATATATAATATTATATATATGTGTGTGTACGGCGGCTGGTGATATACTGTGCCTTTATTACACTTGGCTATAAGCCTGGTGGTAGGTATCTTTTGCCCCAACGTACTATATACGTCATCTGTCGGGGACTTGAATTCACATCCTTATTATACAGATAATAATATTCACAATTTAATCGTTTAATTTCCTCGAAACAATTGTGCAATTTTTTTTTTTTTTCTATTCCAACAATATGTGTACGTCACAGTTCATATAGTATTTATGTGTCTTGTGCAATTTAAAATTGAAATAAGTCAATTGTTTCATTGGAAAAAAAGTTGCTATGTATTAAAAATAGTTCGACACTTTAAATTATAATCACCAGTGAATGCTTGATGCTACTGAAAAATGTTTCAGACAAAAAATAGTTGTCCAAATCAGACGAAAATTCTTGATTTTAAATTTTCATAATATCTCAATTAGTTCTCGTGATAATCAAAATTGAATGATGACTAAAAATTAGTTACAGTTGCAACTGCGATAATACACATTGTACTATTACAATTGAACTATTAATAATAAGTAGCTTATACAAATTTTCCAACAAAATAACTGGCATATTCTTATTCTACATTACAAGATACATGAGAACTATGAGAGTTATCAAAGAATACTCATAGAATACATGCAGAAACATACCTAATACCAACATTAATCTGAACTATCATATCACATATACTATCCACAATTAACAAACATAAAAAAATAATTTCTCCATATCTAAATATATATTCACCATACAACATTGAATATTATCTTCCCTCTATAAACATACATACATATATATATATATATTCTGATAACAAAATAAAATAAAAATAATTGCTTAATTATGATTTATAATATTTTTTAATATACAACAACACTAGGTATATATAAAAAATGATGATTAAAAGATTAGCATGATGTATCACACGGAAATGCGCGCCCCCTCAAAACATACATTATAAAACCGGATGGAAAAGCAAAAAATGTAAAAACAAATAAAATAAATAAATAAATAAAACGGAAAACATCATTGCACACATATGATCTTGGGTTTGATCAAATTTGATATACATAAAAGAAGGGTGGAATATTCGCTCTGTGCACATCGTCACCGTCGCCATATCGTTGTCGTGTCGTAGCCCTGATATCAAAGCGCGCGCGTCAAACAATACAAGCGGTGAGAGATGCTGATGCGATTGTATTATGGCTAGTGGACCGATGATCCATTGTCTCGTCACGTCCTACCCACTCACTTCTTTTATCTGTACTCGATCCTTATAGCTCGCAACGTTGTATATATCGTATCGTATCGAGTGAGCATCAATCGAAAGTAGCTTGCTTGAGTGTATATATCATACAATATATGTTTGTATCTGTGTATGTAGTGGGTTATGTCCGCGAAGTGAGGGCCAAGTTATTGGAAGAGAGGGAGCATAGTAGAGATTGTCATAATATCGAACAAGTCATTGTGGTTGCGCGCTGCTTATGTTCAATAAATTTATACCTTACATACCTTTGTCTCGCTTGTCAATTTATTTATATACATATTTATATATATATATATCGATTACGTTATCAACTATGTATATATGTAGTATTCAAGTTATTTGCAATATATACGTAACACGCGCCTCAAATTTCGCCACATTGATATCGAATTACTTGATCGACGACTTCCTGCTTTGGTATGTCAGATGGTGTATGAAAATTTTGAATGAATAATAAATGTATATTGGATAGAGTAATAACTCGAATGAAATTATGTTGTTGAAGGAAAAATTATGTGAATAAAATATATATTTGTTTGACAATATTATTTTATATATGTATATATTTATGTTAGAGATATTTGATTTATTTAAGCTTACCAACTGCGGTGAAATTTGTGTTTTTTCATGGCGAAAGAGAAAACTGTATGTAATCGATATTGTGATGCATACCTGAAACATAGAGAGAAGAAAGAAATATTATTACTGTGAGATTGATGGTAATTGGTATTGTAAATAGACATGAAAATATTGTAAATGATTTTGGTATACATGTATATATTTATTTATTCATTTATTTATATATAGATGGTGTATAAGTATTGGGAAGTGAAGTTTATGGAATTAAATTGAGAGCGCGGGTGAAAGTAGAATTGTTTTTCCACATGATGTAGATATTTATTTATTTTTTAATGTATATATATACATGCATACATACATTCACATCTGAATTGTTGCTGCCAATTGTATGAATAAAATGATGAAATTGTACAGCAATATTGATTGTACTCTTCAGTTGTATTTTACTTGTTATTAATTTGTAGATTTTTTTTTTTCAAACAAAAAATTAGCTAGAAGACTATGACAAGAATTTTAATTAATCAAATTCACCCCTGCATACACGAACAATTATTGTATAGCATATGTTCTTGTACTAAGATAAAGACGAGTGATGAGGTTGAGGTTTTCGTTCAGATAAAATACAAAAAAAAATTCCCAGATAGAAAAATAATTATTTCCATATAATTATATTGAATTAAATTGTATTATTATGGTGATTTTTGTTCCATGGCATTTTGTGCGGTGGTATTTTTCAAATTAATATTTATTACTACAGTCAAGTTGTTGTATTTTTCTATCGAAAATTTATATATACATTTATATGAAGAATGTAAACAACGTCAATTATTAACCATACATCACTCTTTCCTCGTACTTCAGCAGTTTCAGATAATTGACCCATGAAGTATTTTTTAATCGGCTTCAGGAATATAAAAAAATTCATTGTATCATGTGGGTTCAATGTGGATAGAAGAGGATAGTATATATGAAATGAAAAAAAAAAAAAAAAAATAGATAGAATAAATAATAACAAAAATGGTACGCGGAGAAGAAAATATATTTGTTTTTATTTATTTACTTTTTTTTTTACATTTATCCGCTCGTTGTTTTTTCATTGTAATCGGCCGCGTTCTCGCGATTTTAATCAACCCCTGCCTATACAGCCCTCGTTGACGCAACACACCCTCCTCCCACGCACCTGTGAATCCTTCACCGTCCCCATCTCGCTCTTTCACTGCCCACAAAATTCTTTCGGTTAATTACGCAGATTTCCAATACGTATCCACCCCTTTTTCTCTTTATTCTGTTGTACTGTGGAATTTTTACGACTGGACTGGACCGTGCGCTTGGATGTACGTTCCATATATATATATATATGTATGGATGCTCCAAAAATCACGAGCGTTCCATCCACCATACACGATAACATACTATATGAATTTCATCAAGTTGAAAGTGAAAAATTTTTATTAAATTTTATTATATTTTTCCTTTTGCTTTTACAAAACTATTTGTCCGTTATAAATATATTATCATTGTCATCGCGCGCTTGTGTTTCATCAGGGGAATATGTTTTACGTAATACTCTCAACAAAACTACGATGGGGTGTGATAAATTATGTCTCTACATTTTCTGTATGCTGGGTGAAGAAAAAGCACGTTGGAAGAATATCCAGAATGCTATAAATAATTCAAACGTTGTCTTGTGCACAAACGAGAAAGAGACGAATCTTCCAACACCAACACCATCACCTTATTTCTGCCTGTGGCTTTAAGAATCTAATCTTTTTGCAGTAAAAGGGGTTGCTGTTAGCGTCTGCCCACCTGAACCACCGTAACGAAAAATTTGAACGAGACGAACAAATTTAGCTTGACACCCCCTAAATACTTAATTCCATTCGCATTTAATTGGACAGTTTTATTAAGGGATGCATATTTCAGATGGCGTTTTTATTATGTCCAATGGGAGCGCGAAACCAAAAACTATATAACCCCCGAGACTTTTTTTTTTATACAGTAGATGGGCTTCATTTTATATATATAATTTTATTTTTCCCCTCTTTCTTCTTTTATTTTCCATTATCCTTGGCGCTTCTTTTTACAAACGAAAGGGTTGGGCTTTAGGAAAAAAATTAAATTTCAACCCTTCAAAAAATATTAGCACGGATAAAAAGAGAATATATATATATATATACAAGCCTCTTTGGCCTGTGGCAAAACACATCTTTGAGTCTATATTGTTAAATAGGATTAAAAGCACCAAAGTGTAATTTCTCGGAGAGAAAAAAAAGCGATTTTCTTCGTCTTCATTTGCTAACGCATTTTTTTATTCCATTTATTTTTCTATAAAACAGTATTAAGGCGAATTTCATTAAACTTCTATTTTTACTTTCAATAAGAATATATTTGTTTATTTCCAACACTATTAATTTTGTGTAACCACCGAAAAAATTTCCAGGATGTATGTAGCGATAGGAATTAAAATTCTACATAGTGAGAATGCACAATAGAGATTGTGAATATATATAATAAATATATTAACAGTGTGAAAGAGACACTGTTATAAATTTTAATAAGCTCTATTCGAGACGAACCCTTTGAATTCTGGCCGAAAATGAACAAATTAAAAGTTTGTCTCGTTTTCTCGAATCTCCCGCTTTCCTAATTCACTGTATCTCCCTCTGTGTCCTCAACCCCCTTGTTATATTGCCACTCATTTTACCATACTTTTATAATATCTACCTCAAACCAACGCACACACCTTTAGTAGTCTCGCGGTTGACATTCCAACTCTTTCTACGATCTCACTCAATAGCTAAAAGTTTTCTCGTTTTCATGTATACAAACTCCATAGAACTTTTGCTGTATCATCACCACCACCACCACCGATTTTAACAAACATATTTATATTATTCTATTTTACCCTTTTACCATTTTATCATCGTATATTATACAAAGATAAATAATAAAAGATTGGTTTTTTCGTTTAATTAATTACCAAAAATCGTTGCAAATTTGTTCGCTTAGATCTAATCGACCAATTATCAATAATAACCATGAAATTAAAACAGAAAAACGTGTAAATAATCGAACGACAAAATGAACAAATAAAAATTATCCAATAAAAAAAATAAAAAATCTATTTGAATGAATCAACACATCAAATAAAATTCTCCCAAAGAAACTTTCCACAATATTTCTCTACTATATACGATTCTCACCACCACCATTTTCCTAACATCGATATATCTACTATAATGCAGGACACGTGGCGAGGGCGCGCAAAGCAGCATCAAGCAAGAAGTATGAAAATTTCCAGTAGGAACACATCGAAGAACTTGATAACTCAGTAACGTGTTCTCGTTAACGTGTATATGCCTGTATCGACGTTACCACCCTTCGTCTGTGCATCGATACAACCACAGGGAAAATCGTATATACTATATATACTTAAGAGAAGGATGAGAAGTTAAGAGAGAAGCCCGTGCACAAGTAACCGAGTAAGATTTCAATTAAAACAACCCCCCGCAGTATGCGGGAGGATTAGCGATACGAATCCGCGAGGATTGTCTTCTCTGTTGGAGATGAAGAAACCACTGTTAAATATACACATATATAAACCCCCTCACTCTTTAGGTTATGCCACCGCATAAATATCCATGTAAATTATCTACAAGAAATGTCATCGCTTTTATTAACGCAATTTCATAAGAATATTTTATTATATTAATTTAATAAAAATTTATATTATATCACTTAGATACAAAATATAATTTTCAAATGTGCACTCAAATTATTTTTGATACAACGCGTAAGATCAAAGGTAAAGTTAATGAAATAATAATGAAAATTCATACAAGCGAGGAATAATTGTACGATGGGGTGTATGTACATGAATATATATATATATGTATATGTATATGTGCATTCTGAGATATACCCACTGATAATAAACGTCGCCATGAATACACGTATATATGAGAGAGGGTTGAGATGGAGAACGGTAGATGGAATCATACTGTACGAAATCATAATTAACAAAATTATGTCAGAGTAACTCGATAGGTTCTGGCAGCGAACGGGTTTGGAGTGCTGGGCGTACACCATAAGGGCGCTTGTGTGTAAAGATATATAATTATATATATGTGTCTGCACACTACAAAGGGACGGGGGTTGAAGACATATGAATGAAAATCCAAGTTCAATATTAGAAAATGCTTTTAAATAAATATAAACTAAAATTGAACGTCCAAATGATAAACTTTACTTTTTACAATTGAAGAATATATATAAATTGTTTTTATGGATTTATAAGTCTAGTAAAATCAGTGTATACTATTCGAAAAATTCGCCTGGCATATACTCCTCCTTTTATTATTATTGCATAAATATTTCTCATACGTAATGATTTAAATGATGAAAATTTCTCTCCATATATCCCTGCACATAAATATTAAAATGATACTTTTAATTACAGCTACAACGGTGAATTCATCCGCAACAAAATACCTTGAAGAGTGCGTGAAAGTGAATGAGAATATATATTACTAAATAATAATAATAATAATAATAATAATAAACCCTTTTCATATTCTCTTCATTGGAAACATAAGTATTTACTTTATTATATATCTCAAAGTATATTTCCTTCTTATTATCTCAACCGTGCACTGCAGTAAAAAAAGAAAAAGAAGAATTTCAAACGTGAGTAAAAGGTGTTTCTACCAACACCCAATGGAACCCCGTAAAAATAAAGAATGCAACACACAAGATAGATCTTCACAGCCGCGTAAAATCCAAAGGGGAAGAAAGAAATGCGAATGTATATGCGAGATAGAGAAAAAGAGCGAATGAAATCCTCAAAATCTCAACAACTTTCACGCTCGGAGGGATCGAGGAGGGCGTATCGAGTTACTGTGATCGCAAGCCAAGGTTGTATATAGACATATATATATATATATATATATATATATATATATGTACACTTAGGAATACATAAGATCCATCAGGTCGCGCGCATCAAAGAGTTGCGAATGGCAGAAGCCGACGTGTATGTGCACGTTTTTCCTTTCTCAATAAGCCACACATCTGCTTACCATCGGAAAAGTGAATGTAAACGACAGGGAGAGAAATAAAAAAGGTATATAAGAGCAAAAGAGAAATAGAAAAACGCAACAAAACGGCGTCGAAGCTAAGAGGGCGTTAACTGAACTTTAATGGAGATCTCAGATAAAATGTTTCTGGCTGTGAACGTTGAAAGACTTCTTTGACGGATTACGCCCAAATCGTATCTATCTCTTATACACGGATGGTGGAGGATATAGAAGGCTACCTGGTGATGGTAATGATGATGATGATGATGATGGTAGTGGTGGTGGTGGTGAAGAAGAAGCAATACAGCGCTGGATAACTCAATGCTAAGTGTTATAATACTTATAATACTGCCACTATATACGGATTGTAAATGTATGTATTTGTATATCTTTCGTCGTATATACTGTAAAAAAAGATTTACGCCAACGTCAAGGATTTGTATAACTAAACAACAGTGTATATTATGTATATATATATTGTGTGTGCATATATATATATGCATTGTCATTTTTGAATGAAAGATCCTTTCTTCTTTTTTACAGTAGTGCAACGATATGTATCAGTAGCACGATCTCGTTTGCCTTTATTGAAGAAGGGAATAATGATAGTTGTGATAAATGGGGTTGTATAAATGACGATAAGTTGGGTTTAACGTAATTTCAGGGAGATTTTTTATCTGATGGGGGATTAGATATGAATTTTGGTTTTTTATATATATATATATTGTTGCTTGAAATGATATTTATTTGGACAAAGGAAAAATTGAGAATATTATCGACGATTTTTTGTGAAAGAAATTTAATTGAAAATGTAATATTAAAAATTGTGTTTAAGAGAAAGTAACATCAGGATTTAATTTCTTTATATTTTTATGAGTTACAATTACATTATTAGTAGTATAAAAATTGTAACAATAGACAGTATCAGATTTATCATTATGTTATTAATAATGAATGAAAAAAGAAGAAAAGAAAATGTGATGATATATGAATACATATGAAGAGTAAATTTAATGCAAATGGAGTGAGCAAAAATAAATATACATAACAATATACCCATATAAAATTGAAAGATAAATTTATAATATACATTTTCATTTTTGACATGAAGGGGAGAGCAACAAAATATTGAAACAAGTGAAGAAAAAAAAAAAAAAAAGTTGCTGACACTAATTTTCACGATAAAAGTTCCGGCTTACGTGGAGGGTTGAATTTTCTATTTTTTTTTTTTCCCCTCCACTGCATTATGTTCGTGTATATATATATTTTTCTCTTTCCCCTAGATTTTCTTTTTTGTTTTTTGTTTTTTTTTTTTTTCTGTTCAGGGGAATAAGCCAGTCGCCGGAAAAAGAGTGTCGGTGCGATTTCGCGCGCGAGAGCTCAACAAGTCGAATAAAAAGCTCATAAATAAAGAGGAAAAATTTCTCTCTCGCCCTTTTTTTTTTCCTCTCTTATTCTCCCTTTCATTCGTTTCCCTCACGCTCTTTCTCTCACTCTCTCTCACTCTCGCGCGTCATCTCTACTCGACCCTTCCCCAAATCCACCCTCACTCGTGCGTTTCTGCGAATGTCCCCGCGGACACTTGTTGCTCGAATATATATATATACCAAACAGTGAAAACGCCCGCAATTGTCGCGCACAGTGACACTCACACACACATACATATATATATATAAACCCACACAAAGTGCCTATGACACTCGGATGAATACACACACACAAACTAAAATGAAGTGGCTGCGATCATCGGCGTCACCCAGATGAGGTTTATTTGTATGAGAGTGAGTAAATCGCACCAAAAACGATTGAACGGAAATTGTGCGGGGGTGAGCGTGAGCCCGTGAGTAATGTTTCTACATTTAAGTCACACTACACTGGGAATTGTCAATGGGGAAATGTGAGAATGATTTTTTACGCGACAATGAGTACTTATGTATGTGTGTATAAATAAATGTATTTATATAAAGTGAAATAGCATTTATAGTTTTGTGATTCCCCTTTCGGAATAACCGAGTGACATGAAAGATGATATATATTCAAAATTACTACTATTTTTTAAATGGTATAATTATCATTATATTGTTAATAATAATCCTCGGAAAATTACAAAGAAAAAACAGCAGTTGAGGTTTGTGTAGGAAGAATTATATAAATTCAAAGAAGAAATAAAACAATAACATAAAAAAATAAAATTGATAATAGACAAAACTCGCAAACAAAGAAAAATAAAATAAGATATTGAATCAAAAAGTGTTTAAGAATGAGTCAATTTTTCTTACATTGTATTTAAAGTTAATGCATTATTTTTTCTTTAAAAAAATACACAAGCTGCATGAACATAAAGCAGCTGCAGTTTTTTGATAGATAGAATTTTCGAAATGCCCAAACATTTACCATTGACTTCACAAAGGCCATCGCCACCATATATATATATATATTACATATACATATACATATAAAATAGGGGATATTATGCCGCCCTGGTTGTCTGCTAATTACAGGGTGTCACAAGTATAAATTACAACCGATGAAAAGCCCAGCTCGTTTACAACATTTGTACCTATGCCTTTCAACTACACATGTATACTAAAATCTAGTTTATATGCTACATGCCTAATAATGCATGCATTGATATCGTAATTCATACATACATACATGTTTATATATATATATATATATGTGCGAGAGAAGGTCGGACCTTGGGGATTTATATCAGCTATAGATGTACCTTTACATCCAAACATATATACGAAAATATGCCAGGCATTTTATTTCCAATATCTTCCTCACGAATCGCCAGATATTTCAATCCCAGAGAGGGTGGTCAACCTTTTACGATATATATATATATATATGTACATATATATGTATACAGTGGACTACGCACAGACAAATTGAATAAAATAGCTTTTCTCGGGGCAATATAAATCAATAACTATCTTGCCGCACGTAGAGATGCGAAAATTCATTGCTTGCAATGTATAAATAATCTATCGGTAGGTGTCTGTCTATATTTTATCGTTTCCTTATTAATGATTAATGTGGGAAATGTATAAATACACATGTAGAAGGATGGATTTAAATTAAAATTGTATATTATTCATTTGTAATTGAAGAAAGAATTAATTGAAAATGATTTGAAATAAAGAAAGAAATAATTGTCATTAAAAATTTGCTTCATATTAAATTTTTAATACATTATTTTCTGTGAAGCAAATCAATTATTTAAAAATTAAGCAGAGTACAATTTGATACAGAGCTGTATTCAATTCTGATTGAAAATTATATTTGTTTTATTCTGAGTATTAAAATCCTCTCGAAATAAATTAATAATATTTGTTGCAAATCATTTTTCTCCTATGTGTACATACATGAATTGATTGTGTAGGTTCGAGAGTGTACAAAGATAAGAAAAAAAGTCTACAAGGGTTGCAATGTATAATATACGCCTCCGATCCACTTAGGGGAGTCTCACAGAATCGCCAGGGGGTTGAGAAAAATTTTTTTTATCCACCATATATATATAAATGTGGGAGTTGCCGGATGAAATTGACGATAGATGATTCAGAAATTGTTTCGACAATGAGTGCGTTTGAACTTTCCATTATTCAATATATATATACTCTGCCCGGCCCTTAAATATAATTTTCATTGAATGTATGTGCATGTGTATGTGTGAGTGGGAGTGTAGACAGAATGCATTCGAAGAGTAGTATTTAACAAAGCGAGTAGGGAGTAAATTAAACGTTTCATTATTATTTTATTTTTTTTTCCTAATTTTTTTTTTTTTTTTCAGTTCAACTGAATTCTCTTCTGTCGTCGCTTGTACCATGGCACCTATCACAACTTTTTATTACATTTCCATTTCATCTCTCGGCTGATGTAAAAGAAACGCGTGATAGAAATACATCGCGCACTCTCTCACTCACTTTTTGTCTCGCACTCGAGTAACAGAGAATGGAAAATTGAAACGAATGCATTTTAAACTGAATTACCAGAGAATATCTCGTCCTGCCTGAGGCCGCGCATCGCTTTCTTTTTCTCGCCTGTCAAGAGCCTATTATATTTCAATTTTAACGTTCGTATATAAAAATATATCTACATTTCTTTTTTACGCCATTTTGATTATGTTGTCACTTATTTGCACATTATTATATTCTTATCAAAATATATCTCTCGACAAGTTTACAACTCGCATAAAAATTAAATACAATGTACATTTATAAGACACTTCTTAATAAATATATATACCACCAAATATCTAAACTTTTATTATATACTGTAAAAAAAAAAAGGAAAAAAAAAACCCTACATCTTTAATTAATTTTACATACAAAATTTTAACGCTTGATGACTCGAACAATGTAATAAAAATCACCCGACCATTTTACGACTTGTCAATAATAAATTATTGACTACTGCATTCTGTGGACTTGAAAGCGATAACCGAGATATAAATAAATATATAATATATGTGGATGTAAAAAATAAACACTAAATCTTAGTTATTGTATATTGAACTTATACTTTCTATATATTCAATTCTTTTGTTTCACCTATTTTTTTCGCATTTCTATTCTGCGTTGATTCGAAACAATGCAATAAACACTTTCTAGTATTTACGTAACTGGTAAATCAGTATCGAAAAATTCTTCATAATATCTGCATGAGCATGACAACAATGAATATAAACAAAAATAATATTCCATGAATGATAACTGCAAAAAGATGTTGACAAAATGAAAGAAAAAGGTGGAAATAATTCAATTATTCTCCCAAAAAAAAAATCAAGATTTATTTCTAATAATTAGTCTGATGACAGAGTTGCTTTGAAATAATAAAAAAATACTTTCCCCATGGATAAATATTCCAAAGTATGAATACAATTGAATTAAATTATTTTTCGTCAACTCCCCTCTTTTGTTTATATAAATATATATACATACAATATCTGCATGATAACTGCATTATTTATTTGTATATGTTTAAGAACGTACGATTGCGCGTGCTGGTGCATCTGTCTGGGCATCGTACACACTATACACATACATACATACCCCCCTTTGACTATATAAACGCGCAGCATTATATCTCTTCTCTCCGACAAATTGCGGTCCGCACTATCTCTTGAACAACTTCCGGTGGCGCATGGCGCGCCCCTACTACTCATCTGTATATGTATACATATATATATATATATACATATCCGCAATGTGCGTGCGATGAACGCGGCAAATACGAGTGCGATAAATAATCACACGCCGCGGCTATTCATTCTCCACTTTATAATTCTTCAATTCGTGCTTCCATTTTTTATTTTATTATTCTTCTTTTTTTTTTTACATTCTATCATTTTATTATTTCATTTAATTTTTTATCTTTCCATATATATATATATATATATAATCCATCTGTTATATCAAAAGAATTCTTACTGTTTCTTTTTTTTTTTTTTTTTTTCGTTATTATTGTCTCTCATTATTTTATTTTTTCCCCAAAAAACTCACACGCATTTTCTAAAGATCATGAGTGCGCCGCATACATGTGCCTACATTTTCAATACATATAAATGGTGATACAAATAATTCGTAGATGCGTGAAATCCATCGTGCTATTTAGTCCGATTATCGAGGCGTAATATATTTTGAGTATAGAGAAGTGAGAGAAGAGAAAGATGAGTGTGAAACACTATGGAAGAGACAGAGTAAACCATCAAATGAAAGTGAAGAAAAAAAAAAAAAAAATAGAGAGAAAAATGAGAGTGGCCCCCCTGGTTATTTGGGGTCGTGTTTATCCGCATTTAGTGACATCACTGGAGCACGAATGATGTCATCCTCGTCTATATTAAATGTATGTAAGAGTGAGATAAATATTTACCGCCCGTTGCGACATAACGGGGGCGAGAAGTTGGGCACCTTTTTAAATGCGAAACGACACCCGCCGTGCGATTATGTCCGGGAGAATGAGAGGACCCGAGCGTGTCTGGCTTTGAGGCTATCCCCGTGTATACTCATATATACAAAATATCATGTGTATATATATATATGGAGCAACCAATGACGATACCGCTCGCGAAGAACCGGTGGCCCATTTCACCTAACGCATCACTGCCAATCATTGGATGACACATTTATATACTTTCAGTTGTCAGTAACGTACAAAATTATGTAACAATCATCTTGATGCATTTCAATTTCACTTGTATACATACAAGGATAACAAATTTATATTGGGAATTAATAAAACGTTAAAAATTCATTTTTAATTTTTTTCCTAATAAATATATTAATAAAGATAATATTATTTGGCAAATGAAATTTTTCCCAAACATTTAATTGAAATTTTTGAGTTGTTAAACAAAACGTAAATTAATCTCGGTATTAATTTTTGAGCCTGGAGATGATTTATAATTATGATATTACATAATTATTATTGAAGGAAAAATGTAAATCGAAAAAATTATATTGAATAATTTCGATTACTATATTTCACCTATATATTTCGCCATATGTTCCGTCACTAATTGATTTGGCAGACAAGACTACTGTAGAATACTTCACCAAGCATACCGACTTACTTAAAAGTTCGCACGCACGAGTGCACCAAAAGTATTAAACTTATATATATATACATTTGTATGTTTACATGTGAATACGTATATGTATAGTGCAATATCGTTGACATGCAATTCCGGTGTACTCATGAGCCGTCACAGTGACAAACAGGTTTCCCGCATGCACGTTTGTACGGCATCGAGCGTTGAATTTTTTAACACTACAGTGAGCATGTATATATGTGTATATATACATAGAAGGTGTGAGAATGAGAAAGTATAAATGTAAATGATGTCTGTAATAAGAATGAAAAAGAAAAATAAAGCTGAGAAATAAATGATAAATGTAAGTAGGAAGGGTAATTTAATCACCAGTTATATACCGCAGCAATTATTATTATTCCTTCGGCGGAAATAAAAATGCAATATCATCTTGTGCAATTTCAATTGCTGTTATATCATGATATGTTAAAATATTTCAAATACTCACAGTTAAATATACATAGGTATTTTTATTCATACATGAATTGAAATATGAAAATAAGAAGGAATAAAGAAACGTAAAAAGATAAAAGATATTAACAGTCGTTAAAAGAACAGAACTGTGGAAACTATTCTGCAAAAATTCACGCATTACTATTACAATCTTTGTTGCAATAACACATCGAACTTCACTGCAATTACTGATGAAAAAAAAAAAATTTCAAAGAAAATGAATAATAAATTTAATATTTGCTACAATTTTTAATATGATATACTGGCGTCTCAAAGACTACGTTTTTTTTTCTTTTCATACGTAAGGATGCCCAATCGTAAACAGGTGTTGTAAAACATGCGCGCACACATTAAATATTGAAATGTTAACGAGATTAAATGTGAATGAATATAAAGTCACGCGAATAAGTGTTCGAAAATATATTAAATTGCTAATTAGTAGAATTAAATGTGTGAGAATGGCCGCCTGTGGTGCTCGGGATCGCACCTCGCGCTGTCAGCGCTTCAGCGGGGACTCTTCGCTCGCCTTTTACCTACACATATATTTATATATATAAAAATATATATATATTACTCCAGCGCCTTTAAAGTGCGCTGGGAGGCACAGCAGTAGACGAGTACAGTCTTGTCATCGTTCTTGTTACCGCGCCCGGGAAGTTACTATACACAACTGCTTGCGGACGCGTCGTTGCGTATCACGCGACGCATATAAGTGAACTACACGCAAAGAAATTTATAATGCGCACACACGACGCAAGAAATAAATCCATTTTCAAGTTTAAACGGTGTAGCAAACATGCGCGACTGAAAGAATAAAATAAAACAGTTGTACACCCAAAAAATAAAAGAAAATAATTTGCAGCAAAAACATATTTGATTGAGTAAAGTAAAAAAAAAATTATATTCGATTTGAAATTACATTCTCACTTGTAACCCATAGACAATTATTTTTAATCAAAATTATTTATGATTTATAAAAAAAGACAAATATATTTGTGTAAAAAAAAATAATAAGAAAATAAAATCGGAAGTTTTTTACATAAATAAAAATAATTTTTTATTGAACTTCAAGTGCCACAGTCACTCCAAATAAAATTTATGGAATTCGATTCAAATCATTTTTCCTCACCGGTGTAAACACACTTTAAATAATGACTAATAGTTTCCTTCATCATCATACTCCTCCTCTTCCTTCCCTCTTTCTCTCTTTTCATATACTTTTGTTTTTCAGTTAAAATCTCGCCGCCATGTAAGTACGATCGAGAAGCGTATGAATAATATACACATACATTTATATGACCGGATAATTTATATAGGGATCGTGCGAGACCGCCGGCATAGAGACGATTGGGAGTAAATATGCGTCCGGATACGTGAGGTCGTCGCAGAATATAACTATACGTGTCTCGATACTCTATAACCAAACGAGAAAAAAACACGAAGTAAAAACAACAAAAAAAACAAAAAAGAATAAAAAATAATAATCTAAAATAGACGTTCAAGTTCAAAGAGTTTATAATAGAGATTAATTGCCACACACAAACACATCCTTGAACGATAAATTCATAAACATATTTTTCAATGATTCACACTAGTATGTATTTATATATTTTCTCATTTCACCCTTTTGTATAATACATTTTGTACAATATTATTATTCTACACATAAATGGATTATAATCTCAATGGTACTCAAAAATATTAACTAAACTAATGCACTTCTTTCACATCATTGTCATACATCAACAATTAAACCATCCACATAACGAATAAACGATAAAAAAATTATTTGTCACATCCATATATCCTTTAAATAAAAATTCTCCCCATATGCTATTTAACCCTTATAAATATATATATATAAATGCTTTTCTTTCATTTTATTTTTTTCTTTTTGTTTCTCTCAAGAGTGCGATGGTCTCCTGTGACATTGTCATACATAGATTCGAGAGGCGGAGACTCGATGTAAGTAGATGAAGAAAAGGACGCGCGGTATATATATAACCATCAAGTTTCTATACACATTTAGGTGAGCAAAGGGGTTGGTACATGATTGTAACAGGACAATGACAGGGGCGGTATATGTAAGTTCTATAGGTATATACAAGAGGTTATAAAAGTGAGAGAAAGGGTTGGACAAGACTGCAGGGGGGTTACTAATCGCGTCACGCGCCTCAAGGATCTCGAAGAAAACAATCTGAAATATATAACTATTTAAGAACCACTCGCTGCATGTATCGCTCGATATAATATTACATACCTCTTACTTGTGATTATTTTTTTTCCTCCCTTCTTTTCTTTTCATTGTTTTTTTTTTTTTTTTTTCAACGCTTGCTCCATATGAAGACTTATATTGCGCTTCATACCAAGAGTGTAATTAGAATGAGGAGGTGAATGTATGTAGACATAAGTATAAATGTGCGTATGTCTGGACAAGACGAGAAAAATAACGCGCACCTGCAACAGGGTATTTTACTCTTGTGGATATAAATGTTTATATATATGAGTACGTAAGAAGGAAAGGAAGAAACGGTGAACGAGCATGTATCGAACGAGAAGGAGGCTGCGAAACTTGCCACTAGAAGCAATATATATATATATATATGGAGAATAGAGTTCATGTATACGTACAGATGGCACGAGTATGTTATAATTTGTAGGTAGGTTATGTAGAATGTATAGTGTATATCTAGATGTATCATAAAAGACCGGAAGTTTGGTACTCAAAAGCTAAATAAATATTTGTAACGTATTTTTTACTTTCTTTCTTTTTTTCTTAAGTAAAATACTGTAGTTGAAGAAACTAAGATCATAAAGAGTTATTTTGTTTTCTTGAATTTCTTAATTTGTCTATGTTCAATTGAGAAATGAATTTAATAGGATGATACAAATATATTTTCTCTTTATGTTTATTTCATAATGTTTATATAATTTTCGTGAATATATGGTGTTTAATATTTTTGTGATGCGACAATCATGAGAATATTGTTTATTAAAAAAAAAAATATAATATCATTAAAATGACGAAATAAGAATTATAACTTTGATGAGCAATAAATAATCATAATTTCTTTTTTTTCAAATATTTGATGTATTGTAATTATTTTAGGAAAAATAAGAGAATCGGTGAATATTTCTAAACTCTATATACAAAGTTACAATTTTGTATTGAAACTAATAATGATATTTATTCAAATTTTTTCGTGCAAAAATAATCGTTGGATTTTTTTTATTTACAGTGAAAATATCTACAGGGATATAACAGACTTAAGATGACGGTAAAACGTAATAACAAAATTCTAGTTAATGAGATGTATGATGTATTGTAAACATAGTGGTTGACTGTGTCGGTCAGTAATGTATAAATATATTGTTAACTATAATTAAACTCCTCTCTCAGTGTATATAAATATGAAGAAAATTGAATGGGAGCGGTTAATATGTCGGTAGAGTAAAAGGTTATTTTTTTTTTTTCCCCTGAAAAATAGTTCTAATTACAATAATTTATATAATATCTATATACAATTTTTTTTCCTCATAGATACACCGTTATGTTTATATGTATAAATTGAACGGCATTAGCAACACTGTATACATAAACGTACATTCTAAAACAACAATTTCAAAATATATATATAAATTGTTGCATTCAGAATTCAAATAAATATATATATATATTATTTCAAATAAAATTCACAAATATACAAACAAGTAATAGAAATATTTGTTATCAATTTTATTTTGTAATGAATAAAATAGTCAATTTTATAATCGATAATTTTTCATTCAATGCAACAAATATTATGTCAAAATTTTCCAATACTTTAATTTGCAATCTATAACCAAAACTCCATATCCCTTTTGTATATATTACACGTTTATAGGTTGTACATTGTGTGACATGTAACTTTATATATATATATATATTTTGTCGGTCAGCTGCCCCCGTGTGGGCTATTGTCTTGTTGGTGACGTTGCAACTTTAACCCCCCGCCCTGTCAATGCTGCAACAATCACGATAGCGACGACGGTTTTTTAGCGAATTTAATATTTATACCGAGTGACTGATGACTATAATAAAGAAACGGGGTCGTATTGTTCGGCACGTTTGTGTCGTTGATCGATATGACGCCACGCCACACACACTCCGTATATGTTATATTCGTCGGTAAGAGAAGAAGGAAAGAAAAAAAAAAACAGAGCCAGTAAAAGATGAGAAGAGAAAAATAAAATAAAATGTGTATGTATATATAATAATAATGAAAAAAGAAAAAGAACATTTCAGGTACTCCGTCACCCCAAGTCCGTCGCGCGCCGTCACACTCTTTTTTCTCATTCTCTCATTCAATATTTTCCCCAATATTATTTCCCACCCGTTATCGTATCATCTCCCTTTCTAACAATTTTTTTAACACTCGTCGTGCACAGCATCCAAAAAATTCAAAACCCACCACTCTTACATCACTACATTCAGTTTATTTCCCGTCTGCTTTAACTCAACGATATACAAAAATAATTTCAACAAATGATTTATCATCACAAACAGAAATTATGACGGTGTGAAGGGTAATGGAAAATTAAAATTATTCAGAGAATTTAATTTTTGTGATTCCCTTCAGTAAATCAAAGTACCTGATATTAATTTGCATATAGTTAAACAATTCACAATAAAACAAGTGAAAAAAAAAAAACAAATAATCAAAAATAAAAAATTCTATTCATAATAATAAAGATGAATATTTTTTGTTTGATCTTGTGCAACCGTGTTCACTTTTCTTTTGCGCCTGATCTCCATCAACGTGAAAAAAATTGCTTAGTCAGTTCTCCAAGTGCCGCGGAAAAATTCTCAGTGGATTAGCGTGAAATTTAGATTGTTCCACACAACCCGCACGAATTTTTAAGTTCGAATAGAGCGTATACGTCTAGACAATCAGGTTTTTAAAAAGATACATAATATCTACTCATATATATACACAGTCTGAGATATATAGAGACAGCTTATACGAAGAGAATAAAAAGACAAAAAGAAAAAAAAAAAAACACAGACCCAGAAATCATTAACGAATCATTACCGTTTGGGCGCATCAGGCGTCGCGTTGTTGTGTCGGAATTCTTGAAACAAAACTATTAATGATTTCTATTTGTATTTGTTAGTTCTTTAAACATCACCGAGTGAATGTGGGTGGAGAAGCCTCAGGCGTTGAATATATATACATAAATATATCTATCTCATTCTCAAAGTCCCTTATGAAATATATGTGAGAAGTTGGAATATATATATATATATATATATATATAAATGTTTTTTTCTTTCATTTTTTTTTTCGTTAAGCTGGACTCCCGCCGCGAGAACAAATCGTCTCGCAAACTCTGGCATATACTCATGTCTGATGATGCGAGCTTCTTTCTTTTCTTTCTCTCTACTGTTGATATTTCAGTATAATTATTTCCACCATTATGTGTGACAGAGATAGCTAAACACAAATCGACAGTTTTTCCCTCCCCATAAAATGAAATTTGAGATGTTTTTAAAAGCCTTTTTTAATATTTCTTTACCTTTCTTTTTTTTTTTTTCTCTCTACATTTCTCCTTTCTTCTCCATTCAAAAATAAAAAACACTCACATATATACACATTGTATATATATATATATAAGTGTTTAAAAGTGAATAGATCTAAAAATTCTTATATATATATATATATAATTCAAAATTTTTCTCATGTTGCTTGAGAAAACATACTTGCAACATTATTTATTGGCAATCGTAAAAATGATGCGCCTAAACCAATATCATTAAACGGCGCCGGTGGTGCACGATGAAATAGCTACAGTTATATTCCATACACACATACATATATATATATATAATAGCTTGTGCTTGAGCGCATGCGTGTCATCTGTGAAAACAACGCCTCTAATTGGCGCATAATATTTATTACAATTTCAAACACGTGGAGTGCGCGCACACCGTTCAAAGGGATATTTATATATATATTTTTTTTTTCTTTACTATTCATTTGCTTTTGCTCTTTGTGCTGCAGTTAGTGGCGAGAGCCCTCTCAGCTCATTGCTTCAACACTTTATGACCTCGTTGTACACGAGATTTATTCTAATTCACAATTTCCTTTCCCATACAAAACTTATTTTCTCTCTCTATATATATACAATGTGTACTAGAATTATTAGTATTCTTGTTGTTGATCAGGAAATTTTGTTGCAATTATTTACTATCGCATTAAATTATCACTCATTTTATTATTCTTACCATAATACCATTTAACAAATATAAAATAAATAATCAAACACAATAATGTTAATTTTTTATTGAATTTTTATGAAGTAAAATTTACTAAATCAATATTCCGTTCTAATGTAGAAATTGTTTTGAACTAAAAAAAAAAAAAAAATTAACCCCGTATAAATCACCTTTAGCAATAAAATAAATACATCCCTTCTTACTTTTAAATTATTTTACCATTTATCCACTAACAATAATACTAGTAAGTAATTCTGTTACACCCTGTATATATATACAATATTAATACCTGTACTGAGAGTAAGTCAAATTAATGGAATTTCAATTAAAATTAATGCCGAATAATAATAATCAGGATGATAATTATAATCCATTCGCACTTTGAAAGCACATACGCGAAAAATAAAAAAATAAAATAAATATGTGAACCCATATATATATAAATATTTCTACAGTGGATACATGCATGTATATGAAACACCTCTCTGAGGTGGGCCTGTCGGTGGTAATTAGAAATATATTCGTATTCCATATTTCGCATTCCAATTTAAATCAAGTCGAGTAGACAAGAAAATGAGTGAGAGAGAGAGAGAGAGAGAGATAGAAAGAACAAGCAAATATATGAGAGATGCGCAACATATATACATAGAAATATAAGACACAACGCGTTGAGGATGGAACGTTCATATAAGTTGGGGAGTTGCAACGCGAGGAGCATTTATACCTGGACGAAGAGGCTCTGACAGAGCGAGCACCGCCCACAAAAGTAATCTCGACCTCGCGAAACCTCTCTGGCCGCCGCCGCCAACTCGCCGTGGTGGGAGAGAGAGACTGAGAGAAACTGAGATTGAGAAAAAGACACACAAACATATACACATACAAACATCACACAAGCATTTATACATCCACACACGCATTACCTGATTCATTATCAACGTGAAATAAATCGAGAAAAAGATATAAAGTGCTGCCTAACAAAAATAATTAATAAAAAAAATTAATAATCATCATAATAATAATAACGAAAGATGCAAATGCATTATAACGCAATTCCTTGGCACTGTTTCTCTCAATCCCATATACAAAATACATATACACACGCCCAACCAACGCACGATAATTTATTATTGAAATGAATCATCACTTGATAAAAAGAATAATTCAATTTATTCTATCAATTATTGGCCAGCCATGTTTGCTTATCATTTCGACTATCTGATTGAGAATTATATATATATATATACATATATATGAATAGATATTATGTATTTTCTATACTTAATCCCTTTCACAACGAGGTGAGCAACAGAGGCAGCTTCTTGTTCACCCGCAGGGCATGGACTTCTATATCAGGAAGACTCTTGGCAACATTTCTCTTCCCTACGCCTACTACTATTATATCCACCGCACTATATGTCTGTACAATATTATATATATAACATCAGTAATGCCGTGACTCCTTCAACATGTTGACGGCTCGTTAATGAGAGACGGAAGATCGATTCAAAGGCCACGATATGTCTATGAAAATTAATTCAAAACTTCGTTCATTTATATATAGATTCTTTTTGTCTCTAAAAAAAATACAATGAATGGAGAGTAAAAAATCATTTTAATTTTTTCTTTTGTTTAATATGAATGATGTTACATTTGTTTGATTTAGGTGCACACGGACGAGTTCGAGACCGGTCCTATCTTGTTTTTCTATACCTAGGTCAGTTATTTGAAAAAAAAAAAAATAAATAATAAAAAAATAAATATTTCCTCATTAAAAAATCAAAGACTTTTTTTTTTCTCTGACATTTTGCTATAGAGATATAAGAGAATTGTAGTGACATGACCATACATGACAAAAGCCATATAATGAATTGCTTTACAAGAATCGTAATAGCAGTGGACGCTTGTATTTCGCATATACTCAACACTAAACTCAAGAGAGTGAAATAAAAGAAGACGCAAATGGAGAATAGAAGGGTGAAAAAAAAAAAAAAAAGAGAGTGGTACTTGAAGCAAAGGAGAATAAAACTAACGAACGAAATACCATAGCCGTATACCAACAAAACCATTCTCTTTTCTTTCTTGGTTTCTTTATTATTTCGTCTTTTTTTTTTTTTTCTTCTGTAACTTTCTCTCTCTATCTCACTCTTCGCTTGTCCAATGCTCTCCCCAAACTCATATATACCCTCATATTCTCATAACCGGACACAGAGATCCAGTATTATATACGTCAAAGGCGCGCGAGGGTGATCTAACAGATAAAACCTAGAGCAAATATGTAACTCGACTCGGAAATGGCATGTACTCTCCATTGTCCAGCATCTTTTTGATGTTTCAAGTATTTTTCAACCATTTTTATTTTATTCTTTAGCCTTCCCTTTTTTTTTTTATCACTTTAATATAACCTAGATTTAGTGTATATATATATATATATATCAGCAAGCTTATATACACATACACACACACTTGTAATTTATTATCTTTCAACGTAATAAATTTTTTTGTTCTATTTTATATTTCGAATCTTACCAATAAGGGAGAGTGGAGGAAGATGGGCCCCGCGAGCACGATGGGCCCCCCCTAGAAAAATTACCAAACATTGAAAAAAAAAAAAAAGTTTCAATTTTTCGGTTTTTATATAAATATAAATATTTTTAAAATATATATTCACATTTAATTAACACCATTTTCTATTATAATTCTTCAATGATAACAAACATTTTTTCTTCTTCAATAATTTCATTGGTGGATATTAATATTTATTATTCCATCGACAATTGAACAAATTCTTGAAACAAAAGAATTGTAATATTTATATCAAAGAAAAGAAAAAAAAAATGCCACAATAAATTATCCCCTGACCTGTACTAAAATATCCAAGTCAAAATTATTTTTCCATTTGGAAAAAAATCGCGGTTGTTTTTTTATGACAATCTACTTGAAATAGTGATGCATGTGTATATATATATATATATATATATATATATATACCCGCGCGATTAATCATCGACGAGGCTCAGGTTAACAGACCAATTAAGACTGCCTTTTTGCAAGTCTGATTGTTCCTTCGTGTCTGCCACTATATACCTCACCTTTCTTATATATATATATACATATATATATATATATAAATGTATGTATATAACATCGTCGTTACGTGTACTTAGCCACCCCATTTTCATTCCCCACTGCTTCTATGTGAATTTTACTCCGCACCTTTACCATATATTTAACCATAGTGAATATAAGAGAAAGCAAGAGAGAATGTGAAAGATAGTAACCAGAGACTATTGCATCCTATACCTCTATCTTTCATTGTGTCCGTTTCATATGAACCTATATATACACTATATACCTTGTCTCTCCTAGTTCGCGTGGAATTAAGTCACAGTTTATGACCCGTGTCACGTGATAATATTCACCATTCGTGCGATTAACTTGAGTGGAAAGGAAAGAAAAAAAAAAAAAATGAACCAAGAGATATATGATACATAATATAAGAGAAGAATATATTTTACTTGAATGAAGCCATCATGGTTGAATTATATTTATGAAATGTAACATTTCTATTTCATTACAATTTTATTTTTGTTAATCGTGTATTTTTATTTCTGTAAAAAATATTTCTATACAATTTCTCGTCTTTCATAAACTAGAGTTTTTTTTTAATTTTATAATACTGATGGTGTATTTGTAATTTTTCAAGTCACTTTTTTTTTTTTGGCAATAATGTTGATTTTAAACATTTTTCATTACTGCTATTCGATTAGCCACCGTTTTTCCGTCTCAATTCACTATATACATAACACTCAAAATTATTCAATTCTAATAAAAAATTATTCACAATTAAATACACTAGAGCAAGTTTAGCTTTCAACGACTTGGAAACCGAATAAAAATTATATAAAAACTACTGTTAAATATAAAATTCTGATTTTTGCTTTCGGTGAAATCAATTTCGAGAATTAATTAAAACCCATCAAACACGAGATATTGATCCATGTATATATATTTAATTATTTCTAACTGATGTAATATTTTATACGCTGCATATAATATGTGGTAAAAAATTGCATTCTATATCCTTTGACGGATATATATATATATATATAATATAGAATAAAGGAAAAAAAATATATATAAATATATATAAACATTTATAATGCAGGTACTCTAGGGTATATCATTTACTTTAGTTGTCTTCCATATACACTGATTCAGTTTATACATATACATATATACCCAATGATGCAGACCAGTTGATCGGTATCGAGGTGTAATCGACAGCGATAAAAGACGATTGAGCACGTTCTCCCCATAAAGAGAATCGACGCGCCAAACCCGAGGATTATATCGCGATCGAGATTATCGTTGTTCCATGTGAACGACTGGTACATATATATGTGTATATCTATAAACGTTTTTATCCCTATTGCACAAAGATGAAAAAAATTATTACTGACTCTCATTTCTTTCCCTATTTTATTTTTATTTTTTTTTCCCTTTTATTCCTTTTTATTATCTTTCATTTTCTTTTTCTTCCTCAGCTCAATCGACACAAACGGATGTATCAATGTCAGAGCTTAATAACAACTCGCACGGATGCCACACATTGGATATATAGAGGTTCATGTACACAACTATATTTCTTTCAACTCTTTGATGTTGGCTTTTGCCACAAGTTCTTCCGCCGCGCGCACTGAGATCACCCGGTAATTTAAAAACAATGATATAATTACATATTGTTCGTGATTATCTCGATTGCTCGAATTATACAAAGTGATATAATCCATAAATATATATATATATGTGTGTGTATATGTGTCGTGTGTGATGAGGAGCTATACCGTTGCACATATTCCTGTTGTTTATACTCGTTCTCACGCGCTCACATATATTATGATTTAAATTTTTAAGGTCGGTTGCAAAAACTCGTCGCAATCAAAGAAATTATATCTTTATTATGTGAATAATAAAGAGTAAATAAATTTGCATTTTAAAATTGTGTTATTTTAATTGTCGGTAATAGTGTCATCAGATGAATTGTCGAAAGAATATTGGATGAAAATTAATAAGTGTATTTTTAAAATTAATGTATAATAAAATATATACATTTATTAATTTATCAAATATTTTTTGTTTCCACTATGTTTCTTTTCGTGATGAAAACTGAGATGGAAAGAAATAGAATGTGGAAATATAATGCAATTTTATGCAGTGAAATAATCAAATTAAATCCGACGAGAATTAAAATCAATTCTGTATTTTTTTGTTTATTATTTGCATGATCGTCATCAGGCTCTTCTTTATCATGCCAAAACACTTTCTCACTCTTCTTTTCTTTCCTACAAAATATATATATATTTAAAGATCGTTTAACGCTTCAGGCACAATCCTCGCGTTAATGGCAGACCAATTTTCAGATGCGATTCAAGGTCGATTTGGGAGAGTGAAATCATTAGAGAATTGGATATGGCTATATGGAAACAATAGAAACACTTAACATGAGTATGTTAGGTGTTACACTAAAAATATATTTTTGTCTTCATGTCATACAGTAAAAAACATCTGTTTCTATACTTCATTTTTTACTAAATTCACTTTTAAAATTTACTAAACTCACGATCAATACCATTAACTTTCAAAAAATATTTTTCCCAGTATAAAATTCAATATTTAATATAAAAAAAGGAATCATCAATCATTCTAAATGAGAATTATTTCATCTACAATAAATCCCACGAATTAAAATAATTCCGCGTTTCACTAGATTCCAAATTCCTCTGAAATAATCCCCATGAGATTTCATCAAAATCATTCTTTTTTCTTTTTTTTTCCCCCCGAGTGCGAATATAAAATAAAATTGAATAAACAATTTGCAAGTTGGCGCCAGTTAAAAAAGAGTGGGTTAACGAAACGAAGGGGTGTAGACTTGAATCAAGAAGAAGTAGCAGTGCCCAAAGAAGATGAAGAAGAAGAAAAAGAATAATAAGAAGAGCAAGAGAAGAGGAAAAAAAGGAGGAGAAATATAAGCGACATGCGTGCATCACGCGAACAGACCGCACGCGTATAAAGATGGTTCAGGACGCGCCTGACTGCCTACTCCTTCTTGTTCTTCGTTATTCTTCTGCTCACTCCCTCTTTTACCTATACTGTTGGCTATGTGATGTTACCTTTGCATAGTCGTGAAGGAGAAGTCTTTCAAGACGCGACGTACCGCGCGTTGTGCTACCAAACTCTCAACCCTTCAAGAATAATTCTATATATATATTTATATATGTGTATACATATGAGTAAAGTTGCCGCGTTTCACATATGTACATGCACATTTATCCACCAAACATATATATTTATATATGGAGATATGTATATATGAGAATGAACGCGCGGGGGATCATTTACCATTGGAATAAGGCGGTTTACTCTGGCGGCTTTGATTGACGCGCGACGTTTCAAACTCATGAACGGCACGCGAGCCAAACAAACCCAACCCCCAAACGAACGCGCGGTGCAACACTCAAATGTTAAATCAAAGAGGGAGAGAAAGGAGTAAGTGAAGGGCACATTGGCGGGATAGTGCAAACAATGATTGCTTAAATGTATACCAAGAAACTTTGATGACTATCAAAAGAATAGAGCGAAAAAGAGTGCTGTGTATTATTTGATAAAAAGATTTCATTGGAATACATTGAGGAAAGAATTATTTGACTCAACAGGATATAACTTCAATGCAGAAGTTGGAATTAAAATTCTGAACTATTGAAAACTATTAATTTTGATTTAAGAAAAATTTTAAAAACAGTTTGAAATTTTATTATTGTTATAGGCATTTATTTATTTTTTTTAATCCTTTGAATAATTGTTTTCGTTCCAATTATATAAAACTTGAAAAATATCCTATACAATTGTTCAATACAAATTAAAAATAATGACAAGTTGAAACATGTTTATATACGTATATGAAAATAGAAGAGGGCGCGCAGAATGACGTTTGTTGCGCGCGAGTCTGGACGGCTCTGACAGCGACCTAAGAGGCTTCCTGTGCACATAGGGATATACATATATATGTATATATATATGAGAGGGTCTCGTGCGTCGTTTAATTACCGTATGTAACGAGTTGAAGTGGCTGGCGTGCGAGCACGAAACGTATGTTCTCTTTCTCTCTATCTATATATCCACTTCTCTACCCTTAGATATATAAGTACAATATCGCTTTCTCCATCTTCTATAAAGGTATAAACTACTCTTACAATCATTCACTCAACCCCATTATAAAGTACTTCAACAATACGATCGTGATATGTAAGTGCTTATACGTCCTCAAATCACTTGAAAGTTTGCAAGTCCAAGATGACACACTCAAACAAAATACTCAAGAGAAACATCAATAAATATACATGTAGATACACATTTATTATTTCATTTTTATCAAACCACAATGTAAAAATAAAAAATAATACAGTGGTAAAATTAATCCTGAGCGCTGTGAAAAAAAAAAAAAAACAAATCCCCTGGTAAAAATAAAATAATGGAATGTATAATTACGATAAATTTTGCAGAAGAATGATGATGAATTGAGTTTTGTTTCCCACACCCCAAAGATAAAAAAAAAAAAGTATCAAATTAAATGAAATCATTGCAAATCATTTCTGCATCAAATTCTCTTGTTCCAGAAAATTTTCAAACTTCCCAAGTCCTACCACTATAATTTATATAAAAAAAATCCGTATGATTATGATAATTATTAAATATCCTGCAAAACATATGTATCATTGTGAAAATATGCATTCCATTATCAAATTAAAACACCGTATATGAAAACGACTAGTGAAAATTACAGTTATAAGAAATCAACTTCATTTTTATATTTATATTCTCCATGTAGGCCATTTTAATCCGCCATTTTGACGTATGAAACACAAATGAAATAAGATGACGTAACATGAACAAAATCAGCACAATGCATCGATTATTACGCGAGAGGGTAGACACTGGAAAGTATAGAAGGGAGGAGACAGTATATATAATATAAAAAGGGGGCAGAAGAGAAATAATGTGCACGAATGCAAAAAGGGGGTTGCGAACTGCAAGCAAGACTTGGGGGCAACGCCAAACATGTATATATATATATATATCTATGAATATATATATACCCTTTCCATATGTTAGGGTAGTAATACTATGTATATATAATTTTAACATGACTGAAGAGAGAAAGTGCAAGCGAGGAAATATATTTCGTGAGTTTTGCCCTCGGCATCCAAATCGTTGAGAATTTATGAACGCAAGGATAGTTTTACCAAGGTGTGAAACATGCCTCGAAAATTGCGGATTCATGAAACAACCACCATTTATCATTCGCATATATATATATACATGTACGTATATTATACATATGTAAGGGAACAATTTGAATAATCAGAATATAATTCAAAATGATGGAATGATGATAATACGAATATTAATCTTGTTTTAATAACTGATTTATAGATCTATGAGAAATAAAAATTAGAAAGAGTTGGAGGATATTCAGGGGTACTATAACCTTATACTCTTAACTCACTTCCTCCCTTTTATGTTGTGTATATATTTCTCTAGTGATAGGGGTAGTTTGGTGCGAGGGTGGCGGAGGAATATGTGTGCGGTTCTATAGGGAGATGACACGAGGCTATATACGATGTATCGCAGGACCACGAACTTGTCAGCTGTTTTAAATGTAGGTTACTGTGACACGTTATATGTTAAGTGTGTTTAAAGACAATAAATTTTCTCATGTTCTTAAAATTTGTTATAGTAATATTTTCCTTCCCACATAGGCTGTATATAATATACGCAAATCATAAAGAATAATAATTATTATTATGATATGAATGAAATGCAAAATATGTATTCAATATCCTGTGATTTTATTCTGAGCCAAATAATATCTTCATATTTATGTCATGGGATTTTAATTTAATAATAGAAATTTAGATTTAATTGAAAAATTATATGCATTGTTTATTATACACTGCAGTTCAATGGAAATATACATGAGAATTATTACAAGAATTTTATTTATAAGTGAAAGATATTTGCACATTCTTCAATTTTAATTTAATTAATATATGTGTAATATATATAATAAAACAATTGGAACAATTCATGCATAGTTAAATGTCGTAACAATCATATTTCAATAGATTTTATTGATATAAAATTATTTTATTAAATTTAATATATAAATTATGAAAATTATTATCCAATAACTGGTGTTTTTTCAAACGAATTTCACACTGCGACAGATATCAAAAACTGCACTATAAATATGGATGAAAAATAACAACGACACAAATCCTGTGTGTATTTCCTTCAAAAATATTACTTCAAAATAAATCCAAGTGATTTAACTTGATTAAAAAATTATTATTCCTCTCCTTAAATAAGATGAAAACAAGTGAAAAACAATAGATTTTCATTCCCCCCAAGTGTCTCACACTGTTGATTGCAATTTCATGAAATTTTTTACGACGCAAATACTCCTCCGTCACGCACACAAGCTTTCCATACATACCTATACAAATATTGCCTTTATACGTCTCTCGTGCCGCGGCGATAAGGCCTATCGAACAGTCGCATATTCTCACTCTTACCCCTCGCATATTTTCATATAAATATACATATACATAAATATTGTTTTCCATTTTTTTTTTTTTTCCACTCTCTTCGCTCCATTCACCAGCCCTCAATGAAACGTAAAATTTAGCCAATAAAAAAGCCATAGTGAATCCGCTTCCAGTCTCAAATATTATATATACCTATATAAATCCAAATATAGTTTATAAGAAAATCAAATATATATATATCTACATTTTACAACAAGAGAGAAGAGGAATTAAAATCCAGTACGGAACGATGAGAATTCTTCTTGTTTGTCTTTGCATTAATTATGTAGAATTAAGAACGCTTGCCACGACGGTCGGATTACTGGCTTTATTATTACTTGTTGCAGATTATTAATTATCGGGAGTTATAACTGGGCAGTAAGGGGGAATAATAATACATATATACAAAATATTAAACGCAAATAATGGTATAGTCTAAGAAAGAGAGAAAGTGAACGATATTGAGAAAGAAAGCATCGCCCCAAGATTTGTATTTTCAATTAATTTTCCTTGAATTAAAAACGAACGCAAAGAAAAGTATTAGTTAAGCAGTATAGCATAAGACACACTCTTATATATATCCATACTAACATAATTCGAGCGCTGGTGAAAAGCGAGCGCCAACTATAGAGACGAATCAATAAAATCCTCGGTCTTTGTCTTGAAATAAATATATATATATATATTTAAATATATAACGCGAGAGTTGATGGGCCGGGTGCTTTTAAAATGATTATTACGCACATATATACGTGGGCGCGATGGCGTTTCTCATGGATAAATCATCAATTTCTATATCGATTAGATGACTCAGTAGCGCATTATTATATTCAACATACATTGAAGCTAACAATGCACTCGTACTATAATTATAATGTTAATTAAACAGAAAATATGATATTATATACATGCTTAGTTTATTTGAAGAGAGAAATTTCCTTTTTATCATTATATTTTTATTTCTTTTCATTTAAAAAACCCACAAATTCAACATATACGGTACAAAAGATATATAATGAGGAATAATTTAGTTACTCTCTCCCTCTATTTCACTCTCCTATACCATCAATCGAAATAAAAGACGAGATATTATAATATATAGAGAGGGTGCAGCAGCGCGCGCACAATGTGTAACTGCGTGCGCGCTTACATGTATATGAATGCCATAAAGTGTTCGTATCTGTATCAAAACAGGGGCCCAGGAGCTGGCGAGAGCCAACAATGAAAAATATATATATATATATATGTATCAGAGAAAGAGAGAAAGAAAGAGAGAGAGAGAGCTCCTCTGTCATAACTATATCGTGCGCAACCGCGCTCTGTGTATATCCCCCACATACACGTTCGCGCACGCTTAAAAAAAATCTCAGGGCAGCTGCCATAACCGATACAATTGCATGGTAGTGAATATTGGGCTGATGTTATATATATATATATATATATATATAAAAGTGAAATTGCGTCCAGGGATGAGAGAAGATGGGGCACAAATACATGTATGTATATACAAACACCCACCACCTCCCTTGTAATTTTACGGAAGAGTGATCAAGAAATTCAAAACGTTTCTTCCAATCCCAATATTCACAGATGAATAAAATATATATATATATATATATATATATATATATATATATATATATATTTTATTTTCGTTCCCCCAGATATCAAATGTTTGTGGGGTAAATGAAAATGTGAATGTGGAAGCGTAGAATTTTATATGAAGTGGAGATAGAGGAAGAGAAAAAAGAATGAAATCATAAATAAAGTCGAAAATGAATGGGAAAGAAAAAATTGAGAATATTTAATGTCTGATTTTATTATCGATTCGACAATTAATATAAATGTTTATAATCGTTTGACAATTATACACAAGTTGTATTAGATTTATTAAAATAAATGAAGGATTAATTGTAATACCGTCAAAAAAAAAAAAAAACGAGAAAAAGAGCAGAGAAATTTAAATAACTCGGCACAAAACACTCACTAAAAATTCCACAATTTTTTCATTTATTCTCTAAATATTTCTATCGATAGGTATGTGCGAATTATATCAGAATACATACAATACACCAACTATAGAGTTTTCATGGTTATACCCATATAATGATAAATATCTAAATATCTATATGCATGGTAGGTCACACTCATTGCTCATTGTCAGACTTTTTAATTCACGTAAATAGGCTGCATATGCATAGACACGAGAGAAAAAAAAAAAAAAGAGAAGATATAAAATAATACCTGTGCACTTTTGATGCACAAGCGAAAAAAAAAAAAGAAAAGAAAAATTGCGAGAAATAAAGACAAAGAGAGCGCGAAGGAAATAAATATTAATAACGGCCCACCGCGTCAGTCTTTTTTTTTTTCTTTTCTCTTCTTTTCCCTCTTTTAAATTCACTCTGAATTGTGTCTACGTATGAGTATATAAAGCTATTCATTGTTGGGCCCATTACGCGCATCCAATTAATCTATGCACAATTTTATAATTAAATGGCTAATAGCGCATAGAATTACAGACCAGGGACTTGCGCACATACTCCCACGTAAATATATACATATATATATATATATATATATACAAACATTCGCCACATTATACAAGTTAAATGATGTATACATATGTACACTATACATATATATGTGATATTTCATGATTATGAGATTGGAAAAAGGAAAAAAATGAAGATGTTCGCGTCCGTCTCCCCTTCAAAACAATCAGAACGTATATATATATGAAAACTTTGAAGTATAATTTTTTTTCATTCGCTTAATTCTCTCTTATCTCCTTTAATGCACTTCTTTTGTCTTTTCCATTCACGTGCTGCGATGATCACAATATATATACATACACATATACATATATATATATATATATATATTTAGCCAATTATTATTTCTTAGCGCGCACGGGGCTTTATTGTTCATTTAACTTGGTTAGGCAAATTAATTAATATAATTGACTTGACTCGTTAAGAAGCTGACAGACAAAAGAGGCCGCATTATATATTATTTTTTTCCGTATACAACTATTACATACACCCCCGTGTTTATGCATATCATCATCATAGTTATAATTTATATATATATATATATATATGGAAAATTTATTTAAATTCAAATACAAATGTAGTTGTGGTATACAATACTCTCATATAGAATCGAATAGTACTGCACGATGCTCACACAGATGCAATTATTTTGTTGATAACATCAAAGATTTCACGCTAAACATATACATGGCTGCTAAAGTAAGTATATATATATGTATGTATTAGTGTTTGTATGTATATATGTGGTTGTACATATATGTAGGATGTTATCTCCATTCCACTGCGCCAAATAAGCGACCCAGCAACGTTTCTTTCTTTCGTTCATTTTTATTTTTATTATTTGTTGCGGTATGCCGTTGTTGTATGTGCCGCCAACGAAATTCGACGCCAGCCGGTTTTCTCTCGCTCACTCTTATATACTCTTCTTTTACCACACACTATTGCCCAGACACAAGTTTACACGTGAATGAAGGAATTCTCGCGGTCATTTCGGCGTCCTTTACCGCGGCCAAACCAGTTGTCTCGAAATGTGTATGTATGTATATTTGTCTCTATGCTTTTGTTGCACTTTGAGTATATATACACGACAGAAGATAAATAAAAAAGGAAAGAGGTGGTGAAAAAAAAGTACGTGTGAAATGTATAAAGTGGTATTGGCCATGTATGAACTTGATGTGTTACTCGTTCAATCAGAAAATTTCAACACGTTATTGAATTCTTCATTTAAAAAAAGTCATTTCATTAATTGTTACTTTAGGTATATGACAATTTTTTCTACACATATATAAATATATTTCTGATTTTACAGTATTATAAAATCGTTTTTAATAATTCTAATTCGATAAATATCTAATAATTTACTCACAGATATAATTTAGAGAAAAAAAAAGTATTATTCAAATGTTATAAGAATGGAAGAATAATAAAATACAATTACTCTAATCTCCCCTTCAAGAAAAGTCACGTTTTACCAATTGTATTTTCTTGTATCACATTTCCATATAATTCTCATATTAACCAACCAACTCATACACCCATCAGATACTAAATTCCCTATAATTCAAAATTACTACATTTCTCTCTTTTCATTGCACAATAGAAATTTGACATTTCTAAATATCCCATATTTGTTTCCATATAACTCTAATTTTTTCAAACAATACAAATCAAATATAAATCTAAACAATATATATATAATTCAGATGTGCAACGATAAATGACATTAAATCGATAATCAAAATGTGTGCCAAAATTTATAGAGACAATATTTTCATATAGTACAGAGAGAATTTCGTCGTCGAAAAGCTCACGCAGGCATGAAATACATAGCTCGAATACCGCAAAGCGAAAATTCCGTTAATTATCGTCGTGGTATATAGCTGTAATATATATATATATATATATATACCTACACATACAATATACGACCAATGTAGGACATGTTCCAAGTCCCCCCCCCATTTTCAAATTGAGAGAGAAGGTAGTCGCACAAGGGGGTGATTGCAGTGAGTGTGGGTGGCAGTACCGGCTGCCACATGTAACGTATACAAGACACGCGTTTAAACATACAACTCGCTTACAAAATCTCTTCATCATATATATATATATATATATATATATATATATAAAAGTACATACGACATACATATATACAATATTTATCTAATTAAATGAATGTAACTACAATGTAACTAGAAATAACCATGACTTTTCATTTTATTTCATATTATTTTATTTTCTCACAGCACTTGTGATCATTGCTATATACACTGCAAAACCAAGTGTGTTATTCTGTATCTTGAAATATATTGTAAACATTTTTAAAACACTCAAAAGTGCTGGTACACTTCTCATATACATAATTTTGATTCTGTAGAAAATATTAACACACTTGGATTTGCAATGTGTAAAAACTGGATTAACAAAATCACAATAACGTGATAGTGAAGATTGTTTTTTTTTTTTTTTTTAATATTTATGTAGAACTTTTTATGGGTGAAATTTATTTGTTTAATTTTTATAAATTCGGGAATGAATGACTGAAAAACAGTGAAATACATCACAAGCGGGAGCAAAATTTACAGTCGATCCGCACGAGCCGACGGCCCGGCGAGTTCTGTTCTGTGAATGTGACACCGGATTATTCGGATCCCTATATCCCTACATCACTTTCTCACTCCCCCTAATTCCGTTTCTCTCTCTTGCAATCTCTCCCTACACAGAAAATACTATATATATATATATATATATACTGTAGATAGATATGTATACAGTCGCACTGAATCTCCGTTTCCGTTGCGAGTGACAAAGTGTTGTCAAAATATCCCGCACTGGAGCAAAATATCGAATCGCTGTATAAAAGAATTAAATCACAAAAACTTCCTACTTTTGTAAACACTTCACAATTATTTTATATTAAAAAAAAAATGTTTAAATTTATGTTTGATCGCTTTGTTTAAGCTGGATAATTTGTTTGAAAAGTATATATTGATATTACTTCCGGTTGAACAGAAAGATAAATTCAAACGTGGCAATTTATCTTTTTCTATATAGATGTCGATTTGAAAAGTGGCAAATATTTTGCTACAAACGTTAAAATAATTCTGTAATTTTTTGTTTTTTCATTAAAAAACTCCTAAAATATTGACAAATATATCAATCGTCCTGTAGAGAACTATTGTCAACCACTGCAAAAAATATATTTCCACAACTCTTGCACAAATTCACAATCACCAAAATAAAACAGACACACATTTTCAACCATACTAAATAATTTTCCCATCATCACGAGAACTAAACTAAAAAATTACAATGCATCATTTTTACTGTTCTTTTATCCATAAAAAGAATAAAACTTTGTAATTAGAATAATAAAGCGTAAAAAAAAAAAAAAAAACAAAATAGAGCGAAAAATAAAATTAACTATACAACAGTGAGAAAATTGAGAGGGTAAAAAGTAAATTGTCAAATGAAATATAAATCGCACAAGTGAGCTGACAAAATAGTGTGACAACATTTTTCCAGTCTCTTTTCGTCCTACTCTCACATTGCTCTGGGGATATCCCCCTCGGTTCCGTTTACCATTCTATTTCGTCTGCCGTCTGGCTTTTCGTGGGGGTGGCATATATATATATATATATATATATATCTATACATTAAACTTGTGAATGCGTGGTATATAGCACACTGACTCCTCTCTCTCTCTCTCTCTCTCGGTATACTCTCAACGTAGTTGTGTTTGGGGACGATTCATTCGGAGAAACAGCCGTGAAAGGGACACCTGTTGGCGCCGGGTACACGGAAATATATATATACGACAAGAGAGGGAATACCATACCCAGAAACAATGGCACGTGCCTTCTCTACACTCCATATATTATTCTACATTCAACCACTATACAAGAAAAGAAAAAATAAATAAATAAATAAATACCAACATTTCATATTCTTCCTAAATTACCGAACAAAAATTTTCCCTAAAGAAATTTATCCGAATAAATAAATTTAAAAAATGATTGACTTCATTTTTGTTCGCACATTGTGTCCAAGTGAGAGTGTTTGCAATTAAAGTATTTTATTTACCCCTGTATACGTACATACAGTAGCCAAAACTGGGCGAAGATGAAGCGTTGCCCAGAGGGGACATCGCAGCGTTATTAATGTTTATACGCGAAGAGATTCGAGCTTCCGTTTTGTCGGGGGCACGAGCTCATAACGAAAGAATAAAACGAGCTATACCGATATATATATATATGTGTGTATGTATATATAAATATAATATACGCAACGCGATGAGTGGGAATATGTATGCCACACGGTGTATAAATATACTATATACATGTGTTTATATGTATCTATATACACTTGAAGAAAATGCCCGAAGGCCTAAGGAAGTCTCTTATCGTCCAGTCTGATCGAGCGGCGAGCGCGATCACCTCTCTCTCTGCTGTCAGCAGCTACACACATATTTCCCTTCAAGCTATATACCAAACCACACCGCGCGTCACTTTATATATATCCCAACAATAGTTTGAATATTTACACCACGTAATACAATAACAGGAAAACAATAAACACGCATTTATTAATTTTTTTTCTTTCTTATGTACTGCATGAAGGAGAAAAAAAAAAAAAAAGAAACGAAGATGTTGGATTTAGAAAATAATATTCATACACCTGCATTGATAATGCTGAAATGAGCTTTTCATCATGTTTAGTAATTTTACAACACACTCTCATCTCAGTTACACTTCATTGCCGCGTATTTTTGTTTAGAAGGAAATGAAATACTCATGAAAAATATTTTAATTCGAAAATTTGTCGGGAAAAATTAATTAAATGACAAGACAAAGTTTGAGTCTGTGCATATCATTAACAATTAGAATGTGACACTTTGTGCTTGTCATTTATTTTATTTGATTTGTCGAATTTAGGAATCAATTTTTTTCATAGATAATAATTCCATTTTTTTGCAACTAAAAAATTGAAATATTCACAAAATCCGATATTTTTATATCACTAAATATATTTTCTTCCCTTCCATAAATAATCGACACATCACCTCTTTGAAAAATGGAAGAAACGAAATATACCTGGCGGTGGTGCAGTCTCTGTAGAGAACATCAAAGTCCTTGCAGCTGAGTAACTTGCATCGATTAACACCCGGCTGAATAGCTCCAAGTCCACGTAGAATTCTCACTTGTTCGACATTGCACACAAGCGGAACAATATCAAGACGTTTAAGTTTAGTATAAACAGTATGTAAACCACCAACAAGATGTTTCAAAAATAATTCAAATGCCTGTGGTAAACACAGCATAGTATCACCAGCAATAATAAATGCAGCAACTTTTTGTCCACGATAATCAACCAATTTGCACTCATTCGCTGTTGGATCGCTTGAACTTATTGGCGGTGGACTATTATATGAACGCGGTGGTAGAACACCATGATGTGCTGCCATAAATTCAAGTGGTGATCCATGATGACCACTTAACATACCACCAAGCTGTCCAAGCAAACGTAATTCAGGTGGTGGTAAACCCGGCATCCTCGGTACCATTCCTGGTATTCCACCTGGACCACCACCCGCTGACAATGGCGGTGGACTTAGTGGTTGTACTTGGGGTGGTGATCCTCTCGTTGGTGATCCAGGTGTTGGTACACCACGATGAAGTTGCTGTTGATGTTCGCGCAATTGATCACGCGGATGACTTTGATGCGACGGTGGTGGCGGTTGTTGTTGTTGTTGTTGTTGCTGATGAGATGAATGATGCTGCTGTTGTTGCGATTGAATACTATGTTGCGCCGACGGACTATGGGGATTGTGCTTTGGACTGCCGGTTATTGGACTGGCACGACTGCTATGATCAGACGAGCTGTCCATCGCTCCGTGGTCCATCAGTTGTAAACAACGCGCCCGGATATAACTCAAATACGAGATATCCAGAACTCTGGAGTTTATTACAATTTATATGTTAAAAATATTTTATATACATGTATAAATACATATATATAAATATATAATTATTTGGAGGCTGCACAGGAGCCAGAGAAACTGGATGCTCCTGGTGCCTCACAACATCGCCGGTCAATCAGCAAAGTTAGCGAAGAAAAAAAAAAAAAACAATACTCTACACTCACACTATTTTTCTCAATTATTTTTTTCCCCCTTTATCAATATATACTCGTTATATATATTTTATTTTATCAATTGTCTCACTGTCACTTCAATATTCATATACAACAAATATAAACCAACAAAACAAAATCACCAATTTATTTGATATTTATATATTTGAAGGTTTGAATTTTCACTCAGCACATACACGCAATTGATTGTTAATGATTTGTAATTATTCATGACAATTTTAAACTAAAATTGAGTTAATACACACACGTGCTCCAATTATCAATAATCATAATAGAATGGTCTCTTTATACACTCATAGGTATAAATACGAAACCTATATATATATAAATATATATATTTTTATATATAATCTATATACGAAAAGACACACAATACAAACACTGTATAATAATAATAATAATAATAAAAAAAGCGTTGTGTGTTTCTTTTAAATTATTAAATGCCACTCGTGACTTTTTGGTTGAAATTTCAATGTATTTATTTAATTAGTTATAAACGCGACACTCCACATACGAATACATCAATATACATCAATACATATGTATTAATATATATATATATATATATATATATATATATATATATAACATTCGTAATGCAATGGTATTTACGCGGCGGATAAAACACGACGTACTGTGGACCCACGAGCAGTTAAACGACGTAAAAGCAACTATGATCACGGCTGCACGGCGGGTAACGCAGAAACGCGCGTCGCTCGGGTTCTCAAAGTGGCAAACGCTCTCTCCAGTGTAGTTGGGTTGAGTATTTCCCTACCCCAGTCACAGATGTAATAAATAAAAACATCAGTGGTGTAGGCAACCCGCGAAAACGGGGAGTATGGGCGTGATATTGGTGGCAGTTGAATCGCCCGGTTGGCTAAACGTATACACCGCGAACAAACGCTATTGGTTAAGAGAAATTGTTGCGACACGCCTGCCTGTTCCTACCTACGGACGGTGGCTGAACTACCGACTGTTCTCCCCACCATTTATATACTCTATACGTTGAATTTAACGTGCCACCGACGCGTACTAACACGTGGACGCGCGGCAGTAACACAGCCGCGAACACAGTACGGCGACTCGGAACGAGCGAACCGGCGCCGTCAAATTTTCAGAGTAGAGAGGGATATTTCTTTCTTTATCATCTTCTCTCTCATTTCTCTCCCTTCTTCTCGCATCTCTGTCTCGGTTATACTCTCATCTGTTTGGATGACTTCTCTCTTCACTTTACTCGTGTGCAGCTCCTTCCCTTCCGCTATTTCCACCTAACGTTCTCTACCACTCTTCTGTCTCTTATGCATATATACTGTTTGAGCGCCACCGAAGAATGTCGCCTGGCGTTCGGAATCGATTGCATACTATCCACCACGACCACGTCTCTTCTTGTGTCTTTTCCGCTTTTCTCTAATTTTTTTTATTTTTTATTTTATTTTTTTTCTTCCAACTCCACAATCAACATTATATGTGTGTGCATAAATTATAAGCTGTATTGTATAGATACTATCGGTACTATCGTATAAAAATTGAACACATATGAGAAAGGGTTTAAAATTTTAAGACAAAAAATTATTGCCAGTTATTATTCTTCAATTTTTACTTTTTATCTTTTATTTCTCGCTTTGTCGGTGTTATTTATATGTATATTAATTTTGATTTATCTGATACACATGTGTGCAGTGTTTAATGGCAGTCATGACATGATTGTTTAGTTGTTCATTTATTATGATAATTTTGTTTCTTCAGGGGATTTCTAAAGTCTGGAGAATTTTTTGTGTCCAGACATTTTTGGTGAATGTATATATATATATATATATGTTTAATTTGTTGCAGCAGTGATTGAATTATGTTTTATTTTTATACATGAACTCAACACTGTAATTTGAATGAAGATGTATAGATATTGGTGATTGATAAACATTTGTTAGACCTTCTTTTGTTTAAAATAAAGTGATTGAAAATTCTTCTTACAATTGAGTTTTCATAGCACAAATTAATATTGCTGAATTATTTCAGATGAACTAATAGATTTTAATAAATTCCAATATCTCATCTACCGTCAATCAACAAAATCCCCATGTTCAGAAAAATATCTTCCAAGAATTCGTATAACAATAAAATAATTTAATAATACCAAATCAATATTTTTCTCATTGTAGACTTTCGTTTTACCGCATCTCCACTTAACTCTAAATGTGTTTTAAATTTTTTTTCAAACATGAAATCAACTTTGTACACATAAATACAATGTCACTGACCGAGTGAAAACGAGTGAGAGATATAAATCTTTTGAAAGCGAATATATAAAGAAGCTTGGCACACGAGAATGCATGAAGATGAACGCGCAGGTATAATATAAAAAGAAATAAAATAAAAATAAAACGAACTGTACAATATGATTGAGAACTCGAAGTAGTGGACGAGAAGTATATACTCGTACTCTCACTCTTTTCCTCTCTACCAATATTTTTTTTACCGACACACCTCAGCTATCTCTCACACACTTAAACACACTCATACATTCATACACTGTTCATATATAACGATGAAGAAGTGAGAACAAAATATTACCAGGGCGAAAAAAAAAATCCAAGCATCCAAGGAGAGTGTATACAGGGATCGACAACCGTACGATTATCTTGTCATAGACGAGTTCGCACACGTCGGTGCTAACGGAGGGAGCTGCAAGTGCGTTAAGGGGGAGCCACCGTTCGAAGTATCTTTCGGTCGGTCAACCCCTCATCTCTCTGCCCTCATCGTTCCAGTGACCCACATCTTCACTTTATATAGTGTATAAGTATATGTATATGGATATATATATGTAGAGGTTTATATGAGAGAGAGAGAGAGAGGAGGGTCTCTCCTATACGTTGGTCGTGACCGGTAACGTGTGTCGAACACATAACAGCTGATATCTCTCTGGACCTTGCACAACATATAGAGTGATAGGTAGATAGACAAACTTCAAAATGGTATTTTAACTTGACTAAATCTTTTTTTTAAATTATTACAAAATATTTGTCAATTAATGGATATGTATTGAGTTGAATAAAAAAATTAATCAAGTGAAATTAACCGGTTGGTTTATAAATATTTTCTTATCAATCAGTCAACACTTGACAATTAGTTTATTTATTTTTATGATTTTATATTATTATATTGTATTGTATATTTTATGTTGTTGATATGATTAAGTTACAAAAATGTTATTATTGGGTTTATGAATAACACTGAATTGTTCCTGTTGAAAAATACTATAACAATTGTGATACTGAATTAATTGTATTGTGAAATTGAAAAATTATTCAATCATACTCATTCGTTCACAATTTTCACAAGCAATTGATGTCCAGACTTGTTATGCCAATAACAAAATTCAATTGCTAACTAAAAATTGAAGTAACGTTTGAACTGAAAGATAAATATAAACTGCATAAAAATTCCACGTTGTCAATTTTTTTACCAATACAAAACATCAGTAAAATAAATTTCATTATCATAAACTGAAAATGTTTCTATACTCAATATTGTTTTGTTCCTATTTTTTTTTCTTTTTTGCACACTATATTTTTCTCCTCGCCAATTATTGAACACCATAATTTCGAGAATAACAAATTTATAATTATACAAGCTGTATCAACATAGACAGTGTATAATAACGTATATATAAAAAAGCAATTATGAATAAACTTTAGTCAAGACTAAATTGAAAAAAGGCCTGTGTGATGCAAACGTTAAAGTAACGACGAGGGGTTGGACCATAGAAGTGATCAATCATAAAATCGATGTCACTCGTCGTCGTCGTCACAAACAAGATGTATAGAACGCGGCGGGCGCGCGCGCGCGGCCACAACCGACCGATGAAAAAAAAAAATAAGGCAACGTGTGCATGTATATACAAGAACGGTCTTCTCGTCAAAGATATATCCAAACCGCCCCCAATTAGTGGTATTAATATGGACCGGCTTTTCGAGGGGGGCTAATGCCCCTCACTGACGTGTATAGCACCATCGAATTCTCATTTACAAAATGTGTATATATATATATATATATATATATATATATACTCCTTATAAAAAATTATATTTGAGTTAAATCCAAATATTACTTTTTCACAAAAAAAAAGAATTTCAACTTCACAATATGATAATGTCATAAATTTTTGTTTTGTTTTTTTCACTTTTCCATTCATATCAAATCGACATATGGACAATTTAGTTACTATATATATATATATATAATATATTCCCTGGCGATTGGAGTTTGCGACGGTGGACTACTCCACAATCCCCATCGATAAGCATTATATGCTGCAATACAATAGGCAAGATTTTTATAGCTGCTTTTATCCTGGGACTTTCTCCCATAAAGTAATCCTCTAGTATTCTTTTCCTCCTTTCTTACTCTCTCTCTCACTCACTCTCTCCTCCTCACTGACTACCCCCATACCTTATATTTAATTATTCCACTCACTCCCAACTCTAAACATCTCAAGAGAACGACATATACACATATACATATCAATTAAATTTACTCTTACACATTAATGATATAATTATTTATCAAAACGACGATTATTCAATTATATCTCAACAATTTATCCCATAGATTTGATGACCACATACACCCAACCTATACATATATAAACATTGATATTATATAGGTATAGGGTATAATGTGCGCACCGTATGTAATGTATGAATGGTCACATGGCGCGATGCAATACTCTCTCGTAAAATTATCGCAACCACAAATCGATATAGATATCTACCAAGCCCACGTGTGCATATGATGCTGATATATTTATATATATATATATATATATATATGAAGGGCGCACAGTATGTAGGGTAATATATACACATGGATACACATATTTATTTATTATAATTATACCCATACACATTAGGTATATATCTGCAATTTTTTTTATTTGAATTGTTATACGTTATATATACCGTAGTTTCATATATGCTCTCTGTATTTTCTCCTTTCTCTCACTCTCTCACTGGATATAATATGTGCGCGCACATTGGCTTACGAGATACTAATTACCCATGCGCCCCGGTATGTTATTATAAATAGCCAATCGTTACCGGCACACCCATATATATATATATATATATATATTCGCTTATATGTGTGCCCATAATGGCGTGTTATCGGATAAATAAAACAGATAGCCGGTGAGGGTGCAACTCGATTACGTGCAGAAACACATACCAACTATCATCCCGCCCTTGTCGCGCTGCACTAACTTTGTATTCTTGTGATTGTTATAATACAGGCGTGTAATAATATGTATATATATATATATATGGATAATGTGTGATATGTTACATATGACCTCAGGAAAAAAATAGTAAAGATAAGAGAGAAATAAAAAATTGATATGGGTTATAATTGTTTGATTTATTTATTAGCCATAACTCATTGGGGATTTGATAGAATTATAGAAAATATAGTCTTTTTTTGTGTGTCATTGTCTGAGTTACAATTTTGTTTATGTATGTTGGTATGTATGGTGGAATCTGTGGCGAGGAAAAAGCTTAGAAATATAAGTATTCGAAAAAAAAAAAAAAGAAGAATTTTTTTCATTATTACTTATTCAGTATATGCGAAAGGAACTATAAATAAGCCTTTAATCTACACCTTTATATATCTATATTCATATATGTGTGGGTGGATTTTGATACACATATATTTATACATGAGCGTAACCAATTTTGTCGCGGTTGATGAAAGGGTGTAACGCGCGTCCGCCGACGGCTTCTTAAATACACTTTCCCAAAGTTTAGGGTGGCGAGACGAAAATGCGTCTTTAACGAGGACCACCCGCACACGTTCATATTATATATCCGGGCGCATGGGTGAATCAAGCTAAATACATTAGAAAGCTCATTTGAATATTGCGGTACAATAGCGCACGACAGCAATAAGCGTTATATCCAATATTGCGTATTATCTTTTGTGACGATATATAAATACAGTTAGTATATTATATACTACACGCGCGTAAATATATATTTTTTTTTTCATACGTTGGGAGAATTTTTCAGTACAGACATCTATACACATTCGCGCACAATAAACGACAAAGTGAAAAAAATATAATTTCAATGCAAGACTCGAAATTATTAACATTTTATATCATCACAAACTTTCCAGTTAATCCAAAATAATATTTTTCAATTAATACAAATTAGCAATTACATTATCGAATGAAGATTATTCCGGACTTCACAAATTTAATCAAGAACATGTAATTTAAATAAAAAATATTCTCAAACTTGAATTAAATCAATAATTTATCAATCGAATTCAAAATAATTATCATCTAACATTTGTTTATTATAATCATAACGAATCTCAACAACAATCCACGTATATATGCAATCTCGTGACTGAGCTTTATTTCATATATACAACGTGAACGTCCAAATGTGACGTATCTATATATACCTAGATATTCTTTTCCCCTTTCTTTTTTCTATTGCCGAAGGACCAGTATTTTTTCAAGCAATCGTAGTGGTTTAAACCCGTATATATATATATATATATATATATATAAACAACGAAGGGTGACTGTAAGGAAAAAAATAACAGTGAGAAGCAAGCGAGGTTTTAAGTATAACACACAAGCGCAATTCTCTCGCCTTTCTCTCACCACGACAATACTTTTACGACTAAAACGTCGCCGCACGACGGAAAGACAATCACGTTGACACCGCGTGATGGATGTCCTCCATGCTCAAAATACAACCAAACTCTATATATCCATCTAACATATAGATATATAATATACACGCCTTCTCTTTCTTACTATCTCACTCGCTCCACCTCAGTTTTCCGCCAATAAAGCCTATTGTAAATGCGAACTATTCAAAATATTAGAGCGTATAGATCCCCGCGCGCGCACACCCGGGTCATGATTATACGACGTTCAGTCATCCGCTTTGACGGGCCCTGCGAACGTATATATATATATATACACCCAGTATTTATATATATATATATATATAGGATGTACAATGTAATCCTTTCGTTTATGTTTTGCGAGAAGAGACTTGTAAGTATTTGCATCACGTTTAACAAAGCATCAGTGTGAGTTGTATAATGATATATAAATTAAATTAAATATCACTTATGAACTCATCAACCAATACGATATAATTGAAAAGGAAAAAATTTAATTCTCGAATTATATTATTCAGTTATAAAATAGATAATTAATTGGAGTTATATATTTAATTTTTGAAAATGTTCTACGTTTCAAATTTCATTTATATTTCCTATCAGAATGTGCAGATTCTAAATTAAATATAATTATATTTGTAGATAATTTTTTTTTTTTTTTTTCATACAGTGTCGTTTTTATTCAAAATTTACTGTGAGAATTTTTATTTATTAATTATATATTAATAATTCACCTTACCTAAAGCTCATAATCAAAATGAATAATTCACTGTAATCATGTTTCAATTGAAACATATCGATTGTGATTATAAGCAAGCTGATAGATCAACATATTAATAAATTAATACAATTGGAAAATAATTTGTCTCCAAATGTAGTTCTGATATATTAAAAAGAATTAATATAATCATTATTATTTTTTTTTTTTCTAGATATATATAAATATATGGATAATGAAAAATTTATTGTTTGCACTGACCTTAATCTCCATTATAATCGCACGTGCGGACGTTGTACAAAATGCGAGCGTCGTCTCCTCGGTCGCTTCATCTCTGAGAGGTCTGCACCGGCCAATTTCCAACTCGGATTGTCCCGGGAATGATGGATCGGTCTTTTGTAGCGCGCTGATGATACCTCCGCAGATGTATCCTCTATAACCAAAGTATATACATATAAAATAGATATATATATATATATATATGTGTGTAGATGTATATAATACCATTTCTTTATAACCTAAACCACTTGCCGGTGATTATCGATTGAGTGTATGCACACCGTGTTTCATTTAAATTATTATATAGGCACAATATTAATTTGATACGTGTCTCATTCTATCTAAACAACATTATACATATAAATGTTTAAACAGAAAAGATAAAATATATGTAGAAGCAGTCACTATTATTTCTGGTAATATTCTACTCTATACCATATTATTATTTGTTTCATTTAGTGATAGTGTTAACATCATTGTAATAATTTTTATTTATACCTGCTGTATATAAAATATTTACTGCTCGTTGTATATGCATATACTTGTTATGATAAAGATTTAATTGTGACAGTTACCATTGCCAAAAAATTACATTGCTTGAAACGCATCTCATAATATTTTATATTCATTCATTTCGTTATCAATTTTTTTTTTCAATGTATAAATGGGAAAGTTATTTCATTTTGATGAATTTACGTACGAAGAATTATAAAAAACGAATTATAATTAATATTATATATTTATTGAGATTCAACAACTTGAAAATTGAAACTGCACGATAGAAATATTTTTTATTTTCTTTTCTACCCTTTAGAACCAGATGTTACCACTCCAGATATACACATAAATCCAACGAAGCTTTTATTTAATACTCTCATCTATACAATCTTATCGCAATAGTGTATTTGATATCGATTACATTTAATAACCAATATATATATATATATATATATATATATATATATATATATATATATATATATATATATATATATCAGAGATATTACGTAAATGAAACCGATGACGATAACATGATGCTATATAACAATCATTTTATGATAAAGCTGTATTTTCTAATCACATATGTGTGTCGTAGGTGTTGAATGTTGAAGAGGTATTTGCACTCTGTTGGCATTTTATAAAAACCAATTTATCTTGCACTTCTCTTCTTCGAACAATGCATTTTTCAACATGAAAACTTTTATGAAAATTCTGATATTCATTTGGAAAAAAAAAAAAGAAAAAAAGAAAAGCCAAATTGATCGTGAATACTTGGGCACAATTTTCACTTTCGACTTCTTAAATAATAAATTCACGTTATATATATATATATATATATATAGAAAAAAATGTAAAAGGTATCTGCAGATGGGAAACGACGTGCGCGCAGTGTAATAAAGTAAAGAATGTATAGTGGAAAAAGCGAAGCGACGTCCTGTGTCACAAAGCCATAAAACTGCGAGGATCAAGGATATTCGGGGTTATATGCTACATATGTATGCACTTTTCCCAAACCTTCGCCATGCATTTATTGACGGTTATAATAAGTAATTGGTAATTTATTATTAGTTATTACTCACACCAAAAATTCAAGATATTATCAAAATGTTTTCCCTTCATTTATTTTTATATTTATTATGTCTGTTTATTCCAAACAAACACAACTGAAACGTCTATCTATTTTTCTCGTGTATAAATATAAAGAATTGCTTTCGAGACATATTACCAGAACATTTAATACCTGATCCTGCCTTACATTAATATTTACAAATGATGATTCAATCAAGAGAATGAATAATTGTGTATTCAATTGGTAAATGAAGACTAATAAAATGTCATCTTCCTACTGAGGATAAACTGGATTCCTTTATTTTCTTCAATCAATAACTAACTAACTTTGTCGGTACATCACTAACATTTCGTTTATATTTCTTTATTCTGTCTCAACTGTATACTCTCACTTATGACGTTATTTCATCATAAAATCAGCTGATACTGTGAACATGAAATAAATTAAATTTTCCGTCACGTAAAAATAAAAAAAGGAAACAAGGAAGTGCGCGATACATACTGCAATACGTTTGAGAATTATCAAAATAATATTTCCAATTCTCATGTATAACATTGTATTCACTTTGTCGTTGAATACATATCAGAGGTGAGCTCATTCTCTATTATACCTTTTTGTAAACAATGTTTATAATGTAAACAACACACGAGTATTTCATTACAGGTCAAATAGATGTTATATTCAAATATAATTTATTGTAACGAGCTCAACGCTCCGTGATTCTACACGATTGGTTATATATTTTCGGTGATTTAATATCGGAACACTACATGCCATTCACTCTCGCCTATACCAAAAGTATCGTTGATAAAATTTGCGTTTAATTTTGTTAAATTTGATATATAAGAGACGATTAATTCAACGGTAGAACAATGGGAAATGCTGGAAGTAATCAACCAGTATCTCATGGCAGTGGTGTTGTAAAAGAAACACATCGTCATAGTAAAGATCATCCACCACCATCACCCAATAAAGACGGTCAAGCATTTACATTTGCTAATAAACCAAGCCAGAAACTTGTCTTTCAGTCATCCAATGATGAGGAAGAGCCATATTTTACGAAGGTAAAGTTCATCATTTTGTTTAAGAAGCTCGAATCTCACAGATTGATTAATCTATCAGTATCTATCATTATTAATCAGATCCCTAAGCTAAAGTAATTTTTTATATTTATATACAGTCGGACAAAGATGATGTAGGAGTCCAAAGACCGCGATCAAATACTGTCTCGGAAGGCACAAAAATAACCGACAACAAAGTATTGCCAACAGTTTTTAAATGGGAAGGCGGTGGCAAACATGTTTTCATCAGTGGATCATTCTCAGGATGGAAAACATTACCAATGGTTAAAAGTCATGGTGATTTTGTGACAATTATTGATTTGCCTGAAGGCGAACATCAGTACAAATTTTATGTTGATGGTGAATGGAGACATGATCCAGGTTTAGTAAGTCATAACAGATAAGAATAGAAGAAAGAGAAAAACTTGCCATACATTTAGTCAGAAGAAAAACCAATGGAATAAATCTATAGAATTTAATAATTATTTGTTGAATCATCCTGTTTAGCAAATTGTCGATAATGGACTGGGTGCCAAAAATAATTTGGTTTCGGTCAATAAATCCGACTTTGAAGTGTTTCAAGCCCTTGCAAAAGACAGCGAGGGAATTATAAGTAGCGCCCAAACTGAATATAGTCAAGAGGTACCATTGCAGAAGCCATGGGAAAAAATTTCCGGACCGCCAATCTTGCCGCCGCACTTACTCCAAGTTATTTTAAATAAAGACACACCTTTATCGGTAAGTACATATGGGAAAGAAGGAATAGAATGAATGAACCAAACTAACATCTATCGATTGTCTTAAAAACAAAAATATTAATTATTTGTATTTGTTTGCAGTGTGAACCGACTCTATTGCCCGAACCGAATCATGTAATGTTGAACCATCTATACGCATTGAGTATCAAAGATAGTGTAATGGTACTTTCAGCCACACATCGTTATCGTAAGAAATACGTTACGACATTGCTTTACAAACCCATCTAAGACAGCATTAGAATTTTAATTGCCATATACGCGTGTAATTTCTATTCAATTGGATTAATACTTGAACTGTAAACTCGGCGGAGTATATTTTGAATAGGAAAACAAAATAAATTATCATCAAGAATACTAACACCAACAACGACAAAATCATGAAATAAAGAACAAATGTCGTGGGATATGTAAACATTGTGATTGAGCTACCATAAAATATCGTTACGAAATATTTATTTATTTGAGATATTTAAGCAAACAATTGTACTTGATTTCAATTTCGGATTCTTCTTCTTTTCCCCGATCATTTTATTTTTGTTTGTTTCGAGACTAGAATAAATTGTATTTCTTGCTATAAAGTAATTTCGATTGAAAAAAATTGTACACTTGTATATTTAATAAGATTGCTGCAATATAATATCCACGATCCATTTAAGATATTGTTGATATTCTAAATCGAATTTGTTCCACAAATGCGTGTATTATCGTCACCAATTTGCCAACCGCCAGGTTCGGCGCAATCATCATTTATCGGAGCCCGTATACCAATGGCAAATGGTGATTTGGATTTAGTTGTGAGGAAATATAATCCCTCAATTGTTCGATCGACAAATTCACCCATGAAAGTTGTTGGCTCATGTGCGCATTTTTCTAATATATAATCGCCCCATGAGCTACATTTAGTCGCATGAAAACCATCGACCGACACAATACTTTCTGTGAAATATACCCATGCACGTCCATGACTACATGCCTCTGAAACGAAAGAATATTCCGTTGATGATTCAACTCAGTAACCAAATTAGAGAAACGAAATTTATCATTACACAAATTCCCCATGATTTAAAAAATTACTTATATTGGAAAATCTCGATTATTATTAGTCAAATTACCCATCATTTCTGCTAGACAACAGCATCCATTTTGCACTGGAATTCCACCATTAGGATAAAAATCAGCGTGGCCAATGGGATGGAGAAATCCCAAAACTCCACCACACGTATGAATAATATCAACAAAACTTGCATCAGTCTTATCCAAACGCTTATTTACATCTGCCAGCCCGCCGAAACCAGGTAATGCTGGATCCAACCCAGTTATCCTACCCAATTTTCCACTTTTTACAGAAGAACCAATGACACCAGATACATGTCCGCCGAGCGAATGACCTGATCATTTATATTTATTTATCTTTGCTCCCCATTTTCCATCAATTTATGCAGCAAATGAAAGTCATATTCATACCCACAACATGCATGTTTTGTAAGTCTGCACCTGTTGTTTCAGCAAGGAAGTCGATAAAATTAGCAGCATGAATACCAATTTGTTCCGTATTTTTCATTGGTATAATATAAAACGTATTATCAGCCAAATATTCCCAATTGATCATGATAACATTGTAATCCCCTTCTTTTAAAAATGCTATATCAAAAAAAATTCATTTTATTGTAAAACGCAATGGAACTATAGAATTATTAGGTTTCCTCTCATTTTTCATCAAACCATCTTTTAGGTCCTTTGGACCTGCACTGTATATACTTGATTTCCAACCATGAGTGATATATTTCGTTACACGTCCTGGTGAAAAATCTGAATTTGCAATAGATTGCGAATCATTATAAAATAATTGAATACCCTCATCCATGTGCGTCCTTGAATAAAAATTGGACAATAAAAATGCATACTTAATCGAAAAAAATAGTATAACTTATGTTATCTGCAATTATAGATTGAAATATCAAATTTAATAACTCGTATAATTAATTTCTGTGGATACTTGGATGCAACTATAAAGTCCAATTCACAATAAAAGTATCCAGCAAAGTATAAAATGATACAATAACTAGAAAATTATTCGTTATACTTTGTGTAAAGCCAAAATTCTGGTGGCACATCCTCAAAAAACAGACGAGATTCAACACCTTCGCCCTTGAGCACAGCAACTTGAGGATTATTGTCTCCATCCGGTATAAAAATCCAGTCTTCACCATAGCTATCATATTTTTCACTCAAAATACTTTCAATCGATTCAGTATCATTATCAGCTCTATTTTCCACTAATAATGTCGAAAGTATCACCAAACTGATTGTTACTAAATACATATTACTTTTTTTTTCTAATCCCAACGACAATTCGCAAACTCTCCTTCAATCCAAACAATCAACTGCTGTGAAACGAATATATAATTGCTTGAACTTGATATGTGGTACTAACACTGAACCGATGTCGAATTGCACTGAGAAATATGGGGCTGAAAAAAGTTCTTATATATTCGCCACGATATCAAATCCAACGTGAAAATACCCCTTTTTCAAATTGGCCCACTTTTTAAAGCGCCACTATCTTAGGATTTGTTATCATTAAATGCGGAAATACTATCAACCAGGTTGGCTAGTTAGTTGTTGGCAACAAGAGTGCCTTGGAGCTATAATAATTCATTCAACTGCTTTAATTGTTTGTGTCTAATTAAGTCAGGGACTGCGGTGATATAGTCCGTATCATTGCTAGTTGACCATTGTGCAGACCGGTCCTGTCATTGTGCGAATGCGATTGCGCTTTCAAAACATCGTCGGCGTTTCGTTTATTCATTTGCCTACACATATTTTTTTTCAATCCCTTTTATTTTGAGTTTATTTGAAATAATTTAATGAACGAATCTTTTGTTATACGAAAAAAAAACACAATTATGATAATATTAACGACCAAAGCATTAAAAAGTATCAGATTGAAATGAAATATATATATGTAGAAATATGTATTTACACACACTCATTTTCACCGCTAATTGTAATCTTTCTTGTTTATCCATAAGTTAGTATCATGAATGTTGTAGAATACTGGTGATCGAGGCCATCAAAGAAAGGACATTCTGAAATATTATCATAATCAGCGAGTAACTTCAACAAATGCAGGCATAATAAAATATTAAAAATTAAATAGATGAGTAAATAGTAAAAAAAAGAAGAGTAATGAATTAAACTTACCATTTTGACTGTGTAATCCATATTCCCCATTGCCAAAGCTGCCAATCAGTGGAATATCCGGGAACATAGTTCTAAATATTGTTGATTCGACATTTTCGTCATCATCATACCACTCAGAACCGCGTGCAACACATGTAAACATGAATCCGATTGTGTGTCTTTGTAATTTCACTTGATCTTTCAACGCCAAGAGAGCTGCCACGACAGAATCTGCATCTTCATAATTATCATCAACGACTGTTGACCAACATTTGACATCAGGTCCTGATATTAATATCGTTAACCAAAGTACATCTTGCGTTTCGGGTATTCCAGCCTCGTTTGTCTGGCATACAAATAATTTTTCGGCCACACCACCCCACGCCGCTTTTACGTTATCTCTAAAACGATAAACAATAAAATAAAATATGCATCCATGTAAAAATACAATTTTATCGACATATATTTGCTGAATGATATATTATTATTCCTTACTTGAAGACATTCAATGTATACAATTTCTCACTATGCCGAAATTGTTCTGACGTAAAGATAATCATACATTTGATATCTTGGAGACGTTTCAGTGAGTCAGTTATCATTGGTTCCACATAACTTGTACGATGTGGCTGTGGAATGTTGTCATGTTTATCCATTTTTCTATTGATACGTGTCATTTGTGATGATGTTGCTACGATGAATTCTATATCAACTTTAGGATCATCTGGTAGCAAAGTATACGCCACTTTATCGTGACATGATTCCAATTCTTCGTTGTTTCTAATCACTCCAGGATTCATAACAGTTACACTCACGCACGACCGCGGTAAATGTTTGCCAAGACATTCTAGAATTGTAATAATCGAACAACTATTATGAATAATACAACAGTTAATGATACAATACCATAGTTATATCAGGAATAAATTATAATACCTAGTGGCTCATTATCTGCACCATTGAAAAAAAGACCGAGCATTGGTTTAATGGTAAGTTCATAACTGAAATGATCCCTCGAACCACAATCCCCGAATGATGTTTCATAATCTACAAGACAGGCAATCAATTTTCGATGTTTCAATTCATATCCAGCAACTTCTTGCCAAAGTCTGTAATGACATTTGATATAAGTCCAATTAACACAGTGAAAATAATAGTTTGGGATAATTGTTTGATTACATGATATCAATATTTACCTGGATACCATTGCTGCATTGCACAAATCTCGTGCTAAAAGATTAGCAAAGATTATCCGCAATACATCATAGGTCAATGTAACTGTAGTACGACTAGAATCATCATCCTTAGAGTCATTTGATTTTGTTGTAACACTTTTGACTTTATGTTTCTTAGTATCTGCAGCTTTTTTCTTCATACGTGTTGACGACCGTACGGACGACATTTTCAATTCTAAATTAACAATACTACACTATTGCTACGTTATGCAGACTGTAAAAAGAAAAAAAGAAATTTCGTGACAATTAAATACATATTCATATTTTATAGAAGTAAGACAAAATAAAATAATGTATTTATTCATACTCACTGAATTCATACTCAATTGCGTATTACATTTAAATTTCAATTGGTAATTACCGTTCTTTTATGTTCCAATGTTCAACAATATTTTTTCTCATATTTCTCGATTGACGATTTAGGCACTAAACCAAAACAAACTTTGTGTGGGAATTTTTACTCACACAAACGAAAGAATGATAAAGAGAGAGTCAACAATGCTCCCATTCTCCCAAAACAAGGCTGCTGGCCACTTTTCACATATCTGCACTACCGACACACTTTATCTCGGAATTATCTGCTATACCAGCAAACAAAATTGTATCTGTGGCCGCTATGTCACACATATACATGTCCATCCAGGTCCATGTATATATGTACACACATTTGAAATACATTTTCCGCGCCAAGAAAATACGTAAAAAATATGCAATTGCAAATACTATGAAAAAAACAGCAATGATGATATGGAATATTGTCGCCTATCTTCGATAATATCCAAATTGTACCCAACTATAAGATATATATATGATAATTAACATGCAAACTCACTTGTATCGCCATTGAAATTCGCCATTTCACCAATATCATTGGAAATCTCTGCCGAGTTATGATCACGATTCACAAACACACAAATGGACTAGCGCAATTGTTTTAGCCTCGGGAAAAAATACGATACCCACCATTCTTTTATCTCGCGAATAAATCATTATATTAAAACAAAAAAATACACATTAATTCTAAATTAAAACAAGTTAAAAATCCAGTACAACTCCGAGTGCAACACTTACGTATGTTCGTTCGAACCAGAGGGACGCTAATGAAAAAAAAATGGCGGTGCGCGACCCAAAATGCGCACAAACTCCCGCCAAAAAAACTGCACTAGCGCCATCTCAGGTTCCGATCGGTATTTTTATAGTATCAAACTACATTATCAACACATCGTTCCCGCATTAATTATTATTTCACGTTGATGACTCATATTTATTTCGTTATTTAATTGTAACGTCTGTGAGGGAATTTTTTTTTCCTCATTAGAACAATATTTAGAAAATCTTTACATCATCAACGTAATCGATTATACATATTAGTGTACGTAATGGTAATAATGATATTTCATCATATTTCATGAATACACATGCGCATTAGATGTTGTTCCTATCTACGAATCATAACCTCAAAGTTTGTCCTTCAAGTTACACAGATTAGTCAGTGGCGAAAGGTCTAGAATACTTGTGTGTTATTGCGCGTTATTCATTGCTTTGAAATGGAGCAAAATAGATATTTGAATGTGCAAACGATGATAAATAATGAAAAGCCGTGTAATATTCATTTTAATCCGATGTTTAATGATCCATTGAAAAGTGTGATTCACATTAATCCTAAAGTACAATTAAACGTGGCAATACATGTAAATCCTAGAATGGTGAATGCTTTGTCGACGTGCGATCTGCAACAAGTAAGAATGAAAGCACAGATACAACAGCCAATTCCAGTATCATCAATTACATCAAAAGTGAATGTACAAAAGTCTGTATACGTAAATCCAAAATTGATGCAAAAACTCACAACTAAAGTACCTGATACAATTAAAAACGAACGAATCCAATTTCCAGTCCTCCAACCTCAAATTCCTAATAAATCCACATCAATATTGAAAACAAAAAATATTATTATTAATAGAAATTCAAATGTACAGAAATATTCCCCATCGAATTTAGTATCATTGTCGAAAAGTAAATTAATACGAATACGACCATCAATTAAACCAACATCGGTCGTCACCCCAATAATTATTCCAAAAATTCAAAAATCTACGAAAATTATTGATGCAAATCGATTAAAAAAATTCACGACTATTAGTTCGACCAAATTAGTTGCCAACAAATCCAAAACTTCATCACGATCTACTTTGGCTAACAATAGATACAAAATTGATCGTACTAAAATACAAAAAGTTAAAGTCAATAAAGTTCGAATTTCACCGTCGAAATTAGCAGCCAGGTAAATTTATTTCTCGGTCTATTCACTCATATTAATTCATTCGCTCAAATTATATATATATATATATACAAAATTGATACATTTGTCCATAGAGCAACAACAGTTCCCAGAGCAAATACAATTTCCAGGGCGAATAAAAATTTGATTAAAATCGATGGAGTATTGTATAAATCTTCGAAATCTCAACTCGTCAAAAGCACCAGCAGTAATCGAACAGCTGAACAAAGTAGAATTCAATTCATTCAATATAAGTATCATCAAACTGAACACATTGCTTAATACAAAAAAATATTCATCAATTACAGGGAAAAAAATTAATACCACTGACACGGTAGGTAACACGTGTAAGCAAATGAAACAAGTGAAAGCCGGTGGTAAAATATTGAGAATGAGAAGTTCCATCACAAAAACTTCTATCATTCGGAATCTAACATCAAATTCCTCTCAGCGATCGAGTTACAAGCATTTACTGAGGTAACTAGCAATAATCAGCTAAACCACAATTGATACAACTCATGATTGTCCATTCGTCTTTTCAGCAATCGAGCGAAACAAAAATCTATACAAATTTTACGTCATAAAATGTCGAAAAATAATCAGCCATGTTTACTTTTTCAACGATTCGGTTTCTGTGCCAAATATACCACTGGGACATGTCCCAAAGTTCACGACAAAAAACAAGTAGCACTCTGTAAAAAGTATTTATAAATTTTTTTCACAATCCTACATTCATATTTATTAAATCCGATCGGGAAAACGCAATGACGAGCATAATGGTGTTTCTGTATTTTTATTCTTAGCTTTCTCCAAGGGAAATGTTTGCTTGACAATTGCCAATTATCTCACGAAGTCGGACCGGAAAAGATGCCGACATGTAAATATTTCCTTGATGGTTGCTGCATCCGTGATGCATGTCCATATCTGCACGTGAAATTTTCATCAAGCACTCCAATATGTATATCTTTCCTTCAAGGATATTGTGCTAAGGGTAACAAGGTAATTAATTCCATTATTATTTCATCTGTAAGTACTATTTGATTTATTAATTTCATTCCAATGCGTCAATATTGCAACTAAACTAATTTTCAGCCCGATTCAATGTTTCGAGTATAGATTCAATTAATATTTGATAATTCATTAACTATTCGTGATATGACATATTTTCATAAATCTGGTGTCTTTACAGTGCAAAGAACGACATACAAATATTTGTCCTGAATTCGAGAAGACTGGCAAGTGCGCGAAAGGTAAGAATTGCCCATATCCCCATAAATCCTCTTTATCAGCACAGCACAGAGCTTCACGAAATTCAAAAACAAGTAGAACTTTCAATAAGCAAATTATTTGTAACAAAAAATCGGATCCACCAGCTATCCCAATATCGCGCGAAGAAATCAAAAAAAGATATTACGATGAAGATAAAAGTTTGCTTGAAGAAAATATCGCGACGAAAAAAATTAAAATTTTAGATAAAATTAAGTTAATGAAAACCGTCCATATTAATTCTGAAGTTGAAAATCCGCCGATATTACTTGATTTAACTGTTGATAGCCAAAGTGCACAACAGCAAACACAGGAATATTCACAGCCTTCTCAAAATGTGCAATATAAAAGGCCACCAATTGGACCTTGCCCTGCTTATATACCCATCTAATAATTGTATATTTATTTATTTTTATTTTCCTTTTTTTTTTTGCTCATGGGTTCAATCTACTATTACTAAGTAGGGCAATGAAGTGTACAAATTTACGAGAAATAAATTAATTTTCCTAATGAACATTTTCATAGCATTAATTTATATATTATTCCCTGTCTCCTTAATCTAAATTCGTAATAATTATTTTTTTAAGTTATCTTTCATTTCCTACGCCGCAATGCATTTTATATTAAACTGCGCATTATAGATGAATGATTGGAAAAAACCTGTGCAAGAAGAAAATAATGAATTATCTATAACAGCATATAGGTAAAATTTTTGACACACTAGCCATAGGCGTATTACATAATAATTTTACATCGAACCCTGAATTGATATACTCTAAGATAAATCTATTTGATATGACTAGTCGATAGTTTATCGTCCAAACTAGAAGACAATATCCCAGTAGAATTTAATTTAATCTATTTAATTTTCAGCTATTAAAACTCTCCAAATTCAATCGAATCGATCAGTTAATTATTCAATCATTTATATATATTATTTCTTTTTGAAAGATTTGTTTTGATGCTCTCTCATACTTCGTAAGTATATTAAGTGGAGGGCATAATCCTCCAATCAATCCTTCAACGGTTTTAAACCGCCGGATCACAACAACAACAACAACAGCCCAATGGCAGAATTAAGGTCAATATTTGGAATGCGCATTTCATTTATCTATATATATTTTCATTTTCATTGTTTTGCATTTCGCGCAACCAGTTACTGCGGAAGTGTTCAAACTGCATTCTCACGATGCATTATATTTCACCGTATATCACTACAGGAAGTTCAGAATAATCGCAGTGTAGTATTTTTCCTGTGGCAATAATTCACCCGTGGAAGGAAGATTTATTTGTTGCAACTTTTGATAAGAAAAGTTGACTCTGATCGTCACTGTGTAGTGATTGAGTAAAAAAATTCATAGCAAAAATGGAGCAAATTAATCATTCCATCTTATCACTGAGTGATAGAGAAGTAAAGAATGAAAATTATCCGCAAAGTAATCTTATATTTATCATTCATAGAAGTAGCTTGAGAGATTTGAAAACTCTTTTCGGTGTATATCGAATATCAGTATTCATATTGCCACGAGTAGAGTAGATTGGTCGAAATATAGTGAAGCAGGCGACAAAAGTCAAGCGCCATAATTTGAAAAGAATATAATCAATAATAAACTCATAAATTGTAGATGAAGAAAAAATTTGGAAGGAGAAAAAGAATATTAAAAATTTAGAAGAAAATAACAATGCTCTTCAATTGCAAACAAATAACGCCAGAACTCCGCGCTAGAATTCTGACGTTGATTTATAGCTACGTGGACGCTGCGAGACTGATTGATGTTGATTCAGTAACGGCTGAACGTGGCTTGACATCAAGGGAATCATACAATGGATATTCACAGCACAATATGAACTTTAGGAAATACGGTACCTCCTGATATATTGCTGGTGGTATTGGAATTAAAGGCGACGTTGATTGTTTGTACTGACGATACTCGGCATTACTGAGAAGGAAAATCAATAACTTAATGTATATTCTACATAAAATTTTCTGATTGGAGCTTAGTTGAGATAACTCACTCGCGATATCGTTCATCCGATGCACGTTCCAATAAAGGCATACCCGATAAGAACAGGATTATTATCGTTGTAAAAATAGGCGAAGCAATGACTATCCATTCTATTCCTTCAATAACATTTAATGATACAGTAAATATTCCCCACCAAACAACAATTTCACCAAAATAATTTGGATGTCTCGAGAGTCTCCATAATCCTGGAACATCATCAAACAATATTCATATCATATTTCGTCGACAAATAATTCATCATATTTTATTTACCATCATTGCACCATTTGCCATTATTTACTGAGTCGGATCTGAATGAAAATTTCTGGAGATCAGCATAAGTTTCTGCCAATAAACCAACAATAAAAATGCCAGTACCAGCACTGTCCAATGTTGTCATTGTCTTGGGTGCTATTGGAATTTTATGCCGTGGCGAATTTATAATCATCACTGGCAGACTGACAACATACACCCAAACTGCCTGAAAACATCGACACGACATATGAATGAATATTTAATTATGGGGAACTAGGAAATATTTATCTGCATCCCCTCTGTTCCAATTAATTTCCATTAACTCACTTGAAACGTCCAGAAGACAGCGAATCTTATAACGTTGCTGCGTCTATTATCGAATCTTTTATCACGACCAATTTTCAAAATACGATACAATAAATATGCAGATAAACGAAATCCCCAAACACAAACGAATACTGTCACCATTAATTGTCGGCTATCATACGTCTGCAAACAAAAGTTCAAATGCATGAGTAAACTACTAAATGAATTAAATGTTATAGGTGCAAAAAAAAATTCATTTCTATTTTATGTATAATAGAAAAACATACTTTTCCCTCTTGCCCGAGAAAGAATGAAAGCAAGGCCAGAATTATAAAATTCACACCACCCGCAAAATCAGTGAGTTTATCCATTTGAAATGTAGCAGCAATTGAAAAAAATATCAACTGCATGCCAATTGTCACTATAGCACTGATTGCAAGATGATCAACATCTAGAATTTCGATAGCCATCTCGCGTACAATGATATCGTCGTATGTTCACTGCAGTAAAAGATTGAAAAGAAAAATAGTTAATGTTTCGTTATATCCACCAAGTCAATTTACATTGATTGATGAATTGACGCATAGGTTGCCGTAGTGCAATAAAATGTATTGAATAGACAAACTAGAGTATACTTGGTTCGTGAACTTACGATTTCCAAATGAAAGTAGAGTTGGACACTCTGAATTCTTAATATTTTCTTTCTCATCCCATTAATTCAGATTTTTTGTGACTGAAAATATTTTTTACGGTCCATTATTAAATGTCAATAATTGTTTTATATAATGCACGGGTATATCTTGAAATGTCTTCAACCACCTACTTCTCATATGGAGCAGCCGTAAATAAGAAAACTGTTCGGCCGATATATGAAAACTAGACCGCGAGGAATGAAGTGGCGCCGCATCTGTCTATATGTGTATTGATAAAAAGATTAAACAACAATCACACCCACGATTCCATACTCTGCGAGTGGTAGGATAGATTTTGAGACGAGGATACGTCGAAAAGTATACTGGTCTTGCGCTGTCGTTCTGCCGCGAACTTCGGAAGAACGACCAGAAAATCATTGAGATAAATTGTAATAGGTAAAATTGTAGACAAAATAACACTATATATTTATAAACACAGTTTATTTTTTTATTCTTTTTTTTTCGCATGATACAATTAATGATGGTGTAATAATGACAGTGAAATACATAGCACTGAATATAAACTGAAAGTTAACTCACATTGAATTATTCTAATGTGTATTATATATTATCCGTAAACTATTTTGCTGTTTCAATTCGTTTTTTCTCCTCTTTTTTTTTACGTTCCGTACATGATGCTGCATCTCTGGTGATAACTCAGTGGTCAATACATTTATTAGACAAAGAAAAACATGATATCACTGAAGAATGAAAACATTTTTGTAGCAGCCATGTCAAAGATGTCGAAGAATTATCTTAATTTATACCACAACCAAATTAGTTCCGAACACACAAGAATACATTTATATGGATAAATGTGTTCAGATATGACATGGCGTAATTGAAGAAGTGTTGAACGCATATCATTGTTTCATGGCAGAATTTCCAAATTAATTGTAATTGTTGATGAGAATAAAAAAATAATCAAAATAAATCAATGGATTCGTCGATGTTATGATGATCAAAAATGCAATTGTGCATACACGCTTTCTACTCGTCGAATCTATGCACTGTAAAAATTTATGAAATTTTATGGCCATACACAATTTATGAATAATGACGCCGAGTTGTCAAATGATAATATAAAAATTCGATTAATTTTTCAATACACACGTATGTTTGTTGACCGCTTATTGTAATAGTTCGTAAAAAATATACATTTAAAAAAATCTACGACTAACAGGAATGACAATGGTGTGGTGAACGCAAAAAGAAACATTAATTGTTTTTTTTTCCCATTATAGATTGTAAAAACAGCATTTGGAAAAAAATTTGTGTGTAAAAGCATTTGGATTGCGCTCAAAAAATTTCGTTCTTGTATTTTTTTTTTCTTTCGAGCATTACTTTTAGTAAGTCTATTGAAATGCTTATTGTACTTAAATGACGTCATGGTTTAGTTTGCTAACACTACTCAATAAATTTCGAATTGATTAGAATATGACGCATGCAATTGATTAATTATACAGTCATTGTATCGTAACTTCCGTTTTTTTATATCACAAATTTATTATGACTTCAATTAATTATGATTCTCGATTTTTTTTCATTTCTGCCGAAAAATCGCAAACGGATGAATTATTCGATGCGAATTACCGCCTCTTTTTCCTACATCGAGAGCTGCTCAATTAATCGTTTTTTGCATACGTATCGGGCCGTTTTTCGTTCCTTATAATCCCTACCATCATCAGCACAATACTGATTATGGCAAAAAGAGAGCTTTAACTAATAACTATTAGTTTTTATTTCATAACAATTCTAATTTATGAGTTCATTCATTTAAAATCAATATTTTGCGATAATGTATATAAATGATTATGTCTGAATCATAATAAAAATTATAATTATAATAATAGAATGATAACGAAATATCTGAAGAATGTGTACATTGGGCTGAATTAATTTAAAAAAAAAAAACTTATAAACAAAATCTGATATATGGCAAAGTCTATTGCAGTTCTTATATTGCATATCTGACCCTGATTAATTGTATCAGTGCCCGGTAATTACCACAATAAAATCAGTTAAAGACAAAAGATTGCTTCAAACGCTTTCTCATAATCGACAAAGTAAAAAAAAAATATAAATCAATATAAAAGATATCAATACTATATATGTATAGATAAAAAAAGAGAGAGACATAAGCAGAAATCATAGTTTTTCCTTATTCCTGCTTTCTTATATAAATTTTCTACCTTCAATCGCCGTATGATTCAATTTCTTTGACTTATTTTATTCATTCCTTTTTTTTTCACATTTTTTATGTCGCGTCTTCATCATTATTTTCCATTGATTGCGTCAGTGTAGAACACTCTCAATCCATTTATTTTTCCTCTACTCTCTCCTCCTTCTCTTTATTCTCATCAACTTCTTTATCTTTTTCACCTTCTTTCTCTTCACCATCAGCTTTCTCTTTGTCACCCTCCTTACCTTCCTTTGATTCTTTAGTTTCCTTTTTGTCCTCTTTATTCTCTTTATTTTCTTCCTTCGGTGGTTTTGGCAAATGAGTATTCATATCCAGTGTACTGCAGATTTCCTCCCAGTCTGGAAAACATCTTTCCTTCATACGTGAGCAATGTCCAACTAAATTTGGACAATTATCTTGCATATAATCTCTCAATGCATACGGCGTTGATTTTTCGAGGTATAATATTTGCGCGAGGTGAGCAAATGCAACGACATCCAACTGAGAAATAATAAAAATAATATTATAGTACAATTATTAATTTAATTATAGACATTTTCAGTTTCACGTTAATTAATGTTGGATCATTATACTAACCGTAGTTGGCTCATCACCGAAGAAGAATGGTTTATCAGCAAGCAAATCAGAGAGAGCTTTGAGATCATCACAGCCAAATTGAGCAACTTCCTCCGCAGTGTGTATGCCCATTCCCTGCGCTTTCACCTTTTTGGCTCCCTGCATTCATAAAAAAAAAACAAACATGAAAAGAAGAATTAATCAATATCTAATTAACATCAAAAAATTTCATCACAATATTCCATTGACTATTGTATATCCCTATCAGTATAACTACTACATTTTCAATAAATTTTACCTTTCGGCCATATGTAAATTTGAAAAAGATATTGAGTATTCCATTTGGTATACGTGTACCAAGTGCGTGTTGCAAATTAACTTGATATCCCTTCAGTACAGAGTCCGTGTTCTTGGCACGCCACCAAGCAACCACCCACACCAGATGGTTTTCAATCATTGATATCATCGCGTGAGATATGGTACGTTGTTCAAGAGTAAGATTAGCATCTAATTCTTTTCGGAATTTTTGACTCAATTCACGAATAATGATTGAACTTTCCGCAAATTCATTACCGTCAATCTCAATAAACGGCAGCTGACCTTTCTTTGAACGGAATTTCAGTTTATGATCCACATTCTGAAAAAGAGTAAAGATTCATCTTTGTCATTAATAATCAAAATTCATCGAACTATCGAAGAAATTGTAATCCTGATGCAAATCAAATGTCATGTATACGTCTCATTCTCTCTAGAGCAAAATGTTAACTATATTTAACTTGTTTTACAATTGAACAAATAATGTATCTTATTTGCGTATTACATATATATATATATATATATATATTTATATGAGACAAGAGAAATGGGAGCCAGAGAGAAACTGAGGAAGGCCGATGAACCCACGGGTAGACAGCTTCCGTTGCCTGGCAACATCCCCGCCACATTCGGCTCTGGAGTTGCCATCATCGTAGTTGTTATCGTCGTACTGCGTGCTAGTATTGATCGTGGGGGCACCACTTCACAACCGCTATGAGCTGCCACATTCATTCAAAGATGGAAAGGGGGACGAACAAAAAAAAATGCAGGAAAAAATGGGAAAAAAAAGCGATCTTATATTAATCCATAAAATGCGTGTGCTCCCATTCACTCGAACGCAAATTTTTATCATTTAAATAAATAAATCGATGGACCGCCCGACAACAAAAACGAAATATACATTCGCATATACACACACATATATATATATATATATATATATATATATATATATATTGATTTTTTTTCACTCTACAATTAAAGTAATTGGTCATTAGTTTTTTTCTGCATCGCCACCGCGGCTTGGCATTGAATCAATAACTCGTACTGAAAATTTACTGTAAATAATTTTGTAACCCCAATACGAAACAGAAAAAAAAAATTCAATTGTCATTACACGAATGCGTGTGCGTAGGCACACACAGTCATATCTCCAATCAAAATTGACACATGCTTATCATTTCTGAGTCCATTGAATAATTGCACGAAACAATAATTGGTTAAAGGCGTGCCATAATAAACGCCAGACTCTTTAATCATCCTACTAATGTAACATCCGCTCTATACAATGCCTATTTTGGTATTGGAATTTATAATCGCTGTGCAATGCACGTTAGGAATGTTACAAAGAATAAGGCGTCTGTCAATCAATAAGGAACATGCACATTGAATAATTAATCAATAACATATTTAGAATTAACAATAAAAAATAAAACAAATGTAGCTCAAGTCACTTGTTGCCGCTCCAATAATAATATCTATTGTCGTGTTCATGTTATTAAACAATTGCGCATTCAGATCGAGGTCACAAAAGCTCTCTCTGCGGAATATTATAATTATATCCTATATCTTCAAAATATATAACAGAACTACTTCTTTTTTTTTTTTTCTCTTTCTTCCTATTCCAACATGGAGGGATGCATTGTGCGTATATTATCGTACTCGTCAGTGTGAAGAGAATGGTTTGCTTTGTTCTGCACCCGCACCCATTCTCGAACGTTTAAATATAATAAGCTTATATATGTATATACCCGACTCGACTAAACTGTAGCAGGCTTATGGAATGCCATATGTACATCCTTCCCCATAAGAATCTATAAAAAGCTTTTTGAAGAACACATATACAAAATAATAATGAGATGATGGGATGAAGGGTGACGATGCAACAAGGATGGCTATATACTGAGATAGAATGGCGTCCTACTCGAGCTAGCAATTGATAAAATTCGATGTAAGAGCACGCAAAATTCAATGAATCATACCAGATCAATGATTGTCAATGAACGAATCAATGCACTGCATGATGATAAACAATTATAAATATAGAATAAACACATAAATAAAATATTGATATGGGAAAACAAAATAAAAATTAAATATATACTGTAATATATATATACCTCGTATTTAATCTCGTTCAATCGCAACCATGTTTCAACTTTGAGACAGAATGCCGAGATGGATGGTATAACTGGAGTACGTGAATATTGATAAAGATATACAACATCCTTTTCATAATTCGTTTTATGCACTGTTGCTGATTTATTTGCTGATTCATCAGCGCCAACAACAGCACCATCATCTTTCTTTTCATTTTCAATTTTTTCGGATGATTCCTTGGTCGCAGCGATGGTGGTATCATCACCTTGTTGCTTATTATCTGACGGCGTCTCTTCATTCAATGCCGTTTTCATATCTTTCATCTCCTTATTTTCTTTTTCACCCACTGTCGTATTATTTTCCACTTCTGTTGCCACCGTCATTTTTCTTTTTTTATTTTAACTATTATTTTTTCTTCTTCTACCTTTTATAAACTAGTCAATTCAGTAGCTTATAAAATATTCCAATAACAATTCAATAATATATTAGAAATGCAATAAATGCACAATTAAGGGAGAAAAAAAAATCTTCTGGAGATATCACTCGACGAAAATGTCGCCAAGATACTGGGGCGCGTGCTTAGCCGGCCGGTGTATTACTCAGGCTTGAAACGCTATGATCACTTATTCCAACCAACGCATCTCTCTCACCCAACATTATACTTCTATATATATGTATGTATATGTATATACGTGAAACATATATATTCAATCGTTTTCGCAGAGATTTGGGGAGTGTACGCATGCGCGTGCGCCACACCCCATGGCCGCCATTTTAAATTGTTGCGGGGGTTCGTGCGACGCCTGTGCTGCTGGGGTCTCATTTCATTTCTCAATCTCTTTCTCTCTCTCTGTCTCCCACCCTCGCTTTTATCTTTGGCCTATAATCGAGAGATTTAGAAAGAGACTCGATGCGTCATATCCAGGCCGACAACTGCATTTACAATGTTGCCATTCTTGCAACCGAAAAATGAAAATATAATATTGCCACTGAAATCGGGGAATTTATTTGATTTTGTTTGTGATTTTTTTTATAGAGGACGCCACTTTCCAACCTGAATATTATATGTATATTCGGATTTCTCTTTGCAATGTACATAACCTAAAATAACAGAATATTTACAAGTCTATTGAGTAGTAAATTAATACTTTTGGAGATATGCATCGACATGCCAATCCAGATTCGAATAAAAATCGTGGTGAACCACAAGCTGAATTGGAGAGCCAATTTATTATGCGACTTCCACCGGTATTTTCTATATATTTCTATTCTATCACTGTACATTTAATGATGTTGGGGTTATCAGGATCAATTATGTACTGCAGATGTGATATTTCTTATCGTTATTATTTTATTCATTTCCTAGGAACCATCTAAGCTCGTAAGAGAACTTATTCAATCCGGTACACCATTGAAAGATAGATTGGCAATAAAAATTGAAAATGATATGAGATATGGTGAAGTGAGACTTGATCATTGGTTACTACATGCGAAGGTATATTGACAATTTTATAATATCTCGGTTAGCTAAAATTATTTAAAGGACTCTCCGATCGTTATTCCATTTATTCCAGATCGTAGATTTACCAACGATAGTCGAAGCCCTTAAAACAATCGATAACAAAAGTTTTTATAAAACTGCAGACATTTGTCAGGTAAAATACACTAATCATATCGGTAGAATTATTTAACATTAATATATGATAAATATTCATTTTTTAGATACTAATTTGCAAGGAGGAAGATGATCAAACTACTGACGATGAATCGCCAGTGAGACAGAAGAAAAAGGATCCAAATAAAGTTGATAAAAAGTTTTTATGGCCTCATGGAGTTACGCCACCTACTAAAAATATTCGTCGGAGACGTTTTCGTAAGACATTGAAAAAAAAATATGTTGAAGCTCCTGAAATTGAAAAAGAAGTTAAACGTTTGCTACGAAATGATAACGACGCTGTTAATGTCAAATGGGAAGTATTGTGTGAAGATGAGGACAATACGAAGCCGAGTAAAGTATCAAATTCTGGTACTGTTAAAGGAAAGAGAGATCCTGCCAATGGATCATCGTCACAAAGTCATGACGTTGGTGAGTGATAAATAAATATGTCCAGCCAATATGTATATTTCAATCTTTCTCCTAACTTCGATTAATTTCATTCCATTTAATTTATGTAGCCGAGCATGATATCTTCGGTGAAGCAGTCAGCGATAGTGAAGATGATGATGAGGAAGCCAATATAAATGTTATGGAACTAGATGACAACAGTCGACTGTCTGCTGATAGTCGTGTTTCAGACTCGAACTCTATGCAAGTTGGATACTCAGAACGTTCTGGGCAAGATACGAATCCGTGCAGCGAATTACTCACAGAATTCAGTAAAGATATGTTCCCATCAGAAAATACTGAAGAACAAGATAATCGAACTATAGATGAAAATATACCGAAAGTTCCAAAAATTGAAGATTTCCATTCTGAATATATGATTCCAGATAATTATTCAGAAAATCAAACGATTACTATTCCAAAAGGTGATACTCGAATATTTATCTTATGGAAATTGCATAAACATTTCATTTTATTAATTTTTTTTTTATTTGATGAAGATATGTCAGGTTCGATCCAATCACGTTTAGTCACACTCCACAATGAATTAGCTGAATTACGTCAGAGACGAGTGCAACAAGAGGCCGAAATTGCCAATATAGAAAATTTAAAATTGCGTCAACGATTCCAAGAAATATTGGATAATCTATTGACACAAGAAATGCAGAAAGTGCAAGAGGTATGTTTGAAAAAAATATGCATAGAAAACTATAAAATAATTTCATTTGTAATGCTGCCATTTTATTGTTTTCCATCAATGGACAATATTGTATAAGATTTTTTTTTTCACCTTGAATGTAAGAAAACATTAAGAATAAATTATTTAACCATTTTTTTTTCTTGTTCTGGGTTTCGTTCCAGATCCAAGATTTAGAACTGGAGTGTAAGTACGCAACAGAATAAATCCTCATATATGATAATTATGAAATGAACATCATTAGCAAATCATCAACTATTTATTGCGATGATGATGGCGCCGGAAGAGAGTGAGAAAAAATAAGAACACAACTGTCGTAAGCCAAAACAACAATTTTGCACCCTCATCTCATTTCATTACATATAATCCTAGAATATTTTTTTTCCACTCATAGGAATATCTTTTTTCTACATTTCTTCTTGAAATAGTTTCTATATTATTTTATCAATAAATAACATGATATCATGCGCTGTCGGTATTTTGTATTTCATACACATGCCTTTAGTGTGAATAGATAGAACTAAAATTATAAAATCATGTCATAGAGATTATACAATACTATTATCTGATCTATAGCAGAGATTATAATAATTTTCTTTTTGTTTCTTCTATAAAGAACATGTTTATATAAAAATGCATTGCATCTATTGCTCCCCTTTCACACCTTCTCTCCACATTGTGAAACTCGGATAATAAAACATTGTTGATAATATTCAATGCTTTCGAATTCATAAAAAAAAAAGAAAGTCACATTAAAATGCATTATTTGTAGTATAGAAAGAATAAAATATTAGCAGTATAAATATTCGTACGAAAAATGAACGTAGCTACGATTTTGGATTGTTTCTGTTCTTAAGTATTAGTTCAATTCTAATTTTTTTTTTGTTTTTCGTTTTTTTCCATGTTTTTTTTTTTTTTTCTTGGTAGACATTATTGAAACCACCGCGCCCAAATATTATAATTAATATACTCAATAGCTAGATATGAGAATACAATACTTGGTATTGTGCCATATACACATATACTATTAATATCTATTTTAAGTAATTAGTTAACATCAAAATATGCATTCAATCAAATATAATCGCACAGTTTCGATGCTAACTACATTCGGTATACTAGAGCCTTGAAGAATTCATATACTGTCGCATTCGTTAACTTGATCTTGTATATAAATCTTGAGTTGCCGTTCGTCAATTTCACTCTCAGTATCAAAGTTGAAGTGTTATCCAACGTTTTCCGTCGAATCAGTCCATTGGTATTTATTATTTTTCAACCTCATGATCTGAGACACAAAAAATTAGTTCGAAATTTTTACAGCAGCACAAAGTGTGTGTAGTTGAGATATCATTTATCATATCGCTCTGTTTATTGGAAGCTCTGTTATCATTGAACGCACAGTGAACACTCTTAGACTAAGAAAATATCAACTAACATCGCACTCGCATATCCTCTTACTACATTCCCATGACAAAAAATTGATTTATGAAAAAAAAAAGTAAAAAAAAAACATCATTGGTATCTTTACTAAAAAGTATATCTGAAATGAACATGCTCTAGTATACCAGCTATACATCAGCAAATACTTCTAATTCTTCATATAAATTGATAGAAAATATATGTATCCAGTGACATGCTGAAAAAATCTAACAATTTTAGAATTTTTTTTAGTACATGGCCAGTTCAGAAATCATCATCATCATTTAGTTCCGCAACAACATTTAACACATTATATAATAGAAGAAAAAAGCATGATAAGACAAACGATAGATTTGAAATCAGCGAATTCATATAGTATTTGTAGCAATTAATATAATGTTCCGAATCTATAAAAAATTTCATCATCAACATACAAAAGAAAATAGCCAGATATAGATAATATCGATATGTCTAACTACCGGCAAAGATAGAATCTATTGTCAAGTATAAGGAAACAAAAAAACATTTATAATTGTCATCACTTAAAAAAAAAATTACACGTACTCGATATTAGACGGATATTTCAACTTACTCGAGCCATCGCCAAGGCTCTGTCTCTGGGCTGGTTATTGGCGTGGGAAACTATAAATTCAGAAGATCATGATAACTTTGTTAACTTGGAGCGTAAACCAAAAAAACAGTGTGATACATTCTGGAGACGCTTTTATCTTTTGTTTTTTTTTTTTTTTTGCAAAAAATGAAAGAAAGTTAATAATCAGTTGCGGAATTTCCTACTGATAACAACGCCCTTACCTCCGCTTTCAATTCAGCGACTTTGTCCTGCAAATCGCGTACTCGATCACTATCATCTAAATTATTTCTCAATTCGCCTTCGGCATACATTTCTTCATTCTAAAAAATTGAAAAAATAAATAAGCAATGCATGAATAATTGTATAAATGAATTAATTCGCAAATGCTATCGATAAGAAAATAACCTTCAATTCAAGTAGAGATATTTTTTGGGTCAGTTCAGCGACTTGTTGAGCATGTTCTGCGTCCCTTATTCGTGCCATCATAGCATCATCTTTCATTTTTGACTCTAAATCAGTATATTTATGCATTTGTTCCCGCAATTTACTCGTTAATTCTTTGACTTTAGCATTCAAAACTTCTAAATCTTCATGTAATTGTTTTTCACCCTCATCCTGTCGGCGCAGTTGATTTGTCGCAACTTGGACCTGTGTCTCAAATTCCATTACTTTCAACCTTAATTCCTTCACCTCACTTAGTACAACCATTTCACGTACTCTCGTTGACATGAGATCTTCTTCTAACTTTTGTACTTCGTGTCCGCGATTTTCCCAGAAAAGTAATTTTTTTGGTGTTGAATCAGCCGCTGGTGTTGATTGAGCCGACCGATGTTCTTGTAAATGACGTTGCCACGCAGTACTCAATTCTCCGACTCGTTGACGCAAATCTTTCAATGACAAATTTGCCTCGGCTTCTCGCAATTTTACCGCTATCAATTCTTCTTGCAAATGCGCTACTGAATTGTCTGGTGTTGATTCACGCAATGTTTTTTTATCCTGCTCCAATTCCTGTATTCTTGCACGCAAATCACGAATCGTCGCGTCTTTTTCTGCCTCGTGTAATCTTACACGTACCAATTCTTGTTGTAAACATTCAACCATTTCTTCTCTCTGCGATAGTGCTTCCTGTTTCAATACAATTTCGTCAATAGATGATTGTTTTGATGATACGTTTTCTTCTAATTGCATTGACAACGATCTTAATTCTTCATGAGCTTGCTCCAATTGATGGCTCGTTTCCAAATGTGTATGTCGCAAAGCTGCCAATTCTCGTTGCACAACAAATGCTGTTTCTTCTTCTTCAGCACGTGAAACCTGTCCACGAACCAACCTATCCGCTAGTTCAGCTGATTCCGCCTCTAACAATTCAGTTCGCTGCCGAAGTAAACGATTTTCAGCTCGCAGTCGTCGCAATTCAACCATCTCCTCTTGCTCTTTCATTTTCAATATCGTATAATCTTTCTCTAATTTTTTCATACGTTTCGGATTAATTTTCATTCCGTACGCCAAATTCATGAGAATGTCGGGATTATTTTCGGCTCTACCGGGCAATTCTTTCTGAAAAAACTATTGAAGAAAAGGGCAAAATGAATAATTTGCTAATACATTCTCAATTTCGGAATGTGCCAATTTAAATCGAAAAAAGTTCATCTAAACTCATACCTTCAGCATGCCCTCCATATCTAAACTGAGTAAATCCTCTCGTCCCAATTCCAACATAGCCAAAGCCACTTTAAATATAATATCCATGCCCTCCATAAGAAACACATCAAAAATACGACAAGCTAAAGGTAAACTCAATGCCGTTGTAAATAATGTAAGAAACCATGAGGACGCATACATTGAAGTGTGAAAACCTTGAGCAGTAAAGTGAGCCGACAATTCTGGATAGGTGTCTGTTACTAAGTGTTCTAATTGATACATACAGACACCTAATTCAGCCATACTTGGTTTAAACATGTCTCTCAAACGATATTCCTGCATGAGAGCTACTAATACAGCAAAAGCCTCTTCCTCCGGCATTTGCTGTAACAAATCATTTCAATTGTATTTTGTTCGATTTTTTTTTTACTTTCAAGTGCATTTACGTCCAAAAAACCGTAATCAAACCTGCATAAGAAGCAATCCCACAATGAATCCCGATCCTTGACAATATCCAACTTCGCGATCATGTAAACTGTACGCTTTCATAACATTAAACAAACTTTCTTGGCCTAGTCCATCTTTCTCTTTAAAAAATTCATGTTCTGGATATGTACGTGCTATATCTCGTCTGATGATCCTTTCGCAAGCAGATGTTGCTTTGATGTACTCAGCAAATTGTTTTTTGACTGGTGAATCATGTGCCCCACACAATAGTTGCCATACAATACCTCTGAAATCGACAATATTAATTTTAGTTAAAAATCCAATATTTTCCTTCGTTTCACATTAATAATATTGTCTATCTTCTTTTCTGTTCAATACCGGAAATGATGTGGTATTCCTTGCTTCACCAATTCTTTTATCACATCCTTATGTTTCCTCCAATAATTCTCCCAATCTGCAACAATATTGCCCCATCGTTTCCATACATCAACTTCGCCATCAGTGGGTGTGTGGCGCCGGGCCGCGGTATCATCATCACCGCTGCTACCCGACGCCGGTTCGGGTTGGAATGTTTCTGAACTCTTTCTACTGTGACCGCTACTTTGCAACGAATTACATGACTTCGCATCCAATTCAATAAGCCTGCGAAATTGAAATAATTAAAAATAAAACAAGCTTCACAATAAACCCAATTATCAAATTAAATGACGGAACAATTAACTTCATTTACATCTACATACCTGTTAGCTTCTTCCAGTTTTCCTAACAGCGCCAGCTCGTCAGTTGATATGGCTTTATTTTCAACAAACACTGTTTCACTCTGAATACCCAATTCCAAGGCCGAAAAGAGTATTGTATTACAGCCAACAGTGATATTCAATGAAGCATTTGGATTGGATATATAATTTATACTCATCACCTGTGACTCATATTACTCGTCACGATCACCACATATATACTCATAAGTGATAATTATTCTATAAATAAATAGAAAACTCGATTCACATACAACTAATCTGTAAGAAAAAAAAAAAATTGGGAGAAAGAAAATAAATTAGTATACGAAATATAATTTCGACTGTGACTGTATTTTGTCACATATCTGTGTGGGCATAATTTTTTTTTATTGACACAGGTTGTTTCAGATGTAACATTTCCTAACACGTACTGGTTAATAATGAGGTTAAGCAAAATATCTTTTATTGACAAATGAATTTTACAAAACAAATTCACTCAATTGTTATTTTGATATTGGTAATTGATATAAGCATCGATGTATCATATAGAGAATAATTAAATACAGGCAAAGTACATATTTAGAGTCATTAAGGTGGAGTTATGTTTGAATAAACAGCCATTGATTTTGACAGCTGTCTTTATAAATTGTATACGTCAAATCACTTACCTCTTTTATAAAATAATGTATGTATAAAAATTTCACTAACATCCAATTAAACTCGTTAAGTAACGTTGATTATAGAATTAATTTATATATACGTCTGGGTATTTAATTTTTTGTCGAATGGTAATCCCATTGATTTTATTGTATAAAATTGGGAAATATATTTAAACTTATGACAATAATCCTTTTTTTTCTTTCAATCGGAAGATAAGTACCGTATACACACAAGTGGGCGAGAGGGGGAGTGTACCTTTCCCATCTATGGAATGTAGATGACTACGATGACGGCCATATTGAATTCTGAAATGGCGTAATGCTATGGAAGTTATGTGTGCTTAAAATGCCCGGCACAATATGAATCGGATGAAATACAGATATATATTTATTAGTTCATGAGATCTATATCCACTTTCAAGGACGTTTTTACGAATACCTTTGATCCTTATTTACGTATTTTAATATCTTGAAACGGAATATGTTGGTAATATGGTTGGAAAGTTGGAAACATTCTTCTACAGAATTTACTTGTACAAATTGGAACACCCCGTTGATAGTTATGGAAACAGAAAAAAAATGACTAACAGAGAATTATTGCTTTTATACGATGAGAAACTAATTTTTTTCATCATTCAGAATATCGCGTTTATATATTGAATCATTGAATTTCTTCATTTCAAAGCAATCAACTCGAGAACAAAACGAAGAGTGGCATTCATTTGGGAGTGACTGGTATTCTTAAATGATGAATAATTTTCTGAATATATCAGCGAGAAAATGAGGGCAGAGCCTTAATGTAGAACATATGGGCAATATAAACTAATAGGCGTATTATTTTTATAATTCATAAACAGTATGATCCTTTTATTTTTTGTATACAACATAGATTACATAATAATTGCAAGAAAAAAAAAAGATATGTATTGTAATCCATAGAAAAAAAAAGAAAAGAAAGTTACATTTGATCGAAATTAATTTGATCGCCTTTAGCTCAAAATATATACGTATGTCATATATATGTAAATATGTAATAAGTAAATTAGAAAAGACTTTTCAAGTATTCATCGAATAAGAAAACGGATACTGCAGGCTCATGATCAGACAATAGTAATTTCAAATCAGTAGCATAACCTGCGAGATTTCTCACACTCTCAGCTTGTGATTCCAAGAACTTTTCTTCCAAGTAATGAGCAACAGAACCATCTTGTTTAGCGTGATGTTGAGCTTGGTTATGAATATGCAATGCTGCTTCAGCCAATTGTTTTTCAGTATCGAGAGCCTTGGCCAAGCTAGGCAATTCGGTCAATTCCAAACGACGTACTCTTGTCTGTAAGAATAAATTGAAATGTTATCCATCTGAATAAACGAAAAAATCTCCATCAAATCACAACAAAATATTCTCATAATGAAAATAATATAGTACATTTCGCTTGAGACGAGTTGGTTGTTTGAAATCCATTATTCCACCACGTTGAGTGATGAATTTGATAATATCAATTCCATTTTCCCATGATCTGTCCGACAATTTACGATACAAAGCCGCAAATCCTGGACGGTGACTCTCAAAATTTCCAAAATGTGTTGACATCATCAAATATTCAAAACTAGTTGAGATTTGGGCATTGGCGTATCCCTGAAGGTCGTTCATCAATGCATCAAATGTTCCATATTTAGCATCACAATTTGCCAATAATACACCGTCTACAATCAAATATAAAAAAAAAAAAAACAGATAGATTAGAAATCAATTTTTTCATTCGCTCAAGTAACATCTTCTATTTTATATAACCGAAGAAATAATAAATAGACGAAATGAAATTTTGGTATATATTATACAAACCACTCATTCCAGGTTCAGAATCACATGATGATTCTACATCATTGTAACAAAATTCACCCGCTGCATACGAGCTAATCAGCATAATTCCAAATAATACTCCAAGTTTCATCATCTTCGCTGTAATCATAAAAATAATTATTTCATAATAATAAAGTGATTCAACAAAATAATTATCCTCTACCCCGGAAAAATCCTTATCATCATTCCACAGATAACCACAATGGGCAATTTTCCTCAATCCTCACGAGAATTGTGAGTCATATAATACTGACCAAAAACAATCAACAGCTATCTACATGAGGAAAAAATGAGGAAAAAACAAAAACAATGTACGTGAGGGAAAAAAATAACAATCAACGGTGATGAACTTTTGCCAACGTGCAAAATAAAACCCTCCCGCATTACAAATCATCAAATAAATACGCAATAAAATAAAACACACATATATAATGTCCATATTTCTTTAAATGTGAAGAATTTTTTTTCATTGTTAAATATGAAGTAAAGATTATTATATTAAAAGACTATGCAGACTTTAAATATTATAAATGACAAATTCACTTCATTTACGTACCAATGTTTCTATGATCAACGTTCACAATGAAGTAAAAGCGTGAATACTCTCGCTTCGACGCTTTATTCAACTGTGAATAATGAAGTTGGTGAGTATCTGATTGTATAAACACACACACAAATTACGACACAAATGCGCAAACACATCCAACTGATTCATCAAACGCATGCGCAGAAAAGAAAGTGCGTCGAGAATAATCACTATAAAATATAATACATTGACACACGCACAAATGGTTGTTGCTGCGTACAAGTAAACGTTGAGCTATCTATCATACATACTTTGTTGTCAAGTGACCAATAGTCACTCATTCATATTATTCCTTGATATTCTTCGCTTAATATTATTTTCGACGAGCGACCTTCTATACCAGTGTGTATAAAGGTTGCTTTGATATAAGTTCACATTGAAGGAGGAAAAATAATTCCTTTGCGTTATTTCCCTATTTTTCAAACTTTTACAATATTTTGCAAGAGAAAATTTTGCATCAAAGTAATCCAAACCGATCAACATGAAGGTTCTTTGTGCCTTTTTAATTGCATTGGCTTGCATTCATGTTTCTGCCGGTCAAAGCTTGAAATGTAAGTATATTTTAATTTTCTTATTTACCTATTTTTAGTATTCATTTTTGATAACATTTATAAGATATAATATATTCTTTAGGGTCTATATGAATTTGTTGCTATTGTTGTTAAATGGGCAGTCTATTTTTTTCCATTATGAGTCAGTGTATTTGGAATTCGTACATTTCCTTATGCATAACAAAGGAAAATTACAATGACCGATTAATTTATGCACATCGCAAAAGATTCGCCTGTTAATTATTTTCGAATATCGTTCGATAATTATATATTCAATAATCAAACGTTGCAATGGTTTTCATGGTGATTGTAGGTTAGGTTCCATAAAGAAAATAGAGTAGAAATAATCTTATATTATCAGCAAATTATTTGTCAGAGTTATTCAATGACGCTACATTCAATTATTTAATATAGCTTGAACTGTCTGTTGATTTGGTAGTACAAAGAGTTATTTTCATATTAGTAAATTTTTGTTCATTGTTATCTAATATACGAATGGTATACTCAACAATCAAATATCGCTCTTCATCGTGATTATGATAAAGGATCGTGATAAAAGATTGACGAAATAATTATTTCCATATCATCATCAAATTATTATCCAATATGCTCTACGACTACATATTATTTTTCATTTGTATTGTAGGTTACTCAGTGTGAAAAAAGGAGGAAATTATGAAGCAAAAATTGCTCGGATGTTCATTATTTATTAGCAGATTTATAATTGCACAATTTTCCGACACGTGTCTGAAAACATTTCTATTTCCGTATGGAGATAAATTTCATTACAGAATTAAGTTTTATATTCGTCATTAGATTTGCGTTCATTTCTCGGTCTCAATATGCGACAACGTAAACAAAAATAGTTTTAGGGTCGTGGATAGTTTTGTCTTATTGAAAAGGAATTCGTTGAGCTATATATTGTATCTTGTGAACTAAGCATAACAAATGAACTCTCGAGTGTTTCAATACCTCAATCAATTTATCATTGGATATACTTATGTAAGAATGGAAAAAAAAAAACTCCACCAGTGATTCTTCATCACGTACTGTTTGCTGATTTATATCTCAATGATATCAATCAGCATGTGCGACAAATAAGCATTGATAACAATATTGACTATCATTAATTGCAATTGAAAATTAATTGATAAGATCATCGGCAGTACGTGTACATCTGCATGTCTTAGATTTCATCATTTTATGTAGCTGGAAATGACCCAGGAATCGTGTCATTGTCATGTTTGAATTCTAAATAACATGGTTTCATCATATACATTTTATTCTTCGAATGAAAATTATCATTCAACAATCATGTACGTTATGACAAACTGATCTGGATGTATCACCACAAGGCTATTGTATGAGTGGGCGTATATAAACGATGATACAAATTCCAAAGTTCGCCAAATGTTATCATATCTGTCCATTCTAATGTCCACAACTATCTTATTTAATTGCATTCAACACAATTTTCTAATACAATGTTATAATCATCTTTATATTTCAACATGAATTGTAATTGCAATATATGCATTCAAATTCGTCTCGTTTCGGTTTATGATTTACAGGTACTTTACCAATAGCGGAAAACAAAGTACCATGGCGCGACATGGAGGATCCTTGCATAAAGGCGATGGAGGCCCAGGTTAAAATGGAAATTCTCGCTGCGATGACTTATATGTCTATGGTATTTAGAAGATAAAATATTCATTGCAAAATTTCGATTGAAATAATGTGGACCAAAGATTCGTATTATTTATTTATCCAATTATATTAAATTAGGGCGCTTATTTTGCTCGAGACAACATCAATCGTCCCGGGTTCAGTAAAATATTCTTCGAAAGTGCTACTGAGGAGCGCGAACACGCCATGAAAGTCATCGAATATTTGCTGATGCGTGGGCAACTCACTGATGATGTCAGTAATCTCATCAAGATTCCAGAGGTGAGTGGTTTTATCACAATCCAACTAATAAATTTATTTCAATATGGACTAACCAACGTGGTTAGATATAGCATTGAAACCGATGGAGTCTTTTTTATTGTGATGTTATTATCCATCTAGTTATATTCAGAGTGGAATTAATTTATTTGTCCATTCATGATGTAATTACCAATTGGGTCGATGATTGAGCAGGGTCCGAGTATGTATGTATTTATATCTGAATAATTTTTATCTTATTTTTCTTCCACTTCATTCATAGAATTTGCCTGTAACGTGGGACAGCCCTTTTGCAGCCCTTACTAAAGCCCTCGAATTGGAATTTCAAGTCACACAAAGCATCCGAGCTCTAATCGGAACATGCGAATCCCCGAAAACTGATACGAATTTGAATGACTATCATGTAAGAATAATGCCTTTCATTACCTAAAAAAAAAAAGCGACGAAGCAGCCTTGCGAAGTAATTTATAATTGAACTCTTCTTCTCATTTTGTTATAGTTGGCAGATTATATGACAGGCGTCTTCTTGGATGAACAATACAAGGGACAACGTGAGATTGCCGGAAGAATTTCAACTCTCGGCAAAATGGTCACAACACAAGGTCATCTTGGCGAATTCCTCTTCGATAAGAAATTGTTGAAGGGTGAACTTTAAACGTTATCTCAATTAAAAGATTTATATCCCATCGGGTTTATACGTAAAGTTTAGTCGGGATACTGACATTTTTTTCTTTTTTTTTGGTTATTTCTATTCTTCTATTATTATAATGAACAAAATTCTATCGATCAATCATATATTTTATCAATAAGGTATTATTGAATTTCAATTTACAGTCATATTTTGTAATTTTCAGTTTTCTTCTCTGTTATTATTTTCGATGAACAAATTAGATATATAAATTACCTTTTCCCAGTTGAATTCGCGATTAAATTGCTCAAATATTTTATTTTCAATTTCTTCATTGTAACGAACAAAATATCAATAATTTTGCCTCCCAATTAGTAGTTTTTTTTTATACAATGAAATTAATAATGTAATTACTGTATTATCATAAATAAGATATATGAAGATATATGAACTTAATAAATAAACGCATACATAGATATTTTCTTATGTAGCATATTACGTATGTCGGATAGATGAATTATTATCCTTCAAGATTCTCCAAAATTTATTTTATGAAGGTAAAAATTACATGTGAAGAAAAAATAAAACCCATAACACTTTCAATTATTTTCAAAGGCATTTATTTCAAGTTTTTAATTATTCACTTCTTTACAGGTTTTTTTGCGGTCTTAGTTGCTTTGACGGTTTTTGATGCTTTCGCTTTCTTGATATTTCTCTTTAACCTGAAGAAAGCTTCTGTACGTAACTTATTACGCATTTGGCGTGCTTTCCTGAGCTTAAAGCGATCAAAATCGCTCAACGATGCTCGCTATAACAGAATGAATGAACAAAAATATTCAAAAACGTGATCACACTAACATCCCAAATATTATTTCATCATATCAAACATTGATTCGAAAGTTCGATGCAATTTATGGTATTAATTCAATTACCTTCTTCTTCGCCTCAACTTTCTTTGCCCACATTGTCTCTTGCCATTTTTCATTAAGTTTGGCTGTGTCCCAAGCTTTTCGTACAACTCTGGTCGAACCAGTATGCGGGAATTTGAGGTTAAATTTTGTCAAATGAAGTTGGCTAAGCCTCATTGCACCTCGTGGAATATTGGATTGTGGTCCATCAATCAAAACCTGCAAATATACAATAAAAAAAAAAAAATTAACAACCCGGACAAACTTCATTTCAATAATTGAGTGATTTATAGAATTTTCAGAATATAAAAAGATTGGCATCAGTTATACATCAGCCGGCAATTCCTATCAAGAATAAGGTTCATCATAGATATACAAAAGAAAAAGAAAAACGTAATTGCAATGAAACGCAATCGTACGATGGGTTAATTTTAATCTATTAAAAATATAAGTGATAAACACTTATATATTTCTTACTCTGTTTTGATCGATGACATCCACAATAGCGACCAGTTTACCCTGGTGTGCGCCATCACTTACGTAGGCCACGCGGCCGGTTTGCACGAACCTTTGGAATGGCTATAAAAAATACAAATAAAAATGAAAAATTAGCCCAAATATGTGTTCAACAAACATTAAAGATTACTCAATGTATAGAAATCAAGACTTCTACGTCGACAAAAAACAAATTCACCAATTTTTCTTTTTTTGCGTACACATGAGATGATCACATTGGTGACGCGCCAACCTAGTCTAACATAACCTCTCTTTTGAGTTTTCGGAATCTTCAGTTACAATGCAACTTTTTTCAAACTAATTCAAGTTGTAAAAATTTAAATAATGAAATCACAATAAAAAAAACAGGAAAGAAATATCAATAATTTCAATGTAACATCCTGAGCTTGTGAATATACTCTTTTTTTCACTAACATATGAATAATATATGTAACCGAAAATGCCATGTGCTCGTGACATGTTTTTGCAATATTACTATAAATTACAGGACTCTACTATCAATTTTGTTGTATAAAACTAATCGAAACGAAACTTAATAAACTCATCATATCATTATTCCGTTTCTTCAATAAATATTAACTGTGTAACGTAATAAAATTCAACAGTATACTGAAAAGTATAATACACGTACCATGATTGCCAGAAAGAAAAGAACGATGGTGGATTCCTCGGCTAGTAATGATAACGACGCGAGTCAACAGTGACTCCATATTCAAAAATTTTCGTACTATCCCATAACCAAAAAAAAAATATAAAAATCTAGTAAATCAAATTCAATTAATATTCAAATAAATATTGCAAGTATATTAATTAATTTTTGCATTGAATTATTAATTATATTAACAAAATTAACACATCCGGACCGGAAGTTATTCAAGTGTTGGAAGTGACGAATTTAAACCAATCAGAGTTAATAGTGAGGGCGCTTATTTCATACGGTAAGTGTGTAAAACGCGCCGTATTGTGGTTCTTTTCCTTTTATACAACAGTACTGTTGGTTCTGTTCACTCAATTACAATATAACAAATAATAAACTGCGCTTATACCAGATCGCCGGTGGTTTCATGTTACCGGTAATTGCGTATGGTGTACACATATTTCATTAATAATTTTAATAATTATTTAACATTAATACAACTACCGAATATTTATCTGTTCAAAATCGTATATAACAATAATAATAATAATAATAACAATAAGATAATAAACATTTGAGTGCGGCGTTAAAATTTTTTTGTTGATATAATGCACAAAATGCGAAAATTGAATTCTTCTATTGATATTATTCCACTGCAGGGAGTAAGTAATGAAGATATGACGTCGCCAATGGAAAAAAGTCAATTAGACGAGCAACAAATGCGTATACAACGCGATCCATTAATTATTTCGCGTGTGCAAATGGTAAGGCCAACCAAACAATCTAACCTTCAATTGTCGTAATCGTCAATCGGTTTCATATGAATGAATGATATGTTAATTAATTGATTATTATTATTATTATGATTATTCAATAACACTTTTTTTTCATTTTTTGTTTCAGTACTTATATGACAATGAAGATAAAGTATATATTGATGTAAATGAAATGGCTGATAGTTTACAGAAAAAATATCGCGATTATCGTACGAAGAAGCGTGGTCCTTTCAGAGCTTTGGTACGCCGAGCATATGATGAAATTACCGAAAGCTTTTCAAAAAAGTCTGATTCGCTATCACGCCAGGATGATTACGATGATGATGTTGAGATTGAGGTAATTTTTATTAGGTGTTTTTTTTTTTCTGTTTCATACAAAATAAGATCACTCCATGCACTTTAATTCCTCGAGCCATTCATTCAATCAACCAGTTTATTCGTTAATTTGCAGTCAGACACACCAGGAACAGATACATTAAATAAAGAACTTCTGAAAATGTATAAAAAAACGGCAGATGAGCAGAATGGAAATTCGAGTGATAAGGAGCTTATTGATATTAGCAGTGATGATGAATCAGGGAAGATTGAAGATATTGCACCTGAAAAAAGTCTTCCATCCATTGTTATGAGTGGAAATTCATCAAAGCCCGTACAAAAGAGTTCTCACTCGTGTTTGATGTCAAAATTATCGAGAAATGACGCGCCAATGAAGAATGATGAGGCAAATCCAAAAGTAAGACGTTTGATTTTATATTCATAATATAATATAGATTTTTATAATTAATCTTGAACCATTTTAGGCTGCTGATTTTCCGCAGGCAAAAATATCTGCTGTGGAAAAATGCAGAAAGAGACCAAGAGAAAAAACGAGTGATGAAAGTCCATCGGGGATTCAAAAGAAAAAGAAAGAGAGTCCGAAAAGTGTGGAAGTGAAGATAAAGTTCTCTGATATCGGTGGTAATACTAAAGTGTTGGAAAATGTCTGTAGATTGTTAGTTCATATGAAACATCCAGAGATATTCAAACAGTTAGGGATTTCTCCACCAAGAGGATTTTTACTTCACGGTCCACCTGGATGTGGAAAATCACTAATGGCACACGCAATTGCTGGTGAATTAGATGTACCGCTTATAAAAGTAGCAGCACCAGAACTTATCGGAGGTGTTTCTGGTGAAAGTGAATCTCGCATTAGAGAATTGTTCGATAAAGCTGTTGCAACAGCACCTTGTGTATTGTTTTTGGATGAAATTGACGCAATGGCACCACACAGAGCAACAGCACAAAAAGAAATGGAAAGACGAATGGTTGCCCAGTTGTTATCGTGTCTTGATGATTTGAGTTTCAAAGAAAATGGTGAAAAAGTATTAGTATTAGGTGCAACGAATAGACCAGATTCAATGGATCCAGCATTGAGACGAGCTGGACGCTTTGATAGAGAAGTATCATTGGGTATACCTGATAAAGAGTCACGTAAACGTATTTTAGAAGTACATGCCGCAAAATTATCACTCGCTCAGGATGTTGATTTATCAAAAATTGCTGCTCTAAGTCCAGGATTCGTTGGTGCGGATTTGGTAGCATTGCTTACGGAAGCAGCCATTGCAGCTGTTGATAGAGTATTCAAATCACTTCAAACTAACAAAAAACCACAGCAAGAAGATGCTGATAAACCAGAGACGCCAGAGAAACTCGAGAAGGTAACACAAAGCGATGGGGAAAGTACTGAAACGAAAATTTCTGATATGGAGACTGCGCCCGATAAAGAAAGTGAAACTGATTCTGGCACGTCAAAAGAAAATGTGTCATCTACTGTAGTAAATAATCTCATTTTGAGTGGCACATCACAGGACATGACCACTTCTACTGAAACACAAATGTCTAGTGTGAGTGATCCAGCTACGATTAATCTTACTCCTAGCGATAATAACGCTGATGTCAAACCAAATGCTGATGAAACATCCATTTCACCTGTCGCTCCTGAAGATTTGACGAATCTATTGAAACTATTACATGATAAGGTTCCACTACCCCCAGAAAGTTTGGCCGAATTACGGATCGAAAATGTTGATTTCGATGTTGCTTTTCGTGTTGTTCAGCCATCATCAAAACGTGAAGGCTTTGCTACTGTACCTGATGTAACATGGGAGAATATTGGTTCTCTTCAAGAGATAAGAGAAGAATTACAAATGGCGATATTAGCACCTGTTAAACATTCCGAAAATTTTGCGGCTTTTGGTTTAACAACACCAACTGGAGTGTTGTTGTGTGGTCCACCAGGATGTGGAAAAACATTATTAGCAAAAGCCATAGCTAATGAAGCCGAAATAAACTTCATTTCTGTGAAAGGTCCTGAATTATTGAATATGTATGTGGGTGAAAGTGAAAAAGCTGTTAGGCAATGCTTTGTTAGGGCCAGAAATTCGGCACCATGTGTTATATTCTTTGATGAACTTGACGCATTGTGTCCAAAACGTACAGAAGGTGATAATTCATCGACATCTCGAGTTGTCAATCAAGTTTTAACAGAAATGGATGGTATTGAGGGACGAAAAGGAGTTTATTTGATGGCTGCAACCAATCGACCTGACATCATCGATCCAGCGGTATTAAGACCGGGTCGATTTGATAAAATACTGTATGTTGGTCTTCCAACATCACTTGATAGACTCGACATTTTGAAAGCATTGACAAAGGTACGCCCATAATTTTCGTTTTTTGTGTAATTTTAATTCTATGTGATGCTTCGCTAATCCGTCTTAAATTATTATTTTTTCACCTTTTTAGAATGGAACGAGGCCGAAATTCGCAGCCGATGTGGACTTTGAAGCTGTGGCGAAGAGCAATAAATGCAATGGATACACTGGTGCAGATTTAGCAGCTTTGGTCCGTGAATCAGGTATAGAGGCATTGAAAGAGTCTATGGCGAATGCATCCGGACTCACAGAAGTGTATATGCGGCATATTAACAGTGCTTTCGATAAAATTCGACCATCAGTTCATGAAAAGGTAACTGAATAAATTCAATATTCATTTTTTTCCAAAAGGGTAGACTTTTGAATTTGAATTTTATCAATTTCAGGATGTAAAGCATTATGAAAAGTTGAAGAAACTTTATAGCAACATTAAAAATCCGATTGTTGAAGAGACGCCAATGGAAACTCCAATCGATACACCAATGATCGAAGCAACGCCAATGAATGATGCGACAGCAATTAATGACGTTACACCAACGAATTCTCTCAACGATGCGACACTGGAAGCTATGGAAACGTGAAAATTACGATTCTGTGATACGAATAGACAGTACACATCGTTTATTTTTTCTTTATGACAATTATCGATATTTACTTTCATCTGACAGAATATTTATCGTACATTCTGCTTATTCATTACTTTTTTTACAAAAACAAGAAAATGAAAAAAAAAAAAAAAAAAAGAAAGATATTTCGGGAAACTGAAATAATATCACGATATTGTGTGCGAATAAAAAGTATATTTAGCATGCTCACAATGTTAAACACTGTAGTGTCAAGTGGAAAAGAAAAAAAACAAAACTTAAAAAAACAAAAATGTGTATTTTTATGGTGCCGAAACAATTTGTTGCAATTTATTCAACTTTAATGGCAATAATTTCGCAAGATCTTTGCATACATTTAATTCTATCTTCATGAATTCCGCCGCGTCAGCATGTCTCTCACAATATTCGACGAAAAAACTATAAGCATCAATACTATTCTTAATATTATCTATTTGTGCTTTCCTATCTGGTGTTATTAATTTATTATACAGTGTTCCGAGGTGAAAATATGCTAAGAGTGCAGGTCGCACCATTTCATCGGAAAATTCACGTACAGCTGGCGCTGATTCATTGGGTTTCAGTGAATCCAAAAAACTATGATAATATTTAATTGACGATCCACTCATTTGATTGATTTTCGTTAGAGCATGTGGTGTCGGTCGTTCGTCTGTCGCACGCAATTTATCCAATTTAATTTCCAATATAGCTGAAAATGTTTCAGCAAGTTCGATCCAAATTTGTCGACATTCCGATTGATAATAGCGTGGATTTAATTCACCAATAACCTTTTCAAGAATATCGATCCTACGTTTGTGCATTTTAGCTTGACGATCTTCATTATCTTCGAAGAATGATAAATATTTATAAGCCTGTGACATATCCTGAACAATATGAACATAGTCTGATGCGTGAGTTTCCAATGCATAATATTTTTTCGCTTCATCCAGCCATTTTTGTACATTGAGAAATACTTGTCTTGCATCATTGAAATCCAATAGATATTGATCCGTTATTTGTTCGGCAATTGGTTTTATTTCATCTTCTAACTTCTCAAATAACATAAGATTGTCATCGAACTGTTCAGTATCGCTGTCACTTACAATTAATGGTTTTTCGTTATCAATATTGTCTGTAAGTTCAATAAGTCGATCACGCGACATACTCAGAAGTAATATTCCGTATTTTGCCCAACACCGCGCAACGTCAGAATTCCTATGACGGAATTGTTCCCACTTGGCAGCTTTCACTTCATCATTCTCATTATTATCATCATTGAGAGAATTTTCATACAACTTTAAAATATGCGATGAGGCTGCCAAATGATGTCGTGCTTGAGTAAAATTTTTCCTCTCCATAAATAATTGTGATAACGTTGCCGCATTCAATGCCCAATCAATGTAATCCAAATCCCCGGACTCTAATTGTCTTTCCAGTGTCATATGACAATAAAGTGCTGCTTTCTGATGATTTTTCGAAGTACCATGTATTTGGGCAATATAATATAACGTCAGTGTGTGTAATTTTTCTAGAACATGTTTCGGACTTGGTTCTTCACTGTTTGTGATACCAAACAATTCAGACATTCCAACCGGTTCTTGTATGGGTTCAATACTTCTATAATTTTTATACGCTAATTCACATTTCTCAACAAATGCCATAGCTTTTTCAAATTCGCTCCACTGAAACCATACAATACCCAGTTGATTTAATGCACTCAATGCAACTAATATACATTTGGGTTGTAATTCATTATTTTTTAACGTATCGATACAATGCATCAAATTTTCTTCAGCCTCCTGTAATTCCTCATTATCGATCAGTATGATGCCAATATTCAACAATACAACGGCCAACATTGATGTTGAATTTATATCACTTTCATGACAATTATTCGTAACATTCTCCAGTTTTATTTTCATTTCTTTCAATATACTGATTGCTTCATTTTTAATTTCGCAATCTGGACCCTCAGGTCGATCTTCACGCGGCTCATCCAACATTTTCCTAACCTTCAAATATTTCTTCCTCAGATCCTCTAGAAGTTCATTACAGACCGCCATATTTCCAGAGTTTATTTCAGTCTCTGACATATTAGAATTGAATTTGCCTCTGTGAATGAATTCAAATTATTTCTCTCGCTTGGATCAAATATAATATAAAAAAAATATTTCCACTTTATATCAACACTCAAGTGCCCAACTGAGTCACAATCTTCCTTCATAGAAAATATCAAATGAAGAGAGGGACCGGCTCAATAGGAGAGAGATAGTTGTCGCCTGCGTACTTTATGAAACAAGGCAATTATAAAATCTATATAATAAATTTCGTACTTTAATGAAGCACGCGTACATCACTAACATAATGCATAATCAAAATGTACTGAAACAAATTTCAAACAACGCCAATATTATTGTTAGCTTGTATGACCGCCGGTGATTCCAGATTTTCATCTTCATCTCTACACAATCGAAATATTCAAATTAATGTAGTGAAATAGATATTTCGTTATATTCGAAATAATGAGGGTGAAACTAGACCAAGCAACGTTGGCATTGTTTTGAACATCCATAATTTCAATGTGCAGTCCAAAAACTAAAACAGCTCAAACAACAATTGAAAATTATATCATATAGTCAAACAAATGCGAAACAGAGCTTGATGTCGGCAAGACGCTGGTATACCCAGCTGTGAACAATGAACGCATAATATCACTCCATAAATATTATCAATTCTACATAGGAAAACTACATTACCGGCCATTGTCGATAAGTCGAATAATAATTAATTATTTTCTGTCCATTATAGAAACAAGAACGTTTCAGCTAATACATTACCCCGTTTTATTTCTGTTGATTGAAGATTTTTGTTTTGCAAATTCAAAATTTATCTGTTTGTTATCTTTGTCATATTGTGGACTTTATAAATTTTTCTAGATAAGGGATTGTACTGTGTGGAGATTCATATAAAATCCTCGATCATATGGTTGACATGCAGCTACCTTCATTCGGCTAAAAACTTTGATTCATAATATGTATAAATAATATATATTAATGACCAAATTGTTGGAGTAAAATGTGAATATAACCTCATCTACACATTTATATCATCATTTTCGAACAAATTGAATTGAATGTGCGATTTGAAATATCGCAATTGAAGTGTTCTGAGAATATATTTGGCGTTTTAATATCTAATTTCAATTCATATACAATAGTACACATAAAAATAAAGTCAAAATGTGTGCTAAAATGGCATTTCAACACCAAGCAGGCACTGCAATGGAGTGCCTGAGTGTAAGTACACTTATTTACATCAATTACTCATCGTCTCACAACTTCCCAATAATACAAATAATGCATCTTCCATAATTGTGATTCGGATGAAGAATTATCATAACATATCACCAACACAATCATAACATGTCATAGTCTATGGTATATTTTTAGGATATATTGATGTTACCTTGATTGAAATTTATATATAAAATATTACAGATACCTATAACGTTACACAAAGAAACTGAGATTATAGCCAATGGAGAGGAAGTGATGAAGTGTGGCTTCAAAATTGGTGGCGGAATAGATCAGGACTTTCGGAAGAGTCCGCAGGGCTACACCGATAATGTACAAATTTGTTTCTAATTACATTTCTCAATTTCTATAATAGATTCGGAGAGGAACGATTTGATACAGTTTTATTTGAATTTATTTTTAGGGTATATACGTAACAGAAGTGCATGAAGGTTCCCCAGCTGCTAAGAGTGGATTGAGAATGCACGACAAAATCTTGCAGTGTAATGGCTATGATTTCACGATGGTAACACATAAAAAAGCTGTTGGTTACATTAGAAAACATCCAGTATTGAATTTATTAGTGGCACGAAAAGGGGTAACCAGTACCTAAAAGTTGTCTCTTGCTATATAATAGCGCGGAATTTTGTATTCTTTCATTTTCTTCCATATCTCTTTTTATTTTCTTCTAATTCGTCATATAAGAAATACTTAACTCCCATTAAATGTACAGATCCAAGTGACTTACGTTACCAAATGATAACTTCCCGTTAGCTGAGTAAAATAATCAATTGAAAGTACTAAACAGGATTTAATCAGGATTGTTTGTGTGACTATTTACTCACTCCATTCCACAAGATGAGTTGAATCAACTTATTTCAGGTATACCAGCTAGTTTTTTTTGTTGTTAGCATTTTTCTTTATGATAAGTATCGAATTACATAATACACATTGCCAAACGAAAGAAAAAGAACGAACAAACGAAAACAAGAAGGAAATGCAACTCGAAGGTGATTGATACGGATTCCTAATGAATCGCAACAATCGTTTTGTCAACACAACCAAATGTTAATCATAAGAAAATTCTGAAAATTCTCAAGTAAATGTCGTAATCAGTCTACTTCCATATTTTTTTCATGACTTTGATTATTATTCTATTTTCAATTAATATACTCCAATTTGTTCTACTGCATTGACGAAGTCTCCTGTGCTAATTATAACATTAACAGAAAGCCACATGAATAAAGGCTGATTTGTATATGTATAATGAATAAGAATTTTCAATTAATGACGTATGTATGCAGCTCATTTATGAGGAATGAGTGAAATAAGGAGAGAGAGAGTGAGAGAGTAATTATACACTCACCTCATATATAAATTGTTCGTCATTTATTAACTAATTTTGAAATATACCTACAGTTAATTATAAAACTTGTACTATTAACTTGTGTTCATTAACGTGATATCTACTGTCGTGAATCCTGATAAGTGATAACGCACACCAGATTATTTATTTCTTTGAATTTGTTAATGTCCAAAATATCACCTTTGAAATATATAAAATTATAATTGCCGCGTATTTTGACATGATTTTTTCTCATACGTTTTTTTCACTGACGAATGACACCATTCCAGATAAAGTCAACATATAGAAAAGTTAATTGCAATATGTTGATAATATGTTACAATAATAACTTTTTACTTATATAAAATCTTTGAAAACTTTATTATTTAGACTTCTTCCCGAAGCATTCATCAAATAAAAGTTCAAAGCATTAGTTTCTCTATTTGATTTACGTTTCATTTTATTGTTTTTTCTTTTCATTCGCTTTTTATTCCTCATTCCGATGAGTCATTACATAAAACCGAGCAAACGAAGATTCTAAAGGAAAGTTTTACCTGTTAGAAAAAAAAAAACGATTAATTAATATAAATGGAAAAATCTGCTATCATATTAATTCTGAAATAGAAAAAAGTATATCTGTTAAATTATTTAACTACGCAGCATACTTCCAGTATTCGCAATGCAATGACAAAGATAAATCAAACGCTCAAATAAAATCCCATCGAGTTTTACGTGAGATTGAAAAAAGATCAAAATGAAATTATTCATAATATAGAATAAAAAATTACATTTGAATAGAACGATGAATAGGATACGACCAGCGAAGAATATTGCTCGGTGCAAATTGCCTGTAGCGATAATCAACTGTTATCATACATGTGTAATCAAAGTATTTCAGAATATAAGTGTTGTGCACAAACATTCCATATTAAAACATATGTTTCACATAAAGATAAAATTTCATCATAGGGTCCAACATTTTCCATTATCTTTACGCCAAAAAAAAAAAAAAAAACAAAAGAAAAAAACAGTTGGAAGAATCGCATATGCATCCATTTCACGATTCAGCCATTTCTATACTGTCTTCTTCATCGTCCCATTCATCGGCTAAACGTTGTGATCCTTTTTCCTTATCATTCGCATTTTCCTCCTGATCGTCATCGCGCTCGAGATGTTCTTCTTCAATTATCATCATTGATTCTCGTGACTCTACATTATCGTTACTGCCCTGAGTATGTTCTTCATCATACTCAACTATTTCAGTTTCTTCCTCAACATATTGAATAATTTCCTCAACCTGCTCATTAGCAGTACCATCATGTGAATTACTCACTGCTCCTTGATCGGATTCCTCTTCCAATACTTCTTCCTCAACTTCTTCAACTACTTCTTCAACAATTTCTTCGCTTTCTTGTGTAACTTCTTCATGATAAGCCTCATATGTTTGACGATTTGGTTGCTCTTCATTGCCGTGTATGTAAACAATCATTCCCTCATCAGTTCCTTGCATTACCAATTGTTCGTTGCTCGATATTTCAAGTTGCTGTGGTTGAGGCTGTTGATTCGGTTCTACATTATCCTGCTGTTGATGATGATGATAACTATCATTATCAATTAGCATTATCATCTGTTGACCCTCAATATTATGTCCGTTGTAAGTTGTATTTTGGGCGATGTTACTTATATCCATTTCACTCACAATATAATTCGAATCGCCAGAATGGATCTCTTCTTGATCAGGAATAATTGTATCACCAACACTGAGAGATGCAGCAATACCACTGGCAACATGACTAAGAGCTTCCGCCTCCGACGAAGGTTCCAGTGGTATCGATAAAATCGGTGGTTCAGGCTCCCGCAGATCTTTGTGCGCACAATCCATATGAACTTGTAAATTGGTTGATCGTACGAATACTTTGTGACAATGAGGACAGCGATAACCTTTTTCTTTTCCATTAACTGATGATCCATGACCAGTGTTCATCTCATGGCTGGCCAAATCCGTAACGTCTTTAAACGTCAAACCGCATTGCACACAATGCACTTCGTTAGCTGATATTGAATGTGAACGTGATGATATTGGACGATGGTCATGATTGATCTGATGGCGTACAAGAAGGGTTTCAGATAGCGCAACATAATTGCACGCGTGGCATTTAGGGAAAGACATACTTTTCGGCGGTGGAACATTATGTTTAGTGTATAAGTGATACATGAGAATATTGCGCTTTGTGGCTTTATAACCACAATGTTCACAAACACGGGGATCAAATTTTTCGTCATGTACATCTTGCATGTGTCGTCGATACATGTAGTAATTCAGATATTCCTCATCTAAATCGCATTTGTTACATTTCCATGGCCCAGTTTCACCACCATCTGCTGAAGTATTGGTTTCTTTCTTACTCTCCTCTTCCGTATTATTACCTGACATCAAGTGATCCGATTTCAAAACAACATAAGATACTTTGGTTTTTCCTGACGTATGCTCCGAAGATTTCGTCTCTTTTTGCATTATTTTCAATCGTATATTCTTATTATTCTTAACCAAATGCGGATATTTTTTCAACACTTCACGAATTATTTTCGCATGATTGTTAATTGATTCAGTGGAATTTCGCGCGGATGCATTTTTCGTCTTTTCTACATTCTCTTTTTCTTCAAGCTCAAAACGAACGCGCTTAGATGGCGAGGGTTGAACCTCTTGAGGTCGTAAGATAGATTTTGGACCGGTCCAATCATCATCAGAATTGTCCCATTGTTTATTATTGCTGTCGTGTGCGTCATCATCTTCATCGTCAGTTGCGTAATTACGTGTTGGACCGTCAACACCCGATGAAGAATTGTCTACAAAACGATCACCACTGCCGCCACTCTGCCCAGTTGAGTGTCCAGTAGCTTGTACGATTGGTTTCGTATTGTATGTAATGTCATCAAAAGAGGAAAATACACCAAGTGCAATATCTTCCACTTCTGGTAAATCAAATCGCGATGGACCAGATGTAACATTCGTTTGTCGATGTCCGTAATATGATCCCAAATCCGAATTCATCGGCGATGGATAGTTATCCAATTTCCTCCTCCAAATTGGTAGTCTGTAAAAATATATTTCATAAGTATTTTGACACATTTCCATACTATTTGAACATAGTGAAATTTTAATTCCTCACTTTCTGCCAGGCAACGGCGTAGTCGGCATCGATTGATTTGGCGATGATTTCTTTACCGGACTCGTGGATTTGGTCATTGCCATTGATTTATCATTGCTTGAAGTGGGTGTGCTTTGAATATTATTTGAGTTAAATTGTGCATCTAGTAATTTTGTTAAAACGGCCATATTCATTTTCTGTGCCGTACGATAAAGAGCATTTTGCTCGGAAGTCCAATAATCTAATTGTCCAGTGTACATAAAACTGGAGAAAAAAGAACAATTTAATTATCAAATCAAAACGAAACTATTTGTATATATGTGTTATTTTGAACAATTTTATGGACAAACCTTATTATGGATTTAACGCACTCATAAGGCATATCGGTGGGCATAATAAGAACCCCATTGAAGTTTTCATCTTTTTCTTTTTGCTTGCGCTCCAACTGTGTGAAGTAATCTGTACATGTAGTAATGACCAATCGATGAGCCTGTAAAATAATAACAGATCGTTATGGACTTGTGGAAATCCGTTTCCATTCCACGATTCGTAAATGTGATCATTCATGATACTCACTTGAACAGTGATATCACTGGTTGGAAATTTGATAGTTAGGTCAAGAAGTTCTTCGTCAGCATAGAGTTGTTGCAGTCTTTGGAGAAAGAAAGTTCCCCAATTATCGACTTTCACTTGCTTCAATCCAGGTGCTGAATGTTGTTTAGATTGGCTCGTTATTGACTGCATTGTTGATGATCTGCAATGAACAAAATACCACAATACATCAAAATCGCTTATCGCACATACAGTACATGTAAATAATCATATTAAATTGATGTGAATTGATTAAGCAGTGTAATGAGTAAACAGATAATGTAATATTGTTACCAATTGAATAATTATTACGTGTTGGAAGTCATGGCTATATCTAATTCATAGTTAAACTAATACTTTAACCTAACTTGTAAGAAACTCGAATGAAAAAAAAAATATGAAATTAACTGAAATGGAGTCGAAAGTGAATTAGGCCACGTAATGCGTTACATGAAATTCCACATTGAAAATTTCCCTCCAAGGTACAAACGCGCAATGAAACGTAATAATTATTACATTTACAACTTGAGCCGGGTATAGAAATCAAATTCGATTTATTTCTCGATGGCCAAGCGTACCTTTTTTCCACTAAATTCTCTTACAATTCTCGGGCTAGCTCCATCTCTCACAAAAGCTCTCAGTTCTCTCAGTAGACGACGAATATATTAAGCAATACCAATGTGTGATGTATCTCACAGATGGAGTTGAGGGCGGAACGAATGGTGTTCTCGTTCCGTAAAACATCCGGATTCATTCGCAGTATTCAACCAATCAGCATCTGTGTGTATTTTTTTTCGTTCCTTACCTGCGTACGGAGCGTGATGGTAAAGAAGAACTCGTGGTAATATCGATTCGTCCCCATATGGAAATCAAAATCTATTCTATGAAATAATGATAGAACAGTTGATTGAAGATTTTTTTCGATTAATTCGTTTCCATATTTATTATTTAGTACATCTGGAAAATATCCATCGATGTGAACATTTTCGTATATATATATATATGTTCGGACACTATTTCTGAAATAAAAATTTTGGACATTGATAGTACTGTTATATCATCCTGAGATTTGTTGAATGCGCCAATATATGTACAGCAGAAAAACATAAATCATCTTCGACACTGTGTACGTTCCTGTACCCAGTATCTGTATGTACATCCTTAGCATACTTTAATGCCGGCCACAGACCAACATAATATACATGAACCCACGTTTGTGGGTGTTTACAAATTATATACATGCTCTATGCCTGTTATCCAAACGTAATCGCATCTGTGGCCGTGGCACATTATCTGTTATTTTCGGGTCTTCAATAACTCGAACATAACCTTCAATTTTTCTTCTTTTCCTGTAAGAGTTTATTGTTCATTTTTTATTCAATATTGCATCATCAATTGGAAGTATTGCATTTGCATGATAATTGCACACTGAGATTGTTTTTATCGGTGTGTACGGACTCAAATAATTTATCCTGGTTTTGTACGTTTAACCTGAAAAAAAACAATTTAGCCAATTGGCTGTTTTAAATATGATAATAAAAATGATTATATTGTTGATTCTGATTGTTGCAATTTTTATTTTAATAATTATCATAAAAGCTCATTTCCATCAATACAAACTGTCGGGGAACTCATGTAATCGACTGATAATAATTTCCACTTACTAAGTTAACGAATATCAATTTGAATCTAATGAATTAGTTTAGGGTTTGGAGGGAAATGCTTCTGTAAAAAGTCTAAGCTAAAAAATGTATAAAATAAGATATTCTAGCTAATTGTCTGGCCGGGATGAATTTTCGAACTGGGTTCGTTGAAAATAGGGAAAAATATTTTTTTTGAGTCATATATGGAGATTCTGCTTCTACCATTATCGAGAATTCTTTAATTGTTCACTTCCATATTTTAAGATAAGAATTCGTAGAGATTTTCATGCGAATGATCGATAATGACAAATTCGTAGAAAATAATACCTTCTGGACATGCTATAGTGGAGTTCCTTGAATAATTCTTCAATGTGAAAAAATGAAGATGAACTGGATGTCAAATAATCATTTTTGTTTTGCAGATTATCCAATTGATGAGTATAAAATGACAATGATGGATTTAAAGAAGCGCTATGAAAAATTTACAAAAAGGAAATCTGTCAAATATGCATTACCATTTATATTACTTTGCGTTGGTGGTTCATTTGGATTGAGAGAAATTCAAGATTTACGGTATCCAAAAATATGAATACTCCCGATAAATATGCCAAGTCTTAATGGATACACATTAGTATTGCATTTATCAACTTGTTTCTATATAGATATAAATACAGAGATACCGTGTCGTTCCGAGCAAAAGCAACTGAAAAAGGATTTGAACTAAATGATCTTAAGGAAATAACGCTAGAAGCACAATATGAGAAACTGAAAGAAGTAAAACAATACATAATAATTATTTAATTCACAACATTTTTGAAATACCGCATTTTATGTATCAGTATCTCATGTTTATCATTTTAATCTACTTGTTTTTTAGGAGGATCTTGACAACTGGGAAAATAAACGGATTGAAAGGCCTTATGAAGAATAAAGTAAATTATGAAACTACTTTTTAGGTACGTTGCTTGAATGGATTACAATGAATTTCTATTGTTAGCCGTCGATCTATCAATGTTTAATGTCATGATATAAAGAAAATTTGTATGCATATTACATGTGTGGAAAAATAATCCCATATATGACGTACTATCCTTTGGCAATTAAATTGACATTAATAATGATGATGGCCCCAAAGTATAAAACAATTACGAATTACTTTCATCATATCAGGCCATACACTATTTGAAAGTCACGCAATGAACATTTTACGTGAACAGTCGTTGATGATACTCAATCATCCATGCTCAAAGTGGGACAAATCGTTTATAACTTTTATCATTGAATTTATCTTCGTAGTACGATGAAATAATTTATAAAACCATCATATCTATATAAATGTGTGTATATATATATTAACAGATGTGATCGATGTTATTCAATATTATCACTTATTCTTATTCGTTGTCAAAAAACAGCTAACAAAACCCACTTGACCCGACGTCATATAATCAATTGGATAATGAATTTAATGAATAATCTGATTAATTAATCGCAACCAATATTATTAACATGTATATATTTTTTGATATGTGTAATTGCAACTGACAAGGCTATATGAAAGAGCAAGTAGTGTGTTACATATAGGTATATGCAGTGTCAAGTTGCGAAGGATTTTCCCCTGTTCAACTTCCGACATGATATATTGTGCTGATCACATCAATTGAATCGCATTTTGTGTAGGGGAACAAGGTGACGGATGCCATCACAAATGCTAGGATGATGTTAATCATTATCATCGTCATCATGATTATCAGCGTGAGACCGCTTAAATTCTGTCCATTTAATGCATTGCACACCACTATAGCAATATTGGGGCGAATAATTTCAAGGCTAAACATGAAAACGATCCATGGTTCGTGACCAATAGCAATTCAATATCATTATCAATAATGCGAAAAAAAATACATAAATAAAACGCAAATGTCCAAATAGTTACGTCTGACTTCTCGTGAATTGTCCACGGTTACGTTATAGAGTTCATGCTGGTCATACAATCTCCTATAATGTCTAAATATATACATATATCTATGTATATCTAATTCTTAACGTTCAGTTATATAAGATAGGATTCTGATTTGATGATATTCCATACATGACTGAAAATCCCAAATAGACACGAATGAGAGAACCGAAATGGATCATAATATCAGAGTAATTTGTTACGTCGGAAAAAAAAAATAAAAACTCATGAAATGATATCTTCTGTCGTTGGCGGTTTGTAACCTAGTGAGTGAGTTGGATGATGGGAGGAAAACGATCTGCATTATGTTTGTTTATTTTATCCGATGCGGAAAGAGAGAAAAAATAAAAAAGAAATATGAATCAGTCTGCGAGTGCATGCACTGTGTGCGTGTAGAGTATATGACTGTTTATCGTGCCAATTTAAGCATCCATGTAAAAGTGAGGGATAGCGAGCGGGATACAAAACAAGGCTACAAACAGTACACCATTGGGTGGTGGTGTATAGTAGATAAGGACGCATTTTTAACAGAATAACTACGGCACGCAACCATGATGATGGTTGTATTGGTACATATAGTGATCGGTGGTTCATATTTAATCATTTCATTATGTCATGGCAGCAATGGCTAGGAATCAAGGTTGCTGAAGTGTGCGGTGAGGGCAATGCTTTCGCTCTACGCTACATCGGTACATAAATGACGCTGGAAGGTAGGAGCTTCAGTCGCGCACATTGTGTTATCAGTGACAAGTTATCCAGCCGATTGCAACCGTCGTTGCTTGGCTTATTTGTGAATTGACTACGATCCATCAACACAGCGATCTTTTTTCAAATCCGTAAAATTCACTGGTATCGTAGATAAGATATTGGTAAGTCGTTTGGTCTATCATTTTCCATACACTATTTTCAATTTATTTTTAATTTCAAATAGTTTATCATTATTTATTACGAAGTGGATCAAGTGTTGCGAAAAAATATTTAAAACGATATAGAGTATTACCAATTTGTCGATACCAACTAGAAAATAATGAATAAAATGAAGATAAAGAAAATAATGTCGATCATGTGTGTTCATTGTTTTTAGTTCTGTCCTTTGTTTTGTGATATTATTAGCGGGGTTTTTGCACAATTGTTTGGCCCAATCAACAATGCCTATTAATAGTTTTACTAAATAAGCGCTGAGTACTGGCAAATGCATTTTGTATCTGTATAAAAAAGATATGTACGAATATTGTATTTGTTTACAAGTCAATTACTCTAAAGTTAATGCAACAATTAATGATTTATCGGAGCCAAGTTTTCGTTGATGAGGGCATCGGCACAGACAAAATCGCTATGAGGTGAATGAACCTAATTAGCTTGGTTTGTGCACATATATTCATCAAAAAGTTACCTGCCACACTGCCAACTATTTTTGGTAAAACAGAATATACATTCGCACACGAAGAGTCATAAATGAATGGAAAATAACCGTGCACAGATAAATAGTAAAATGAGGCAGTGGCACAGCAAAGACAGAGCGTTGAAAATAAATAAAAACAAAAGCAATAAAAATGAATATCCTGATGGGCAGCAAATTTTTTTATCGTCAGCGTTTAATTTTGCAATATTTTTGTTCTGTATTCATGCATGAAATATCCATGTTTATCTTCATAACTACATGTTGAGTAGAACACGTCGCATTACTTCCCTGACCTTAGGCAATACAAATTATATACTAGGCACTCTGTGTATCCAATGCATGTGCGAAGAAAAGGAAGAGAAAATAAAAGGCATATATGTCTCGGAGCGACTTAAACAGGTGCAATTGCGTATATGTGCGTATTTCAATGTCACGAATAGTGGAAGGCGATATATATAATAGTAGCAAGGAAAAACCATTTTATTTGCCTTGAAAGGATAGTGAATGAGATACGTTCACTATATCGCACGCAAAAATGTAAGCACTTGGATGATGTCACATAACGATATGTGAATAATTCAAATCTCATCCATGCATTGATGAAAGATAAAAGAATCGTATTGATAAATCATTCATATTAAAATACTTGCTCCGAATACAAAAATATATATCCAGTCAATTTAAATTCGAAAAATGGAATGAAGAGAATTCAGTGTAAAAACTGGTCAACAATTTTTATATCAAACACATTTTTTTTATTATGCTCTCTCTCTCTCTCTCTCTCTCTCTCTCTCTCAGTGTCAGTAAGTGCCAATGACATGAAAGAATAACGTCAATAAATGCCCTCGAGACAATATAATAAATATGATGAGTCAGGCAACAATTGTTTGAATGATTCAAAAAATTCCCAAAATTTTATCATTGCGCACTAATATCCATGCAGTTAGGCGTAGAACATAAAATGCTTTTCATGACGCATAAAGAGAAGTGCGAACGCAATTACGTATTGCTAACAGTCGCCTACATAGACCTCACGCTAATTCTAATAATTCATTGTATGGGCATAAAAAATTTGTTTACCACTATTTATTTATTATCATTCAAGCCAGAAAATGCAGCGGCGCTGTATTTAAATAAATATCTAGTCTCATGAAATATTCATTATTCATTATCTTTATATATATTTCATTTACGTTTTTTTTTTGTATTTACAAGAAATTAAAACATGCTCATACGCGTTCGAAGTTCAATCTCGTTCAAACCCATGATATATAAATATATATACACACCATTGTGCTGCTTTATATGTATATGTCAATGACCACGTGGACACAGATGATGCAGCAGCTTTTTGTTGAAGACAAGCCAGCTGAATAATAGTCCGAGCTCGGAAAAACTATTACAAATTACATAGGGAACGCGCATTAATCAGGGAAGACATACGATACAGTCAATGTTTGTTCATCGCTCTCAAACCTGTAACACTGCGCTGATTATCTTTTATCATCATTTCATATATTTTATTCCACAAATGTTCCAGATGATTGGTAGATAATCGAATATAACCGTTGAATATTGAAGGTATCTAGAAGCGCAACATCATGATGAATTGGAATTTTTAGGTCATGATGGACAAGTGTATGCGCTTGTGCACACCCAATATAGCTCTTCCATGATGAATTATCACACATTGACAAAAAAATTCTATATTTAACTTGACATTTAAATAAATCCACATGCTCTAAACGTATAATGTAACATACATTAATCGTTTACGACACCAATTTTCATACAACTTTTTCTTTTCCTTATGGTTTTTTCTTTAATTGTTTTTGAGATGTGCACATGAATTTGTAGTGGGGCAAGTGGTCCACCATATAAATATTTCCTAACGACGTGACGGAGAGACGGAGAGTCAGTAAAGAAAAATATATACGTGTGCAGCTAATTATTGTCAAGGGCGTTTCATTGCCAGCCAAATAATTCTCGATTGCACAGCGCATCATAAGCAATAAGAAAAATAGTCAAAAAGTTCGAATTTATTCTACAAAAATAAATATACCACATCGAATTATTCAATTTTATTCGCATATAAATAAATTTACATTTTAAATAAATCCAAAAGATAAAATGGGCTTCAGAATTCTGGTGAAAGTGTGTGAAGCAAGTTTTGTATCACACACAAGATCCAATCATAAGCAATTATGGATGGCCGCAGGGAGACATTTAAGTTGGTGAGTTCCATCCAATTAGCAAACAAATTATCTGTGTATAACAGGAGATTTGTCCACAAGAGAAAAAAAAATTTGCATCAATGTCTTTGACATATAAATGGAATATTAAAATATATTATTCCTCCATAAAAAAATTACCCACACAGAAAATCGAGACATCTACGAATGAATGTACAAGAATAAATTATTATCATACATGTCCGTCTGGTACTCAGGAATATTTGGTTCGCAATGAACATAACAGAGTCGAGACGATATTGCATTCAAATGTCTAATCTAGCAGCTATTACTATTGAGTTCCACTATCATCATCTACTTCAGCATGTTAGCACATATAATCAGTCCATTAAGGGCAATTTGACGTAATATACAGTAGAGACAATTTCCTATACATCAATGTAATCACTAAATATCAGCAGAATTAATCATGAATTATTCCTACATATATTTGTAAATGACTGATATGTGGCCTTCGACAATATCTCTTGTCTGACTTTGCACGTATCAATTTCATGATAGAATCGAATCAAGTATAACAGTATAAAGATAGAAAGATACTGTTTAGATTGAGCAATGATATATTCTCCAATCGAGGTAATTTTCTGATGGAAACCACAGGAATGTAAAAGTTAATTAATTGATTACGCACGAAATCTGAAAGGTGGACTTGCTCAATTATCAGTTGTATCACCAATATTTGTACTCATCGACGCAATTTTCAAAAAGGAATAAACATTAATTGACGTTGAAAGTTTGATATTGATTTTTTAGATACAGAAAAATAAAATGAAGTGAAATAATTTCCTGGATGATTTCTGTCACTCATGTCACAACATATAATTATTATGATTGTCTGAAGCAGAATGGAGAAGTATTTATAAACTTGTTGCTAATCGAATATATATAAAGATATATATGATGGAATATATGTGTATTTGAATATGTATAAAATTTATTCAAAATGATTTAGCGAGCCTAAAATATATGTCCTACATAAAATATTTACAATTTATATTATTTTTACTTTCTACACCTAATTTTCGTAATTGCTGCTATCTTCATTTACTTTCTAATCATTTGATGACGTACATCCTGATGAAGAATTCGCAATCATTTTTTTTTTTACAGTTAATTATCTGTCCGGTCACACACTCGTCTCTATCTAATATATAATGAATTTGACTGTCGTGAGAGAATTGTATGTCATGCCAGAAACATTTAATTGTTAATTATCTATTATAGAAGCACCTTTATTTTTTTTAATAGTCGTCATTTATTTGTCTTTGTAAACAAAACTATTGTTCGTGCTGTACAATATATTTTGTTCCCTTTCTACTCTTCCTTGTATCACGCAAAATACACATGTTCAGCAGCACATAAAATACGGCAGTATTTTTCCATTCGGCTACGAAAAAAGTGAAGAAAAAAAATTTACGCCTACATAGCGCCAGTAATTCAAGCCTATTTACATCCTCAATGCCATTACGATATTTATCTCGTTGACTGACGGCTGAAGAATTAATTTAAAAAATTTTATTTTCAAATGTTTGTAAATAATTTATCTCAAAAATATACTCGCATATTTAATTATATGAATTATATGAATTCATTTCAGCTCTACGATGTCGAGGACAATGCTGAAAGACTCGCCCAACGCGGCGTTAAATAAGACATTGTTAAACAAATATTTAGATCTACCACAGTCAGATAATGCAATTCAAGCAAAATACATTTGGATCGATGGAACAGGCGAAGGAATACGATCGAAAACCAGAACTCTTGACTTCGTACCAAAACATCCATCGGGTCAGTAGAAATATTCATATACTTTGGTACACAGTCTATTCTATTGAATATACAATAGTAATTCATGATAATCCAATTGTGTTCAATATATTATTATTACAGAGCTTCCAGAGTGGACATACGATGGTAGTTCAACATACCAAGCTGATGGTGCAAACAGTGATATTTATCTCTGTCCAGTTGCCATTTATCGTGATCCAATTCGTCGAGGAAATAATAAACTTGTCCTTTGTGAGACATTCAATAGCGATAAAACACCAACTGCTACAAATAAACGCTACAAAGCTAATCAAGCAATGGAAGCAGTGAAGGATCAGGAGCCATGGTTTGGAATTGAACAGGAGTATACATTTTTGGATTTTGATAATAGACCATTGGGCTGGCCAAAGAATGGATTTCCTGGCCCACAGGGTCCATATTATTGTGGTGTTGGTGCCGATAAAGTAATCGGCCGTGAAATTGTTGAGGCACATTATCGCGCGTGTATTTACGCGGGCGTTAAAATAGCTGGTACTAATGCTGAAGTAATGCCATCGCAATGGGAATTCCAAGTGGGCCCATGCGTTGGCATTAGCGGTGGCGATGACCTTTGGATAGCGCGATTCTTGCTACATCGTATTGCTGAAGAGTTTGGTGTTATCGTAACACTTGATCCCAAACCCGTTGATGGCTCATGGAATGGCGCTGGTGCTCACACCAATTTCTCAACAGTATCAATGCGTAGTAATAATGGTATTGTTGAAATTGAAAGAGCTATTGAAAAATTGAGTAAACATCATCAACGTCATATTCAAGCTTATGATCCACGTGGTGGCAAAGATAATGCACGTAGATTGACTGGAAAATGTGAAACGAGCAGCATTCATGATTTCAGTGCTGGCGTTGCAAATAGAAATGTTAGCATTCGCATTCCGCGTGGCGTTGCTGAAGATAAAAAGGGATATCTTGAAGATAGACGACCAAGCAGTAACTGCGATCCCTATTCAGTTTGTGAAGCTTTGGTTCGCACATGTGTTCTGAATGAATAGAAAATTTGAAAACAGAAAAGAGCAAAAATATATATATATATATTTTTAAATTTATGAGTTGGAGAAAAATTAAATGTGGATAATTTGTTCTGTAGAGAAATCTATACATGATGTGAGTGGCCATGTTTCATCTATAATGATATATATAAATTTTTATTTCTTATCCCTAAAGTTGAATAAGAAGAATGTCGATTGATTAATAGTTCGTACAACTCTTCGAAGTCTTGGCATAATATCGCGTACAAATTTTGTGGATTAGAGAGTATATTATAATTTTAAATGAAACTATGACTAAATATATATATACGTATATATATATATATATATTTATGAATATGTTCTGGCTAATAGATTGTGATGCATGCTTGTAATCTGCTGTTGGATGTTCGAAATGATGATGAATAATACCGAGGGTGCCGCGCACAAAAAAATGTTATGATGTATCCGTAATTTGAATGGAAAATAAGTTGAAAATGGAAAGAAAAAATGACCTTTTTTGGAATTTTTTGATAATATTAACTTTGGGTTATATATTCACGTAATTTCTTGACGCGATTTAATATCGGACTGTGAACGTTGCGCGTTAAGATCGCATATTTTAACGTGGTATTATTAAACGACTGTATACGTACTGTTTCATGTTATGCATATATGATTAAACTAATATAATCACTGCTGGATTCATATCACAAATCGAAATTGTCTGTGTACAATTTGTAGTGAAGAAAAATGGAAAACATCGAAGGAAAAGAAATTGACAACAAAAGAATGTTATTATTTTTGATTGACAGATGAATTTTATAGGAGTATTATTGAAAGTAAATTGTCAATTTCAATACATGTACGCATAAATCAAATATTGATCTTATCGTCTATAAAATCGTTTAATGAATTAATTTCCAATAATGAATTCCCAGAATAAAATCCATTCTTTCTGTTTCATTGTTTAACGTTTTGGCAGAAAATGCCGAAACATGATTTATCCAGATCAGTTTCAATCGAATATCAATTAAAGAAATGAAATCCACTTTTTGTTCTCAGGAACAGTCATTTGATTCCGCAATCGTGTCTATATCTAATCACAAGTGGTTCAACTTGTAACGTCAAAAAAATACATCAAAGCACATAAGCGTGATATCGTCGGTATCTATTCACTCACAAATACCTCCCAGATTATTGAATAGTGCTAGTCCTCCTAACGATTGAAATCACAAAAAATTCACAATCATTTTGGAGTTCTCCATCAAAATGGAATTGGTTTTTTTTTTCAAATCAATTGAAACCAAAAAAAAAATAAAAAAGAAAATGCTCCACTTGACATGAATGAGTGGTAAATGATAGAAAAAAAAAAAAATCAAACAAAATCACCTCCGCTTTATCCACATTTTCGATGATATTCTGGTGGCGCTGCACCATAGTCTTGAAGGCTATATAAGTCACTACTATTTTTATGGAGATATCTCAAAAAATCGTGAATGTGCGCCAGTAATAGTTGAATACTTCTCTCATCTAATGGTGTGTATGATAGCATGCTACCCAATTTCACTGCAATGTGAATAAATGAAATCATAATATTAATCATATATTCCATTTTAAGCAGATAAATTATGAAAATTCTCACCAAACAATCTTAACAAATGAATTGCACCATATATCTGACATGGTGTTGAATTTGGTTTTTCTGCCATAATTTCACTGTATTGTGGTCGTTCCCATCTGTATAATAATTGTGTACCTAGCATGACATTGAAATATTCACGTAGGCCTTTTGTCACTTCTAAAACTGCACTTTCTCTGTGTTAAAAAAATGAAAACAAAGATGAATCATATCGTTGTAATATTTGAAAATAATTAATTTAAAGTAGAAGATAAAAAAGTCATTACTTATTAGGTGTATTTGTTTTGCTTGATGTCTTAAATCTCACATAATCATCCAAAATTTGGTCAATCGTATGCCTGGCAGGCAAAATAACTAATTTTCGTTGTCGACTGATTGCATCCCAATCATCAACTAACCACGGTTTTAATTCGTCTGGAATTTTCACTTTTACCTCAACTTTTGTCAAAAATTGTTCCTCGGATTCGACTGATGGATCCATACGGCTATGTACATTTAATAATATTGTATAATTAAAATGACACTGTACATATTACTTCATTCAATTGTTTAAACCAAAACGCATCAAGACGATCGATATGCATCTCGTAATACCTGCGTTTTTTTCGTGGTGCATCTGATGACGAGTCATGAGATGAAGGTGTGACAGAACCACTGCTCGCTTTATTATTGCGACCAACAATTTTATCATTATTAGGTACAGGTGTACTTGCACGACTCTCTGATTCTTTCTCTTTCCCAGTCTCACTTTTACGACCCTGTGTTTTCAATACCGATGTTCCTTTTTTTCCTTTTTGCGATGACTGTTGTGCGGCGTGTGCACGTTGGACTTCCTTTTGTTTTTGAACATTCGTTTCGTTGTATTTCAGTACACGACTTTCGGGTACCCATTCGTCCCAACTAAAAATTATAAAAATAAAGGGTTCAAACCCCGATCAAATGCAGGTTATGATGATAAAGAGCAACCGGACACCATCGATCAATTCCAATCATCAACCATCTCTTACTTCTTATTCCAACCCGCGTAGTGTATCAAGTACTTTATTTGCTTTTCCTTCGTAATTGATGCTTTTAAACATTTTGCCTCGTAAATGAGCGGCCCATGAAAACACAGTACTTTTTCACCTGTAAACGTGATGAGTAATATTAAATATTGTATTACGTAAATTGTCATAAATTAATAATAGTATGTTAGCCGATTTTTTCATTATTACCTTCTTGAAATTTACACTTGAACGGCATCTGATAATGCTAAATTAGAAAAAAAGAAGAGCTTTTGTTTATCGAATCAACAATTGTTTGCTCTGTTTACTCCGGCAAAAAGAAGCGTACACAATATTATATATGTATATTTATATATGTGATAATATATATATATATATATAAGCATTCGTCCAACTTCACGTAGTTCATCATTGACCAACTTCATATGTGTCTGTCTGATACATGTACAACCAATTATGTTTACGATCAATATCATATGGAGTATGATTTTTATTATATTCAAGGCACAGCTCAATTGTTAAGGACCGATTGAGAATATATATAAAAAAGAAGTTTCATCACATTGATGAAATTTATTTTCGAAATTCTAATATGGATATGTAATATTAGATGTTCATGTATAATACGTTTGACTTTGGCGCCGAAGTATTTTGCAAAAATCGTTGTGATTGGTGGCGCTATCTATTTCTCAGACAAATAATTAATTAAGACAGATGACAGGGGAATCACTAGTCATAATAATTCGTTCAAAAATTTGTTTCAAGTACAACAATTCCAACAATAAAGGCTTTCAAATGCAAATATTTTAGGGCGAATATATATATATATATATATATACATTCTTTCTATATATTTGTGAATTTTTCAAATTAATGGGCAAAGTATGGGTCATGTATTTCCCGGCTGATTCCTATATAACCATCTGATGTTGCATTACCGATAGAACTTTGATTGATATAAATTGCAGCACTAATTAGTTCTGGAAATATCCCATGAACAGCGCCAAAAAAAAATGGCGGATTTCTATTGTTCATTGACATCAGTTTACGGTAATTTGCATTTTTTTTGTAATCATTGAGTGCAAATTTTGTGAATTATTTTCTTCCAGGATAATGACATGGAAAAATAAGAGACTGTGCCATGATCGTATTATAATTATATTCTACAATTGATCATCGTCGCGCATACATTCATCGTCATGTCAGCAAATTATTATTTTGTGATTGTCGGTAATGTAGATAATCCTCTTTTTGAGATAGAATTCAGTGGTTCAGCTAAAGATTCAAAGGTAATTATTTTAATACGATGCAATTATATTTTCATGAGGCCATTATGCAATGAAACATGTATAAATTATTTTATTTTACAGAAGGAAGATCATGCCCACTTGAGTCAATTCATTGCACATGCTGCACTTGACCTAGTTGATGAACATAAATGGAAAACAACAAATATGCATTTGAAAGTCATCGACAAATTTAATCAATGGTTTGTCAGCGCTTTTGTAACAGCAACACAAATAAAATTCCTCATGGTACATGATACCAAAAATGAGGATGGTATTAAGAATTTTTTCAATGAAATGTATGAAACATATATCAAGGTAAAAACAATTCTGTAAAGCTGACGGAAAATTACTGCACAGAAAAAAAATGATATACAACTTCAACTATATTTATTGATTTTTTGTTCTAGTATTCAATGAATCCATTCTATACCATCAACTCCCCAATAATTTCCGTCGGTTTCGAGAAGAAAGCACAAATCTATGGTCGGAAATATCTCACATCATAGAGATGAGACAGCAAACAATTGAACTTATAAATTAATATTCACATGTATATGATTTCTGTATCATAGATTGATGTATTATAGCATCGAATATATATTGGCATGTGGTTAATTTGAAAACAATCATGCAATATACATATTCAATGGTATAATTATGATTGGTAGAAAATTTTAATCGTCATGAATAAAAAATTGATAATTCATTTGTCCATTTACTGCAGGAGATATATCTATATTTCCTGACACGAATGACGCATGCGCCCTTCTAAAAAAAGAGTTGACTTTTGTTATCTTGTCCCGTGACAGAAGCCAAAACAATAATTGAAATCATTAAATCTCCTGTTCGAATATATATTGGTACATGATAATCAAATTCTATTAATAAATGCAACGTTTTGATATAAGCGGACAATGATATAATTAATATTAGTGTCCTTTTGCTTTTTCATAGCGCCACTATTGCCGGCTTCTGACCTTCAACTCCTTTTTAGAGGACAAGACTGTCATATACACTTCGACGAGAAGTGTACATAAAATTTTGTGTGCTCAAAAGATACACATTTATCAATAAACAATGTTGTCTGTTGACGATAGAAAGGTAAAACTGTATTACAAATAATTAATAAATTGACTTTATTCAATATTCATAATTTAATAACATAATTTTTCTGTTTGCTCCTCAAATATTTCTCACGGATAAAACACACAAAAATATCCACAGTAAGAAACTTGAAATATGACTGTGCATGGAAATTAACCTCTTATATATTATCGTTATCACGATACAAAAATAAGTTAAAAATAAAATAAAAATGATTTTACGTCAAGATTAACAATTGTTGACTTGATCACAAAGGTCATAAAACGATCGTGACTGTAAATCAAATAATTATGAAATGAATGGAATCTTTCATCTTGTTGTCACAAAATGACTTTTTCATCATCATATCATTTTGGCCTTGATGTCTTTACATGATTAGTTATATTAGTTGCAATTACTACGTCTCCTAATCATCACACATATATATTTGTATATATGTTTACAACTTTGCTATTTGGTTATGATTATGTAATGTTTCATTTCGTATTGGTATTTATTTATATTTGCCTGGATGTACTGATGATACTTTTTAAACATGTGTGAAACACACGTGTGTACACGTGTCATGTTTAAACTGAACCAGGAATCTATTTTTAAGCTAAAGAATTACAATGGGAAAATAAACTTCTATGAATGGTTTATTATTATGACTTATAGCGTGTGCAGCTGCGCCTATTGAAAATTGTTGAAATGTTCCCCCCAATATATTTTCTTTATACGTGAGATTTAAAGTTGTTCTGGGCGATTGGCCTCTGCTCATACTGATAGCGTTGTAGCGATAACAGCTGCACCCACAGAAGTATTCATGTGTTTTAACTGAGGTATCCCATCACAAATAACATCTGCAGTGTCTCATAACATTTTAAACCATACAGAAGTTTGGTTGTTCCCCTTATAATTTCGTCTTTGAATTCATCTTCAATTGGAGACTATCTAAATTTTATTCATGGATTATTTATTGCGGGTGAGTTGAGAAGTAAACAAAAGAAAATAATTAGATGTGTGGAAGATCTATAATTACTGCTACAATCTAAATTGTGTGTCATTATTTCAAAACGTTTGAAGACAGTTAATGAAAAATGTCTTTTCTATATCTTACAATTCTTGTGTCATAGAGTATAAGCGATGCGCAGTTATCGTTGTAATATTCCAGTGGCCTTGGCTAGTAATATCACAGCAATGATGAGTAATGACAGTCCTCTGTATAAATGGGACTATCTATTCAGCTGATTCTCGTAGTCTCTGACAACGTGACAGTTATAACTACCTCGGGACTCATTTTGAATATTTCCTAGTTTAGTTTTCATTTTGAGTATAATTCCTTGTGTGTACCTTATCATTTCAGTCGCGTGGCCACGCACGTCAGCCATCTGACACTCAAGCATTCCGGGAAAGAACAAAACGTGATGCTGAAATCGAAATGCAATTCGAATTGGATAGACTTGAAGCTACGGCTCCACCACATTTACGTGATCGATTCAATCTTGAATTCAATGGATTTACTAAATTATTCCAAAGATTTCTTCAAGATCAAGGCCCATCGGTTGTATGGGAACAAATTGAAAAATTACCACCAGACGCAGTGAGTGAAATCCTTTATTCAATTGATGAATATTCTTTTTCTGTTTTATTTTTTTTCTAATATGAATGAATGATGAAAATTGTGAAATATTTTCTTTTCTTAGATACGCGACTATGATTCCCTGTTGGAGCCAAGTTACGAGGAAATTCGTAGCATGCTGAATAAATTGATAGTGGTGAAGTTGAATGGAGGTTTGGGAACAAGTATGGGATGTCACGGTCCAAAGTCCTCTATTACAGTTCGTAATGACCTTACATTTTTGGATCTTACAGTACAGCAGATTGAAGTAATTATTGCTCCGCTACTTATAATTGCTATGGAATTACTTAAAAGAACATTTTATCAATGCAAATACCAATTTTAGCATTTAAACAAGGCGTACAATGTTAGTGTGCCATTAGTATTGATGAACTCTTTCAATACTGACGATGATACACAACGAATTATTAGGAAATATAAAGGGATAAATGTGGTCGTAAGAACATTCAATCAAAGTTGTTTTCCACGTATTAATCGCGAGTCTTTGCTGCCTGTAGCAAAAAATTGCGATGTCGACGAAGATATCGAGGCGTAAGATGAATGTTTTATCTTAAAGAATTCCTCATGGATCATTGATGATTAGTTGGATATATTTTTTTTAATGCTATATTGCAGATGGTATCCACCAGGTCACGGTGACTTTTATCGTAGTTTTCAACGATCCGGATTGTTGGGAGAGTTTTTGAAAGAGGTATGCAGGAATAAACACCCAACAAAAAAGAGGGCAAAAAAATGATTCATTTATAACGATACATATCTTTACATGGACTTTCATTTTAGGGCCGTGAATACTGCTTTATCTCCAATATTGATAATTTAGGAGCAACAGTAGATAATAAAATTTTAAAACTGCTTTTTGAGCCAACTGGTGGAGTTTCTCATGAATTTATCATGGAAGTTACAGATAAAACCAAAGCTGATGTTAAAGTATGTTAATAGCTTGGTGATTAATATTGGAAAAAAAGTTTATCAATACAATATGGTAATAATACATTAAATATGTTATTAGGGTGGTACTTTGATTCAGTACGAAGGTAAATTACGTCTGCTAGAAATAGCACAGGTACCGAAAGAACGTGTGGACGAATTTAAATCTGTGAAAACGTTCAAATTTTTCAATACTAACAATTTATGGGCCAAACTGAGCGGTAAGAGTCTCTATCACAATTCTCCAGCAGCCTTTGCGAACATAATACTTTACCTCATTCGTGTTTGTTCATTTATTTTCTTTATACCTCAAACAGCTATCCAACGTATTTTGACTGAAGAAACACTCGATATGGAAATTATTGTAAATCCTAAAGTTTCACCTAGTGGAATAAACATTATACAATTGGAAACGGCTGTTGGTGCGGCCATGAAATCGTTTGAAAGGAGTATAGGTATATATTCATTTATTTATTCCCATTTGTTTAAATGTGTTTACTGATATCATAATTTATTGTTGAATTCTTGATAGGTATTCATGTGCCACGTAGTCGATTTTTGCCAGTGAAGAAAACCTCGGATTTGTTGCTTGTTAAAAGTAATTTATATGATCTCCGGAACGGTTCATTACTGATGAGTTCAAGAAGAATGTTTCCGGTAACACCACTTATAAAATTGGGTGATAATCATTTCTCTAAGGTGAGCTGGAAAAATATTGATTTTATAGTCCCAATTTTTAATATTTCATTACAAATTATTATTAAAACTTTGATTACTTTTACAGGTTGAGGAATTTTTGCGTAGATTTGCCAATATCCCAGATCTATTGGAACTCGATCATTTAACTGTATCTGGCGATGTAACATTTGGTCGTGATGTTTCGCTCAGGGGAACAGTTATTATAATTGCAAATCATGGCGATCGTATCGATTTACCATCGGGAACACTTTTAGAAAATAAAATAGTATCAGGCAATCTTCGTATCTTAGATCATTGAGAATTAAATATATATATATATATATATTTGTGGAATCTGTGTATCCAAAAATTAATCAGGGAATATTTTTTTTTCAATCAGATAGTGCGTGTCAGTTTTATAGTGTGAGTCTGCTATGCGATTTCGTAGGCTGATTCCGGTAATAAGAATCCTCTTGAACGATCTTTTATAGTTGTGTGAAATGATATTATGATTACCTTGTACATTGATCATCGGAAGAAAAAAGGATAACAGAATATTTAGTACAAGATCTCAAGTGCATTGTGGGATGGAATGTTTATATCATGTTGTAATGAATAAAAAAGAAAGACTATGTATTTCCTTCCAACTTGCCAAAGTAATTCGTTATTTATTCGCGAATACATCAGCTGTACAAGATATAGTCGAGAGATAGTTCTCCATTTTCCACCTTCCCTTTTTTATCTAACAACTGTAATGAACTTTCTTTTCTTGTATAATTTATCGTTACAATTCAATAATTTCTCCAATAATGTTGAGGAAAAAAATATAAGTCAGTGAATGATTAAATTATTCACCAACTTTTCTTGGAAAATTCGGACGGTTTTCGTCATTTATCAGGTCATTAATTAAATATACAATATTAAATGACACCATCATTTTTTTTAGTCTTCCTGATTCATGATTCTGGGAATATTATTTGGTATAAAAACAAAATATGAATAAATATTTATATAAATAAATTCACTGGAAATTATCTATTATATTTGTATGTAAAAAGAATTATTCAAAGCTATTGAGATTAAACTAAACCATACAATAGTAAAGTATACCTCCTAATGATTGATGAATTTTTTTCGTTAAAACTTTCATTGTTTATATGTTTTGATTTTGGTAATGAATAATGATATGCGGAGTATAATTCCAAAATAATCAATGATTAATAATCGAAGAGCAAAACATTTTTCGTCGTTCAGATTGAGCTAGTTTTTGGTAATGTTTTAACATTAGTGGAACTTTCACGTTGACGTTCGTGAAATTCTTGGAAACACGGTACAATACACAAATTAATCTGGCATTCGGGACAATGATATTTTGTTTTCCGCCTCAATGTACGACCATGAGCATCGACTGTGTTCCAACAATGATTGCATCCTAGTGCCGGACCTGGTCGTTGAACCGGGCAATGACCCAATCGTAGATCGCTACCTCCCTCTCTAAAACTTCTGCTTTCAGATGAAGACCCAAGCTATTGAATAAATCCAATAAATAAATCCAAAATGTAATTATCGAGACAGCTCGTTATTTTTTTCTGTTCCTCTCATTTCTTCAAAGATCCATAAATAAAATTACCTGTGGCGTTGATGAACTCCTCAATAATTCCGCTGGTATAATTCTCAATCCGCTACTCGAATTACTTCCAGCGTCTTTGGCTGCTCTCGCAGATTCTGTCTGGCCGTCTTCAATTTTAATGAGTGGAATTGCATCTACAGGACTCGTAGATCTCCCAGGATATTCTGGATTTGAGTGTTGTCGTTGCATCCAATAATTACCTGATGTACTTTGTTGTTGACTTGGTAGTAACGGATGCGAATGTTGTTTTACCAAATAAGTCGGTTGTGGGACCGTCAATAAATTCGTACAAGTGGTTACTGTCAATAAAGTCTGTTTAGAAGTAGGTGGCGGCTCATTTTCTTGCCAATGTTGTGACGTTGTGGGAAGTTTTAATGTTGGTGTAACGGGATGAATTGATGGTGATGATACAATACGCGGTGATCCTGGCTCACTATCTGGCGAAGGATGTCCAGGTTCAGCTTCTTTTTTTACACGTGGCTGACGCATCAACAATAATCGACCACGCTTTCCCTCCACTTGTTTACCGTGATAGGCAACTGGAAAAAAATTCAATTACGCTGATACAACATAATTAATCATCACGCTATGGATGTGCAAGGATTTGAAATCAAAACAATTTATTTTTCAAGCCAAATTTATCTATTATTCTCGATGGGACGTTGAACAATTCCAGAACTAGCTTGTAATATTATGAATGATGTAATTTTTTTTTGTCTTCGCATGATTAGATACTTACCTGTTGATGATGTCACGCTTCTCGAGTATTAATTTAAAAATCAAATATGTTCGAAGCAATGTGTTGAAAGAGAAAGGACCGCTGATTACACTACATACAATATACAAATGCATGGACGATCTTATGATTTTATTAAATATGAACTGCGTTACAATTAATAAATAATGATGTTTAAACCAACAGAAAAAATGCAACTAACGATGATTATTATTGTCATCATTACTCAAATACAATTGGCTTATGATTTTTGTTACCAATTCGCATAATTGTCCATGTATGCACAATTGTTATAGCTAATTGAATTCAGTAATGACATTTGCAAAGAAGATCGGTCCCAATTGTGTCCGAGTGATACCTCCAATTTTATATTGGTATCATTTTTCAGCTCGTGAATATAGTGTCAGAAGTATCATTCAATTTCTTTAGAGACACTCGGATACATGAACGGTCAAATCAAAAAGTAATTAGCGATATTGTTTTTTTCTTCCATATACATAATTACATAGTAGAGTATGAAGGATATATGTTTGTATGTATTTTTAGAAGCTTTAATGATAGTGTGTAAATACTCATACTATGAATGGTTAATTGTTGGTAGACAATGACATTATTACTAATAAAAATCATTCCATATATAGATAGATTATAGTGAATGAAAGACATTTTTTTCAGATACGATCAATTCGTCCCAATTGCAGATAATGTAAAGTGTGATTTAAAAAAGAAAGAGGAAAAATTACAAAAATCAAAATAGAAGGTGTCAATTCGTTTCATCATTGATGATGAAAAACCGATATTTACACAATATTGGAATGATCGTTACTATTTTTATACATTTTTTTAATTCGATTATGTGTGTATTTTTTTTTTGTTCAACTATATATTTCCTACAAATTCAGCAGTAAAAGACTTTCGTTATTAATTCTTTGTTTTTCCAACTCAACAATCACGCAGACATTCGATTAATTAGCCGGTTAGGAAAAAAAAAAATTCTATTTGTACATGTGATGTGAAAAATGATGTCTTCACATGGAATTATAATTGACGCCGTGTAAATTAATCGGCATATTTGCGTTTGATATTGAATAATCTATATGTCTACCGTCTACATAGCTGCTGAGCATTGGATGGGGAGTATGAGTTGAAAGCATGGTGTGGGTATTGTGAGTATTGTGTGCGCTATGGGGAGTTGATGGTGGACCCATGGATGTCGGACTTTGTGAATCAACGGATTGTGAGGATGATTGTGGTGGTGGTGATGTTGCTGATTCATGTTTAACTCGCGATTTAACGCTCGGTCGATTGTTCGGATATCCGCGTTTTTTATACTCTAACCAGAGAGTACGATTATTAACGCCATACATTCTTGCAGCTTTGCAAAAGCCAATGCCACCGTAACGTACAGCGTCGAGTGCACGAATAAAATTTTCATCTGCTTGCGGATTCGTTGAACGTTTTCTTTTAACCGTGGCTTGTGGACTGGCACATGGACTTGAGCAGCTATTTGAGCATTGTGTTGTTGGTGAAGGGCCACTTGACAATGCATGCTGTAGTGTTCCATGCGATGAATTTGAATAGCTGGTCAATGCACAACTAGAACCAGTAGTGCTGGTACCAGTGTACTGATCGCTGATGCTAGATGTCGCCGTTATTTCGGGTGTGGTGAATGCTGATGATGTTTGGACCGACAGATTCGTTTGACACGAGGATAGAGCGAAACGTGGATACGTATGCTCCATGATTGTCCATTGCAATCCTGTGGAACAGACCAATTCATTTTTTTTTTTTTTTTTGGTCATAGCACATAGCAACATTTTCAAATATTTTAGAACAGAACTGATATGAATGAAATTTCAAGAATAATTTAGAGCAAAGAGTTATCTATCAGCAGTTTCTTTCTGGTCCTAACATTTCTATCCATAATACTGTCCAAAATGTTTTTGTTTACTTCAAGCTTCCGAACTTGAGAGCCAAATTCATCGTACAATCACCATTAATAAATTACGTTGTTACTCTCTACGTATACAAACGACGGATATTTTCATTTCTACTCGATCAATAAATTACTAAATAAGGCATATATATATATATATATATATATATATGTATATATATATATATACGTGTAGGAAGAGTAAACAAAAGAAAAATATCCATAAACAGCAATATGATTTAATTAAATGAGACATGGCACAGATACTCAAGCACAGCATCATGTATGCGAATCGAAATAATTTGAGAACTATATATGTATAATAAATGACTAAAGAAAAGCACACATAGACACGTTATAAATAGCAAAACTCAAATTTGTTTGCTTGTCGCAATGAATACATATTGGTGTGCTATGTATCTGTGTGCCCTTTTTCTTCATTTGATTAACCAAGTCATAAACTTCAAAACAATGAACTGCTAATTTTTTTTTCTTTCAACAAACTTTTTTTTTTTCTTTCATTCGAAATTTATATTCATTTCAATTTCCGCTCTATTTTCATGTCAAACGTCTGTTGATTCCGTTGTGCAACATACTTGAACGCATCTGTGCCAGCATATATCACACAATTGAGCGTTACACTCATATATAAGCATGCATTAAAATATCACGGTAAACTGTATATATACATACATAACGCCACGACTATTATATAAATAATAATTAAATAAAACCAATGTGTTTTGAGGTCTCAATGGATGTATATACGCAATTAGATGTCAACAAAACACATGTTTCATGGTTTGTTTCATCTTATCACTTGATTAATTAATGAAAGTTAAGATAAATTGTCACCATGATGAGATTCAATAAATTAGAGTTAAAAAATATTCTTCACATATAACAATTACAATCTGATGAAAGATTAACTTTGAAAAAATTTTTGTGATAGATAAGACTTCAATTTTTTATGCTTGTTCTCTTTTTTGATGGATATGAATCGATCATTTGTTATAAACGTGATTAGAGCATGTATTTAATGATGTTAATAGACAATTTTGAACTTACCCTGATGCGGTGGCGGTTGCGAAGAATGCGAGCTTTGTCCAATGTTCGTCCCAGACGATTGTTGACTCACGTTCTGCATGGAGCCACCACCTTCACTTTGCGCGGGTGTTGCAGCTGAACTGCTTTCCATGTTACTTATCTAAAAGTATGAAATTATCATAAATCCACACAGGAGTTTAGAATTGCTTATCAATATACGAAATGGCTGACGAATTGATAGCAGCTAATCTCATATTGACAATAGTTAACTTGACTTTTATTTTTTAAGATTATGTTGCATGAAATGGTGGGAGAAAAAAAAAAGAACTAATAAAGAGGAGAAAGAGGAAAAGTGGGAAGGAGACGGGTGTGAAAAAGAAGAATAAAATAAAACGAAAACTTACAATTGATATCTGATCCTCGTCGATACTGCCTTGCGATTCTGTGCTGGTATTAATGGGGCGTTTAATGTTTTCACGATTCGGTTGTGTTGTAATAACTGGCTCGGGCTTGACAATATTGGTTGCGACGAGGGTTATTTCATTGATTTCCTCGGATTTTTCGCCTGATGCTGAACCAGTTGATGACTTTCTCAATCGTTTCCTTCGGAATGAGGGTGACAATGGTGATGGTCCAGGTGAACACGATTCGCCACGATCTCCACCGATATTTTCACTTGTTCCACTTGGCCATTTAGTGAGTGAAGCTGTGTGCATTTCAGCAAGTCCCTTGATTTTCAAACTTTCCGCAGTCTGGAATAATAACGGAGTAATAAACCTGCGTGATGTGAAAGAGAGAAAAAAAAAACGTATATTAGAATAATAGCAATGCTGTTACAGCATTACCTTTATAATTGAGGGCAATTGTTCTTGAGATACATTGACTTCACCATAGTACATAAAGTCCACCATTATTTTAAGATCAGAAAACTTGACATCTTTGAGGATAACAATTGGATGCTGGCATGGATTCACAGTAAATAGAGATTGAAAGTATGTACTACAGGCAGATAACACAACTTTGTGAGCTTGAAGATGCCTGCCTTCAGCAGCAAGTGTCACATCGACTAAAGTCTCATTTGTCAATAATGATGAAAATACTGAGATGAAGTTCGGTTGATGATTATTCCATCGTAGGCAAAATTGTTGCATTGACATAGTGGATAGTATTGTTGATATTTTTCTTGTTTCTCAACCAGCTGTAGAAAAAGGAGTCATAGCACTTTATTATTATCTATATACATCGCGGTTATGCATCAACGGGGAAAATTCGGAAAAAATCTCTAAGCCAGTTAAAATCGAGTAATGCTTCCTCTGGCGCCAACTACTTGACGAAAATACACACATATCCACTCACGGCGTACGTATATATATATATATATATACATATATATATATAGTGAGTGTGCGAGAGAAAGAACAAGAGAGACAGAGTCAGACAGAGACAGAGACACAGATAGTAACGATAATAGAGAAATTGTTAGACCAAGTACATGTACACTACACGGTATTTATTTCACATGGACCTACACACACACATACACGCACAAAAAAATCGCAACACATTATATTAACGAATTTTAAAACTAAAATTATAACTAACATATTAATTACGTGCAAATCATCAACTTTACCTTTCAATATTGATGAAAACTCTCAAGTGCCACAATATCCAGTGATGATTTATTCTTTGATGGTGAACTGCTCCATCACATAGTTCATATTTTTCATACAACTCAACTCAAATCACACAAGAATCGTATCTTCGTTTGTGAATACGTACTGCTGGAACCGTCCATATAAGACAACGAAAACTGCACGCGCGGAGTCCGGGTTATAAATGAAGAGAACAAGCAACGGAAAAAAAAAAAAAAAAAAAAAAAAAGAAAAACACAACAAAATCACTTAGTCCACACAAAACAATTGTTGATTAATCTTTCACACATGAAATTGTTCAATAATATTGTTCGATATAATGTTCTATTCGGGTTTGAATAAATTCACTGTTCAACTTTAATACCTCAGTAAAATGCTTTGGCTTGGTTGTTGGCTAAATTTACCAAGTAGTAGTATAGAGTCTAACCGATGACGCTTGTGTAATGCATGAGTGACGTCATAGTCGAGAGAACGCATCTATTGCGTCGCAATAATAACATTATTTGTGTTGATTTTAGTGGTAACGCAGTTGTGATGATACAATAATCACAATTATATCAACTTTGTATAAAAAATCACTAAATTTATACTCGTATAATCGCGTTACGCGACGGTCATTAATCAAGATGATCAATACGCTGGGGGCCGCCAAGCAGTAAAGAAAAATCTCTAGTATATCGGCTGAGTTATGTTATCTCGTGTCACGGAAGAAGAGGTTATATTTTGTGCGCGCGCGGTTGAATTATGGCGATCAATGCGCCGCCGTGTGTTCAATTTCTTTTTATACCTTGGAGAATAATCGCTCATCATCAATTCTTTATGAAGATTTGATTATCCCAATCTCAATATGACAGATATCATGTATTGCGTTTTAATGATTATGTAATTGATGGAGAAAAAAAACGAATATATAATAATGGGGAGACAGTATCTACCATACCCACTGAGTTGTCTACAGTCACGGACACATGTATATATGATGAATATGTTTTAGCCGCCATTTTTTCCGTTGTAGTTTTCGTTTTTGCAATGTTCAATTTCAAGATAATAATCATCGTTTCAAAGGATGATTTTTACATCGATATTATATCAATGGATATGTGAATTCATTATAAATATCCGGATACAATAGAAGAGAAGAATGGAGATATCTAGAATTCGTTGAATGTCTATTATACCAACTGAGTATTTCTTGAGTTGCGGAGACACCGAGCACTTGTGCCACCATTTTCATCTCAACTTTTCGTCTCCAATAATAATCGTCGGGGAATAATTATTTTCATATTGCTGCGATGCATATCTAACTTGAGATTGATCATATAATTAAAAATTAATTTTACAATTATTTGTAACCTGAAAATTTAAGAATTTTACACCATCGAAATGAAATTTCGAATAAACGCGCGCTATGGTTCTGGGAAGAATGGGGGGCACGTGGCGCTTTCACCAAGCAGGAGCTGGAACCATCACAGGGAAAAAAATACCATTGGAGTCTCTCTAGCATCTGTTTAGTCGAGTAACTTGGACGAATGCCGACATCTTATATGAGCTTTGGTGTGATTATCCATAGTAACTCTCTCCATTTTTAATTAATCTGGCGTCGCCCATTTCATGTGCAATAACGTTGTGTACTATTTATGCACACATTAGTTTACATTCAATAGTAGACTGACGCCATTGCGAGAGAACGAGGTAACGACGACAGCCGAAATGGAAGAGAATCAAACATCGGAAAGTGTCGCCGTGTTACCGGACATGTCCGAATCATTAACGAGCGAAACCGAGGAGGCGTCTAGTTTGACGACCGAACGCGAAGCCCACCCTGTGGCCGTTGCGACCAATGTTACCGCTGTCCAAGGGGTTTCTAATGTCCAGGGTGTACCTGTATCCTTGCCGGTCGGCTCAATTATTGGAGTCGCTAACTCATCTAATGGCACCACATTCAATGTCATCACCTCTGATCAATTGCAGGTATGACAATCTCCATGCAACGATGCTATCATTGATTGTGTTATACATCACATTAACAGTGGTGTAATTGATTGATTTTGGTTGTTATCTGTTTTTCAGCTGCCTGGATCCGGACAGTTCAAGCAAATGCTATGCGTTGACAATGGATTCATTTGTGAATCACGGCATGAAAAAGATTCTGATCCATTACGATGGAGTGGCGAACTCAAAGCCACACATATTGTTATACAAAATAGTACAGAGGAAACGGAAAATGAACAGATACACGTTTCTGCGACACATCCACAAACAATATGTAGCTGGGCAGAGTCTGCAAATATGGCAGTACTGCCGGTGAGATGTAAAAATGTAAATGCTGAATTGTATAAAAGTAGATTTGGTTCGGGTGGTCGTGGTAAATGTATAAAACTTGGTAATGAGTGGTTCACACCAAGTGAATTTGAAGCATTATGTGGTAGAGCATCAAGTAAAGATTGGAAGCGAAGTATCAGATTTGGTGGAAGAAGTCTGCAAACATTGATTGTGGAAAATATTTTGAAACCACACGCTACATCATGTACCTGCGCCGCCTGTTGCGACGATGATAACGCCGTTAGTTATTTAATCCATTCAATATCCATTAATTTTTTTTTCATTTACTGCAAACCATGTTTAATAATCTCTTCATTTATGTTGGCTCTATTATATTGTTACAGAGCGGACCCGTACGCCTTTTTACACCGTACAAACGTCGCCGAAGAAATAGAGACACTTCTGATTGCGAAACACCGACGCGAAAACTCAAAAGTGATAATTCACGAGATTGTAGCAATAATGAAGAGAGCGATAACGAAGTTGGTGTTACGGAAAAAGACGGGTGGCCACAATATGTATCCACCGAAGGGATTGTCGTACATCAAGCATCTGATCAAGAGACAATCATTCAAAATGTTCATACGGAAAACGGACAGAATGAAGATGCGTTCAAAAAATTAGACGAAATGGTGAATAGCGCGGCTAAATTCGCGTATGATTTCAGAAGAGGAGTTGAGGAAGCTAAAGAGTACTTTCGTCAACGACATAGAGAACAAACATTAGTCGCTCAATTAGGTGGTCGAGAGGATGTGATTGAAGCCGTTGGTTTGCAGCCAGCGTCAGACTCTCACAACAAAAAGGTAAACTACCGTTTATCTCTTTTTGTTCATTCGATTGCTTTACATTACAGTACTTCCCGTTCTATTTTCAGTGTGCCAACTGTAATAGAGAAGCATTCGCTGAATGTTCACTGTGCAGACGTACACCATACTGTTCGATTTTTTGTCAACGTAAAGACTGGGCTGGTCATCAAGTGGAATGTGTGCGTGGTACAACCGACACAGTTATGCTCATTGTGGAGAGTAGTGCTGATACAACTGCTTTATCATCAGCGGCCGAGGAACAATAGCTTGATTATGTTGAACAGATAGACGAGTCTTAGAGTTGTTATAAGACTTGTCTGATTGAACATTTAGTGAACCATCAACGGAGAACAAGTGCTTCTGATCGGTGCAAAAGAACGAAAATAAAATAATTGAGTTAAAATTCACAGGATGGAAATATTTGTCCGAACGTCACTGAATGTAAATAAATTTTTCATTATTTCATGGGCAACTCATGTACTCATGTCAATACAACTAAACATATTAAATTGTACACAACACAGGCAGAGAAGATATATAATATCGTAAAATGTGTTATACGAAATTATATATACACACACGCATATATATGTATATATATATTCATCTCATTTTATACAAGTCAATAATTTCCGTAATGTTTTAATCTATATAAATAAGCGTTACCTCTATTATTTGATATACCTAAATATGCGCTACCAGGTGAAAAATCAATTGACAATGGGCAATGCATGGTAGTGCGAAATGTTGGAAAATTTGAAAACACGTTGAATGATGGTAAATGCACCATTTTGAATGCATTTTCTTTATGATGAGACGCCATAGCTAAAATCTCTGATGTTGGATTGAATTTCAATGAAGTGATTGGCGTAACGAGATTCAAAATAATTTTAAGTGGTTCTGGATTTCGCGATTGTAACAGAGAATTTGCATCATAAATATTTACGACTCCTTGTTTGCTACCAGTCGCCACTAATTGTCCATTATTCGAGATTGTTATTGAAGTACTTGAGATACATCCATCATCAACTGCTTTGTGCATACACATACGACTATTCAAGTCCCAAACGTAGATTTCTTCACTGTCTACAATATAACAAAATATCAATTGAATTGATACAATGAACATGAAAAAGAAATAGAGCACAAACAATGAAGAGACATATTCTTACCACCGTGTGTTATTAATGTTTTACTGTCGGGCGTAAAGGTAACTGCAGTACATGTTTTATTCATTTTGAAGGTTGTAATTATTTCTTTTGTTGTTGATGTTAGCAGATGAATTTCACCTCTGCGTCCAACTACTGCAATTATTTTTCCATCCGGTGATACGTCAAATTTCTTTTTGATACGGGAAAGAGATAGGATTATTTTATCATTATTTTCATTTTATATTCCCATATCAATTATCTATAGATTTTTAAGTATATACCTGCATGTTCGTAACACCGTGTGGTAACGGACATTTGTATATTTTACCACTCATCAAATCATATACTTGACTGTACCCACAACTGCGCGATCCAGCTATGATTTCATTTCCATCTTTCAAAAACTTCGCAGCATTTATTCGAAATTTCTCAAACTGTATACTCTGCAATTTATTATTTTCTCTACCGTCAATCTGAAAAGTAGTCAACAAATTCAGGACATGTAAAATATTGTAGTAATTCCAACAACAATATGAATAAATGAGCATTTGCAGAAAAATTAATTACCTGAAATACTGATAATATTCCTCTCAAACCAGCAACAAATGCTACTGTAGATTTCTCATGAAATTGTAAACTAGTTAACATATCTCCTTCATTATGAGTTTCTTTATTGATTTCAGATAATGCTTTAATATCAATAACCCCTTTTGGCAATGTTGTCGTTTTTATCGATGCTATATGATTGCTGTGTTTTAATATTTCCGAATCAGAATCACTGGCATCGTCTTTGTCAGTTTTTTCAAGTTGCGACCATTTAGGTGTTCCAACAAGTTGTTTAAATTTATTCTCAATCAATTCGTTGTAAGTCTTTTCACTTCTCCCGCCAGGTAATTTACGACGCTGTAGTGCCAATGCATGACCCACCCTGAAAAATATTTCATGTATTATAAATTGAATTGTGTGATACAAACTTGACAATGAATTATTCATAGATGTGGAAAAAAAAAAACCCACGAATATCTGTTATCATCTTCATCGACCCATGCTGGTTTGAATTTTTCTTCAATTTCTGTTGATTCACCAACACTTGATTCCACGGTAGCATCGTCAGATTCAGAACCAACTTGTTCATCATCTCCATCACCATCATTATCAGCATCATCGCTTTCGTTTTCTGTATCTTCGTCACTCTCCAGCACTGGAGATGCGGGTGCTTCATCATCTCTACCGTTATCATTCATTAAATTCTTGATTACATCTTTTGAATCGCCGAACACGAGTCGTTCTAACCTGTGAAAAAACATCATTGATATTAAATTATAAATATACGATTGATATACATTTATCAATTATTACATGGCTATGTTCGTCTTTTTCTTACCGAGATTCTTCTTCTGGATCATAGTTAATTTTTTGTTTCTTTGCTTTAGGGGCTGGCATTTTTTATTTATATAATATATCAAAACACATGCGGTGTTTGCGCACCAAGCTATCAACTCTCCTTTTCTGTTGTTCAATTGTTTCCAACTTGAAAATTCGTACACACTGTTGCCCGAAAAAAAAACCGAATAAATATTTCTATGATTCTTATTGGTTGATTTGGATTGAATTACAATTTTATTGGTGAGTTTATTCGATTATTTGAGTGGGGAAAAAATGTTTAATGAAACTTGTATAAAAATAAAAGTCCCTAGGTCTCTTGTGCCCCGTAGGAGGCCGTTGACGCATTTTTAGGTTATGTGAAGTTCACATGAATTCGCGGGAAACGCGATCTTCACTGGCATTCGCGTTCTTTATTCATAATAGTATCCATTGTACGATGATTACATGATAATGATCAATAAATATATATTTATATTCAAATTATTGTGTTATAGGCATTCATGAAAATTGAATTTGAGAAGTTGGGGAAAAAAATAATTGACTCAACAAAATGCAAGACTGGTTACGGCTTCCGCTGTGCTCGCAGCAGCATTTTTGATTCACATCGATATTCATTCACAATATTTAGCATAGAAGTCATCACATTGTTCATCAAATATATACGTAATAAAATTACATAATTTGGTATCATGTGGATTTTCTAAATCATCAATATGAGTTTATCAAGTGAAAAGAGCCATGAGAGAAATCAACAAAATCAATCTGAACAACTTGACGAGTGTTCCATTGTAGATGAAACTGATGAAAAATCATCAAACATCGTGAATAATATTAAATTACGTACACATCAAATAATTTCACGTAGGAGTCGTTATGGCAGAACAATAAAACATGTAAATCGTACAGATGGAAAAGATGTATCAAAGGTGAGGAAATATCATAATGAAATTTGATTCTAAATTTGTTATGCTCCCGATGTATTTGTAGAAGGGAAATTGTGTCATTGAGTTAGATGGTGCCTCATTAATATTTGTATTTCCCTGATGGGCTGGAATGAAATATACAAAATTGAATGATGAATTATACTTTATTCCAGGGGTCAAAAATGCCAAGGCATTCGAGATTCACGGAAAGTAGATTACCCATCATCGCGAAGAATACTTGTCATGGCACTGATAGTGTAGAAAATGGCGCTTTGAAGGATGTCGATGAAAAAATAAGTGTTGCGAATGAAAATTTCCCCGCTGTGGAAACTATCGAGGTGATGAAGAAAAATCGACCAGAACCTGGACATCGTCATTGGAAAGTTGGTCAACTAGGATGGGCTCAAGTGAGCACATTCCCATATTGGCCATGTATTATAACATTGGACGCGGACATTAATCAACATATAAAATTGAAAAGTAAGTATAAGGTGATTACGTTACACACATTTCGTAACATTAATATTACATGTGTGTTTAATTGATCAAATAAATTATTGCAGTTATTGGTAAGGCTACCATAAAAATGGTTCATGTACAATATTTTGGTGATAAAGGACGTCACAATTGGGTATCTGATGTCTCGTTGATACTGTTCACTGGTGTCGCGGATTTTAAAGAACAAGCTATAGAATGGAATAATATGCCAACGGGGATAAAGAAAAAAGAGCCAAAAAAAACAGCTGGATATTCAATGAAAGCTTGGGCAAATAAAAAATGGAACACTGCCGTTCAGGAAGCCGAAGAATTACTGCCAATGACTGAAAATGAAAGATTGAAAGCGCTTCAACCGAAGAAAAAACGTGCTCGGCAAAATAAATTGAATGGATCAATATCAAAAAAAGCCAAATTGGATATTGATAAGACTGGTAAAAAAGATGATGTTGACGAAGATGTTAAGAGTATTATTAGTTTAGATGGAGAAATTCCTCCAACACCACCATCGAGTCATAAAGATTCGAGTGATGAATCTGTAATTATTCGGAAAATCAAAATGAAAAGGATGAAAAAGCCAGAGAAACCACCGAGTTTTGACCTTTATTATGCAAGAACTAAAGATGCAGTCGCAGATATTTCACCGGATTCAACTGAAGATGATATACGAACATATTTGATAAAAAGCTGGGAGAATATGAGTGAACGAGCACGAAGGAAATACATACCCAGACGAAAATATAGAACTAAACATAGCTCGACCGAACGTGAAACTAATTTCTCTGAAGAGTTTTCATCAAAACGTCCAAAAGGAAAACCAAAAGGACATAAAGATGACAAAATTGAAACTGCAATAGATACAGTAAAAAAAACACGTGCTCCAAATTTATTCCGTGGTACCAAGTCCGAAAGAGTTTGCCAAATATGCGAACGAACTGGTAATTTGACTAGATGCAAAGGTCCATGTTATTCATATTTTCATCTTGCATGTGTACGACCTGGCGAATCGGAATCAGAATGTAGTGCAGATGAAGAACTGCCCGACGATGTTTCGAATAAAACTGAAACTGAAACTATAACAATAATCGACGATGATGAGAAGAAAGAAGATCAAGTTGATGAATTGTTCAAATGTATAGATTGTCTATCGGGCGTCGCACCTGCCTGCTTTGTATGCAATGAACGTGAAGAGGAAAGAATACGATGTTCGGTATCGGCCTGTGGAAAACATTATCACGCATTATGTTTAAAGTTATGGCCACAATCACTCTTACAAGGCGGTCGATTGACGTGTCCATACCATTCATGTCATACTTGCATATCGGACAATCCACAAGGTGGTCATATGCGGGCTTCTCATGAAAAAATTGTGCGTTGCGTACGTTGTCCATCAACTTATCATGCATCACCGACATGTTTGCCTGCCGGATCCGAGATTCTCACAGGAAGTCAAATTATTTGTCCAAAACATTACAAAGCGCCGCATCCACCATTAAATGCCGCATGGTGTTTCCTCTGCACTCGTGGTGGTAGTTTGATATGTTGTGACACATGTCCAACATCATTTCATCCTGAGTGTTTGGGCATCAATGCACCCGACGGTGCATTTATATGTGAAGACTGTGAGACCGGCCGTTTACCACTTTATGGCGAGATTGTTTGGGTGAAACTTGGCAACTATAGATGGTGGCCATCACGTATATGTTTTCCGCACGAAATACCATCCAACATTCAAATAGTATCACACAAACCGGGTGAATTTTGTGTCATGTTCTTAGGCACACTCAATTATTATTGGGTTCATAGAGGTCGGGCGTTTTTATATCAAGATGACGATTCAAATGTCAAAAGTTCCGTGAATAAAACAAATGTTGACGGTGCATTCATACAGGCATTGCGTGAAGCAAATGAACTTCATCAACGATTCAAGAGGAAGAAAAAGGATGATGAATCTCGTGCATTAAAGCCACCGTATTATGTTAAACTAAAGGTGAATAAGCCAGTTGGTAATGTTAAACATATGGAAGTTGAGAGTATTGTGGCTTGCGAATGTGACGCAAGATGGGAGAATCCATGTGCACCTGATAGCGATTGTCTCAATCGTATATTATCGATTGAATGCAGTCCTGGAATTTGTCCAGCCGGTGCACGATGCAGTAATCAATCATTTGTACGTAGAGAGTACCCGGCCATGGAACCATTTCATACACAAGGTCGTGGTTGGGGACTTAGATCCCTTGAAGCTATTAAAGCAGGGAAATTTGTAATTGAATATGTGGGTGAAGTAATTGATGAAGCTGAATACAAGCGGCGAATCAATAGGAAAAAAGAACTTAGGAATGAAAATTATTATTTTTTAACAATAGATGTATTTAGAACAATTGATGCAGAGCCCAAAGGTAATTTGAGTAGATTTATGAATCACTCATGTCAACCGAACTGCGAAACACAGAAGTGGACTGTGAATGGCGATACACGCATTGGTTTATTTGCTATACGTGATATCGATGTAGGCGAAGAATTGACTTTTAATTATAATCTGGCATCCGATGGGGAAACCAGAAAACCATGTTTGTGTGGCGCACCAAATTGCAGCGGATACATTGGCTTGAAAGCACAAAAACCACAATTAACACCGGTGCAACTCACCAAAGTTGGGAATGGTCAGGCGGCCCATCCGGAAAAAGGCGAAAAAGTTCAGAAACGGTAACATACCAGAATGTCAATCTTCATTGGTTCTATTGGTTGAGAATTTTTCAATTGTTTTCGAACGAGCAATGAATGAATATAATATGTTTTCCATTTATTTGTACTAGTCGTTCGAGGATATACAAATGTTGGAGATGCAAAGAACGGATTGTGGGTGCCGATGAATTGGTGGAATGTGGTTTAAAATCATGCTCGAAAAGATATCACAAGAGATGTGTAAAGCGAAGGGGGCCACATTTCAGATGCCCATGGCACCATTGTATTGTTTGTAATAAAAGAACTTCGGGTCATTGTTTATTTTGTCCTATAGCTTATTGCCAAGGTAAGTTTTGACATATTTAGAATCGAAAACGTCCTATACATATTGAGATTCTGCGTATTCATGTGATCAAGACGTTTTAAATTATACTTCTAGCTCATATAGAAGGGAAATTGACGGAGTACAAGAGCGATAGAGTCACACCTGGGCTGGTATGTAATTTACATGAAGATGTTGAAGATGTTGATTCTCAAAAATCATTGTCACCCGAAGATGAAAAAGAAGAATCAGATAATGAAATCGAAGCGGATAGAGAGTCATTATTAGCTGATTCTGATAGTCCAATTCCGGAATCGTTACCAGGAGAATCATCTCCAAGAGTATCAATTATAGAGGTAAGAGAAAGCACGTGACATTTCCGAGACGATGACAGGATATTTCCTGTGTTAGTTCATATTAGAAATCGGAATCTCTTGAAAGTGTTGGTTAATATACACGGTGGCCATGTTGATGATTTGTGATCGATTATTGTAAGCCAATGCATGTAGTATCACATATGAAAATCTGTACGGTGATTGAGAGGTAATGCATTTTATATTAGGTGTTCTTTCTTTATAAGGTTATATATCAGTGTAAATCAATCAGACGGGCTTCAATATATTGATTAAATTTACACATAAAATGATAGTAATAATATGAAAAAAAAAAATTATATAAATATATCTAACGATATGTAAGACGTGTGTAAGATATCATGGACTATGAATTCTTAATTCATATTGTAATTTACGTTTGGCATGCCTTGATTTCTATTTATAATTTTTTCCATTCTTACTCTCATGTACAATAATTAATTAGTTATAGTTTTTAAATAACAGAGCTATATTTCCCGTCAGTGAATTATGATTATCAAGATTTATTACTGCAGTTTATGAGATTCTTAGAGAGATATTAACTGGTTTACTTTATTTCAATTTTGATCTTATATATAATAATGAATTGTTCTCCATCTATTGGTTATTTCGCTGGTTGCTCTTTCTATTTTCATGGATACTTATGAATATTGTCCCCTGGTCTAAATGACTAATTGTCATTTGCTTCATCGTATTACTCGATTTCAAAAACGATTTATCTTCAATTACATTGTACATGTGACAGTTTCGTAGAGAAAAGAATTATTTATTGTTCATCAGGTACCAGCAAGCACCGAGGAAAGTGAAGAATCGCAGAAAGAAGATGTTGATGATACGAAAAAAGTTCAATACAAAGGATCAGCAACAATTAATAGTATGGCAAATATAATAAGAAAAAGTTCTAAACGATTGTTAGATAAAAAAAGTCGTAATGAAGAAAAAATTCGAACACTGCGCTCTCTTACCACCAACCAATTAAAACATATAATTGGTGGCGAAGATAATTCATAAAACACAAGAAAAAAAGCAATTATTGAGATATTTAGATGTATTTTCTTTTTTTAAATTAATTTTATGGATTTACAAACGAAAAAAAAACTACAAAGTCCAGACGTATTGTGATACTCGATGCGTTTTAAGGATTAATATATTTTCTAACACATGTGTGTAGTATATGAATGGACGATCATTTTGAATACATGATTGCAAAATAGAAATTTTATTATAATATATGTACATGAGTTTATTTGATGTTACATTAATAATACACTTTAGCAGCGGTTGCTTCAGAAAGCATGGAGAAAACATACGTGTCTTTTTTTCTTTTCTTTTTTTTTTTTTCATTTCAATTATAATCATTGATACATTGTAAAATTCGAAGAATATATTAAAAATCATTAGTTTGTAAGTAAAATTGACATTATAATACAATTTCGACCCAGATCTTCAACTTCGTATAATTTAATTGGAAGTTATACAATTTGTTCATAGAATTAATAAAAATTTATGCAAGACTATTTCTTCCATAATCTTGGTAGAGTTTTGGACTATTTTGAACAGAGGGACTAGGAGTCATATTGTCAGTTGACAATGTCACTTCAGAATTAGAACATACTGATAAAATCTCTTCGGTAATACAAGAACCATACTTTTTTCTTAATACTGGTGCTATAAAATTCTGTCCGGTTGAGAAGTCGCGTCTTATCGTATGAACCTGCAGAAAAATATATTCGCAATACATTCAAATTTTACAAATTATAAGGAACATTATTCAGAATTTGTAAGACAATTTACTTTGGGTTTGGAAGCTGGAAATGTAGCACCTGTTACAAGTCCCAAAATACTTGCGGCCAAGCCACTCAGCTGAAGTGCTGCCAATGGAGACAAACCTCTGCGAACCAATCCTAACGATAAAAGAGCTGCTTGCGCTAATACTGGTGCTGCTCCAGTTGCCCCTGCAGCAGCACTTGCTAATTGTCCACCACCAACACTTGGCCCATATGCAAAACATAAATTATGTCGATCAACCAAATGCTTTACTAACATATATAGTACGCCAAATGGTGTGATCAAAGGACAAATAAGACTGTAGACAGTTGTCATAGTGAATACAAGAAGCAGCCACGCATAATGGGCTCCTAATGGAAATTCCCACAATACTGCTTTCCGCACATATACACGTTCTGCTCGACTTCTTGCGATACATAGTCTTATTGTGTACATAGCCAGCTCAGGAAATCGCACAAGTTCGAGAGCGCTGCCAAGTAATGCTGCAGTGATGACATAATTCACAAAAATTGCACCCTATAACCGCAGTCATAAATTTAAATTTGGCATCCATGTATTTTCTTTCAATCAATATGAAAAATAATTATATATACCTGGTCAGCCAAGAAGATGCATTCCCATCTGCTTGTATTGTTCTCAAAATTTTTCCAATCTAAGACAGCTTGGGCGCTAGTTAATCCCAAACTTGGCAATATTAAAACCATTAGTAAAAGTAAAAGCAGTGTTTTCCTCATCACTGCGCGATTCAAACCACTCCGGGTCCAATGTCGGACCAATGACTCACTACGCGCCACTAATACTGGCATAAGAGCCGCTACACCGACTAACAATACTGTAGGGAGAAAAGCCCCAATCATCGGACTGAAATTCATTATTTCTGGTATATCTGAAAGTCTATTCAAATTCAAAGCTGTTACTATAACCTGGAAGGAGAATTATCAATAACTGATGAATTATTTTTACATAAGAAGTGCTATGAAAATAATATTTTTATAATTTTTTGTACTAACAGCTGGTGTTGTCAAGAAGAAGAGAGTAGTAAAAAGGATCAAGTTGACTGAGATTGCACTGAAATACCAAAATCGTCTGGGTATACTGAGATTCTCCCAAAATATATCGGATGGCGCGGGTGCATAATCAACAATCCATTTTACAGCTGGTGCAGAACGTAATTGACGTCGCATCGTTCTAGCTGCACCTGGAGTCCCCAATGTTACAAAAGCAATGCCCAGTGGTCGACTGAGAGCAGCTTTTTTCTCCTCCTCTGCCAACGCCGTCAATCGTACTTCTTCCACAGTGTAGAATTCTAAAGCATCAATCTGGAATATTTATTTTCGCATCTTTAATAATATATACTATCAACAATATGTCAATATTTTTTTATACTTACATTATTGCAACAACATCCGATAACTTGACCACAAAAATATGGATAAAGTTTTAAAGGTCCCTTTTTTTTATTATAACTTTCGCAATATAATCGTGCTTGCTCCGCACAATCTCTTTGTGCTTCCAATACTGACAATCTTCCAATATCATGTGCTAATGCAACGTCTTCCACAGTCAACGTAGGAAAGGCTTCTTTAAAATACTCCGTGAGACTTTCAACATTACATTGATGTTTTGGTATTTCACTAATTAATAATGTTCGGGCGGCCAATTCCTCTGACGGTCGTGCATCACGGACCTAAAAAAAATTCAACATAAAAGTCAATTTCCATCAAATAAGATACGATATGACAGAATGAACAAGATTAAATAAGATTAAGACCTGTTTTATGAATCTTCGCATGACAAAACAACCAATCGGCAGATATGAAAGAATAATAATTGTGTATACCCACATCCACGAGGACATTGGATCCACATTAGACATCGTAGTTAAAGTAAAAGTATCATTACCACCACGCATACTACCGCTGTAATTAATCGGCACTGCAACACAAAGTGAAACTACAGTCATCATACTTGTAAGTATTATTAGATGACGTTGAAATGAAATATAAAGAACACCATCCGGTCCTGTTCGACGTAACAATTCTTTGTCTCTGAAACAAAATTGGCATAATGTTGAATACATCATTGATATTTACCATTTTCATATATATTCCCAATTGAAACATGTAAAAATGTTCACTAACGTTATTCTAAAAGCAGTGATAATCCATGAAAGAAATCCACGATCTATCTGTGATAATTGAGAATTGACAGAAGCTTCAACGGCAGTAACATCAGCTGGTGCACTATCATTATCACCGTAAAATAATTCCATCCACCTATTGTCAGTTTTATGTAATAATGCAAGTCGACCATAATTCCATGCCTTTTTCCGCAATAAACCGAACAAGATAACGAGACTCTGCAAAAAAAAAAAGAATATAATGAGGCAATAAATTGATAACAATCAACATTAAGTTTCACTTTGTGTATAGTTTGTACGAGTGCATAAATCTCTGACTCACCAAAAAACCAATCAAATTTAATAATAAATTCGCTGGAATGCCAGCGTATACTCTATAAAAATCAGGAATATTCGTTCTATTTGGGCGCATCTTGGATAGGCAGGTTTCTGGTGATGGGGCTTGATAGCTATTACTGTAACTATTAATATATTTCTATTGTTTAAACATATTTAACATCAATGACAATATATAAAAATATCAAAATATGAATACGTAATGTTTCAAACACAGTCTTTGTTATTGATAACCATATGATATCACTTTCTATTATTATAGTATATTACGTGTCAAAAAAACTTACTTCATATAAATATCGTCAATTGTCTCCATGATTATAGCAATTTTTTCAACTGTTATTTAATTCTTGAATGACTAAAAATCATTTTCAACTATATGTGTCAACTCACTCACACCCAATACAAACATCTGATCAGTAATGACTTTTCGCCTTTTAATGTAGTTTGATGCAGAGTAATGTAGGTGATGTAGTGAATAGCTATTGAAAGTTACTGTCATACCAGCTGCGTTCACTGTCCTATTCTGTTTTCTTGACAGTTGAACCAGTTAAAAGTGTGTGGAAGCTTCAGACGAAGGAACAATGAACAGTGGAATTTTCTTTGTCGATTTGTGATTGGAACTTGAAACGGGAAAATGATTATAGAATAGCTGCAGTGGTGTATAACTATATCAGAAATTATTTGCCCCTTCGTATGCTTCATGTTCAGGAGTGGAGTTCAGCCAATGAGAAATATTCCGGTAAATTTAAACGTGTGTTTGATTACTATGTATTGAAGCAACTTTGTATTGGAACTTTTGTAGTTTCTATGGTTTCATATACGGTTAGTAAGTAGTCTTTGAAAATAAAATATTGAAAAACAAGGTATGACTACCTGTTTGTCATTTACCTGCGCCCCTCCCCATTATTCTCCTATCCTGGTAAATGTTTGTTTGGATTGAAACAATTCAATTTGACTGTGTACTGTTGAACGCTTCGGATACACCAATAATTTTATGTTTGTATATTTGTAATAGTAATAAATACACAAATATTGAGAAGGTTGATTTTTTTTGCGATGAGTTAAATGTTTAATTGGGTATTAGTGGAAATAATAGAAATTAAGATGGTAGTCATATAATTTGAAAAGTAATGGAGATTTATGTACGGAGATGAATTAGAGCACACCACGTGCATCGTATGAATGTATCAGAAATATTTAATAATGTTCCAATATATTCTTTGGAGCATGGAGACTCATAATAATTCTTATAGGAAGTGAGTTGTTACACATTTAAATATAGTTGAAAGTTCTTATTTAAATTTCTAACGATGAATATCATATTTAAAATGCGTGATTTCTATTTATATTATCAATATTATCTATTTCAATACTATGTATTTACAGTTATAGCGATAATGTTTATTATCAAGTACCGTCACCTGAAACTTGTTTTCCCAGACTGAGACTCATCGTCAATAAAACAAATATTCCTGATTTTTATAGAGTATACGCTGGTATTCCGGCGAATTTATTATTAAATATCATAGGATTTGTGGTGAGTTCAAATTTGTACAAATCATCTAAACTACATCAGAAGTAAAAATTTCGGTGAACTTTGTGATATATTTTTCTCAATACATTATTTCAATTCACAGAGTCTCGTTATCCTGTTTGGTATATTGAGAAAAAAAGCCTGGGATTATGGTCGACTGGCACTTTTACGAAAAACGGATAACAGATGGATGGAATTATTTTACGGTGACCATGATAGTTTATTGACTGATGTTACTGCTGTTGAAGCTTCTGTTAATCTACGAGTATCACAAATAGACCGTGGATTTCTTTCATGGATTGTCACTGCTTTTAGAATAACGTAAATATATATGCAATTTTACATTTTCCAATTTGCACTTACGACAATGTCCACAGTCATCTAGCGCGGTATGATAAATTTTGACTCTATGAGATTTATTTCTTATCTCACCGTGAACGTTGATGGGTTGAATATTCAATGTCAATCACATTGTGAATTTTTGCAGAGACAATGAATTATCACAACGTGCTGGTCCAGATGGTGTACTTTATATCTCATTCCAACGTCATCTTATAATATTCACGAGTGTGATGACCGTAGTGTCACTCTGTGTTGCATTGCCAATAAATTTCAGTGGTAGTATGCGTGATGGTAATGAAACTTTTAGTTTAACTACTATGTCCAATCTCGATCCAATGTCCTCGTGGATGTGGCTCTACACAATTATAACACTTGCATATCTTCCAATCGGGTGTTATGTTATGCGAAAATTTCTGAAACAGGTATCAATATTATTATTCTATTCAGCAATTCGCATTGTTTGGATTTCATACTTAAGGAGGAAATCCAATAATTGTCTGTAAACATTATCGTAGGTTCATGATGCACGATTATTAGAGGAATTGGCCTCACGAACATTATTGATCAGTGAAATTCCAAGGAATCAGTGCAATGTGGGAAATCTAATGACATATTTCAAAAATGCATTTCCTACTTTAACTGTACAGGACATAACATTAGCACATGATGTTAAGCGATTGTCAATATTGAGATCACAACGAGATTGTGCCAAGCAAGCGCGCTTATATTGCGAAAGTTATAATAGGAAAAAACAAGCGCTTCAACTTTTTCCATATTTTTGCGGTCAAGTCATTGGATGTTGTTTCAGCACTGTAAGTAGAGATGACATTGATACGATATTGATAAGACTAATTATTAAAAGCACAATAATGAATCCGCTAGAAGGACGCTTTGGACTTCTATACCAAAGAGGAAAAAAGATTAACAGCATTGACGGAAGAGGAGAAAAAAGCTGCCCTCAATCGACCAATCGGGATTGCCTTTGTGACATTGAGTGTTCCAGCTGCAGCTAGAATGATGCGTCGTCAATTGCGTGCGATATCAGCTATAAAATGGATTGTTGATTATGCACCCGCGCCATCCGATATATTTTGGGAGAATCTCAATATACCCAGACGATTCTGGTATTTCAGTGCCATTTCAGTCAACCTGATCTTATTTACTACTCTTTTCTTCTTGACAACTCCAGCTGTTAGTACAAACATTTTTGATAACATTATTTTTATAATATTTCTGATGAGACAATATTTTATCGATTATTTGGAAACTTCTCCAGGTCATAGTAACAGAATTGAATTTACATGGACTACCTGCTGTACTGCAAATTATGAATTTTAGTCCAACAATTGGGACATTCCTGCTTACAGCATTATTAGTCGTTATAGCAGCCCTAATGCCAGTATTGGTAGCGCGTAGTGAGTCACTAGTACGACATTGGACCCGGAGTGGTTTGAATCGTGCAGTGATGAGAAAAACACTGCTTTTGCTTTTATTAATGGTATTGATATTGCCAAGTTTGGGATTAACAAGCGCACAAGCCGTCTTGGATTTGAGAAATTTTGAGAATAATACAAGTAGATGGGAATGCATCTTCTTGGCTGATCAAGTACTTTACTTTTCGTATTTAATAGAAACAAAAATACGTACGCCCAATTTTAATTCTCGATTATGATTTTAGGGGGCAATTTTTGTTAATTATGTCATTACTGCAGCGTTGCTTGGTAGTGCTCTTGAACTCGTGCGATTCCCTGAATTGGCTATGTACACAATTAGATTGTGCATCGCGAGAAGCCGAGCAGAACGTGTATACGTGAGAAAAGCAGTATTGTGGGAATTTCCTTTAGGTGCTAACTATGCTAGGCTGCTCCTGGTTTTTACTATGACAACTGTCTACAGTCTCGCTTGTCCATTGATAACGCCTTTTGGTGTATTATTCATGTTAATCAAGCATTTGGTTGATCGACATAATTTATGTTTTGCATACGGGCCAAGTGTTGGTGGCGGACAATTAGCGAGTGCTGCTGCTGGTGCAACTGGTGCTGCACCAGTATTAGCGCAAGCAGCACTTTTAGCGTTGGGTTTAGTTCGAAGGGGTCTGTCCCCACTAGCAGTACTTCAGCTAAGTGGCCTGACTGCAAGTATTTTAGTTCTTGTTATAGGCGCAACATTTCCAGTTTCTAAACCCACTGTAAATTGATTTTTCTATGGTTGAATTTTATTATATCATTTCGAATGAATAGAGCAATAACTGTGACAACTTTTTTCTCTGCAGCGTCAAGCCACAAGACGTAGATTCTCAACCAGACGGGATCTCAGGAAGGAGGTATTGCGAAAAAAGTATGGTTCATGTATTTTCGAGCGAACGTCATCAGCCTTTTCACACTCTAAAATCACAGTGTCATTGGACAATGTAAGATCTAGTCACTCAATTGGTAACAATTTACCACTGTATCAAGATTACGGCAGAGATAGCTCCGTATGAATGAATTGGACCCATTTATGAACTATTTTCTTTGACTTCCAATTCCACTGTACGAAGTCATAAATTTGTGGAATATTGTATAATCATACTTTATTTCAATGAAATAATGCAAAACATAATAGTATCACGAATACCATGGGTAAATGAATATTCAACAATTTACCATGTGCCTCTCAGTTTACCTTCTATTCTTAATAAGGTAATGATGAATAGCAAGGAGATGTGATTTTCGATTCGGAAAAAAAGAAAGACTGATCGAAAACAGATCTAGATTACGATCTGTAAAAAGTTTCTCATGCGGATACATATGTGTATAAATGAATTTTTATTCGTAAATGGGAAACTTAACATGAAAAATATCCATGATCATAACATAAAAAAAAATATATGTAGAGACATTTCAATCTAAATATATGACTTCATGCCTGCAATGACATTATACATACATATGTATACCTTCCTTGTATAAATGTTATCAAAATTATTCATTATCGGAGAACTCTTGACTTGCTAGTTTATAGAAATATGATTCGATATTGTCTATGAGTATATTTGGTTCTTCGAATTCTTGAACTTGGCCGTCTCCCATCACCAGAACCCTGTAAAAAAGTTCGAATGAGAAAATTGTCTACACATATTCACAAATTTCATGAAATAAATATTAACTTTATTACCTATCACAATGCATGATGGTCCGAATTCGATGAGCAATCGTTATCACTGTAGCACTCCTAAAGGAAGACTTTATCGTCGATTGTATAGCTTTATCAGTGTCTGGATCTACATTCGCGGTTGCTTCGTCTATACAGAGAATCTGTAGAATAATTGAACTACTATGATAAAATGACAACTATGACATACACGTTCGTTAATCGGAAACATTCGAGTGAAGAGGCCACATTTCAATTACTCGCAAGAATATGAAATATATATAAAATTGCACCCATGTTACCTACCCTTGCGTTGTGTAATATTGCTCTGACTAAACAGAATAATTGTTTTTGGCCAGCACTGAGATTATTGCCATTTTCATCTAATGTTGCACCCAAACCGCCAAGCCTATGTACTAAAGAACTCAATTTGCACTTATCAAGTGCTTTATAAATTTGTAAATCCGGATATTGATCTAGAGGGTCAATATTTTCTCGAATTGTACCCGAAAATAAAAATGGATTCTGTGGTATTATCGAGAGACGCGATCTGAAATAATAAAAAATTCACTCAGATTATTTTAATTTTTCCGATCAACTATAGAAAATTCGAATCATTTATATCTCACCGCAATGCATTCAACTGTAAACTCTTTACAACAACATTATCGATTAATATTTGGCCACTATCAATTTCTACCAATCGGAATAGTGAATTGAATATTGAACTCTTTCCAGCACCAGTTCGTCCAACAATACCGATTTTTTCTGCTGGTCTTGTCATGAACGAAATGCCATTTAACGATGGTACCAAATGTTCTCTGTATCTCAACACAACATCTTTAAATTCTACAACACCTTGGCTTGGCCAAGCATAAGGCGGATTATCACCAATTGAACTTTCAACAGGAACATTGTCTAAATACTGTTTGATACGCTCAACAGAAATCATTTCTCTCTCTGTTTCAGTGTAAACATTAACAACACCTGAAAGCAATCCTGTGACTGACAATGCATAAGTGATCGCTAGGCCAATAAGACCCGAATCAGCAACATCAAATTGACGCTGCAATACTGCCATAATGGCTACACCTGCCAATAGAGTTACTGCAATGAATTGCAATCGTAATGCAAGCCATTGTGCCGCCGCTACTGCTGCGAAATTTGTTTTTTGATTTGCTTCTAGGAATAATTCATTTTCATGTTTGAATCGTGACACAGCCCGAAATGCTCTAATACTACCTAGACCCTGCAATGTTTCATTGAAGTGAGTATAAAGTGGTGATAGTGACGTACTCGACAAACGCTTCAACTCTCGAGACGTCAATCTACAAATGATAAATAGAAATATTCAATTCCATCGCTTTACAGATCTAAAAAATATTTCCGTCCGTGTGAATCAAATTCGAGAATATACCTATAATGGTGTTGCACCCAATGGTAAACTGGTATCAATGGAGCTAATACTAACAATATCCATGGTAGCCCGTACGTGGTGATGATGATGGTTCCAATCAATGCAAATAATTGCGCAAGTAAAATATTTGCGATGAATGGAAGTGAATCGTCTACTGTATATGTATCTGATGAGAATCGATTCAATATTCGCCCCAATGATTGTGAATCGAAAAATGACGTGCGTGCCTGCAATTATGGTTTAAAAAATTAATTAGGTATTAATCTAGCATGCATCTACGTACATGAGAATGTTTCGATGGAAACGTACCTTCAAGATAACTTTCAATAACTGTTTGTGGATGGTAATTGCAGCATGAATTCCACCATAGGCAAACATAAATGCCCTGATGAGAGTGAAAACTGAATTAGCAGCTGCTAAAATACCGTAAATTGTCAAATAGTATTGTGTCACATTGGTACTGTTATCGGCATTCACTGCTTCTAAATTTTCCGCATGTGGCAAAATTGTCGAGTTTATCAATGTTGTATTGATATGTGTTACCCAAAATGATAACCATAAATCGGTAATGTTTTTAGAACTTTGCATTAGAATCATGGAGAGAAATATCGATACAATCAATGATTTCCCAACGGCGTTCAAATATGTACCATAAACACTAAAACGTACTGTTCCTTGTTCGGAATTTTCTTCACCCAATAATGAGTCTGCATCTTGGGAATCATTTTCATTCGCTTCATTGGATAAATTTGCTATTGATGCCACGTCCAACTCCGAATCTATAGATTCTGATGACAATAAATAATCATCTAAATCAGGCAATACCTCATTTGGTAATCCTTGTTTAACTATTTTTCCCGTTGACATTTCCAAAACAATGTCAGCGTGTATTAAATATTGTGTTTGGTGGGCACACATTATTCGCGTTTTATTTTTTAACAAACCTAAAATAACATTTTGGAAAATATGCCGTGCCACTTTTGCATCGAGTGTAGCTAAAATATCGTCTAACAGATAAATGTTTTTATCAGCGTATACAGCACGCGCAAGGGATATCCTTGTTTTTTGTCCACCACTCAATGTATTGCCCGCTTCACCCACCCCTGTTAAATCTTTTTTCGGCAAATTTATCAAATCATCCGTAAGAGCACATGCTTTCAAGACAGCTTTATATTTATTACGATCATACGCTTTGCCGAATAAAATATTGTCACGTATTGTGCCACGTTGAAGCCATGGATGTTGTTTTACATAAGCAAAACCTTTGTCCAACTCACTGATTGCTACAATTCCGCCTATTCGTGTTATTTCTGCCAACAGTCCATCTAAAAGAAGTGATTTCCCGCCACCGATTTTTCCCATGACACCCATTAATTGCCCTTTTTTCACTTCAATATTCAAGTTTCTCAATACGAATGTTCTCTCTTTTTCAAATGATACTGCTTTTGTTGACGTTGACGTTGAAGGCATTGTTATAATTTCATCGTAATTATTGGAAGGTGATTCATCACTTTCTACAGATCCGTTTACAGTGAATGATGCATCTTTCAATAATATATCGATTCCAGCTGGTGGATATGAATAATATGTTGCGATATCTAAATCCGATAAATCCAATAATCTTTGAATTCTCTTGACTGAAACCCATGCTTCCGTGAGACCGTTTAATACCCATGGAAATGCATTTAATGGTGCGATTAACATGTTTAATAGTGCCATGCTCGTGAATACTGTTTTAGCGTCAAGAGTATTTCCGAGCAACACATATGTTGCGAATGTCAGTATAGAAATTAAAACGGGCGTCGTTGCCCAGAAATATACACACAATGCGTCCAAATACTTTCGTCCTTTTAAATACTTGATTTCGCTATCTCGAAGTTCTGTAATTGAATATACAAATGATTAATCGCTGACAGGGAAAAGTTGTCTATCTATTTTTCATTGTATAAGTGATAAAAGAAAAGAATACTGACTCAGAATACTATCCAAAAAATGTTCTTCCCAAACGTTTAATTTAATTGCAGTCAAGCCTCTCAAAGTTTCGCCCATTAATCGTACTCTCTGATCTTTATATTCCATCATTTTGGTGCTTAGTATACCAATTTTATTTGCGATGAATTTATTAATTGGTATCAATATTATTGCGAATGCAACACCGGCCAAGAATGAGAGACCTATTTGACTGTACAAAAGATACAGCGTTACAAATAATTGTAGAGGTATACTCCAGAAAGTATGAAAACTTGGACAACTATTCACAATCCTATCAGTGTCCGTACTCATAAAATTTACAATTTCACCCAGAGTGAATTCCTGATTCAATTTGACATTCGATGAATGTAGTATTTTCCTATAAACTAATGTAATCAAAGTTCCACGTATTTTTAATCCAACAATGCTCATCCAAAATGTAAAATGTGAAGTGGCCAATGCCCCTGGAGAGAAAAGTAGATCAAATTTAAGTGGGACTTTTGCGTAAATTAAGGGTAGGCAAATGCTGATGATAAAATAATTTACCAATCAGTGCAGCAACGAACATCAACGACGCATATAAATATCCATATGACAACGGTTCGTTGTCATCTTCAATGAAACCAACGAGCTTATTCAAGAGTATAGGTCCAACAAATCCTGAACAATCGGCAATGAACTTGAGAATACCAACAGCATAAAATTGCCATCCAAAACACTGATGTAACAGTCGAACTAAGGATATATTGTTGCTCGACATATGTCTATGTTCTGTCTCATTTTGTTGAAGTTCTTCAGTTATTCTCCTATTTGTAGGCTGAAAGTAAGACTACATGTAGTTCTCAAATCAGATAATAGGGTATGAACACAATCCCATACCATTTTTAGAGTGTGCCTATCAATTTTATCAACAATTGATTCTATTGTCATGTGTTCGGGAACATCATATAAATCATCAGGATGTTTCAAGGATTTTCGTACACCTTTTTCCATTAACGGTGTTACCCAGTGAAATAATAATTTTGATAGGAATGTGATTTGTTCCATAGCAGTACCAAGATAATTTAGGCTCTGTTGTTCCGGAAAATGGATGTATGATGAATTAGGTGAACTCAAAAGTGCTGTGTGCTCGCTTATCTGCAATTACATTCTAAATTGATATCCTTATTAATGAACTTATCCATGTTGTGGAGGAAAGAACCAAAATTTACCTCCGCATACCTCGGTCGATCACCATGCTCCTGATTACTTTGATTTGGTAGTAATGTCAGGGCATACAATACCATAAGTGTTACAACCGATATGCTAAAACCCAATGATAAATTTGGCAATACATCGTCTTCAGCGTCATGTGCAATGTGTGTTCGTAAAAGAAGCGCCGAAATACCAATGAGCATGAATATTAATGCTCTTATTATAACAGGTCCTCGTAAACTCAATCGTGTTCCTGTTCTCAAGCTCAGTATGAAGCAAAAATGTACCATCCATGCCAATCCTTCAGTTCCCGCAACCAGATAATCAATTGGCTTAGCTGACGTTGCCTGATCACTGAATTTTCCAATTGTCTTAAGATATTATCCATATTTTTTATACATAGATATCCTTTCTTAGTATATAAATGAGAAAGGTACTCAATTAGAATAAACGTTATCGATTGTAATCATACCTCGGAAGAATGGTTCTATTCGTCGTAAATGCTGCGGCAGTATTGAGTGGGACTGAATGCACGGGTGAAAATGTGGTATTCGTCAATATTATATATGCTTTCACTATTGGAAGGATAATCAAACATGTTGTTACTATCAGTCTTGAAGTGATTGCGTAGTGAGAAAATCGTTCGTAATGACCATTTGAAACTTTTCTTCCGCAGTAATAGGCTGATGTTATTGCTAATAGAGCCAATGTTGGGATCTAGAAATAATTAAAATCGGCCAAATAAATATCCACCGAAAATTATTCTCATATTGAATTGATTATTGGGGTACCTGGAGACATAGCTGTTGAAAGCAGAGTCCAAGGTCATTTGTATCAGGATTCAATGGTGTTAAACTCCCGTGGAGTCCACAGAGTTCAGTCCAATTCCATCTCCATCTCTGATTGAGATTACCATATTCAGCCATTACTTTTCGTATGATAATTTGTTTATACCCAATATTAATAAATCAACTTTTACTTCGTAACATCTATAAATAACATGGTAATATGATAAATATTGATAAATTATTGTACGTTTAGAGAATGTATGTGTATATAAAGGAACATTTTTTGTTTTAAATACTTTTCTCCTAGCCTAAAAAATATATATGCATAGGTTCACCAATAATTCTCTTTCATTAACGTACAATTTTATGCGTTGTATGGCAACAGATGAGCCAAATAATATCTCAAGTACGTGTTTAAGCAACTGTACGATCACTTGAGATCATTACACATTCTTTACATTATTTCAGATGACTATTATATGTTTATGTTGCGTTGTAAATATTGTTTTGTGAATGATTTTATATATCTCGACATAATCGAAATATATATTACTTGTATATGTCCGAAATAAGTGTCACTGCAAACGTCGGTGTAACGTACTGACATATATGTATATATATACCTATACATTGCAGAAGTACCGGACGTCTGCACATATCTAAAAGTGTAGTTTCCTCTAATTGAAACGACAAAAATAATTGAACGAATTTTTTCAGAAAGGAAAGATTGAATTATCAAGTTGCAAAAGACTGAACTGGGTAAGAAATATTTTGAATAATTGTATCATAACCTCAAAAATTGTACTCACTACATTTTTTTTTCTGAATAACATCATGATTCAATTTTATAAAAACTTATTTGACAGGATCGTTGAGGGGATTTCGAAGAAACAATTTATTCATACAAAAATTCTGAACGATGGTTGAATTGTCAGAAGAAATAATTTCTATGACGACATCGGCGGATGATGTGGGCGACAATGGACATACAGTATTTGATACGGAACAGTCATTCGAAGAAAAAATTGTTGCCTACGTTGCGAATTCATCAGCTGTATTCAAAAGTCAGCAAATCGACGAACCTGAAATGACCCTTGAAGAGAAAAAATATATTGCTTTGAATTTGTTGCATAAGAGCCATTCACGATTTCTGTCACGATTTGGAAAGTATCTTAGTAACGAATTATTAGAATACTTCATGACAGCCAGTGATGATTATGAAGTTGAACATTATATCAATAAATTGAAACGGTATTTTGATGGAAAGACAAGGCAATTGGACCGGAAGAATAGGAGATATGAGGCACTAAAAAATTTAATTGATAAAGGAGAATATTTCAGTGAGACTGCAATGATGAAACGGAATCCATTGTTGTATGATAATCTCATTGGAAAGTATCTTACAGAGGGACAGAGAAAAGCTCGGGACAATTTGGATACGAATAATATTACTTTTGTTAATTTATTATTAGAGAGTATTGAGAGAGATCAAATAAAAAAATTGAAAAAAGATCAGGAAGATGCAGAGGATGAAGTTTTAGAAGAAAATGACTCAGATTCTGACACAGATAATGACATAGTTAGGGATTGTACAGAAGAAGCTGGGAATATTTCATCGTGGGGTGAAATATCACATAAAGTTACGTCGTATGAGGCAGAAGAGAAAGGAAAAAAAATAAGTATATCAGTCGATAATGTAACAGCTAAAGAAAAAAATATGTTAAGAGAAGAATTCGTTACACAAATGTATCAGAGTTTCTTGGATGGTAAAGACGCCGATTTTGATTATAGGTATAGTATTCATTTAATTTTTATTTATTATTATAATAAGTTATCATCAAAATAGACATCAAAATTGTGAAATCTACGTCATCCCTCTTTCTGTTTTTTTCTCCCAAAGTCTCGTAGATGACAATGAAGCATACGATAATGTCGATCTCAGAACACAAGATGAGGAGGAGCAATACTTCGATTCTGAAACACCAGAATTGATAGATGACCCCGACACAAAAAAGGAACAAAACGAATCAGAAGACGAATTGGACAAGTACATGAAATGCCTAAAGGTCAAATGAAATTAATATTACAGACCGAATTTTTTCTATTTTCCATATGCGAAACAATGTACAGGCCAAAATTGAAAGTATTGTACTTTATTTACTCTAGGAGCAAAGTCATACAAATCCAGAGCATCTTAGGAAAAGTCCAACGTAAATTATTCAACGAGTTTCAACTCCACTAATTTAATGTACAATGCATAACTTATTTTTCGAATAAACAAGTATCGTTATATTTTGTATATTTCAATCGTTGTAATTTAATATTGGAATTGAATTTATTTGACATTTAAACTATCGAAGACAAATTTAATTGACAGCCAAAATTTCATGATAGAAGAGCGTGAGTATGTATAACTTTTGAACTTGCCCCCAATTCTTCTCATCATAGTAATACGCCATCTATATATGCAACTTCTATTTATATAACATGTGTATATGTTATATAGTAAGTAAGTGTTATTATATATATAAATTGGAGATGTGTTGATGAACCGCTTTTATACAGGGTAGTGTGTCTTACAGTGGGTGTACGTATTTTAATAATTTATTCGAAAAAATATAATGGTAAGTATTCAGGTTTGAAATAAATTAATTCCTGCATGGAGATGAACTAAACTTGATTCTTGATATCATTCGCATCACTAATATAGATTATATATATGTATATATATATATATTAATCTCTAAGGGTTAAAATAACAATATTCGAAGTCATCATAGGTTACATTTCATACTGCGGGTGTTGTCACAATTGATTCTCTGTCATTTATTTCAATCAAAACTTTGGCGTTATATAAAGTCATTGTGAATACCGTTAGTAATAATAACTGTTAAATTATAATAAGCATGCGAATAGAATTTTTCTCTTTGGATGCATTAAGTATCAGTCTTGTATGTGGACCAGTGTTTTTTTTTATCTTCGAAATGTTTCAATGAATAGCATCACAATTAACAATCATGTAAAACGTAGTGCATGGTGGTTTTGATTGGCTGGATTGGCATGTCTACCTGGTATTCCTGGTAGGTATCACTTTTTTTTTCTCAGCCAATGACACCTGTGATGACTGGATTGGAAGAGCAGGAAAAATTGTTGGAAGATGCTATTGGCGTTGTTAAGGTTCAAGCATTCCAAATGAAGCATTGTCTGGACAATGCAAAACTTATGGATGCTTTAAAACATGCGTCGACCATGCTGGGTGAACTCAGGACATCGCTTTTGAGTCCTAAGAGTTACTATGAATTATGTATCCTTGTTGTGATATAACAAATATTTATTTTATCAATCATTGATTAGTTTATTGATATCTGTAGAGATTTCCTTACATAATTCTTTTGTTAGATATGGCTATCACTGATGAACTTCGACATTTAGAATTATATTTATTAGATCAATATCAGAAAGGAAAAAAGGTGACTGATTTGTATGAGCTGGTACAATATGCAGGAAACATTGTTCCGCGTTTGTAAGTTGCATTGTCTTGATTTTTTCCAATCCATTTGTTGTGGTTGAAGTTCGATCGTGAATATTGATAATTTAATATGTGTTCTGTTTTATAAATGGCAGGTATTTACTTATCACAGTTGGATTAGTATATATAAAAACCAATCCGTGCCTCAAAAGAGATCTGTTGAGAGATCTAGTGGAGATGTGCCGCGGTGTGCAGCATCCATTACGCGGTCTGTTCTTACGAAATTACTTATTGCAATGTACGCGAAATATTTTGCCAGATGTGACTGAAGGAGACGACGAGGAAGGCACTGTAAGTTATAGAAAATCATAAGTATTCCTGTATTAATTATAAGAATAATAGAATGAAAATTATATGCTGTATTCTTTCCACAGGTGCGTGATAGTATCGATTTTGTTCTCATGAACTTCGCTGAAATGAATAAACTTTGGGTTCGTATGCAACATCAGGGACACAGTCGTGATAAAGAGCGACGGGAACGTGAACGTGAGGAATTGAAAATTCTGGTTGGCACGAATCTCGTTCGTTTGAGTCAATTGGAATCTGTTACGCTGGAAATATATAAAAAGCTTGTATTACCTGGAATTTTGGAACAGGTTGTGAGTTGCCGAGATGCAATTGCACAGGAATATTTGATGGAGTGTATTATTCAAGTAAGATTTCTTGGTTATTTATTTTCGCTATGATGATTTATTGCATTTCCAAATTGTGTCCTAATTCATCAGGTGTTTCCGGATGAGTTCCATCTACAGACATTGAATGCATTCTTAAAATCTTGTGCTGAATTGCACAACGGTGTGAATGTCAAAAATATAATTATTTCGTTAATCGATCGTCTCGCAACATTCAGTCAACGATCTGATGGTGTCGGTGGACCTGGAAGTCCAAGTCAGGTACCAGGTATTCCACAAGATGTACAACTGTTTGATGTATTTAGTGATCAAGTTGCAACAATAATTCAGGTAAATATTGAGTGGTTTTATTCGTCTTCAGTTCTTGTATTTATTGCATCTGAACGATTCTATGATGATTGGATACTACACAATTCTTGATAAAAATCTGTGATATGTAAATGAAAGTAGCTCTTACTCATCTAGTTTAAGTCTGAGAATAGTTCAGTTTTGACTACTGTTCCCACAATCACTGATTACTTGCTACTAAATCATAAATATTTATTAATTATTATTATTTGTTTTTTATCAGACAAGACAAGATATGCCGCCAGAGGATATTGTCGCACTCCAAGTCGCATTGATTAATTTAGCACATAAATGTTATCCCGATCGTGTAGATTATATAGATAAGGTTTTATTTACAACGGTTCAAATTTTCCAGAAATTGAATATAGAAAAGTGAGTGAGGAATTTTCGAAGTATCAAGAATTCATTACAGAATATATATACTTTGAAACCATCAATTTATGCGCTGTTGTTGTTTCTAGATTGGAATATAACAGTGCCGTATCGAGAGAGTTATCTAGACTGATGAAAATACCCGTTGATAATTATAAAAATATTTTAACTGTGTTGAAATTGGATAATTACGCACCGTTACTTGAATATTTCGACTATGAGGGAAGAAAATTATTAGCAGTTTATATTATCACAAATATCTTGGATAATGAAACTTCATTGCCTACACAAGAACATGTGGATGCTATTTTGTCAGTAGTTGCACCATTAGTGCAAGACCAACCAGACCAACCGAATATTGAGGAAGATCCAGAGGACTTTGCTGAAGAGCAGGGTTTACTTGGACGACTTATTCATCATTTCAAATCCGACACTGCAGATCAACAATACATGATTTTAAGCGCAGCACGAAAACATTTCAGTGCTGGCGGAAATAAAAGAATCAAATACACTTTGCCAGCCATTGTTTTTCAGGCCTATCAACTTGCATTTACATACAAAGCATTGAAAGATCAAGTTTGTATTTTCTTTTCGCATCAAATGATATTTGTGAATTATATAAATGTTAATGAACCGAATTTCTTTTCCACCTGCAGGATGACATGTGGCAGAAAAAGTGCCAAAAAATTTTCCAATTTTGTCATGGTACAATAACAGCACTGATGAAAGCTGAACTCGCTGAATTGCCGCTGAGATTATTCCTACAAGGTGCACTTGCCATTGGTGAAATTCGATTCGATAATTTCGAAGTTGTTGCATATGAATTTATGAGCCAGGCATTTTCAATATATGAAGATGAGATCAGTGATTCGAAAGCTCAATTGGCTGCCATTACTCTGATAATTGCGACCTTTGAACAAATGAGTTGTTTCAGTGAAGAAAATGCTGAGCCTGTTAGAAATCAATGCGCTTTATATGCAAGTAAACTTTTACGAAAACCAGATCAATGCAGAGGTGTTGCGACGTGCTCACATATATTCTGGTCCGGAAAGTCCTTAGCGACTGGTGGAAAAGAGGTACGAGAATTTTTCAATCTCAATAGATGGTTGTCAAGTTGCCATTGAATCATTGCAGTAATAATATTTGTATATTGGTTCTTATTTATAGATGCAAGACGGCAATAAAGTACTGGATTGTTTGAAAAAAGGTATACGAATTGCCAGTCAATGTATGGACACGTCAGTTCAGGTTCAACTTTACGTGGAATTACTGAACCATTATATTTATTTCCATGAAAAAGAGAATTCATCGGTCAGTAAATTAAAAATTTCTCCATTCAATATTTGTCATTCGATAAAATTTATCCGTCTTTAAATAAATAATTATTCCTCATTTGTTTATAGGTAACTGTGCAAATACTGAACCAAGTTATAGCTAAAATAAAAGAGGAGTTACCAAATTTAGGTGTGAGTGAAGAAACAGAACAAATTCAAAAACATCTAGCCAATACATTGGAACACTTGAAAAATAGAATGAGGTTCTCCGAGGGTGAAGGTCAACCGTATCACGGTCTTGTTTTATAATTTTCTATTACTTCGCGTCGAACTATATAATTTTGTAAATACCGAATTATTCGTTGAGTTTTGTCTTGATACTGTAGTCGTTTTAAAAAAGTCCTGATGGCAGCAAAGGTGCCAATTTTGCATCAAAATCCTCGTATTATTCAGACATCAGTTATCATCCATGCAATGCACGATAATACAATTATTGTATAAGGATTGCAAACCCATAGGAAACATTTCTCAATAATTAATAGACTTACTGACAGATTACAATACAATTTTTAATATCACATTATTAAAGTTTTTTTTTTAAGGAGTCTGGTAAAGTATGGAAGTGCTCATTAATATTTTCATGAATATTGATATAGTAGTTTATATATAATTGGAAATATATTATATGTATACTCGGTATTAGTGTCCGCATGGTCTGGTACATTGGGCCGAGAAACTATATGAATGTTAGAGCGACTCAGTATTGTCGTCTCTGTTAGCACTGTATGATATTGATTTATTTTCTGTATATTTGTTGGAATAAAATATAAACTATAATGTAAAATAATAAATTTTTCCATGATAAATCATGATTATGTAATCGTAGGAACCGTGTTTCAATGATAGTATGTAGAAAGATTATTTGTCACATTATACTTCATCTCGAGAGTGTTGAAAGACAGAAGGATATTCTAAGATGTTTTTGATAAACGCGGGTTTCAGTACCATGTAGGTGGCGCCATTAGGGGAAGGTTTTCTCATTGGATTAAAATTTTCGTTCTAGAACCCTCTCCCATTCCATGTTTCACATCATTCAAGTGCGGCACGTATTATCGTTAGCGTACCGCGTGCTCAACGCAACATAACCTCAAATTTCTCTACTTTTTGTGCACAAAATAAATTTGTTTGTTGATTAAGAATAAAAAAGATAAAAATGTCTGTTCCTGATAAATCGTTAAAGCGGAAAGTGCGAAAAGGCAATCCAAAAAATAAATTGAAAGCTGTTCAATCGAAAAAATCACAAGAGAATAATGGTGAGTGGTGAACAACAGTTACTAAATACAATTCGGCTCCAATAATAATTATACCACATATTATATTGCTCTATTTTTAGATACTACAACAAACGATGAAGCACCGGCGATGCTAGTTACGAACAATATCAAGAAAAACAAGAAAGAATTGGGAGAAAAAAGATCACGTTCACCAGAAAGTCCAGTGAAGAGTATGATAACATTTTATGTTCATATTACCTGTTGGATTTGAATTTGAAAATAGTGGATTATTTAATTTATATGCTTTGATTTTTTTAGAAAAGAAAAAGAAGTTGAAGGTACAATCACAAGAATCTGATGAAAGTGCCACACACATCAACGATGATAGCAACAATGTTGATACTGAGGACACAGATGTTCAAGAAGATGTGGCGCACAAGTGTTAGTAATAGTGCGAATGAAATATTATATTCTATTTACATATTTTTGTTGTATGCTGACAAGAATTATTAATGAATATTTATTATCATTCAACAGTGCCCGGATCATCAGTTGGTCTCGATGTATCAACAAATCCGGCTTTCGCATCTTTAGAAGGCAAAGTGTGCGAAAATACGTTAAAAGGAATAAAGGAAATGGGATTTGAAAATATGACCGAAATTCAAGCCAGATCCATTCCAATATTATTGGAAGGAAGAGATTTGGTGGGTGCTGCAAGAACTGGATCGGGCAAAACTTTGGCGTTCCTCATTCCAGCTGTAGAACTCATAAACAAATTGAAATTCATGCCTAGGCATGGTCAGTACCATAACATTTCGCCTTTTATCACAATTCTCTTTGTATTTTATCTATTAATACTTTTGTTTTAAGGTACTGGGTGCATTATAATTTCGCCTACAAGAGAATTGTCGATGCAGACATTTGGAGTACTGAAAGAATTGATGAAACATCATTATCATACATATGGACTATTGATGGGTGGTGCCAGCCGACAAGTTGAAGCACAGAAATTGTCGAAAGGAGTGAATATTATAGTCGCAACGCCTGGAAGATTATTGGATCATCTTCAGAACACACCTGATTTTCTATATAAGAATCTTCAATGTCTCATAATCGATGAAGCAGATCGTATTTTGGATATTGGGTTTGAGGAGGATCTCAAACAAATAGTTAACTTATTGCCGAGTAAGTGATAAAATTTCGTAGCACGTTCCTCATTATCTTTCCTGTCTGTGAATTCCGTTGCTATAAATCACCCGTTCAATTATCCTTACAGAGAAAAGGCAAACAATGATGTTCAGTGCAACACAAACGAAAAAAGTCGAAGCTCTCACGGCACTTGCTTTGAAAAAGGAACCAGCATATGTGGGTGTGGACGATGAGAAAGATAAGGCAACAGTTGAAGGTTTAGAACAGGGTTATGTGGTGTGTCCGAGTGAGAAAAGATTCTTAATTCTGTTCACATTCCTCAAGAAGAATCGTCAAAAGAAAGTTATGGTATTTTTCAGTTCATGTATGTCAGTGAAATATCACCATGAATTATTGAATTATATAGATTTACCGGTAATGAGTATTCATGGTAAACAAAAACAAGTTAAAAGAACGTCAACATTCTTCGAATTCTGCAATGCATCTTCGGGGATTTTGTTGTGTACGGACGTTGCAGCACGAGGTCTCGACATACCAGAAGTGGATTGGATTGTGCAATATGATCCACCAGAAGATCCTACGGACTACATTCATCGTGTTGGTCGTACTGCACGTGGTCAGGGCAGTAGTGGTCGTGCCGTGCTCATCCTGAGGCCTGAAGAAATGGCTTTTCTTCGTTATCTCAAGCAAGCTCGCGTCCCGGTGAATGAATTTGAATTTTCATGGACTAAAATTGCCGACATACAATTACAATTGGAGAAGTTAGTGTCCAAAAACTATTTTCTCAATACTTCTGCGAAAGAAGCATTTAAAAGTTACGTGAGAGCGTATGATTCCCATCACTTGAAACAAATTTTCGACATCGAAACATTAGACTTGGCACAAGTTGCCAAATCATTTGGGTTCACTGTACCACCAGCAGTTGATTTGAAAGTAGGTGTTAGTAAAGATTCAAGACCACGGAAGCGTCTCGGCGGTGGTGGCTATGGATATTTCAAAAGTATGAATAATCCAAGTGGCGCACGTCAAATCGAGAGAAGCAAGAGTTTTCGGCAAGTGGGCAAGAGAAAGAATGATCAACGACAATTTTCAAGATAGATGTATACTTTTAATAAATTAAACAGACTATTGACTCCTCCTTTATGTGTATTATTTTCCTCTTTCCCCTTTACCAAAAATTTTCGAATGGTCCACGAGTGATGAAATGCACAGTGTTGGACCCTTTTCTTTTTTTTTTTCAGTTTCGACACATTCCCAAATAAATTACGAGAACACTATTATCTGAACGTATTATAGATAATACTATGCGTCCGATATATTTTAAGCTCTACGTTTGAATCTCCCGCCAGAGTAACTTCCGATTTTATACACATCATATCTCATGATTTTCAATTGGTGGCAATTTTTTCCGGTTGTTTCCTGTCAAGGACATGTACATGTTGATCAGCCGTCAGCACGTGTGTATGTACATTGTGTTCTTTTGTTTGGTCATTAAGTGCATTTATTAATACACGAGTCGAAAATGGGAAAAGGAGGACGAAGACACAAGCCAAAAAAGAACTTTGCTGAAAAACGAAGGGATAAACAGCAGGTAAAGACATTTAATTTACATTAAAGTTCCATAAATCATTTTATATGTACAATTTGGTTATGTTTGAGCATGCTTTGTCTTCATCAACATGATAATCTACCATTAAATATTTAACTAATCATATTTCCACTGGGAACCTATTTATTTATTTATCCATTTATCTTTTAGAATAAAGAAGAATGGGATAGAGCACCTCAAAGATGTTATGCTGATATTGTGAGAGAAAATAAGGATTTCGAAACTTATTACAAAACACAATCGATAGTACCAGAAGGTCAATGGGAATCATTTATAACAACACTGCAAGAAAATTTACCGGTAGCTTTTCGAATAACTGGTTCTAAAGCTGAAACAAAAGCTCTGTTGAAAATAATTAAAGGAGAATTATTCGAGGAAATATTGAACACGAAATTGGAGACGGATAATACAGTTCCAAATGATACTGAGAAAGTACGACCACATTGTTTACCATTTTATCCAGAGGATCTTGCTTGGCAGTTGCAATTGACACGAAAAGACATAAGAAGATCTGAGGCCTATTTTAGATTACATAATTTTTTAATTTCTGAAACAAGCAGTGGTAGTATCAGTAGGCAGGAGGTGGTTAGTATGATACCGCCTCTGGTATTGGATGTTAAGCCATGGCATAAGGTACTTGACATGTGTGCAGCACCAGGCTCGAAAACTGCACAATTAATTGAAATGATTCATGCTGATGAAAAATTTCCCCATCCAGAAGGTTTTGTTATAGCAAATGATTTGGATAATAATCGTTGTTATATGTTGGTACATCAAGCAAAAAGACTGAACAGTCCTAATATTCTTATTACTAATCATGACTCGTCAGTAATGCCGAATTTTAAAATTACTAAGCCAGATGGTACTAAAGGAATATTGAAATTCGATCGAATATTAGCTGATGTACCGTGCAGTGGTGATGGAACAATGCGAAAGAATCCAGACATTTGGTGTAAATGGACGCCTGCAAATGGCAATAATTTACATGGAATTCAGTACAGAATTGCTAAAAGAGGATTGGAAATGTTGGCAGTTGGTGGTAGAATGGTATATTCGACATGTTCATTAAATCCAATTGAGAATGAAGCAGTTCTTCATCGTATTCTCACAGAAACTGGTGATTCGGTGCACTTGGTGGATGGTAGGAGTTTTGTGCCAGGGCTTCGTTGTGATCCCGGTGTAAGTCATTGGATACCGGGATCAAAAAATTTACAATTTTACAAAACGTGGGAGGAAGTACCGGAACAATGGCAAACGCAAATCCGTCCTAAAATGTTTCCGCCAAAGCCTGAAGATGCACACAAATTTCATCTTGAACGTAGTATAAGGATTTTACCACATCATCAAGATACTGGTGGCTTTTTCGTCGCAATATTGGAAAAAGTGAAACCACTACCTTGGGAGGCTGCAATGTCAGCTGTGGATGATCAGGAGACACCTATGGAGACTAATGAGCCGGGTAAAGAGCTAAGCTTGGAGGAAGAAGCAGATATGGAGAAGAAAAATGGAGATAAAAAGAGGAATTTGGAAGAGCAGTCCAAACCATGGGGACCACAGAGAAAGCGCAAACGTATTGTTGGCTATCGTGAAGATCCATTTGTATTTTTCAAGGACGAAACGGAGGACGTATGGCCGCAAATTAAGTAAGTTTATTCGTGACAGTATTTTTTTAATCAATTTCCTCTTTCATTTTACTGACGTCCATATAATCACTCATCAACAAATTTTATTGTTTGCAGAGAATTTTATGGTATATCGAATGAATTGGATCCCCGTTGTCTTCTTGTAAGATGCCATGAGGGAAAGAAAAAAAATATTTATTTGACTTCGCCTGCCATACGGGACATTGTTTTATCAAATGAAGAAAACGTAAAAATGATCAATACGGGAGTGAAAACTTTTGTACGCTGTGACAATAAAAATATGAAATGTGCCTTTAGATTGGCCCAAGAAGGAATGCGTGGTATTTTTTCATACGTTAGTGATAGTCGAAAAGTTGAAATCTGCAAGGAGGATTTAGTGATGCTTTTACAAAATGACAATCCGCATACACCACCAGAAATTGAAAAGATGACTCAGGAAACTCAAACGCGACTGACTGATTTCCGTAAGTGAATTGTTGATTATTTCTATTACTCGTGTACTGGTGGGGTAATAATGATTTAATGTTCTGTGTCTGTTCTCCTTCTAGCTACGGGGAGTTGTATTCTGTTATTCACAGAGAAAGATTCGGACGATGCAGATCCGTTGAAGTTGGAAATGGTCGGATGGAGAGGTACAATGTCGTTGCGGGCATACGTTCCAGCTTGTGACGCAGTTCACTATTTACGACTACTCGGCGCTGATTGCTCGAAATTTGGTACGGAACAAATATTAATTGCTGGTTTTTATTCTTTCCATTGTAATGTCGCCGATAATTATGTCTATTAAAATCATTATGTTTCATTTTTCCAGAGAAAAATAAATTTGAACAAAATCGAATTGCAAACAGGAGTGAGAATGATCAGATAAGTGACGATAAAGCCGAAGACAGTACTGTTGAAACTGCTGAATCGGTGAATGATGCGAAGATGGAAGGAGAGGCGACGTGAATTATAAGTGAAGTTTTTTTTGTGAGTTCAGAATGGTTTTATTTCTCATTTTCATACCTATTGTCTATAGGCAATCGATGGTTCAGAAAAATTACATAGTCGGATCATTGTTATTCTTGATGAAAATTTCTTACGGAAAATGTTTATCAATTCAAAACAGTATATATTTGAGATCTTGTCTCATACCTACATTTACAATTTATGTTTTGACAAAATTTACTCGCTCTTCGCGAATATCGGCGCGATATTGCTACTTATCAACTCTAAAGGACGGGTTTTCCTATTCAAAAACATTTATATATGTATAAATATGAAAAAACATTAAATTCAGAGTATAACAAATACATAAACTATAAAATAAATATTAAGAAAAGAAGGGAATCGAAAAAATCTCTACTTCTTGGCAATACAATTCACATTGGTGAATTGTGATAATTATTGCTAGTAATCCCTGCCGGTTGGTGAAGTCATTTTCCCACCAAGATTTTGCGATTTAGATGGCGATTTCGTGCCTGGAAAAAAAAAAAATGACAGTAGTACAAAATCAAAATGGAAATAAGAAATAAAAGTATTAAATTGGTCGTGGAATTGACCATACATACATGTTTTGCTTATTTTATTCCGTGGATTATTTGTGCAAGGATTTTCGCCCATAAGATGTTCTCTCCATTTGTTTTGATTAACAAGTGCGCGGCAAAGTGGACATCGCTCATATCCTTCAATGGGTTCTATCAAATAATCCCAACGTCGAACGAATGTATTCAATAATATTCGGGAGTGAAAATAATTATATGAATGATTAAGTAAATACGGAATGTACATACTTGTGCACCTATCATCCTTCGAATGATCAGTGAAAGATTTCTCTAGAATAGCTTGTTTGCATGTATCACATTTGACATAATTATTACGTTGATCGCACTCGTTAAGGAGATGAGAATTCAGATATGAAACTTCAACGACTTGTTTGCATGATTCACACCGTGTTAGCATTGGGCAACTCCGCCAATAATGAATATTCAAACCTTCTTCCGAATAAGCTTGACCCTTTGATAAGCAGAATATGCACATCCTGTACAAATGAAATGATTGATAGTATATCTTTTTTTCATTTTCATATCAAATGAGAGATTCTTAGAAAAATTTGCCAGGGAAATATGGAGAAAATCACTCACTTATTGCCCTTGTGTTCGCCACTATTTTCCGATGGGGATGTAACGCTCGTTGAACTCTCTGTACTGACATGAACAGGACTTGTTCGCGGCGAGGACGATTTTGTAACACACGAGGCATTATTACTGCTATCAACCGATTTATTACGTGTGGGTGTAACTGTTGATGTTTGTGGTGTTGATTCCAATTCTTTTTTACGTTGAAGATCAATTAAATCAAATTCGTGAAATAATTGACGATACAATAAATTCCTCCTTGTAATATCATCATCAGGTGGGAGTTGTTTGCGGACTAATCTCGGGTTAACTTTATAAACCAATACAAGAATTCTCTCCGATACCTTTCTCACTGCCTCAGCTGGGTGATGCAAACCAGAAGAACCGAGTTCAGATAATGTACGACATGTTAGACCACTGCAACAATTACAATGTCTTTATCAGAGCATGATGGTATATGGGTGTTCCCATTTATTAATTTATATTTTTGAGGAAATACCACATAATTTTTAGTTCCATGTGCTTTTTTATTCGAAAAATCATTTATGGAAGTTCATGGCATTCCTCAAAAATATTTTCGACAATATAGTATGGGAGCTTGAGTTATTAAACTCAGAAAAAAGAAAGCAAAGATAGGATCTATTTCTGTCACCTCTGTTTGTCTGTGGAAATTCCATGATTCAAAATAAGCTGCTCTACCATTTCTAATCGACTTAATGCTAGTCTTTGATGCGTACTGCTACTGACTGGGCGGCTTAAATGGACTGGAATTATATGTAAATCTCTCACGCATTTACAATCGGCCATGCTCAATATTGTATGTACTGCCATATTATGAATACGCGGAGTTGTATCGCCGGATTTAGTTAAAAGTTCCGGTAATATTCGGTCAACACTCCGACTTATTTCTGTGGACGAAACTCTGCATATAAAAGAAATATACAAAACTTATTCTCAGTGAAGTTTTGGGTTGTTATACATTCACATGATATTCCAATCTTTTACCTCTCCGTAGCAAATTCAGAGAAAAATATTCTTATAAGTTGTGCCGCCAAACTGTATACACTGAAAACTTTGTCTCTTAAAGCTCGGTGTAGCAATAAAATTGCAGCTCTCGCGGTTTTATTTGCTGAGTGCTTTGAGACTTCAACATCAAATTTCCTTAATTCCTCTTTAAGCAACATCAATCCCTCTTCCTTATCCGTGAATTGTTTCGAATAAAATTTTTCAACCTAAATAATTAAAGTTCATTATTAATTTTTAAGAATTTTCATCATCATTTTGCTCTTTAAATACATTTCATCAAAATATCAATTACGATATCCATCCCGAAAACAGTAATGGGCAATGCAGCTTGTTTTTTCTCCCGATCATTCAACTTCGAACTGATTTTGATTTCAGTATTATCCAAGTGGCATTCTCTCGTGAATTCATTTGTATGTGAACTGCAATGGATTAATTATTCAATATTATTCATTTCATGAGTTGTAATACCTAATTCATAAACAAATGTGTTAAAAGAAGTTACTGTCGTAGTGCAGGAATAGTTCGCTCCTCGTAGGCCTCATAACTTGATCGTAGTGATGGCCCAGCAGATTTAGTTTTTCTTCTTAGCGACCCTGTATTTCGATTATTGTGCCTTTCGAAGACGCCATTTGGTGGGCTGTCAGTGATTTCTGTTATTGTATAAACCAAGTTAGAGTGTATATTGAAATGGGGAATGGGCTGCATGGTATTGAAGGTAGTTGATTGAAAAAATTAACCTGGACTGTGTGGCTTTTGATGTAGAGGTGATACGGGTGGTTGATGTGCAGGACCAGTAGGTGATAGAGCACCATCGCGACTTGGCGGAACGACTAATCGCGGCGGTGATAGAATATCTTCTGACACAACCGTTGTAGATGCACATGCCTCAGCGGTTATAGATTCTTTGCTATCCACCAGTGAAATATTATTTTTTTCTAATGGCTGAAACAAATATTTATTTTCGAATTGATTCAAACATCATACATGAATGAAAAATAATTGATCATTCCATTCACCCCATTGACTTCGAGTAAATCGTCAACTTCTAAACTCTGATAAACCTCCTGTCTATATTGTTGTGCTTGGGCTTTTTTAGCTTTCGCCTTGTCATAATCCTCTAATGCAATAGCATATTTTTTTTCAAGCTCATACTTTCCAAGACGTTCACCCGCTTTTCTCAATATCTCCATTGCCACTTTTAACTTCGATGCATATTCAAATCGTTCCTCTAATTGCGAACAAAAATCATCAATAATCTTCCATGTACAACATTAATGTCTGTCGAATTTTATAAAGTTAAATTTCATATTCACCTTCAGCAGCTTGCAATTTTTTGGCTTCCATTTGTCTGATGATTTTTGCGACTTCACGATCCACATACATTTCAAATGCTAAATCATCGTATGGTGATGTGTAATGCGGATTGTACGGCGCATCACCTTGACCACAAATATCTTGTGCGAATGGTTCACCCATGATATTTATGGCGATAAGTCCAACCTAGATATTGAATAATATAATGGAACTTATCAGTTACATTCTGTATGACTTAATATTCACAAAAGGCGTTATAGTACATTTGCAATAATTCTGTATAACCTGTTCGTGAATGTTGTGTGTATTGCGATGTGGTTTGTGAAGTCGGAGTTTGAGTGAGAGCGCTTCCGTTTGCGGAAGCGCGACGCTCTTCAATTCTCTGCTTTTATAGAGGGTGGACTCGTTATCAGATAGTGTTATATAGCCCAAATAACTAAATGCTGTTGTAACCGAAGCATTTTCTTCTTGAGTGGTCCATATTTCCAATTTCTCCGCTGGAATTATATTCAATTTACTTTCATTTGAAATTTTTATTTTCAATCTCGACCCTTTACTTTTCTATAAATATATTACATGTAATTGGCGTGATCGCAAAGTACAAAGTTTTTGTTCGCGTGATTGTCTCTACATTCGGGACAAGGTCATTCCCATGAAAATCAGATCGCTAGTCAACGGAAATGGAATAACGTAGAGAAATAGAATGGATAAAAATAGTTCACCTTTGTTATTCGTAAACAAATAAAATAATATTTTTTTTTTTTTCCATTAGTGCTCCCACTTACGTATCAAATATTGATGTGCGAGTACTTGTATTCTCGTGAGTTTCGCCGGCCCATGAAGACGTAGAATAAGTTCTTGTGGATATCCACATCTCCGCGCACTCTGCCATCCGCGCACTGTTGGTCCATGAATATTTAATTCCAGAGACGAGTGTCTGTCTTCCTCACCTGAGAATGACAGGAAAAAAAATGTATAAATTCATGCTTTTCTGTCATAGTAGCGTGATTCACATGTCACTGAAGTTCGTTTGTAACCACGTGTTGACGATGACATATTATTACGTGTCACATACAAGAATTATTCATGTGTAAGGTTAATTGTTATATAAAAGTGATATACTATTTGATTTTAATATGAATATTAAAATTGATGAAACTTACTAGACGCATAAACGACATTGAATCCAATTTTTCTTGGCATTTTCGAAGATATTAAATTCTTCAATGATAATAGTGACGATTAAATAGATTCAAAAATGGTAAAAATAAATATAACCGTGAGGAATGTCAAATCATGAAGGCACAATCATCGCTCTCTCGTTCTCAGTCACACTGTTCCGCGAAAGCTCAATGTGCCTCTTCTCGATGCTCTGATAAATTTCACCCCGGCGCTGAGCCAACCCTGTGCGCGCTGGCATCCACTCACGGCAACGCTAATGCCACAACTGAATGCTGCATTGGCTCCGTTCCCTATCTATGAAACATCTCACACAAATTTGCAACATCCACTCTTGTGTCCGTGAGATGGGACTACTCCCAAAATTTAGCATTTATATATCATAAATGTTGAATTCATTTGAGATTGGTACTGATTTCAGACAGTGATAATAATTGACTAGAAACTTCCTGTCCATATAAAACTATTTCACTTCGTGAATATACATGTCAGATACATTGTGGATATCTCTATATTTTATCGATTATCAGAAAACTTTTTCTTCGTACCCTCGTTGGCACATATCCCTGTCGGCCTCGAGAAATATTAAATTAATTCCATTTGAAATATTTATTAGGGTACAGTAAAGGGTGTGCGCCCACTTGGATAATTAATTTAAGAACAAATACTGTTAACATTGGGATTTAAATGGAAGTTTATTGTCCCACTGCTATATGTAGTCCAATGAGCAGTTCAATGTCGAAATATTCACTACTACAACTCATAATGGATCAATAAATGGAGGCTGCATGACGTCATTGAGGGTGCGGCAAGGGTAGTTATAGTATTCATAAAAATCGATAATCATTCTCTGTAGGTAATTGCGTGTACACGTGGAAAAGCACGTGGAGATTTATCCCAAATTCAATATTTGCATTCTAGTATAAGAAATTCACAATTAATTTTCTTCTCTCTCATTCAAAGAAAAATCAAGAATATTTAATAATATCAAATCGGAATGTCAATTCTATTCAAGTGTGTATTGAATTATATTATGTACAAACTAGGTGGACAATGTGGCATTTAATTATATATACAGTATAACGTTTAATGTCTTCTATGCATAGCACCTTATGATTATCTTTTTTATTCCAGTGTCTATGTAGTTGCAAAAAGATATAAAAGTCCCTTTATAAACTGTATAATTTCCGAGCCACCAAGTTTTGATTCACCATAAACTCTATCAACGAATGAAATCGGCACTTCACCAATTGTATTATTGAATTGTCTGGCTCTCACCATCATCTCCATTTGAAATACATAGCCTTTAGACACACAGGACTCAATAAGTTTATGCAACACGTCTTTCTTATACAACCTGGAAAAAAAATAATAGAATAATCTGAATGGAAATGAATTGGCTTTGCATATGGTAGGAAAAAAATAAATTTATTGCGGGATTTTTACCGGAAGCTGCCAGTAAGATCGCTCACGCCAGGTCTCAAAAGAATTTGAGTTATGAAATTGGCACCTCTACTTATCAGCTTTCTTTTGAAATCCCATCCATAAACCCCACCGCCATTACTATATCTTGTACCACTTACAATATCAAGATTTTTTTCACGTTGCAGTTCAATCATTTTTGGAATGAATTGTGGCTGTGATAGAAAAACAAAAATTAATTAATAAAATGATGACGTGCCAAGGAATCATAACACACTGCAGTCTTAAATCAATAATATTTTCTCACGTGATGTGACAAGTCTGCATCCATAATGACGATGAAATTTCCAGTCGCATGTTTTATTCCATGAATGTAAGCAGTACCAAGTCCAAGTTTCTTTTCTCGTGGACGTAAAATAATTTTTGATTCACCGTAGAGATTTTGGAGCTTTTTTGCAATCTCCAACGTTCCATCGGGTGATCCATCATCAATAATGATAACTTCATACGGAGCACCACTACAAGAAAAGTAAATCACGGTAATTATTTTTGTTACTTACTCTGATGGAATTCTAACAGTTAATTATGAACATGACAATATTGTTATAAAAATTCGAATGTAATTTAAATACTATTAGATAAAAGTGAGGTTATGTTATGTCTATACGTACAATTCGTCCATGTATTTTGCAATTAGCCATATTATTATTGGCAAATTTTCAACTTCATTGTATGTTGGCAATAAAATTGAATATTTATCATTGTCAGATAATGTTTTGGAATAATCTTCCGCGTTATTTTTCGTCTCCGACATGTCACACGTACTTGATGGTGGATTACAATCACACTATATATAGATGTATATATCACAGTACATATGCGTGGTTTGCGCGCGTATAGATATTAATTCGACATGAACTCCAAGCTATTGTTATATTAAAATTCTGATTCTTGTCTTAAGCGTGATATCTGTAAATCTGTCCGACTTTTGGAAGGGCTACAAAATTTAAAGCACACTCGAATCAATAACCATACTGAGACCTTTCAAATGATCATTGGGTTTATCAGCATAATTAAAGCAGCCAAAAAACATTTTGACTGTCCAATGAATACATCAAACTTTATGCTTGACATAGAGAGTAGATGTAAAGGAATTGGTGCTAGGTAGCTTAGGTGATGATTTTTCTGCCAATTCCTGAAATATCCATCAACGCGCTTAAAAAAAAAATTAGGATTAACCGTATTGAAGAATTTTTAAAAACAGACGATCAACATTCTTCCATTAACTTTTCTGTTTCTCCTGGGTTTAAATATAATTTTCCATCATTTCTATTCCTGTAAATGGATCGGAAGTATTTTAGGTGATGAAAAGTATTTGGTTGTATGTGAATTTGGAGTAATCGAACTTTATTTCGCTTATGTATATATGATAGGTTCATATTTCTGTATATACTAACTCCATACTGTGGTGCATACATGCACCAGCCGGACAAATGCAAAAATAACCTGCCTTATATACATATGTATATGTACAGATATATATATTTAAATCAACTCTCCACCTGTTCACCATTTTTATTCATTTCCAAAGTTAACACTTAACCATTATGCTGTGATTTATTTAACAAAAAAATAATGCAAACAAATATAAATATTTTTTTTTATTGGATTGAAATCTGAAGTGAAGAGAAAAAAATTAATTAAATATGGGAAAAACAACGAAAGTAGTTGTATGTGGAATGAAAAGTGTAGGTAAAACGGCATTATTGGAACAACTTATTTATGGGAATGTTACTCCAAAAACTGTGAGTACATAGGTTATGTTATTAATACAATCCCGTAGTTCGTTTAATGCTTATATATTTGATGTATATGTATAAATATAGCAATGGGTTGAGAAAGAATTTGGTAGATGAGAATTTTAGAATATGAATTGTATGGTGAAATTGTTTATTTATCATTAGGAAATTCATCCTACAATTGAAGACATCTATGTAGCCAACATTGAAACTGACCGTGGTACAAAGGAGAAACTTAGATTTTATGATACAGCTGGATTGGAAGCATTACAAACAAATACAAATAATCAACAATTGGCACGTCATTATCTTGGTTTTGCTGATGGTTATGTTCTTGTTTATGACACTGCCAAACCTGAATCATTAGACGTTTTATTTCCACTCAAAAAAGATATTGATAAGAATAAGGATAAAAAAGAAATTACGATAATTGTTATAGGTAATAGAACTTGGCCTGATACATCACATCAAAATTTAGAAAATACTGCGAGTAAAGCTGCCAATTGGTGCACTAGAGAAAAAATAAGGCATTTTGAAGTTAATATAATGGATAGAACGAGTTTGTATGAATCATTTATTTATTTATCATCGAAGTTGAATCCAATTCAGAATAAAAGTACATTTCCACAGTTGAGCATGGGTAGAAAAAATGTTAAAGCTGAAACAACATGATAGATGTTACTAGAGGAATAATGATTTGGGATTTATTTATTAGATATTGGGAAGGATATTGCAATATATCTCATCAGGTACACTGCATTATTAGCATTTAACATGTTTGTTTCGATATGAAACGCTCATGTACTTTGATAAATATTAGATGTAAATATATATTGTTGATTGATACAATTTTATTATTGAAGATATATTGAGCATGTAGTAACAATGGTTGATACAAATAATTTGTTTGTTACTATGTGAAATTAATATGATATATAAATTATGGGCAAAAATGTACTTACCGTTCACAAAGTATACGCTGAACCGATCGTCACAACGAAGCAAATCAGTACAAAATATAATAATTATTTGTTCATAAAATTGTTTCATATAATATTATATAGATTGCACTTCTTCCTCGTCTATTCTCCTGTCGTGATCAGAAATATTAGAATAACGTGTATGAAAAACACTCGTATTTTTACGCTCGTGAAAAATGTACTTAAATATTCAATTTTTTAAGTCTTAAAGATTATTCGTGGCTAATTTATTGCCAGGGATAATTAATATATCCAATTATTCGCTTTTATTGATAAGAAGTGGGACCATCAGGATCATAATGACGTACGGTGGTGAGTGAATAAAAAGATTTATTTGTAAAAAAATACGTAATTTATTTTATTTATTCGCTGGTATCTACATATTCAATATTATAAATGAAATACGTATATGATACAATAAACAATAAAGACTTGTAATTTATTATAAAAAACAATTTTCAAGTAATAATTGTCTACCAAACAATGGCTTTTCTCAACCGTCGTAATATTATCAATGTATTAAACATATAGTCCCACAATGTTGTGCTGATGCCAAAGCCTTATATGAAAAGGACAAAGGATTCAATAATAACATTTTACACATTTGATGTTAAATTTGGAATAAAGATTTGAAAAAAAATTAATTACCTTGTTCGTGGTGCGAAAAATGATGGTAATTGTGGTACCGTTTCATGTTATATAAATAAGTTTCGACGACCGGCGCTCCGTGATGCAAATAATAATGAATCATGTCGTAACATAAATATCCTGAAGATCAAGGTTATTGATCAATATAATTATAAAATATATATCATGTGAATAATAAAAAAAAACATAACTGGATGAAAAACGAAAACGAATGCAGAATGCGAATACAAGAAAAGTGAATGTACCTGTTATGGTTCCTGCTGCAATGACATTCAGCAGCGTGGCCGGAAGAAATAATTGATATAATTTATAAAGGACAAATGCTATGCATATACCGGCAACTGGGGGAAAAACTAATCGACGACTATCGAACGGTGCCTAAAAAATAATTGATTGAATAAAAAACTACGTATAAGCATTTTAATAATATTATTTTCAATGACAATCTATTGATAGCATATCAATTGCGGGTGTAAAAACATTACCTTGTGATGTAAGCCGTGAAGAAGAAAATGCAGGGCAATTAGCGTCTTAGAATGAGACGGTGGTTTCAGGTGGAATATCTTTCGATGTAGAGCATACTCGAGAAATGTCCACTGGAGCAATCCACATGCAAATGACAGGATTATATAAATTGGAGAGTTTTCTATTGAAAAATAAATAATTAATCACATTGAATTCTTTACATTTGTTTTATCAATTATATATTCTCATTTATGTAATTAACTGGATAATTTCGAATACCTACCAATGAAATTGGAAATTATTTCGTTGCTTCCATGGATGAGAAAATAGATTGAAATAGGTATCCAAATAGCTGGCACCATAAACCATGGTGTGATTGTGAGTATTTCCAAGAAATCACTTTTGAATAGACGAATTGGGCGATTGACAGGTAAATTTACCCATTCCCAGTATCGGTCGGCTAGTGAACTGACTTGTCCAAAGAGTGGGTCATTCCAATTGACTAATCTCTATTTAAACGAAAAAAAAACAGAGTAGGTGGGTGTTCATTATCACACTATGTTATTCTTAGGATGATAATAACCAGTAATATTTTTCTTTCACTTACCTCGATATCATTGTATGCTCTTTGATTGTTAATTTCAAACTCTTTGAATAAATGAAATGCGGCATTCGAATGTGGTATCTCGTCTAATACTTTATCTAAAGCTAGACCTTTGTATGCTTTCAATGCATGGCGTCCACCCGGATGATGTTTGAGGAAATCGCTTATCTCATAAGTATTTCCTTGATATTTTACAAAGAAATTTTTATCTTCAACATTTTTATCCAGCGCAACTTTTTCCTGTTGCAAATAATCCATTGTATCACTCGTTTTAAATTTGGTTTCGACCATATTTTCATCTAAATGTAATAATGCAATATTGGCCCCCTTTTCCATTGTCCGTTAAATTATATCCGATTTCATATCACTATTTCACCTGTATATTATCCGACTAATTCAATCCATTGAATTTGTTCTAGACACGTTATAATAATAACTGGACGTACTATTCGAGTTCGTGTCGATGGGACGGTTGTAATCTCCTCTGTAGGTATCTACAACTATTAACGTTCCTATTTCCGCAAGTATTTTATCGGTAGTATGTAATCGGCGGACACTAGTGCAAATATACCATACATACCTCAACACCAAATTATCAATATTGCAACTTACATTCTACATATTGTTAATTTACATATGTCATACTGTTCACTTATCCTACATCAATGGTCATAAATTTTTATATTCCAATTCTTCGTCTTTTCTATCCAAAAATAATATACCGGTGTTGTAACGGCTTCAACAGTTATAACTTATTAAACTCTAAATGAGGTTTTTTTCACTGTATTAATAATATATATATATAATTTTTCGTGTTCATTCTTTTTTTCTGATCAATGACGTAGAACTCAAAATATGAATCAAAGCATATTGATACGTGTGTTGAAATGTGTAATAAATATACAAAATCGAATTTTTTAACTTTTTATTTCTGCATATCAATATATCAATCGAAAATCATTTCCTTACGCGGTTCTTTATGTTATTGGCGCGATTGATGAAGGTCATATCAACACTCTTTCCGCATGGTTCTATTTCAATCATAGCTCCAGCTCTTGACCATGACTTTTTGGCAAATACAATTTTAGGTCAATTGCGCAATATACTTTATATTCTATCATTGCTTATATATACTCATATATTTGTATTTGTGTGAATGTCTATGCAAAATTAATATTATACTGATACACTCGCGAAAGTTGATAACATCCACATTGATTGGGAATGAATGGTGCACGCGGGCTCACTTTCACGTGTACATTACATTCTCCCAAACAAATTATTTAAATTATCAGTTTGGAAAAATTTCTATTTCCTTATTCTAATGCCTCAAGATACAATATGTTATATGTAACCTGAATTGCGATAGCAATTTGTGTTTTGATGTGATAAAAAAAAAAATTGATGTAATTTAATGATAAGTATCTGTAGTAAACATAAATATTGAATCGATACCACGTGTTATTGTGTATGCAAAGGAAATGGAAGAAAATAGGGTGTCTATTGTAAAGCAAAAAACGATCCGTCGTCTGAGGAGATCCAAACTCAACTGGCCTCTCTGAGACGCAATCGCTGAGTAATATATGTTATCGCTGACAATTATGTAAATATTTATTATATTTGTAGACTTGAACTTAATAAAATAGAAAGGGGGTACGACTCCCTACGTATTTTTGTCCTAGAATTGAAATCATCAAGTGCACGATGATATCGTGAACGAAATTGTTGTATAACTGGATCGCAGGAAATTTGTATGCGAAAATTATGTGTCATGTGCAATATCAAATAGATAACTGTGCGTTTACTATAATCTAAACACAGGTAGTGGCCGTATGTCATCACTGCTATTGATTGTGTGGCATAGACAAATTATATGTATGTTGTATGTTAGTTTTATCAAATCATATTCGCCGCCTATGGGTTATTTATCGATCGATCTAAGTAAGCAATATAAAATGCAATGTGTGATTGAGGTGATAATTTGACGTTTAACAGGTTGTTTACATAAGCCCTTCGCTAATTGGGTACACTAAATGACTCCGGGCTTGAATAATCTAGTTTGTGTCATGTATTTGATTGTAGATCAGATGATGTTCATATTTTTTTGTTTTCAACAGCAGTTCTGAAGCTTAATAAACTTTTGTTTATTCTGTATTATTCGACTGTGATAGTTTTCGGTTTGATGATTAAAATACACGTCAAGGAGCTGTCTCTATTCCCAGGGTAATATCAGATAAGAGATATTGTGATAGATAAGATAGTGCGAAAATTTATTTAAACATTAAATCGATGACGTTTATTTTCGCTCCAATATTATGAAACGACAGCCGAATATAATAACAAAATTTGTTCCTTCAGTTGTCTGAATTATAATACTTGATATACTTGCTCGGTTATTATAAATATAACGAACAGAGAAATATTGGTGATATTGATGGTACTGTTACATTTTTCGATTGAAGAAATATAATACTTTGGTATTATTGACCACTTATTTTTTCTTGGTGTCTTTTGATGTTTAAATCTGAGTTGGCAGTACAATATTTTAAAATTAATTTTAGTATCAATTTAAAAAACTTTCACTTTGTAGTTGTACGATATAATTTATTTTTTTTTTAAGTTTTCATTCTTTTTCCTGTTTAACTCTTTTTCGTCACTTCTATATTGAATGCTTTGCCGCGATGTTGTTTTGTGGCTATTTTATTTAGATTTTTAGTTGCGCAGTTATTTTCATCATCATCGGTATTCATATCATCTTCCTCTTCTTCAGGGAAGTCTTCTAATCTGTCATGATATTCGTCTGCCTGGAAATGAATGTGATAAGCAATAATATCATGACTAAATATTTCAGCATCAAATTTCAGCCGGAGTGAAAAAAAAAGCTAGATGTAACACTCATTATAACCAATTGGCAACAGCATAATGGTAATCTTTGAACTATTTTTATTGCTATATTAACCCACACTTGCTCGTGTTTCTTTGCATTGTAATGCACTTGGTTCGATAATGCGGCATCGCGAAGTAGGCGGAAATGCACTACAAGATAAATCCAACCTTGTAATTATACTCGTCGTCTACAAATTGTTATTTTATCACTGACTGCGTGTATTTTTGAATAATTTCAACAAAGCAAATATGTCCCGCCTTTTCAATCGATTCTGCCTAATTCTATGGCATTCATTAGCTGCCAGCGCATTATTGAACACTGATACATGCGTAAAAAATGTTATTCGATTTTTTTTTCCTATTTTGGTAAGCAGTATGAGAACAGTGAATGATAATTTATTAACATCAATGATATAAATGAATTAATTGCCAGCCATTATTGTTCATTCGATTGCTATCATTATCTGGAGCGCATTCACAAAATTATATGATGTAAAAGAATTAAATGTCATATTTAATACTACTCTATATTAAATTCTTGCTGCAGTTGAATTATCACAGAAACCCTTGCGTTTACTTACAACTGACAATTGTATATGTATTGAATGTGTGCATTAGTATAGATGTGTTATTTGTCCGGTCTTCGAGTGCATAAACTTTTTTTGCAAATTGCAATTTCATTTATAGAGAGTAAAAAATTAATTTGTTTTTCTAATCATATGATGAATTTCCATTGTGTCAAGGTACAATCCATATCAAAAATTATCCACCAGGTATGACAGGTCATCAGAGCAAATTGATTTCAAGGAAAACGTTACATATACTGGCCATAAAAATAATAAATTTAATTACAAATTGAAAATGTGCAAAAGATGAATAAAATCGGGATAGAGATGGAAGTTATTGGAATTGATTCGTATTAAAAAATAAAATATTGATATGATAGTATCGAAACATAATTAATGAATGTGTACTCACATCGAAATCGCCCATCATTTCTTTAGTCGAGACTGTGGTATCAATTCGTCGTATGCTACCTTGATGAATATCCACATCAAATTTAACACATTGGAATCTTCGTAGAAGAAATACAATTAATATTGGCGCGATGCCAACGCATATGATACAAATACCAATGGCTAATACCCAATCTGGATAGTCAGTCGGTATTGTAGTGCCCTGGAATCATTAAATTGAGACCCATAAATATTACTGGAATCCCAGTCGTCAAAGAAAGTAACATAATTTAAATATACTTACTAATGCAGCGTTCCACACACTATACTGCGGCTTTTTAACAATCATGGAAAACATACTTGAGCCCAAAATTCCGATCATTATTAGAGGTGCAAGAAATCTCCACGTTATTTGCCAATATAAACCTGGTCTATATCCTGTCATTTCCTCAATGTCATTGGTGAATCTTGATACGTTTGCAAATTGATAAAAGAAACATATGTAATAAAAGAATTTTCCTATTGATAATAATGTTAGTAATGAAAAAAAAATTGATGAATTAAAAAATATTTGCGTACTTTTCATGACCGTATACAAATACAACTGCAATCATTTCCATCAATGCTACCACTACTAATCCAATAGTACCCGCAAAACTGTCGAATAATTTGAGCCAATATTCTCCAGCGCCTGTACAAAATATTAATCCAACGAGGAAACATACGACACAAACGACAGCAGTAATATATTGTTTTTTTATTCGTGTAAATAGATCAATATCGAAGATAACACATAGCATGCCTTCGAGTAAACCAATTTGCGAGCCTAATCCAAGTGCCAATAGCATGAGGAAGAATATACATGACCAGAATGGTGCACCAGGTAATTCAACAATTGCTTGAGCAAAGAGGATGAACGCTAAGCCAGTACCTTCAGCCACCTGGACATAAAATTTAATTCCCATCAATAATGAAAAATTTTGGTATCAGATAATCATAGGAGATTACGTATTATCTATGTCGTACGTTATTCAATTCTTGCGTGACACTACACGTGCTCAATGTGATGTTCATCGGATTGGTTGTATTGTTGAAAAACTCTACAGCTTTGTGATATTCCGCTTCGGTATTGTTCACGGCCACGAGATATCCGTTTGCCACGAGCATGTCCCGATTACTAGAATCACAATATTGAATAATTTCGATGGTGAAAGAGATCCAACATTCGTGCCCCAAACTGGGACGATCTTCAAGGATTCAAAGAAGATATTGACCAATATTATTTAACTCAACAGTGTTGATGAGAAAAAAATGCTTACTTTTGAATACATTTATCGACATTGGAAACAGCCTTGAATCCCAGAATTGTAAAGACAACTGCACTCGCATAAATGGCGGTGAAAGCGTTGCAGATGCTTACAAGAATAACATCACGTACGCAGTTATTTTGTGGCTTATTGTAACTACCAAAAGCAATGAGTGAGCCAAAAGCCAGGCCAAAACTGTAGAAAACTTGTGTTGCAGCGTCCAGCCAAACTGTGGGTTCGAGTAATTTCTCCACCTTGAACACAAAGGTTGTTACAATTAATCAAAATATCAACATTGAACCACTCATTTAATGAAAAATATTGAGAAGAAGAAATTGTAATAATTTATAATACCTTTGGTGTATACATATGTACAAGACCGGTACCAGCACCTTTCAAAGTAACTCCACGAATGAAGAATACAGTCAAAACAACATATGGAAATACTGAAGTGAAGTAAACAACCTTGCCAGACGATTGAATGCCTTTCATAACGATAAAAAAAACAACGAGCCAACTGAGCAATAGACATAGAACAATCCACCATTTGAGCCCTTGACCATCTTCAATTGAGGGTGCAGCGTCGAGTGTTACTCGATACCAGAAGTAGGCAGTTGACGAGCTTTTAGCACACTCATCCACTGCCTTTCCAGTTGTTATATTGGCCGGGCAATTGGCCCACATCAGTGTGTCCTATGAAGAAAGAATGAATAGAAAACCAAACAGAAATAAAGAAATAAGTATACTCTCTCAAGCCTATTGATGAAGGTAATATACTCACTTTCATACTCTCATTCTTATTCAAAGTAAAAGCTTTTCCAGTAGCCTATAGAGATTGAAAATAAACAGAAAAATATATTAAATTTAATCTTTTTTAATGAATTGTATATACTATTTCACATGTTTTTTATTTCAGAAGAAGATAAAATAGTTCACCTGCAAGGAATTGTAAAGATAGAAGAAGCACCATGTGATGATGACATTGTAGTACAGTGCGACGAGGAATGTGACGACGCAAGATGCAATGCCAATTCCACCGAGCCATGGATGAATATTATTCCATACGCCTAATGCGCCCTGACGCATTCTCTGGCCAATTCCCAATTCAATAAGAAAAAGTGGAACCCCCTCGAGGATTAACATGAGGAAGAATGGAATGAGAAAGGCCCCTGGAAAAAAAAAACATACAGAGTATAATATACATTTAACGGTTTTGTTTTTTATTTTTATTGTATTTCATTTTCAAGGGGGATTTATTTTCGAGTCTGGACTTTAAATAGCAACGGATCCAGCGATGAATTCCACAACGAAGAATGAACTGCTGCACATAAAAGACCATTGCGTGTTTGAAAGAGTCCATACAGCGACAATTTATATTTAGATTTGAAAATTTCTATTTCTCAATACAAATAGAATATTCTCCCTACGAATATCATTCTTGAATCTTAGAATTGTTTATCATGGATTAACGTTTTTATTTGAGTTTTATAAGCCGAACGTGCCGTTGCATGTATTAGTGTTTGCGATGGTGTAATATTGATTGTGCTACTCTACTCTGATATCTCAGAGTCATGTTTGGCCTGTCAATAATTCAATCATTATATCCAATATATATGATTGTCCTTTTCTTTAAAATAATATAATATTAAATGATTGATACATTTGCCTCAACTAAATTTCCAAGAGCCAATATATTCATTTTATATATTAAGAATACACCTTTATATAAAAATTGTTAATTATTATCTCTTGTTTTATGCAGAGTTAATTTTATTCATTGTGATTATCCCATGTATGGTTGCGAAAGATTGAGTTTTGAAAATGTATCTATTATACTGTGTTTAATATATTTGCATGTGGTACCCGGTGTCAATATCACTGAGTGTCTTGTTTTTATTGATCCAACTTGCAATCGCAGTTCTATGTATATATGCTCACATCTCTATAGACTCCATCTCACCCGGCCTCACTTAAGTCATAAATTTTTATGATGACAGCTACGAAGCTAACCCAGCCACTCGTACAGTAGGCCAATATCAAGAGCAAAATATTCATATCATGAAGAATGTATTTTTTTCTCGAGAAGTTTAATTTTCTATTTATATCGTATGAAATGCTACGAATATAGAAGATAATTAGGTGATAAAAATTTAAATGATTAGGTGAATGTGATAACACTCAAGTGGATGAAGAAATAAAATCTGTTGCTTCACTTCCTCTTTTATTATACTTTAAATAAAAAGATATTGGGATTAACGAATTGTGCGCACATGTTAGATATGATGTCACGTGCTGACGGCTGCCAGCAGGAGGGTGACGAATAAACGGTTATGAAAATCAATACAGTAGATATACATTAGATTTCTCAGCGAGTGGAAAATTTCTACGATCTTTTTGCAATTTCACCATCGTCTGAAATCCGATCACTATGAATCTGTTGTATGACACACTGATACAAATTTTCTACCAACATTATTTCCATGAACTATTGTTCTTTATCAAATAAACAATATATCGTGTGAGAATGAGATTGGATATTTTTATTTGAGTAAATTTTTACGATAGAGATGAAGGGAGAATTCCGTCTCGGTGCTGAGAGAGTTGACGGATCAATACACATAACAATACGGATGCAGCATCATTGTAACTGAATGTGTCAAAAGAGTAAGGATAAAATTACATCACGAACCAGGTATATTCATTACATTCATGCGGAATATGATTATTCGGCGTATGTATTATTCAATAGAAATTATTCTTTTTTTTTTCTTTTCATCAAGAGTGAAGAGGGATATGTAGCAGGAGATCTTATCCCATATATATATATTTTTTTACTTCTTGGTTTATATATAGAGCAAAAAATAGATGTGAGAATTGATATATAGTTAGAGAATTTACAGATGCAATATGTGTTGTGGAAAAATAAATGTTAAATGTGTTAAGAACTGGTGTAACATTTGTGAAGTATATTTTCAGCGTTTGTATAAATAATTTTTACTATCAGGAAAGAAAAAGACAAGTTGTGAACTAAACATCTAACGTGAATCTAGATGCATTAATAAAATCCGACAATACATAGGTCAATGTTAACTTATAAAGAAAAAAGAACTCATAAATTAAATCGATGTATAAAGAAAAATAATAAAAAAAAAATACAATGAAAGAAGTGTCACCATTTTTTTCCGCATAATCAATCTCAGTATGTAATCACAGCTTCATATGAAGAATTCATTTGTCCGTAAATGACGAGTGTGAGTCAAGGTTTATTCATGCCAATTATACGACGATGAAGATACGCCAGAATGAATATATGATATAAAGAAATACGAGTGGGGTGATGCGGAATGTGGCACGAAAATAATCATCGGATAAAAATATATTTTAACGGAAGGAAGTGTAAAATAAGACGTATTGGAATTTGGTAATGCAATAAATTAACTCGATGTTGGCGTACGACTGCGGTTATTGACCTTCTTTATCGTCAGGTGATTTCATTGCTGCGCACATGGCTGTGGATATTATTTAATTAATTCAAGAGTTAGAATATCAAGTACTCTTGCATGTTTGATGATAAATTAAATGAGACATAATGCTATATAGAGGTTGTAAAGATTGATCTATTTTACAAAACCTTGAACTATTTCAGTCATTTCCTATATGGAATTGAAAAGTAGACAGTAAGTAACAAAATTAGTAGTAGATAGAAACTGATTTTTTAATGTGACACAATTTTCTCAGCAATGTAAGCTTATTAGGGAAATTATATAATTGAGATGAAAGATATGATGGATGTATATGTCTAGACATTCGATTGACAAATGTAAATTCAGTCGTGATCGCATGATCATCACCAATATCTCAGTAGTTGGAAGACAAGAAGAAATTGAATACTTAAGCATGTTGATGACTTGGAGAACTGTTATTAAAATTAAATACATCAAGGTTTTTTTTTTTTTTTTTTTTTTCAATTTTTCGGTCTGGTTATGCTGAAAATTGTTTGAAAATATATTTTTTTCCATTGAGCATCAGAGTTCTTTGTTATGTTAGTATTAGTTCACACTTGTGCTAATACAAGTATTCGTTTCTATCAGTTCATTAGAAATTCAGAATGATAAAAAATGTAAAAATGTGTGTCAATGTGGTGGTTCTGATGCTTTTTTTAGTTATTGCATATTTAACTTTAATATAGGAGTGATAAGGTACGTTGGAATATTTATATAAATGAGTTCGATGGATTGGGTATATTTTTTGTTTATTTTCATAACTTACCACCACCGTTCTGTTGACACATGTATGGGAATCTCCAGATGTTTCCAAGCCCAACACTGTATCCAATAATGCTGAGAAAAAATTGCATTTTTCCACTCCAAGTTGCGCGATTATCATCTTTCGATGATTCTTGATGATTTTCATTCGTTCCATTTTGTTGATTTGGATTAACGACAATAGTAATATGTCGTTCTTCATTCAATGGTGTTAATTCATGGCCATTTCTCGGTGTTTCAGTTTTACTCATCATTCTCAAATCGTATTAATAATTGTTTGGAATAAAATATTTCCAGATCAATACTAATAAATATATTTATTTATACTTTCTCCTTTATTTCAATATTTTATTCACAATGTTCTGCTGCCAATTTCACTATTCACCAGATTTATAATCCATAAATTGGATTATATAAAGAGAATATTCAAATACGGAAGACATTCCTCAGTGTGAAAGCATTATTTGACTTGACATCAAAATTTTTTGAAATAGCGCGGGATAAATATTTCTTCATTGATTCAATATTTCAAATATAAATATACACATGTATATTTTTCTCGTCGTTTTCACTCCAAATACTATGATAATATTTTTTCATGTGTCATAGATTTTTCAGATGAATCACAATTTGTATTTTACACCAAACAAAATATTTATATAATTAAATATTGTGTCAGATGAGGAGCAAATTTTTTATTCAATTTATTTCTTGTACAAAAAGCGCCTACGAAAATATCAATTTGTATTATCTTTAATTTATCATTTAATTCACTTTGTCTAATTAATTTCTACATATATTTCAAAAATTCAATTGCTTAAATTTAATACTCTTAAGATTTCGTAGGCTAGTATTGTATCCAAAATGTGTTGATACAGGGCCAATTGTTTTCGGACCCATGTATACCGCTTTAGGCGGGCCGCTTTTGTTGATTAAATATACAAAATTTAATTCTGTTGGCTGTTATAACAGCCTGAATGTCTATATATCGCTCCGAAATGTACTATCTGTAAAAGCAGAAATGTGTCTTGTACGAATGTCAATGGTAAACTGAGGGGCGGTTATCGTTGCTCTAAACACTGATGCTTACATACATCTATACACAGAAAAATTGGCTCTTCTCATTGGTTGAATTTCACACATGCGCATGTAATTCAACTGCCCTATTTTTTTAATATTCCCAATTTGATGAAACAATAAAAAATTTTGCAATTCAAAAACATATTTTTACTTGCACGAAACCAAACAATGAATATAAAATAATGTAAAATTAAAAAATATTGCTATAAAACTCAACAAATATTGTGTACAAATATTATTAAGGGTTGAACGAGGCCAAACTCATCGAAATCGATTTTTAAAACGTGCATGTATATGACGCAACAACTACACTCTATTACTGCATACATCCCCTTTTTTTTTCTCGTATATAATAATATTTTACCCCTTGCCTTAAAACCGCCAGCCTCGAGAGACTGTGCGGTTGGACGCTCGTAGCACATGAGTTGTTTCTCTCATTATATATTTATTCCACCCCCTTGTGACTCGGTTGTGGCTCCGTAATCATATACTGTGTGAATTCTGCTCTCCAATTTCGCTATAGGATTCATTCAATATACGTTGGTGACCTATTGCACATACTCTGATACACGTAAAGGGTAAACTAACCCTTCATGACGTCAATGTCATATATAACTGAATGCACGAGTGCATCTATTTAAACATCTCTACACTCACGTACATATGAATTCGTAACATCTGTACAGTCGACATTTATATTAATGAAGACCACATAGCATCAGCATTGTCCATATATGTATCAAACCACTCTGCTGTATGACCTTCTCGCACTCTGTTGCTTCTTTATTCATTTTTACACTGACTTGCTCTAGTGCATTTATATATACTCAAAAAGTTTGAATAGTCTGACACCGGTAATTATAATATGAATATGTCGGATTATTTCAAGTAGTGCATATGGAAGTAGATTAAAGAATTATTTTATAATGATGTTGGATTAAATTAAATATAATGTTAGAAAATGTCAATATAAAATGTATAAAACATTTATATATGATACACGAATATGGTACATGAATATATGATCAGAAGTTATGTATACATAAATGGTGATGTATAATTGGATCGTTTGAAGCTGTAGGGTTTCGTTGATGATCGATTTATTGATGAGCGAATTATGGATTGGGAGTATTGAGAAGAATGTTTTACATATCCGTTGACACAAATTTTCATCAATGATTTAATTCCAGTCTCAATTTCGAAATTGTATTTACATCATGTTGATTATTTCTTTTCAATATTATTGCAAGCTGATTTTTTCTCCTGACAATTTTTTTAACTTGAGTTCGTCTGCTGTTTCAATCAGTAGAGACGGTTTAGCTGAATGTGTTTCCCATGAGCAATAAATGATGGGGAAATACTTGGGTGTGTTTATTCATGTGCGCAATAAAGGAATACTGAAAAGAATAAGATGAGAAAAATATAGAATAAAATTATATGTATAGTGTCTCAACGATTATACATTTACCTGATGGGGTTGACGGTGTTTGTTTCATAATCCAATTGGCGTAAGCACCCAGACGAGTATTAATTGCTGGATTTCCATCAGCGCAAATACCACCTGAGACAATTATTGAAGTCAAAACGACTCTTCCTGTTGAAGGATTTGTCCATAAAACTGGACCGCCACTGTCATGCTATGAAGAATTGATATGTTTATATAAAAATTAAGAACAAGAATTATTAATTGTTTACTTTAATTATATTCTCCTTCCTTTATATATCTTACTTGACAAGAGTCTTTGTTTTTGCCTAAAGTGCATAATTTCTGTGATGTAATTCCTCTATATGTTCTTGAGCACAATTCATTTGTGATAACACTCACTTGAGCTTTCTGCAAAACATTCGATCGTTTCTCAGCAGCTCCAGTTGTACCCCAACCTATTTAAACAATTGTTTATGATTATGAACCACAGAGATTAAAAATTAACATACCCAAGATATCAACGAAGTTTCCTGCAAAGGAATCTGTCCAATGCTGAATAGGAAGACAAGCAGGACCCACTTGCAAATTGAAATTTATAGTTCCCTTAATTTCCACCAAAGCTATATCATTGTCATCATTTTCATAGTTGTAGTTTGGATGCTTTATGATTTTACGGACTTCGAAAAGTTGAGTTGCGCCCGTATCTGTACCAACATTGACATCATGATCACCAACAAGAACTCCAATTTCCACTTCCATTTTTCCATGAACGCAATGGGCAGCAGTGACTACTTGCTGATGATTAATAATAGTTGCACCACAATAAACCATTTTTAAAACTGGGTCGACTAATCCAGCCATCATGGGATATTCATTAACACCAGTATCTTCACCTTCTTCAATTCTTTTCTAAAACAAAAATATATATAGTTTTTATGATGTATGTAATTTTATTTTACAACGATTTCAGTTAGTTATTGTCCACCATACTGGATTCTTCCATCCACATCTGCATGTGTCGGCTGTTGTCATATTCACAGCTTCAAGTGTACATAAAAATCTTCCACCAGGGGATACTGGAGAACTGTAGAACTCAATAACCATTTGATTGCTTTGAGATAATACACTGATCGGATGAGTACCACAATAACGTTCACCAGCTCCGATAGACGTTCGGGCGATGATGACATCAATGGCGCATCCTGGACTCTGATAAACAAGAATATCAAAGAAATTAATTATCAACTGAATTGATAGTATGATAATAGAACAAGAAAGAAATGAAATAAAATTACATCAGGTAGTTGAACTTCATTGCATGTCATCATGATTGGACGGTCACTCTTGGCAGTCCATCGGCAAGCAGTATTTGGTGCGTAATTCCTTGATGGATAATTAGGACTGAATATTGGATATGTCTTCCCAACTACAATATCTTGTGTATAGTCACACACATTATCTTCTGAATTAATTATGCTTAATCCTGTTTTAACTAATCCCAGTAGAATTATCAGAAAAAAATGTGCTCCTGGGAAAAAGTGATAACAAATATATTAAAAATAATTTCTTCTGTATTATAATTCAAATATGTAATTAGTGAAAAAAAAAATTCTGCTGGTAAGAATAGAGTATGAGCAATAAAATCATATTTCGAAGACTTATTTTACTCACTCGCCAGCATTTTGTATTAGAAAATGTATTCAAGTTTGCCGCACGCGCCGAGAACAATTTTAAATTAATGTATCTTGGATTGTTTCGTTGCTTTATATAGAGGGCATATTCTAAACCCGGGCTAGTAAAAACACTTGTACATATTTCACAATTTTATGTTTACGTTAAATGTATAGAAAATGATTTAAACTTGTTTGGATAAATTTGATGTTCTTAATGTTTAGTTCTACGTTTACATAGGTGCGATCCAATTTATATAAACGGATCGATTGACTTTCCACTTTCAATCTATTTGGCAATAATTTCTAGAAATAAAACACTGTCAATTTAATATTTATCGCCTGGTGAAAACTTCTTGATGCTACTCGATATTTTTAAATTCAAATTTAGCATTGTTATTTAATAATGAAACAATTTTTTTTTTTACCGTAGATTTTATATATCATGACAATACAGTTCAGGTTTCAGTGACGTAAATTGTGAACTGCGGATTCTTATATCAGATAGGCATTAATATAATACATTTTCAATACCAGGTATTCACAAATTGTTTTGTAAAATATGATTCATTTTGTTCCTGGTTCATAAAGTCACCTTATAAAAGACATGTGGATTATTTTTAATCATTGAATGAGTAGATTCAAATTTCACTGGCATGATTAAAAGCGCCATGGCAATACATGAATTTTTAGTTTGGTTGTAAGCAACAATGGCCATCATATATTCGAGTAATAGTTTATTATGTGATTAATAGATATACTTTATCAATCAAGTGTGACACATCGAAGATAACACTGAAATTAAATACGAAAACTTTGGATGGGGGACTTCACACGCCACTTAATACAATGTCGTGACACAATACCCGTCATTCCCAATCGATTTTATTACCGTATCAACTGAATAGTTGACGCAAAGTAGTTGTATCAATAATTCTTCAACATTTTTTATATAAAGTAAACTGTTGTATCGTTTATATTTGATCAACTATACATACTTGTTATCATTTTCTGTTGTTGCTAGTCATTTCGAAATATTTATTGCCATGATAGGAATAGTCAGAAAAGTACTAAAATTTCCGCTCATATTATCACATATTAAGAGAAAGAAAAAAATAAATAAATGGTGGATAATATTAATTCAATTTATTGTGAATGATTTCAGACAATTCCTTTTATTCAGTATTAAATCTGTTGGATCGGACTACGAATAAGTTTGCCTATAAAAATATTTAATACATAGACTACCAGTAAAATGATTGGCTAAACTTATCGTTTCATCCATCAATATCTCAAACTTTTTCCATCAAGGAGTCCGTGTATGTTGGATATTAAAATCTATTCTTGATATATTACACAAGATAATGATGCTTGCAGAACCCTTGGGACTGGAACTAAATTCAAGGATCATGATAAAGGACACAGAGTGGTAAATGACAATGTCAAATGAGGGGACTAACGTGATATCAACATCAATATCGAATAATTTTCATATACCTTCGTGCATTATTTATATAAATACTTTATTGACAAAAAAAATATGGCGATAAGCGAAAAATTGTCCTTCATAAATTCTAAACGTAATTATTCACTGACGCCAATGGTTTACGTAAAATCATTTTTCTGTGGTTAATATATATGGATCATAAATGAATGAAGAATTACAATGACTCATAGACATCCCACTTCCGGTTGAACCAATGATATCGTTCCTATGAGTTCCTGGCATGCAATGAACATGCATATAATATCCACAATTCAGAGGTAAACAGTGAATTAATATAAATATACTTGTCACACAGCAAGAATTTATTCAACCTCACAGTATTTAAATCCTGTGGAAAATAAATTTGGTTTAAAAATTAACGAAAATCTTTTATGTAGCCTTGTAGATAAATTTTACCTGATGGTGCCTGCAGCAAAATCCAATCAATGAAAGCACCCACTCGGGAATTAACCGATGGTACTTCAGTGGCGCAACCTGTACCATAGCTAACTATTGCAATTACTATTCTATTTTTGGTTATCGGATTCATCCACAAAATCGGTCCACCACTGTCAAACTTGATAGCCAAAATAACAATAGAAACACATAATTTATTAGTCAAATATATCAATCAATAGTAGATAAATTTATATCGGGTCTAATTGTTTCTGTTATATATCTTACTTGACAAGAATCTTTGCCCAGTTCCTCAGTGCACATTTGTCTGTTTGTAATTTCTGGGCAAGTTCTGCGACACTTTCTATTAGATATAATCTGCACTCGAATTACTTGGAGAGTGTCAGATTGTTTTCCACCAAATTCTGTTGATCCCCAGCCTATATATTTCAACAATAATGATTCACAATTATAAATATATATGAATTTGAAGGAAATATTTACCCAGAATTTCAGCATAATTTCCGGCGAATGAATCATGCGAATGTTGAAACGGAAGACAAGCAGGGCCAACGAGTTTACTAAATTCTATTTCTTCTTCAACAGTCACGATAGCAATATCATAATCATGAGAATGCGGAGTGTATCGTGGATGAAGAATATAACCGCTCGCTGGAAGAACTTGTGTCGCTTCTGTTTCGTCGTCTCGTTTAGTATCATGTTCACCTACGACAACTCCTATTATTGTGTGATCAATTCCATCAACACAGTGAGCGGCTGTGAGAACTTGTTTGGGATTGATAATAGTAGCACCACAAAATAATATATCTTTGTTGTAATCCATTAACGCTGCCATCATTGGGTATTCATTGATGTCAGTTTCGCTACCACCAACAAGTCGTCTCTAAATCAGAAACTAATTCTATCATATACGTTCAAATTTGTTTATTATTTTATTAAATTTTGTATTTACTTACTGGTTTTTGCCAGCCACATGTACAAGCTTCATCGGAGATTGTAGTCACAGTTTGGAGTGTACATGCAAAGTTTCCACCACGTGACTTCGAAGAACTATACAGTTTCATTGTGATTTGATTAATCTTAGAGACAATGGTGAAAGTGCCAGTACCACAGTACTGTTGAGCACGAGTTTTTGTAGATTTAATTACGACGACATCAACACCACAGCGCTTACTCTGATAAATGAAATGAATAAAATTGCATTAATGAATTACGATTGGCTTGATTAAAGAGAAATAGTTATTAGAACAGTGTGTAATATTGATATAATTACCGCGGGTACTTGAAAACTGCATGTCATATTAATGGGACGATCGCTTTTAGCGATCCATCTACATGTGCTACCTGGTCTATAATTTCTATTTGGATACCCAGGACTGAATACGTAGTAATATGGACCGACTTCAATTGTTTGTTCGTAGTCGCATTTACCGAATGGAACGTTAGTGACACTTTTCAGTCCTAGTAAAAACAATAGCAAGGAAAAGTCTCCTAATGGAAATAGAAACATGATATGCAGTATATAAAAAACATTTTTTAATTTGTGAAATAGATTCAGTTCAATACGAAATTCCGTGAAAGAACAAGTCACATGCATGATGTATAATTTTAGTTAATTTTATACTTAATTCTTACTTGTCAACATTTTGAATCAGCTAACATTGTCAACACATTTAAATTTGTGTAAGAATACAATGTATGTCACTGTGTTAATCTGAAAACTGTTTTAATATTGTGAAACATAATTATTATCGCATATCGAAGGAGAATACAAAGCGCTGATTCACCATGTTAACAGCACGAGGAATACCACACGAATGATAACAGTGCTGATAAATACTGTGCGGATTTCAACCATGCATATTAGAAATCTTAAATAATAATTAATTGATAATTATACATTGATCAGTATGCAATTGATTTATCAGAGTATAAATGCAAAATATTATACCCTTGACTTTATTTAACTGGAGGAAAATAAATTTCTATAGACTATTGATCAAATCGGTGTTGGGTATAATTAAAAAGAGGAAGTAGGTACAGTGTAACTTCGGTCAGCCACATTAATCGCTGTATATTTAAATGAGAATTTTTATCTATTTCCAATTTTTATTTTTCAATTTTCTTAGGAACAAAATTTAATACATACTATCAACAAAATTATACACATGTCACTAAATTAAATTGTTCCAACCGAAGTGTCAGTTAAAATAAATAGCGGAATCATTATTTAAATGATTATTTGTCACACACCAAAAATTTTATTCGACCTCGCAGTATTTAAATCCTGTGGAGAATAATATTGGTTTAAGTTTCATCAAATTTTTTTGTGGAATGTCAATGATAATTTTTACCTTCTGGTGTTTGAAGTAAGATCCAATCAATGTATGCGCCAACTCGTGAATTAACTGCTGGCATTCCATCAGCGCAAGTACCACCATAACTTATTATTCCAACGTGTACCAAATTTTTCGTTGTTGGATTCGTCCACAAAACTGGACCACCACTGTCAAACTTCAAAAATAAGAATGGGAATATATTATTAATGAAAAAAATATCCTAATCAACGAAAAATTCAATTATATCAAGATCTACATCCAAACCCTATATTTTCTACATATATCTTACTTGACAAGAATCTTTGCCTTCTTCTTCAGTGCATAATTGTCTCGGTGTAATTTCTGAATAACTTTTAGAACATTCTCTATTGGTCATAACATGCACTTCAATTACTTGCAGAGTATCCGATTGTCTTTCCCCAAATTCTGTTGATCCCCAGCCTATATTCCAAAAATAATTAGGAATAATAGATGAAGTATTGATATAGAAAATATATTAATTGCAAATCATTTATAGTTTACCCAAAACATCAACATAACTTCCCGCAAATGAATCATGCGAATGTTGAAATGGTAGACAAGCAGGACCAACAAGTTCATTGAATGTTATTTCTCCTTCAACAGTTACAATAGCAACATCATAATCTCCAGCGTTATCGTTAGAGTATCGTGGATGAATAACATAACCAGATGCTGGAAGGAGACGAGTGGCTTCTGTTTCGTCACCAACACTTATATCATGATCACCTACGAGAACTCCTATTGTACTGTAATCCCTTCTATCAACACAATGCGCAGCAGTAAGAACTTGTTTGGGATTGATAATTGTTGCCCCACAAGATACAATTTGTTTTTCATTATCAACTAATCCTGCCATCATTGGGTATTCATTGATGTCAGTTTCATTTCCACCAACAATTCGTGTCTGAAACAAATATTTTTATCATATACATGCCAGTTTGTTTATTATTTTATTAAAATTTTAATTACTCACGGGCTTTTTCCAGCCACATGTACAAGCTTCATCGGAGATGGAAGTCACAGTTTGCAATGTACAAAGAAACCGTCCACCAGATGACCTTGAAGTACTATATAATTCAATTACGATTTGATTGTCCTGGGAAACAATAGAGACAGTTCCAGAACCACAAAGAGGTTTACCAGGTGCACTTGATGATTTAATTATAACGACGTCAGTGCTGCATCTATAACTCTGATGAATAAAATGAACGAAATGCATCAATAAATTCAGTATCAACTGAATTGATGATGAGAAAGTCACATAAAAAGTGCGGATGAAATTACCTCGGGTATTTGAATATTACATGACATATTGATGGGTCGATCGCTTGTAGCGATCCATCGACAAACACTACCTGGTTTGTAATTTTGATCTGGATAACCCGGACTAAAGGCGTAGTATACTGGACCTACTTCTATTACTTGTTCATAATCGCATTGACCGAATTGGGCGGTCGTGATGCCTGTCAGCCCCAGTAGGAACATCAAAGAAGGGAATACGTCTGATGAAAATAGAGAAGGTAATATAAAATCTATAAATCATATTTTTCAATTTATGTGAATTCATGCATCTGGTTTTCACGTATATAATTTTGATTTATTTTTTATACTTATTTCTTACTTGTAAACATATTGAATTAGCTGATATACTGAATTGTAGTTTGTTCGCAGAATAGTTGTAAACTGGAATCATTTGATGTATGCCACGAAGCTATATAACTGCACATTCACGCATATGTTGTAATTACTCTCCATCAATTTGATGATAAGAAAAGTATTGTAATAGTTTGAATATAAATTTTTTTTAATTTCTGCACGTTATCAATTTGTGACATTTTTAGCACGCTCAAATACTTGTGTAAAAACACGACGCCCCGAACTTCCTCTCTTTCTAAGAACTGTTCAATATTATGAAAAATGTTCATGATTACTGATTGAAGAAGGACATACAGCGGGAAATGGAAATAGCAAATTAAGGACTAACATGACTTTGACACCAATATCAAGTAATTTCTCTTATGGCCCCTCTTCAGTGTGTCTAGATAAACAAAGTATGTGCAGAGTAACGTCAATCATACATATTAATCATAATGGATCCATAGGAATTATTTTCCCTTCCTAAAAAATTCGTTTATCAATTTATTTTATCAACAAAATTACATGTATATAGTTAATATAATTTTTCTTATCGACAATGACAACGAAAACAAATAGCGAGATAATAATAATTATTTGTGAAGTAGCATGAATTTATTCAACCTCGCAATATTTGAAACCTGTGAATAATAATATTAGGTTAAGAATTTACAGAGACGTTTTGTGGAATGTTAGAGATCCCTTTTACCTTAATTTTTTTTGCAGTAAAGTCCAATCAATGAAAGCACCCACTCGAGAATTGACTGCTGCCGCAAACACCACCATAACTGATTATCGAAATCAGAACCATATTCGCTGTTGATGGATTCATCCACATTACTGGTCCTCCGCTGTCAAACTATTAGCAAAATGAAAATGAATACATATTATTATTAATCAGTTAAAAATATATTTTAATGGCAGGTTTATTTCTATCAAGAGCTCTATCTGATTTCAATTTTCAAATTTGTCTTACTTGACAAGAATCTTTGTCTTTTCCTTCAGTGCACATTTGTCCACCAGGTGATTTGGAAGAACTGTGTAATTCGATGATGACTTCATTGCCCTCGGAGATGGTAGTGACAACTCCTTGTCCCGCAGTAACGCTTCTCAGATGTTCCAGACGATTTAATTATGACAGCATCCAGACGTCATTGATCACTCTGATAAATTAGACAACACTGAATATATTAATTTGAATGATAATAGGAAAGTAATACTTCGGGTAAAATTACCCCCGGTACTCAAAAAATCATGAAATGCACTAAATTTATCTCCCAATTTGGGTCTCACTCTTACTCATTACAGCATTTTATGAAGTAAGATATTTTATGTATGAGATTGGTACACGCAAAGTTTTAATTCTTATTTAATAATCATTCCTTATTTGTCCAGGTTTTGGAGTATTTGATATACTGCATCGTATCGCGACTATACAATGACTGTCAATTGCCATTTTTCAATACATATACGATGGAACTATATAACTACGTGGATAAGGCCCAAGAATTGATAACATTACCGCACATATCATAATCTCTTTTCATTAATTAAATGAGAAAATTGTTGTGATAGACGGAAACTTATGAACTAAAGACTACAAATAAATGCCAACATACTTGAGTCATGCGAACAAATATATATCTGTGTGTAGTAAATATCTAAATGCTGAACTAGACCTCAGACATTGATATCAAAGTAATTAATCTTTTCATTCACATATTTACACTAAATGGGAAACAAATTGTTTGTTGCTTATTACTTTCCTATACAGATAGAAAGTATGTAGAGCGTAATGTTAGTCAGACACGTTGATCGCGATGGATTCATGAAGGTTTTCTTTTCATTTTTGGTTCCAATTTTTCACATTTTTAATCAACAAAATAGAATACATGTTGCTAACATAATTTTTTTCCACAATACAGTCAAGTAAACTTAATAATTAGATAATGAAAAAATATTCATCACGTATAGTTACACTGGTTTATTCACGATCGCAGTATTTGAATCCTGAGAAGAATATAATTGATTAAAAAATTGGGATAAAATACTTGCATCGTTTTGAAAATGATTTCTACCTTGTGGTGTGTGCCGCAGAATCCAATCAATGAAAGCACCGACTCGAGAATTAACAGCTGGTGCTCCACTGGCGCAAATATCACCATAACTGATTATCGAAATCAAAATCATATTTCCCGTTGTCGGATTCATCCACATTACTGGACCACCGCTGTCAAACTATCAGTGAAACAGAAAATGGAAATATATCATTGATTAGTCAAAGATATCTGTTGATAGTAAAATTATTTGTATCAAGAGCTCCATCCAGCTCCAATTTTCGTCATATTTATCTTACTTGACAAGAATCTTTGTTTCTCCCGTCAGTGCACATTTGTCTCTGTGTAATATCTTGAAAACTTTTCGAACACTCTCTATTCGTGACAATGTGTACTTGAATAACTTGCAGAATACTTGATTGTTTTTCACCAAATTCCTTCGATCCCCAACCTATATTTCAATAATATAAAAAACGTAGAACTATAAGAAAAATATAATAACAATGAAAACTTTATTATTTACCTAAAATCTCAACATAGCTTCCTGCAAATGAATCTTGGGAATGCTGGAATGGAAGACAAATAGGACCAACGAGTTCACTAAATGCTATTACTCCTCTTACAGTCACAACAGCAATGTCATAATCTTGGACGCCACGAGAGTATCCCTCATGAATATCAATACCACTTGCTTGATACAGTTGTGTTGCTTGTGTTTCGTTTTCTGTCGACATGTCATGTTCACCTACAAGAACTCCTATGGTATTGTAATTCATCTTATCGACACAATGAGCGGCAGTGAGAACTTGTTTGGAGTTGATAATAGTTGCCCCACAAAATATATCTCGTTTTCCTAATTCAACTAATCCTGCCATCCATGGATATTCATTGATACCAGTATCCGAACCGCCAATAATTCGGGGCTGAAATAATAAACGTTGCTATTGTATCCACATAGTTTTGTTTATTACATTTTTATTTCATTTATGTTTTGCCGATTGGTTTGTTGAGCCACATGAACAAGCTTCGTCCGCGATGTTGATTGCGGTTTGCAGTGTACAGAAAAATCGTCCACCAGGTGATTTTGGAGAACTATGTAATTCGATGATGACTTGATTGTCCTCAGAGATGGTAGTGAAAACTCCGTTACCGCAGTAACGTCGGTCAGGTGTTCCGAAGGATTTAATTATGACGACGTCCAGACTACACAGATAAACCTGACAAATAAGAAAATATCAAATGTATTAATTCATATCATAATAAAAGGGTAATATAAAAAGTCTGAGAAAAATTACCTTGGGTAGTGTGAATGGATCGCACGTCACTTTAATACGACTATCACTTCTGATAGTCCATCGACAACTGCTACCTGGTCTGTAATTCGCATTGGGATAATCTGAATCGAATACGTGGACGGTTTGGCCAGCTCTGAATGTGAGTTCGTAGTCGCATCTCTCGAATTGAGCAGTTGTGATGTCTAATAATGATATTAGTATTATCAGAAGAGATAACATCTCTGAAAAAAACAGAAAAAATCATGAAATGCACCAAGTATATCTCCCAATTTGAGTCCCACTCTAACTTATTACAGTATTCCGTGAAGTAAAATATTTTATGGATAACATTGGTACATGCAAAGTTTTAATTCTTAATTTAATAATGATTCCTTACTCGTCCACATTTTTAGGTATTTGATACACTGCAGCGTGTCGCGATTATACAACGAATGTCGAGTGAAATTGTTTCGTATATTCGACAGAGCTATATAACTGCATGCACGAGCCCGAATAATTGATAACATTACCGCAAATATCACAATTTCTTTCAATTACTTGAATGATAAAATTATTGTGATAGACCAGAACTTGTCGACTAAACACTAGAAATTAATGTCATCACACTTGAATCATGTGGACAAACATATGTGTGGTAAACATCCACATATTGAACTAGATCTCTTCTACTGGACGGGAATAAAAAATGTTTGTCGGTTATTATTCAACTCAGAATCAGGTAGAGAGTAGGTAAATCGTAACTGTAGTCAGACACGTTCATCACGTTAGATTATGGAAGTTATCTTCCCATTTTTTAGTTCTAATTCATCAGTTTTTTAATTAATAAAATACAATACATGTTATCAATATAATTTTTTTAACAACCTAGTCGAGTAAAATCAATAGTGAGATGAGAAAGGAATATTCATTCCGTAGGGTTCATGTGGTTTATTCACATTCGCAGTATCTAAATCCTGTGGAGAATAATATTGATCAGAAATTTATCAACAATGTTCGTATCGTTGCGCATATAATTACTATACCTTCTGGTGTTTGAAACAATATCCAATCAATGTAAGCACCCATACGTGAACTGACGTGTGGTGTTCCATCGCCGCAGATATTAGCATAGCTGTTTATTGCAACAAGTACGATCCTTTGTGTTGCAGGATTAGTCCATAGAATTGGACTTCCATTTTCGTACTGCGGAGTAAAAGTGAGAACATATCATTAAACACACGACTTCGTCAATTGATTGGAGCTTCATCTGTATTATGAATTCTATTTGCAACCTACTCTTCTTCACAAATATCTTACATAACAAGCATCTCTATCATGCTTCAGAGTGCACATATGTCTAGTTGTAATATTAGGATAAGAAGTGGAACAATCTTGATTAGAAGTAATGGAAACGCGAATTACGCGCAGATCCTCTGATATCCTTTCACCACTTAGCTTTATATTCCAACCTAAATTATAGTAATACTTCTTAATCGAGTATAATACATGAATATTGATAAAAAAGATAATTTAATACTGATTTTTGAGTTACCTAGATAGTCGACATAATTTCCCGCAAATGAATCTAGCGGATGTTCAAATGGAAGACAAGCAGGACCAACGAGTTCATTGAATTCCATTTCTCCTTCAATATTTACAATAGCAATATCATAATCTCGATTTCTCCGAGAGTATTGTGGATGAATAACGAAACCAGTTGTTCTATAAAGAGTTGTTTGCGTTACGTCGAATGCTTTTGTGCTATGTTCACCTACCAAAACTTTTAGTATTCCGTAATCTATTTCGTCAACACAATGAGCGGCAGTGATAACTTGTTTGGGATTGATAATTGCAGCACTACAATATACTATATTTTTCATGGAGTTGAGTAATCTTGCCATCATTGGGTATTCATCAATACTAGCGTCCATTTCACCTTCAACTCGTGTCTGAGAAGGAAGTCATTTATGTCACACATGAGTAATTTGTATAAGTATTCTATTTTATTCATTTCTAACCAACCGGATTTTTCCAGCCACATCTGCAGGTTCCATCTGAGATGGTGTTCACCGTTTGCAGTGAACAAAGAAATTGTCCACCTGGTGAATTTGAAGAACTATACAGTTCAGTAATGATTTGATTCCCGCTGGATATGATGGTGAAAGAACGAGTGCCACAGTAACGTTGACCAGGTGCACTCGATGATTGAATAACAACGACATCAACACTACATCTGTGACTCTGATAAAACGAATAATGAAAATATATTGATCGTTTTGATGTAATTTCAATAGATAGTATAAACATAATGTAAGAAGTCCAAATGAATTTACCTCAGGTATTCGAAATGCGCTGCATGTCATATTGATGGGTCGATCACTTCTTACAGTCCATCGACAATTGGTACCCGGATCGTAATTTCCATATGGAAACTTGGGACTAAAAATATTGTGTAATTTTCCGACTTTAATTACTTGTTGGTGGTCGCATTCACCGTATTGAGAATCGCTACTGCTTGTCAATCCCAGTAGTAATAATAAAAGTGAGAAAAATTCTATCGAAAACAGATAAAATAATACATTTTACAGAATATTTTTCTAATTTAATTCGTTGTCTTCCGATTTGATATTGTTCCAAAGTAGGAAATAAGTATGATGGAGAGTTACATAGATTGCACTCGCATGTGAATTGTTATAGTTTATTATCGATTATTATTTCTTACCAATTAACATTTTGTATTGGTTGATACACAACATCGTGGCGCGCTTTCGCAATGATAGTGAACTGAAATTATTTCGTGTATTCGACGGAGCTATATAACTGCAGGAGTGAGCTCAAATAATTGATAACATTACCGCAAATATCATAATCTCTTACCATTAATTAAATTATAAAATTATTGTGATCGACTAGAACTTGTCGACTAAAAACTACAAATTAATCTCAACACACTTGAATCATGTGAACAAACATATACCCGTGTGCGCTAAACATCCACATGATGAACTAAGTCTCGGCTGTTGATATAAATATGATTTTTTTTTTTTCGTCGAGAAGTTGATGCACGTCAACAACTAGAACTACTTCCAATAACGACACGCAGAGGTGAAGACGTATGACGAGTTCAAAGCAGATTTGATATCACCACCGATGTCAGGTAATTTCTTTCATTCACATATTTTCTTCACTGAATGGAAAAAAATTGTTCGTTGCTTTCTATTTAACTCAGTATCAGGCAGAAAGTGGATAAAGCATAACGTTAGGCAGTCACGTTGATCACGATGGATTTATAGAGGTATTCCTTTCATTTTTCAGTTTTTTTAATCAACAAAATAAAACACATGTTACCAAAATAATTTTTTCTAACAACGCAGTCCAGTAAAATTGATAGTGAGATGATGAATAAAAATCTATCATGAAGGGTTGATCTGGTTTATTCAACAGTGCAGTATGTAAATCCTGTGGAGAATAATATTGATTTAAAATTGATGAAAAATGTTTTCATCCCTTTGAAAATAATTTTTACCTTGTGGTGTATACATCAAAATCCAATCGAGGTGGGGACCTGTACGAGTGTTGACTGCTGGTGTTGCATCGCCACAGATACTACCATAGCTGACTGTTGCAAGAGATACAATTCTTCGTGTTACAGGATTGGTCCATAGAACTGGACCTCCACTATCGAACTGCGAAATATAAGTGAGAACATATCGTGAAACGCTTGACTTTGTCAATTGATTCCATCATTAACTATATGAGGAGTTCTGTTCGGACCCAATCTGCTCCACACATATCTTACTTGACAAGCATCTTTATCTTTCTCCAGAGTACACAATTGTCTAGTTGTAATGTCTGGATAACTACTTGAACATACTTGATTAGTAATGATGGGCACGCGAACTACTTGCAGAGTATCTGACATCCTTTCACCGCTTCCTTTCGAACCCCAACCTAAATTACAAAAATACTTCATAATCTGGAACAATATATAAATATTAATAAATAATATTATTTACAAATAATTTTCTAGTTACCCAGAATGTCAACGTAGTTTCCCGCAAATGAATCTTGTGAATGCTGAAATGGAAGACAAACAGGACCAACGAGTTCACTGAACACAAATACTCCTTCAACATTTACAATAGCAATATCAAAATCTTGATTGCTTCGAGAGTATTGTGGATGAATAACAAAACCAGTTACTGTAAGAAGTTGAGTTGCTTGCGTATCGTCGCCTCTTGATGTGTCATGTTCACCTACTACAACTCCTATTATTCTGTAATCCATTCCGTCAACACAATGTGCGGCAGTGATAACTTGTTTGGGATTAATAATAGTAGCACCACAGAATATTATTCGTTTCACGAAATCAACTAATCCTGCCATCATCGGATATTCATTGATACCTGTGTCTGTTCCACCGATAATACGTGCCTAGAAAAAAATAAATCATTCATGTCACACGTGAGTAATTTTCATTATTATTCTATTTTATTTATTTCTAACTGACTGGATTTTTCCAGCCACATCTACAAGGTTTATTAGTATTCCTGTTCACAGTCTGCAGTGAACAAAGAAATCTTCCACCTGGTGAATTTGAAGAACTATGCAGTTCAGTGATAATTTGATTTCCGTCAGAGATGATACTGAAAGTACCAGTGCCACAGTAACGTTGACCAGGTGCACTCGATGATTGAATAACAACGACATCCACACGACATCGCTGACTCTGGTAAATCGAATAATTAATATATATCGATGGCTTTAATGTAATTTCAATCGATAGTATAAACATAATGTAAGAAGTCCAAATGAATTTACCTCGGGTATTTGAAAAATACTGCATGTCATATTAATGGGTCGATCACTTCTTGCAGTCCATCGACAATTGGTACCCGGATCGTAATTTCCATATGGAAACTTGGGACTAAAAATATTGTGTAATTTTCCGACTTTAATTACTTGTTGGTGGTGGCATTCACCGTATTGAGAATCGCTACCGCTTGTCAATCCCAGTAGTAATAATAAAAGAGAGAAAAATTCTATCGAAAACAGATAAAATAATACATTTTACAAAATATTTTTCTAATTTAATTCGTCGTCTTCCGATTTGATACTGTTCCAAAGTAGGAAACAAGTATGATGGAGAGTTACATAGATCGCACTCGCATGTGAATTGTTATAGTTTATTATCGATTATTATTTTTTACCAGTCAACATTTTGTATTGGTCGATACACAACATTGTGGCGCGCTTTCGCAATGATAGTGAACTGAAATTATTTCGTGTATTCGACGGAGCTATATAACTGCAGGAGTGAGCTCAAATAATTGATAACATTACCGCAAATATCATAATCTCTTACCATTAATTAAATTATAAAATTATTGTGATCGACTAGAACTTGTCGACTAAAAACTACAAATTAATCTCAACACACTTGAATCATGTGAACAAACATATACCCGTGTGTGCTAAACATCCACATGATGAACTAGATCTCGGCTGTTGATATCAATATGATTTTTTTTTTTCGTCGAGAAGTTGATGCACGTCAACAACTAGAACTACTTCCAATAAGATACGCAGAGGTGAAGGTGTATGACGAGTTCAAAGCAGATTTGACATCACCACCGATGTCAGGTAATTTCTTTCATTCACATATTTTCCTCACTGAATGGGAAAAAATTGTTTGTTGCTTTCTATTCAACTCAGTATCAGGCAGAAAGTAGATAAAGCATGACGTTAGGCAGTCGAGTTGATCACGATGGATTTATAGAGGTATTCCTTTCATTTTTCAGTTTTTTTAATCAACAAAATAAAACACATGTTACCAAAATAATTTTTTCTAACAACACAGTCCAGTAAAATTGATAGTGAGATGATGAATAAAAATCTATCATGAAGGGTTGATCTGGTTCATTCAACAGTGCAGTATGTAAATCCTGTGGAGAATAATATTGATTTAAAATTGATGAAAAATGTTTGCATCCCTTTGACAATAATTTTTACCTTGTGGTGTATACGTCAAAATCCAATCGAGGTGGGGACCTGTACGAGTGTTGACTGCTGGTGTTGCATCGCCACAGATACTACCATAGCTGACTGTTGCAACGAGTACAATTCTTCGTGTTGCAGGATTGGTCCATAGAACTGGACCTCCACTATCGAACTGCGAAATATAAGTGAAAACATATCGTGAAACGCTTGACTTTGTCAATTGATTGCATCATAAACTATATGAGGAGTTCTGTTTGGACCCACTCTTCTCCACACATATCTTACTTGACAAGCATCTTTATCTGGCTCCAGAGTACACAGTTGTCTAGTTGTAATGTCTGGATAACTACTTGAACATACTTGATTAGTAATGATGGGCACGCGAACTACTTGCAGAGTATCTGACATCCTTTCACCGCTTCCTTTCGAACCCCAACCTAAATTACAAAAATACTTCATGATCTGGAACAATATATAAATATCAATAAATATTATTATTTACAAATAATTTTCTAGTTACCCAGAATGTCAACGTAGTTTCCCGCAAATGAATCTTGTGAATGCTGAAATGGAAGACAAACAGGACCAACGAGTTCACTGAACACAAATACTCCTTCAACATTTACAATAGCAATATCAAAATCTTGATTGCTTCGAGAGTATTGTGGATGAATAACAAAACCAGTTACTGTAAGAAGTTGAGTTGCTTGCGTGTCGTCGCCTCTTGATGTGTCATGTTCACCTACTACAACTCCTATTATTCTGTAATCCATTCCGTCAACACAATGTGCGGCAGTGATAACTTGTTTGGGATTAATAATAGTAGCACCACAGAATACTATTCGTTTCATGAAATCAACTAATCCTGCCATCATCGGATATTCATTGATACCTGTGTCTGTTCCACCGACAATACGTGTCTAGTAAAAAATAAATCATTCATGTCACACGTGAGTAATTTTCATTATTATTCTATTTTATTTATTTCTAACTGACTGGATTTTTCCAGCCACATCTACAGGGTCCATTAGTATTCCTGTTCACAGTCTGCAGTGAACAAAGAAATCTTCCACCTGGTGAATTTGAAGAACTATGCAGTTCAGTGATAATTTGATTTCCGTCAGAGATGATACTGAAAGTACCAGTGCCACAGTAACGTTGACCAGGTGCACTCGATGATTGAATAACAACGACATCCACACGACATCGCTGACTCTGGTAAATCGAATAATTAAAATATATCGATGGATTCAATGTAATTTCAATCGATAGTATAAACATAATGTAAGAAATCCAAATGAATTTACCTCGGGTATTTGAAAAATACTGCATGTCATATTAATGGGTCGATCACTTCTTGCAGTCCATCGACAATTGGTACCTGGTTCGTAATTTGCGTATGGAAAATTGGGACTAAAAATATTGTATGATTTCCCATCTTCAATTACTTGCTCGTAGTCACATTGACCATACTGAGAATCACTGAAGGCTGTCAATCCCAGTAGAAACATCAAAGGAGAGAAGACTTCTACCGAAAATAAATAAAATAATATAGAGAGAACATTTTTCTAATTCAATTCCTCTTCTTCTGATTTGATATTGTTTCAGAGTAGGAAACATGTTTGATAACGAGTAGGATAGATCGCACTCGCACGTGTATTGTTATAGTTCATTATCGATTATTATTTCTTACTAGTAAACATTTTGTATTGGTTGATGCACAATATTGTGGCGCGCTTTTGCAATGATTGTGAACTGAAATGGTTTCGTGTATTCAACGAAGCTATATAAGCATACAGTTAAGCCCAAAGTACTGATAACATTCGTGCAAATTTTATAATATTATTTTCTCGTTGGAGATGTCATTGAATTACTTTTACAATGTGAGGGAAATTTTCTAGAGGTATTATTATTCTTGATTACATAAAAATGTCTGCAGTTTCATATTCATGTAAGAACGACGTTCGTATTTTTTTTTCTCCTATTTACACACTAATCATAATACTACGAATATTGGTAGCATTTATCTATGATTTACTAGTAACTCTACTACAATAACCATATTTTTTAATGCCTCCATTGTTTTTTTTTTTTTTCCGGATAAACATATTTAAAAGTATACTGATTTTATGTTAGAAGGATTTGTTGTAAATGCCATGAGCAAATATTGAATATCCATTAGGCGGAACTCTATCATATCACGAATTTTCATAATAATAATTCGTTCTCATGTTTCTGTGTCGAAAATTGTATGACGAAGTATATTTCTTATTTTTATTCCTTTACCAAGTACGACCACATCGTTCCGGGAAATATTAACAAATCAACAGTTCTTTTTTTTCTAATACACATTTCCCAAGAAGATAAAAGATTGAGAGATTATTCGGATTTGTTTTTTACAATTGTATGGTTAACACGCAATTCCACGCAACTTCTTAGCGGTATAATAAAAAATCATAAACGCTTGGTATCTCTGCAATTACATCGCACCTTATCGTATTAAATGATGGAGCGATAAAATGTACATTCCATAATTTAAATGTGAAAATTCTTTTCATCAGTAGATCACGAACGATAAAAATTCAATCGCATTTCCTATTAACTTCTGGGTTTGAGAATATTCATTGTAAGTTTAAAATTTAATTATATTTTACGATAATTGCGACAATAAATAACAAACATTTTGTTATTTATTTTTTTTATCAATCATATCTAACAAATGAAGTGGATTATATTTGATTTACAATGTCGATAATAGAACTGCCAATTGCCAAAAATTTTTCTTTCGAATGAATATTAATTATTGAATATTAATTGTTTTTCAATCTTCTATTAAATGCTCGACGAATGCTGAAGGTTTATCATGTGAATAATATTCTAGATAGTTGTGATATATCTAAAATAATTAAGTTAGAAAATCCGCGCCATTTTGTGTGCTGCGATAATGCGCGCCACTCGTCGGTGAAACTTGTTACCATAGCAACCAAAGCATTCCACAATCGCAAGTCAAAGCAGGTGAACAGGTAAATTTTATTAACCTCTGTATATCAAAACAAACTGTCGTAGCAAATTTATTTATTGAAATTAACTCTAGAGATTTTTTATCATTTTTTTCTTTCTTCATATTATTCTTTCTTTAATAATTATTGATCACTCATCAAGGGCACAATGTTGGTGTAATGTCGTATTTCTATGAGATGCCTATTACATCTATTGACAATTATTATCACGATGACATTAGTAATAACAAGAAAAAAGTAACAATTGCACATGAATTCATGACAAATGGAGAGAAAAAATAATAATTTAATGCAGTGTTATAATTTTTTATTTTATTTATTGCAGAATAATAAAAATGATGAATCAACAACACATGGATCCAACTTGGCTGTTCATCGCTCATCTCGTCATCGACGAAAACATTCTTCATCGAGAAGCCGACGTGTGCCAAAAATTGAAGACATTTGTAATATTGTAGAAAATGGTAATTGCAAAGATATTTCGACGAAGACTAAACATAAGCGTTATAAAGAAAGGCACGGAGATGTGGTGGATAATGATAAATTGAGGAGTAACGTGGCGTCAACGCCAGAATCTGGTGATGTTTATTCTTCACTTTTATATTAATGAAATTTATTATTTCCTATCATTATTACATTATAAAAATTGGCACATAACATTTGTATTTATTCAACACTTTCAATTAATTTATTATTCTATATTTTACACTCATATGATAATTTCGTTGTAACAGTTCTCTGTGTATTTCTGTTTAGGTTTCATGGAAGAAAGTAGTGAGAAGGAAACATTGCTAGCTAAACAGAAGAACAAATATAGTAAATTACAGAAAAATTATGAGGAATTATATGCAGAAAATACGAAACTGCAAGCTTCATTAGAAAAAAAGGAATCTGAGTATTGTGATTTGCATGCGAATCATGATGAATTGGTTAAACATATTCAACTTGTGGAGCAGGAGAAAAAAAATGTTTTCATTGAATACAAAAAAATTGTCACTGAGAACAGACAATTAAATGAAGATGTTATGTTATTGAAGATATTGATTTATCGATTGAATGTTGAATTAGAGAGATATCAGGATAAATTGCGATTGACAAATCAAAAACACGATGAGTCGGTTATTGCAAATTTAAATGATAGTGTGGACACCACATCGGAGAGAAAAAAAGTATCCGAGTCCTGGGGGCGAGTTAATGTTCATGCACTGGGACCTCTGCTGGAAGCTTTCCAAGAAAATATTCGCGAAAAGGAACAATTAATAAAAGAATATCGACAAGAGTGTGATGATTTTGGTGCGAAATGCAAAGAAATTATTGCAGAAAATGGAGAATTGCGCAAAGATGTAGATCAGTATAAATTGCAGGTATTTATTTTTCCGCTAACTCGAATGTAAACATTTATTAAACCTGCATATAGTGATGAAACTGATAACGTTCGATGATTAATATCATTTCAGGTCGATAAACTGACTTCAGAAATGAAAATGATAGTTGACGACGCTGCAATTGTTAAAGATGAGAATGATATCTTAATTAAACAGGCAGCATTACAGAAACAAAAGCTTCATGAGATTCATTCAGTATATGAAAAGAAAGTTGATTCGATGTCTCAAGATAATAATAAGCTGCACGAAAGTTACACGGCTTGTCGCACTGAGTTGAGCAATCTTCAAGGGAAATATGAAATTCTGTCTGATGGTTATGACAAACTGAAGAAAAATTCGGAAAAGACTATGCCAGTATCCGTGCATTCAGATGCCATTGAAGAATGTAAAAGATTATTCGAAGAATTAAAACATCAGTATGAATCGGAGAAAAAAAAATTGTTGAACCAGTTGAAAAAATTTGAAGAATCAAATCCAGAAAATGAAAAACTTATAGCGACTTTGACCGCTGAACGGGATCATCTGAAACAACTGTCGAGAAATCTTGAGAAAAACTTGAAGTCAGTGCCATTTTATATAAAAATCAATCAGAAATATTTTATTTTTTGTGTTGTGGTCATAATCAACAATCAATTTTATCTTCGATTTTTTAGACGAATTCAACACAAATTGGAATCAATCCAAAATGCCGTGGGCTCAATTCAAGTATCTCGTGATTCATATAAACGACAATTAGCAAAAACAACAGCATACTGTGAAGAATTAGTAACTGAGCAAGAAAAACTTCTAGCAGAAAAGGAGAATTTGCTTATGCTCCTTCACAAGTGCGAAAAAGAAAATGAAAGTATTAAATATCTGGGTACCACTATTGCTGAGAGAATGGGTACTCTAAAAAGTCAATTGAAGGTATTTATTCATTTTCAAATCGATATATATTTAATTTATCATATTAATTTTATTATTATCTGTTGTTTTGTAGGATGTTCAAAAAGGTGCACAAGAACAATTGGAAACTGTGGAGAAACATATAAAGATACAAAAGGTAGGCGTTGGACAGTTAAAATCTGATTATCATCGTGAATTAGAAAGATTGAAGCAGCTTGTAAAGCAAAAAGAAGATGTAATAGGAAAATTACAAAGAGAAAAATGTGCTACACAAGATAATTTGGATCTAGTGTGGAAAGCCGCTACCAGTGACGATAAAACCGTCAAGGATGTATTGAAGCATACAAAAGTTTATAATGTTTAAATTGGTTGCCCTAATGGTCCAAACATAAAAAGACTCCGTCTTCGATGTCTCATAACTGAGAAAAATTTCCATCAATTGTTAATTTAATACTCCATTCAGTATTTATTTCTGAACAATCACATCTAGTCGCAATCACTGCTAGTCATTGTTTAAATGATATAAAAATAATTGGTTGAATTCAATTCTAAATTCTACTGTGTGATTTCATTTTATTCCTCATATTTCCTTGATTTCTTCTCCATGTCTCACAATTGTTCATCATTAATGATTATTGCTTCTGATTCTTTTTTTTCTTTTTTTCCTACAATTTTGTCATTAAACCTTCCCCTCGGGAGATTGCTGTTACATGCACACATGTCCAATGATATATAGTCACCTGCTTTATTTAGTGGTGACATCAACCAACACAAGTGGCGGCGAAGGTTGTCCCGTTTGATAGTATCGAAGTCGATGTTTTCTAAAGACCTCAAGTATTTATTATGTGAATGATCTCATGTTCGTTTCATTTACATACCCAAGAGCTGAATGGTTTTTTTTTATACTTGTAGTTGATATTATCTCATCTTGTCAATGTCAATTTTGCATGAATAGGAAAAAGTGAAATTTAATTTTTAACCAGAAATTTATTGAAACGTGGGTGATGTCAATGGTTTAATGGATTTTTTTTTTCTATGTTCATTTTGATATCGTTGTTTGACAATCGATGGATCATATATAGGAATTATTTCCGTTGGAAATGATACCTATTTGCAGTGTCGGCACGATTCTTTATCATTGTGTGATAAAAATTCAATTATTTACTGAGTAATCGAAAAAAAACAACAATTTGTCGCTCTAACGAAGACTGTTCTTCATTTTTCGACAAAAATATTTCGGACACAGGTTTAAAAGATTCTTTTTTCTTTTATACAAAATGTAAATTCAATGCTTGCATAATACAAGAAAAAGAAAGCATCATTATCATTTTTATTTTCAACTCGTTATGCTATTCGAAGAAAAAAAAAAAAAAAACCTAAAAGTGGGTCGCAACATTTCAAGGATTCAAGTTGTCATTCTTAACGTGTTTCCATATTACGTATTGTGTAAGAGGTGAAATAATTATTCGATAACAGTTCATTGTCGATTCTTTGTAGTTTTTTACTCATATTTTTTCTCGAGAATATGTGACAGGATCTTATTTGTTTATTTTTCGTTTCTTACTTCAATTCCGGTGACCTACTTTTATTTATTTCTCCATATCAGTGCAGGTGAAAGAATTAATGGAATAAGGAAATTCCGCTAGTATCGTATTCAAATTGAACTGAATATCCACATTATTCATCTCCGTATTCAAAAATGCATGTTATAATTCATCGATCGATTTCTAATTGAATGAAAATGTCTAGGAAAATGGTGCAAGGGGCTGATACATTCAATATACCAATACATTTTAGTGCCAATTGGCAAAGACAATAAGTGAATACATACATAATATTTAATATTGATGTATAAGTACTTTTCAGACCCAGCTCTTTTTTCACCCACAATATTTTACTGCGAATTCAATATTTCCCAATACAAAATATAAATAATACCAACAACATATCCAAATGAACAATACTTCAAAAATAATATCATTCGGAAAGAAAAGTAAAAGTCTCTGATTCGACGAAAACTTAAATTTTCACTGGATTCATGAGACCCATATCTCCCCCCAGAGTTAACCCCTTCAATAATTATGTATTCCTGTCTCAAATTATTTTTCTCCCCTAGAGAAAATTAAATTTATCACAATAAAATAGAAAAAAAAAAAAAGAGTAAAATTCACTGCACCATTCTTTATAAACCGCCATTTGCAATTCAAATTTTCCCGCGGTAATTTAGCTGTGTGAAACCGGCTTGTATCGCGCGCGCGCGCACTCGGCAACCCTCGGAAAAACCAAAATGTCGTCGGGCCATAGGCGCGTCGTCTGGAACCGGGTCGGGTTCGTGATAAAAAAATTCATGTAATCACCAATAAATTAAATCTAACATACACAGTGCCAAGACATAGAAGTATTTAAATACATTAATATAAAGATAATAGTGTTAATTACTGCAATTGACGTTCTCATATTCCGTTATCATTCGTGGTATTCAATTTTGTCAACCGGTAGGACATTGATTTTTTTTTTTCCTTTTTTTTTTTTGCTCTCGATATTCATACACATACTACGGTCTACCAGATGATCAGTGAAACGTCACTCAATCATTTAGTGAATAGGTATATTTTTTCATTATTTATATAATTTTATCGATAATACTGACTGAAAAGATGAAAAAGTTGTAGTTCAATATTCATTGGATATTTCCGCGACCGATGACATTGTGAGTTTTGATGAAATTCACTAATTTTTATCAACAAATTTTCATATAATGGGAAATTGGCTTCGTATTTTTATGACAACTATTTTCATGGTATTTATTCACCGATTTGATAGGCGAGGAATTTGTGGATATATATTCATGAATTAATTTTATCATTTTCTGAAAAGTTGAATATTTAGTGAAGTGGGAAATTTGGTATAAATATTTATCTGATTAAACAAAGAATGGTGTAGAAAAAGAACGTTTTGAATTTTACATTATTATATTGGATTCGACACGTTTATTCGTTAATTCATACCATATATATACATTGATTTCCGTAACTGAAAAATAATTTTTCTTAATCCCTAGTTTGATATTTCTATTGTTTTGTGTTCTATTCATATGAAAATGATAAATTTGTATCGTGTTTGTATCACGATAATTTCCTTAATATTCATTTTGTATCATCTGTGAGTATATTTAGGAATTTATACTATTTCTCATGTTGAATACTGAGTAAAATGGGAATTTACAGACTAGAAATTAGTCGATATGAACAGAAAGTAACGTAGTAATGTAGAGTCTTCGACGTTTTGTTTAATTACGTAGAATTCAACGCAGTAATTTATTCATCTATATCATTCGAATCAAGAGACTTTGAGTACTGGGATATTTTTCTTTTCAGTCAGCAATTTCATTTCTTCTTCTATTGTACCAATTCTACGATCAGCTTTTCATCTGTTGTGATGTAAATATTGAGTCATCATTTCTTACACATTGTCATGCTATGTCTCAGCATAAGGTATCTATAATTGTTTCCCACCCGTGAGTTGTGATTTTAAATTTAGAATTTAATATATACCTACTTTCCGTGTATATTAAACGTTATCACGTCAATGCGTTCTGCCTTCTCATCCATGTTAATTTAATAATCACACGATGGCAATTAGTTAAACATCATTTTTTTCATTCGCTTTTTTTGGTTTTTTCTGTTCTCAAAGTTCATTGTTTTTGCGTCAATTATTTTTCTTGTGAGTTGAAAATAGTATAGATGATTCACGTGATTCATATAATAAATTGTTACATAGAATGAGCGATACGAGGCGTGTAAAATTATTGAATCGATAAAAGCCCAAGTCGATTATCGTTAAGTGTTTTTTTACATTTTTTTTTTTTTTTTTCGAATGATTGGTAAGCAAGATTGTCCCATAACGTAGAAAGAATTTGTCCCCGGACTGCGTGCGAAGTTGTCGATATCGTGTTATCAATAACGTAATCAGCAATATTTTTATTATATCAAAATATTTCATTCAACATGACTTTGATACTGAAGGGGGATATTCTACAGGGATTTGTGCCAGTCAATTTTTTTTCTCCTCTTATTACTCCCCTATTTGGGCATGAACCCAAGTCGTACGACAAAAAAAAAACGAGGCCGTCATGATATATAACGGTTCAATTCTAATGGACCAATACAGTATGTATAGATACTCTGATATATATGCAGAATAATCCCGGAAGTGCAACTGGTTACGTCACAACCGACTACCCACACGACAATTAATTTGTGTGCAATTGCTGACGACACGCTCTGTATATGACAAACATTGTTTGATTATTGCCGCGGATGGTATCAAAACTCCTGTAAATTATATAAATGGCGATGAAAAATTTTTTTCTGTACCTTTTTTTCCTTCTCAGCAATTCATGAACATATATGGCTCATTCGACTATATACACCATATCCGTGACATGAACAATTCAACAGAGACAATGCCTCAGTGGTTTTTGGGAATTTTAACAAAGCCCACACAGGCACACAAACACTCTATCTTTCATTTCAATTTGATCTTTCTGTCTTTCTCATTCGTTTTATGCTAAAGATCAACTGGTGAAATTTAAAACGACTGGTATATTCTTAGCGCAATTACCATTATCGTCATCTGTGACATTCAATCGTTATTCTAAGTATTCATCAATTAGTCACACATCTAAATATACAAATACATAAATTTTAATTTAGAAATCAAAAACAAATTACTAACCACATTGGAATATTAACTCATTTCCTTATATAGCCAGTAAATATCAATTTAAATAATTAATCATGATGTATAAAAAACAAATTCCCATTCCCAATTATAAAATTGTAATTATTTATAATATTATTATTGATATGTTTCAGATATTTATGGGCGTATAATTTCGCTGCGGGCGTAGAATATGCCGCCTAGTCAATGACTCTCCAACCATTTTCATGAATATAATAATATTCGACATTTGAAATGACGTCGCCAGGTTAATTAAACATAGGCCACTCATAGTCACGTTCACATTAACGCGGTAATTACGTGGCAGTACTAATGAAAGTTACGAGAGTCACTTGTGTGTCTAATATTATATATTTGCATTTGAGGATCCAACGTCGAAGGCAGTAGTTAGTACTCCAAATGTAATATTCAACCTATATATACATGTATATATTTTTCGTACATACACAATACGTATGTACACGTTACATAGAGTAACGAGCGGGGGAAATCGTGAATCGTTTCTCGGCGTTTTCGCGCGCCGCACGCGGCAGTGGCTAGAAGCAGTTGAATGTAACTCGCTGTTCGGCCAATAAACAAACGGCCGGCGACGCTGAATGCACACGGACGATTCTTCTCTCATCGCTCACGTTTCACTTAAAAATAATTGTTTGAATTGAACAATAGACACGTGTGTTGTATATTTGGTTGAAATTGAATTTATTGACGTGATGAAGATAAAGTTTGAGGGTGAGTTCGAATTTGTACTATTATATAAATATCTTTTTTGATATGATAAGAAAATAATGATGAGACATTTTTTAAGTGGCAATTTAATTGTGTGCGAGGTAATACAAGCGATATAATAAGTTGCGAGTTATATATGTGTTTACATACTTGCTTTTGCAACACATTAATAACAACAACAACTGTATGAGATGTATATTTTACTTCGCACGTGCGTTCGCATTTGCCTCAAGCGACATCAATGAACGTTCATTAATATAATGTCAGCGTTTGTGATAAATAGTGCGCGATAAATAAGTTAACGAAGGTTTATTATTTCGTTGTATGTGTTATTCAGTCATTTAATTATTGCGTATATGTAAAAGAGAAAACAAAAGTGTCGTGGGTGGAGTTAAATTTTGAGGAAAAAATACAAGACAAAAGAAGAATGTTTAAGTAGAAGAAAGAGGAAATGAGTTTAGTGTGAAAAAAAAAAAGGGAAGTCCTGAGGGATCATGGAGTTTGAGCTTGATGGCAGCTTGAAGGAGTGGGCCAAGGACAAACCCTTGAGCATTCTACAGTTGGATCCAGCTGACCGGGCTGTTCTTAGGATTGCTGGTAAGTCAACATATGATACACTTCTGTGTATTTATTCTTTCTTGACACCCATGTGTGTTTGCTCGTGCTGTATAAATATATTCGGGAGTTATGGAAAGAAAGAGAAAAAGGGAGAATAGGAAGATAAAAAGAGAACAGTCGTTTTCTTTTATCATTTCTGTCGTGTTTTATTAGTTAGTTTTGTGATAAGTAGACGTGGATACATGTCGCAAAAAAAAATATTATCGCTTTGAGGTATCGAAAGAAGTGGAATATATGTAAATGTTCTAACAGTCAGTTCAATTTGTCGGTAATGATTCTTGATTATATTGTATTATATTCATTCTAAACTAGAATGGATATACTACTAGGTTGATTCTTTCCAGTGCAATTTTGATTTGCTCCAACATACTATGCATGAAATTTGTGCGGAAAAACAATTGACATTCTAGCTGCTATGATATTCCGATATTTTTGAGTTAGTGACAATAATATCAATTATCATCACGTATTCTTTCGTATATATCAGCCAAACCACAATTTGGCAACGATCACTATTCATTTTAATTATTGATTCATATATTCTCTTATTGGTTGGTATCGTTTGTATTGATGGACCGATTGCGAGATATAATACCGGTTGGAGCCCCGACACTCGTAGTTATTTCTACGACACTAGATTAGTCATTTTTATATTATATATCATCTTGCCTTACACATGATAAGGTTTTGTTACAGTTTCTTCAACGAATATGTGTATGTATCTATGATCACGTTCCTACATGTCGATCGTGGGAAACAATTGAACATTGAATATTACACTGTTGCCATAAGCAACAATGTTGGTGATATTTCTTTCTCCCCAATGTTTTTTTTTTTTGTTTCACATTTCGTTTGTGGCAGTAAGAATTCGGCTTGTAGTGAAATTCTGGGAGATAAACATTGTAGCATACAACGACGATGTAAATAAAAGTAGCCCTAAGCAAATGAACACAAGAAAAAAAGTATTATAGTCGTCGGGTCGAGTTCAAGCTCTCGCGGCAAGACACGTTTGTCGATGTGATGCTGAAAGACGGAGAGAGAGAAAGAGATCTTGAGTCGTGCGACCTGCCGAGTCATAAAAAAATGAGACGAAAAAAAATAATCATAAAAATGAGAATAAAAATAATTCAGTGTGTAAGATGTATTGCGGACAAAGGACTTTAGCGCGTGTTTCAAAGCGCGAACGAAGGGAGAAGACGGTGTGAGAGGAAGAGAGAAGAGATAAAGTAAAAACCCACAGCTGAAGTTCCGGTGCGGTGGTTGAGTCCTCAGGGAGAATGTGATTCGTTTTATTGCCACTTTTTTTTACCTCTCTTCCTCCCTGGCTCTTTACCCTCCTACTGACAGTTTATGTTTTTTTATTTCTTGCTATGTCAATCATACATTGTTGGAGTAGGTGATTTTGAGAGTCAAGATCGGTCGTTATACTTTTGGAATGATGCGTGGAACTAAAGTTGCACGAATTCAACAAATGTACATGGGTATGAGGGTATGTGGAACACAATGTCTCATGACCGTGCGCTTCTTTTCAGCTGCTCTCTTTATTTATTATTATATTTATGATCACTTTTTTCTCTCACAAAACGTTTTAATACGTCTTCGTAACTTGTAAATCTCACAGCTGAGGGAGAAGAATTTACGGATCAACAGCTGTTCCTTTATTTCGTTATTGAAAATAGTTTTAATTCATTTATATTTCTTTTTCTCACTGATGATCAATAATAATTGCTGAAGTGGTTAATATCGATGAGTGGTGAGCATCTGACGCCTCATCCTCTTATATAAATCGTATATATGTAGAATCACAGCCGTGTCAATAACGGCATATGTTATAAATATAGTAGACGGGGGCTCAAAGTCAAGTAGGTTTAATCGGTCATGATTTCTCATCGACCGAGAAGGACTCATACAGCAAATATACACACACAGTAGCAAATAGACTGTGAATATCCACTTCTCAACCGTTCTATATAGTGTTGAAAATTCATCTCGAGCGGATTAAAAATAGAAAATTCGAGTTCATCATCCAATTTTATTGTTTGCTATTCTTCCCAATTAGATCAATAAATTATCATTTATATTATATACTTCAGAGTATGCACATTTGGTGAAGTAAATAGACTGTGAACATTCACGATGAAATGATTTATGATGGTAGTGAAAATTCATCTCGAGAAATTAGAAAAAAAATTAGCGGTCGACATTGAGTATCATCACTCGCAATTTCCCTCCAATTAGATATATGAACAAGTTTCATATTATTATTTAATTATGATATTTTAGAAATTATCTGTAATCAAGCAATTAATATTATCTTGATTTTTTTTCATTATTGTGAGAAAGTATATGGAAATATCGGTAGGTTGCAAGTGTATAGGGATAAAAAGGTACATTATAAAAGCAAGACCAATTTTTATTTTTTCACGGTCCGGTCTTGTTTCACGATGCACACACAACTTTTATTCATATGCTCTCGCACTATTCGAGCTAGCGGTCAGAAAAGAGAACCAACAGGATGCGCGCGTATTATGTATAGTAGTAGACATGCTCCACTGCCAGCCTGCCACTGCCATAAATAATAAGGTGCTGTATGTGTTGTCCATATAGACAGGGGTACTCAACTAACTTTATGTAGAGTATTGTAACCCTGTAGTTCGTTTTCTTTTTCTTCTGTCATGTCCATGTATATACCCTAGATCCATACGCAATGACAATAACATAGAATGGACTATACAGACAATCCCACTAGGGTCTACGAAGTAAAAGAGGGTGCATGTCCCTAACTGCTGTGTCAATCACACATTTGCGTGTCTTTCAATCGTGACTATATCCCTCTCCTTTTCACGGTAGTCTCTTGAAAGTTTTACGGACTCTCTTCACTACGTCAGCCAATAAAATATTGTTGTTCTTGATGTCTTGTTCGTCCATTAAATGTCGATTGTCGATTTTTAATTATTAAAATTATATCACTTAGTTGACATTATTTTGTCCTCATTTTTTTTTTCTTCATGTCACTTTCTCGTTAATTTTGATATATGGTCATTGACCTTTTTTGTCTCATTAACAAGCTGAAATTGGATTGTATAATACAGGCCATGAAAAAATTAAAATAGTGAGAATAAAGTTCTATGATGAAGGGGTTATAAAACAGTAATGTATTTTTATCTTCGTGACTGAATAGAATAGAATAAAGTGCTTTCATCCACACTTTTGAATCATGAAAATTGAGTTATTACATGATAATTGTGGTATAGCGGTTGTGGCTTTAGAGGATGCACCGTTCTTTTTCATTCAATAATGATACATACATACGTTCTTATTTACTATCATTACTAATATAGAACAGTGTCAACGAATTCATTCATGCCGATTATCATGTGTTGCAATGAATTTAATTCCCATAAGTTATAAATTTTATCCGCTAGAATTTTTTCCCCTCTTAATTTCTTCATGTATCATGTAGTCTTCTTTCCTCTGTATCATTTGATTCATTTTTTGAAGGAGCTCTGGTAGGAGTATTGGAAAAGAATTTACAGTAATTTGTGGTTATTTACTGGAATTTATCCAATGATGTATGTCTGTTCATTTTTATTGTTTCAAAAATATTTCTGTATCTTATTTATCGTATAAGGACTGCCGAGATACCGCGAAACTCGAGATCTTACGATGAAGATCAAATTACTGGGATCATCTTACTATTCATGATCGTTATTACTGGAGAGATGTCTTCTTTTTTGAATTAGAGAATATTGGATGTGCAAGTTGAACGCTCACCACACACTGCATATATTCTGTTGTGATTTACGTCAGTCAAAGAAATTCAATATTATTAACGTCAATATTGAAATTCCTAGTTTAAACACTTTAACTGAATTTACTATATGCAACGTCATGGTGATATTTTATTAAATCGTCTTGGAAATTGTTATTACCGTTTATTGAGTTTTACAGTTAAAAAAAGAAATGGGAAAAATACAAATCTTCATGTTTCTGATGACATATGGTTGCCGCTGTGTAAACACAGATACTACATATGTGTTGAGAAAGAAAGAAAGGAAGACGGAACAATAAAAAAAAGAAATCATTGTGACAACCACTCGCACATTGAACTCAAAATTGTCGGCGGCATTCTAAAATTTATGAGACACATAATCGCAATTCTTCGTCTGCTTTTTTATGCTTCTACGCCCACACATCAATTCATTTCCCTTTGAACTAATACATTCACTACTCAGTTTGGTGAAATATATAAGTTCTCGACTAAATAGAACTTTTTCTTTTTATTCCCTATATACATGCATAAATAGAATTTTGTTTTGAGTCCACTACGCACTATTCTTATTCAAATTAATTGAATTATTCATCGAATTTGTGTCTTAAAATCGTTTACAAAAATACTGACAAATATTTCTGAGAAATTTTAATTCGAAAAATGTCCATTAAATTTCGAATGACACTCACTGATTATTATTTTTCTGTATTCTACCTGTCATAATATAATGGGAATTTATACATTCTCTATCACAGTACGTCAATCATATTTTCGATTACATTCTCTAATTATTTCTTTTATTTTCTTTATCACCTACGGATAAGATAAGTACTGAAATGGTTTGAAATTTGACCTCATGATTTGTAATTACCACCGTACGATGACAATTGAATTTATCAATAAATAAAATCTTGTCGATGATGAAATCCCGAATAGTCGCCACATTGTGCACTACCAACTAGGAAAAATTATATGAGAGAAAAAATAATCAAAAGAATTGGAATAAACTAGCAATAATTCTGAATAATTTCTTACTTCGAAAATTCGTTCTAGAAAGAAATTACATAAGTGTTGATTTTTATTTAGTTCACTTTCCACCATTGTTCATCCAACGCTTACAAGCATACAAATGCAAGTACGCAGACATCAGGTGACGGGAAATAATCGCACGTCAACGCAAACACGGTCCGATGTGCAAATACATTGAGAACAACTAAACCTATATACAAAAGACATAACATGCTAATAGCCGAGAGTGAATTTACGGGAGCGGTTTGAAGACGAGAAGCTAGGTCATCATTATAAGACAAGTACAGGAAGGCGTTGTGTGTATGGGTTGTAGTAGTGATATCATGAGCATATGTGTGGGTAACCCGACAGGTTTTGGCTACTACCAGGTTCATTCATGAATACTGATGTTTTTTTTTTTTTTTCCAATGCGCCATTGACCGTACCCAAAATAAATCAGTGAATCACATTCGTCCATCGTAGCATTTATATATTCATCAATCATAGACGATAATAAATAAATTGCCATTCGAAAATAAATTATTGTTTGATTTATTAATAGAATTTATTCATTTTTTTTTATGTGAAAGTTCTGTTGAGTGTTTATGATTACTACGAATTTGGTACAATTAACTGGCGTTGCACTTGTGTGAATTATTAATTTTAGGAAACAGGCTAAGGTCTCGGGAGTACCTTTATGGATGGTTGGCACGATTTGCGTGATAGTTTTCTGGCTAAATATTCTCGTTGAAGTTTGAATAATACTAAATTGGGCTTTGGGTCAAGGCTTTTTGCCACTCATACTTTTTTATTGTATGGCCCACTCTTCAATTTCTTTCGCTACATTAAACACGTTAATGTGAGTTATTCTCACTCGTATTCTGTTTTTGGCTACTAACAACGGTTACTTTTTTTTTATATTTTATTTTACCCATCATGGTGTGTTGACTTCAAAAGTGTTTGGTGCCGGTGTGATCGGTTGACACGATAATAGAAGACAATTATAAGAGTTTGGTGTATAGTTTACATAAAAATGGGGTCATTATATATATTTTTGGTTTGCAGTGGTTGTAATTAAAAAAAACCAGACTCAACAAAAATACGTACGGTTAAGGGATGCGTGATGGTATGTATGTAAGTATAAACCCGTCTCAGAGAGTTCAGTAAATGTTAGGTCAAATGTCATGCCCTTAAACACTTCAGAGGGCTTTAATCGAGTGCTGTTAAACACTTTTGGCTATTTGACCTTTGATATACGTGGTTCGATTTCATCAAAAGTTTCCACAAATTTGTAGTAATTAATATTTCAAGTTGCTAAAAAATACAACGGGGGCAAAGAAAATTCGTAATCGAATAATTGTAGACAATTCTAAAATTTATTTATTCTGACTAATTATCGTACGAATGAACATTTCCGGATTGTATATACTTACCCAGACACTATTCAGTTACAGCATTGCTATGCTTTCACGATCACATTGTTGTTGAGTCGCACATTCGCGTCGTTGCGCCCAACTTTTACTTACTAGCAATGCTGGTTCTTCGTTTTTTTACTCCATTATTAATGAACTATTTTATTTATCGCATTCTTATCATTTTTTCTAGTGAAAACTTTCCCTCATTCGTTACACAAAAATATTGTATTAGAACAGGTTTTGTTCTTGCTTCTTGTTCTTGTTCTTCATCTTCACATCATGCTTAATGAATTAAGTTAATACTCGGGTGTATCATTATCTATAAAGTCATCAATCTGAAGCGTCAGATAGATTGCGTGTTTATTAAATGTATACATACATATGTAGACATTGAGAACCAACATTGCGAATAGGTAATTATGTACAATTATATATGGTGCTTCTGTGTAACGGTTACCTACTACCATACCACAGTATTTATGATTACTCGATAAATCTTTTGCGGACTTTTATATACGAATTTGTGTAGGGAAGATGATGAATATTCTTATCTATAATATTTATCGAGATGGTATTGAAATTAACCCTTTGACAATTGCTGTTGATGAAAATAATCCAGAAATTTATATCGGATTGCATTTTTCAATACTTAGTTTCCGAAAATTTGGTGTATATTTTCAATAGTAATTGTTTGTATATAAACAAAGTAAATATAATTGAAAGTTGATTTTTTTTCTTGACACTTTTTTCTATAAAATAATTGTCGTTTAATAATTGTGCATATTGCCACTTTCTATCATCCATAAAATTAATTTTTTTAAAGTTTTTAGTGACAGTATCGACACTTGCATTTTTGTCATGCGCTTTCCTTGACTTCATCTCAGATAAAATCAATACATGGTAGACTTTTAGACTCCTAGGCAACAACGTCTCCTACATTCCTAGACTTTCATTCTTCTGTGTGTGGCACACAACACAAGACTAGTCCAAGCAGTTATAAGGTCTCTGTTTTCCACAATCTACGCCAAGTAAAACAGACACTTTTATTGTCATCGCGTGACCTAAATCGTTTATTTGTAACTTAAAAGTTCGTCTGAATTGAAAATTATTTGCGTCTTTTATTCCCATCGATTCTTTTTAATTTATTTTTACATAAGATAGATTTTCTGGCTGTGCAAATATTTCTGTCCCTGACGTTAATATTCAGAGAAGCACCAAGATCATCTCGATTTTTTTTCTGATTTTGTGTTTTCTTCTTTTTTTGAAATACAATGAACAAAATGAGTGTTCATTTTGTGTCTCGTGTCCATGCATGCCAATGCAATTCAAATGAATTGGAAAAAAAGAAAGATATGGATAATGAATATTCAAATTACTTTAGATCCGTATTTATATTTCCTTGCACCAGTTTCCACGGAGAATATATAGTATCGTTTAATATAAGTGTATGTGTATTGCGTCATTATTATGTATAGCCTTCCGCGCCTTGCAATAACTTATCGTCATTAACAACAAATAATTTTAATCTAAGAGAAATTGAATTTTCAACTTGGCGGCTTTCACAATATAGATCAAAAGGAATATATCTATACACATAAAATCTTTCGCCTTCAATTATGTATCGTTACAATTAACAAATAAATATATTCAATTCATCAGCTTTGATCTCTCTTATCTAAAGCCCTGTTGAGCTCGTTACACTTAATTGGCTCACAGTTCTCTATCCATTTTTTTCCTGTTATTCTTTTTTCAAATAAATTTTCTTTGTTCTTATTTCACAGCATCATCATCCAATTCTTCATATGCATACATTTGAAGCGATAACATCGTTGAATATTCATTTAGCTGAAGATAATTTTGCAACGTGGTGCAAACTCAAGTATACAGACATTAATTAATAATAAATACGTTCGATCAACATTTTGTGATAGATATAATTATTTAGTCCATTGTTTCGTCACATAGGCCATTCAACTATTTTTACCTTTGCAATTTGGGATCGCATATACATTATGCCTATCCGCAACAGTCACTCGACAAAGCTATCACCATTGTACACGAACAAACACATACACGTATTCACACACACGTAAATCCATTACATCACGTTTCAATTCGTAATACAAGTCTTATCAAGATCAATCTCCAACAACAAAGTAACATACATGTCTGTTAAAATAGTGCAATTTACCATCCAACTAATCAACAATTCCGTATACGTGTTATATCTGATTTGATGAATATAAAATCACAGCAATAAATCTCCTCTCAATCGCTGCTGGCGAATATATTTACCAGTAGCTATGTCGAAATAATAATAAATTGTTTGTTGATAAATTTTCTATCGATCTGTTTATGTCTGGTGGTCGTGAATTGTCGATTGAATAGTATGTGTGTGTGATGAATGGGTATGGGTGTTTAGATATATCGATGGGAAGAGTGAAAAAAAAAACAAGTCGTCTGTGATGATGTGTGTTGAGGAGGAAGAAACGGATGAGCAGTTGGTCTGATCGGTTGGACGATCTCTTCATCGAGTTATCGGATCTCTCTTTAATTCTCCTTCTCTTTTGGTTATCACGCTTCGTCGAGTATCCCTCTCTCTCTCTCTCTTTCTTTACTCTCGGGCAGGTCGGGTTTGTATTGCCTGGGTTCTTCAAGGACAGGTTAGGCTGGCTTGCATTAAAACTACGCCCGCGGAGGCGGCAACAGGTGCTGTCGGGTCACAGTTCGATGCCCGACACCCTACCTTCTTCTTCCGTATTATTCTTATTTTTCTTCTGGTTAGTTTGTCTACTAGTGCTGCGTTGTCTCTTCCGCCTTTTGAATTTGCGCACTTCCTCATCCTTATTATGTATCATTTCGTCCTTTTATTGTTCTAAATAATTGATTATGACAATGTTTTGTTCATGATTCTTCAACACGTGAAATTATTTTTCTATTCAAGTTGAATGATAATTTGTAATGTTATTGGAAATAGGGTTTGGAATTTTGTACAGGTGGGAATTGGATAGAGGAAAATAAAAATGTGCAGCTGTCGATGTTGAGCTGCGATTATTAAGGCGTTAGAGGGTGTCTCACTCCCTTACCCTCTCGGTGTTTCCGTTCACTCTTTGGATCAATACTTTATATTATAATAGAGCAGCAACAACAACAGCAATATCAGAAATGGGATGGACATATAAAAATAATCAAGAAATTTTATTGATATAGGAGTTATGATTTTGCAAATTGAAATTGAACTAAAAAATGTTTGAATCCATTCATAAATTGATTTTTATATAGTAAACCCTTGGACTTGAATTCTCCATTGTATTAGGGGTAGATCAAAGTGATTGTATGCACTTGACTCATTCCAAATATCGATTCGATGTAGTGGTGGTGGTAGTGGTGGTGGTATTGGAAGAAAAGTCAAAGAAAAAAACAATGTGCCACCACTTTGTTATCATTTCTATCGTGTAAAACTGACTTTAAATGTTTCGTGACTGCTTTACCGACCAAGGCTAATGGATTATCTTGGCGTGTGTTGGTTCTAATAGTAGAGAAGGTTAACAGATGGCGAATCTCCCCAGTCGTTCTGACGAAAATTAAGGTTCTACGAAAATTTGCGCGAAAATTAAAATTTCAATCGTAACATGGTAAACAAATATTTTCTTCTAGTACTATTTCTTTTTTTTTTTTTCATCATTATATTTTTCTTTCTTCATCTGAAATTGGATTGAGAGTGGAATTTATGGAGTCATGATCACTGACTCATAACCTTCATGACGAAAGGCTGCAATATGCTGTTATAAGTGTATTTTATATTTGAAGAGTGCATTCGGATGCGTCCATGATTGCACGATCCATTTTCATTCCGCACTTGACATTCCATAATTTTTTTTTTCGTTAGGAAACACATTCTCTCTCAGTTTGATCGAGTGCAGTGTTCTTTTGAATGCTATATTTACGTTGCAATGCGACAGACACACACATACGCGCATACTTTAATCTCGTTCATTGAATTTATGTTCGCACATTATTTTGGTTGTAAATATTATTATTTATAAACTTACCTGACTTGGTGGGAGATCGGTTCGAGAGATACCCTTGATGGGGGCTCATAATAGTTTGATGATTCAATCTGATTCACAAAATAATTAAAACTACATTGTGTTTATTCAATTTTTTGATAGAAAACAAGTGTAAATATTTTCTATTTTTACAATGATAATTAAATTATTTATTCTTACGTGCATGATTCAATTGTTGTCATTGCAACAATCGATACAAACAGGAAGACGGTCAACATGAAGACTGGAGGTATCATGAGCATATCCCGCCCTGATATAAATTTTCAAACAGGGATTATTCCGCCAACTTGTACATACAGTTATAATTCCACCACTGAGAGTGGGGTTCATCGACATTCCATCCATGCAATGGAGACAAATACTTCTTCCTCTCTCTCTCTCTCTCTCTCTTTCAATCTCTCCACTTTTGATTCTTTTTGCTGATATATACCAACCAAGTCCATTTGAAATGCGGTATCTGTAACTTTGCATGTTACTATTGCCAACTAAAACGGTTCATTAATTTATTTAATCTGACACATGTCTTTTAAGACGAGAATGGGTATATAAGTATTTCTAAAGTTCATCGATTCAACTTTATTCATGAGATAATCCTGTTATGCAGGAGAGGGTGTATAAATAAGTTTGCATCAATTTAGCCAGGAATAATATTCGATTTTTTTATAATTATTAATGTATACTGATGAAATAAAATAAGTACGTATATTTTTATGAGCACTTTTTTGGTAATTTGTGAATAATAAATATCTGCAGTAACAGTTGTGAATAATGTTCTCACTGTAACTGATCCATAAGATCCTCAGATTTATTCATATTGAATTGTGAGACCGTTTTTTGACAGAAATTTCATGTAAAAATTGAAATTTATTTGTCTTAAAAATGTCAAAATGTTTGCTGAAATTTTTTTGCTCTTCATTTCTGCTGCTGAATGAATATTTATACATGGTTATTAATAAACTCAGCATAATGACGGTAATAATGAGTGTCTGGATGACAGAAATGTCTCGAGCGAAAGACATTACCCACTGTCGTTGTCATTTTCATTATGTATTACGCTGCATCACCATGCACACTCATACATCCAATACCCACACACTTTATATACTTGGATTTAACACTGCAATATTCACAAATAGAAATAACTGGACAGCGTTAGAGTGTAACGTGCTGAGACTAATCAGTCGTCGTATTGTCATTCAAACATCCACGTTGAATTTCATTTTTACAATTCATTCTGCGATCACTTATCTCGACGTGACCGACGAGACAGGAGAAAAAATAATAAATGAATCGAAATATTCTGTTGATTTTCTTGAGTTTTTTTTTATCTCTTTTTTTTTTTATTATTTATTATCGATCCGTTCTAATACAACAAATTGAATTGGCTTCGTGTATCCGGTATTAACGCATTGACACAAGGGAAATCCGTGGTAACACACCCTAATACTTTTTTTCTTTTCCTCTCATTTTATTCAGTTAGAATGCGAGTGAGATAAATACCAATGACGTGGTCATTGACCTATTGGGATTACGAATATTTCTAAGAGAATTATTTTATTTGAAGCCTTCAGAAATATGAAATATTAATTCATTTTGCTTTCAATATATGATGTGTAAACTTCAGCAATAAAAATCAATATTCCAGTTGCTAGAACCATTGAATTTCATACCGGATGAAATATTCCTGGCACAATGGTTCACATGATTACATCCTTTGTCAGCATTTGAATGGAAAAGAAACTTCAATCATTGTAATAAAGAAGATTGTCGTTCTATTCCGTTTGTAGGATTATTGACAACTAAAAAAAAGAAAAAAAAAGAAAAAGCACGTAGAATAAAATAGCTAACGAGAAAAGAAAATTATTGCCGCTGCACCGTGAAGCTTTCCACCACTAAACCACTGGAAAATAATAAAACTTTTTGATGTATCGATAAAATAATTCCAATTTTGATGAATTTATTAACAAGTCATATGAAATATATAGTTTTTTTTTTGTTTGGTAATATATTTCACTCTCAAGATGACGCACTGTGCTTCAAAGAACAGTATCCATGATTGAATCATTCAATGAATATTAAGTAGACACATATGACGTTGCTAAAGTGTAATTCATCATCAAGTCATCATCACATTTGGTCAACGTTTCGTATCTTCATTTTTATTTTAGACTTCATGATGTGTCAGTTTATTTACTGTGTTCGTATATCACTTTCGCTTCCGTGAATAATCATTGTGAAGATTGTGTACCGCAAATTTCCTCTCTTAGAAATTTATGAGTAATTTAATGTGAGAGAAGAGATTATGAGTGTGGTGGATTGTGAGTGGAGCCATTTAATAATTGGTACACATCGAAAAGAGATATTAGTGAGAATTCACAAGAGTAAAAAATTGATGCATGTGCACTTAGTTATGTATGTATAGATAGGGTCCGTTAACCTTCTGGCGATCTTTGATATACACTGTGAATGTTGAGGAGGCTGCAATGATGGTAAACGTGTAGGAAAAAAAAACAGAGGACAACCGACACTCGTGTGTCAGAGCAACTCTGCCACTTCGATTGCTGCACGATTAATCTTAAATCCTTTAAATATATCTTGCATATAGTGTCCGATTTCTTGGAAGTCGAGTGGCGCCTTGAGTGCTACGATCGCGCGCGCACGTTATTCGCATTCGTTCTTGGGTGTTGTTGATGACGTGCAAATCGCCTTCACGTTGTATTTTAATCGACGCCGCTGTCGTGAAAGAAATTATTATCAAACTAAGAGATCCATTCGTTTGCGTATGTTGAGGATAATGATACTTTATTTTTTAAACATTCTTGGTTTATCATTCTTTTTTTTTTTTTATTTTACAATGTATATGTAGTGTAGAATTTCAATTCAAGTTGTAAATAAGTACGAATTTATATTTGTAAAGGTGAGGTGAAATAATAATGGGCGGTGTTCGATAAATTCACATCTGTTTGGTAGAATTATTTTAATTTGTGGTGATTTTTTATTTTTTGTGTTGTGTTATTTTATTCCTTTTTTCCTTTCTTGTTTCTTTTTATTAATTATGTAATGTCTCACTGCTTCAAACCAATTCATGAAACATTTTGGAACTGGATTCATAAAATATTCTTAGCGGGATTCGAGGCCGGCAACTCGTAAATTCCATAAATTTCATTCTTATATTCGTGTGTGTTAACAATTTCAAGTCTTATTTTGGTAAAGAGAAAAAAAACGAATAAAATAAAAAAAGTAATAAATAATTGAATAAAAAATAATGTAAAAGAAGAAAAACCAATCTCATTACGATTGTGCAACGATGATTAATAAATTACTTAATTTCTTATATAAATGTAAATCAGGAAAAAAAAAAAAAAAACGTGGGATTTGATATTTTATTTAATTGCTCGATCAACCTTTTCACAAATTCATTTGATTCTTCTTTATTCAGTCACGAAAACATGAAAAGAAAAATTCATAATAATAAATCAAATATTACAAATATTTTTCATCCATCTTGTTTACAGTTTGACATTCTAAGATGACACGTATTTTGATCTGTTTATGATAAAATATATTTCTATTTTACATATTCAAAATGTACATTGGCTTCTACATTCTTCATTGGTTGACAACCAGAACGTGAATTATAAAAGATCAAGAGCAATTTTCTACATACATATTAATACTCTGTAACATATATTGACAACTACGTTCTCGTTGATCGACATTCAGGCCAACAATTTCTAATCTCCATATATAATTATGCCACTGATTTCCTGAATAAATTTCTATTCATTTTTCATTCATCATCATCTCATACATACTCTCTATCCTCAATAAAGTTGACACTTATCCACCCATACTCAATTAATTTCTTTCATTATACATAATCTAATACACTACAGCTGCAGGTGTTTAATAAAAAACAACAACGATAAATATAAATGGTGAACAAATTATATACTTGGTGAATGGTCAAGCCTAACCCATTTACCTAATTAATTTTATTCCATTCTCAATAATTATAATTCCGTATTTTATTTTCTTCTTTTTCACTATTCAATTGACATCTTCCACGTTTTTTTTTCTTTTTTCTATTCCTGTCTCAAAACTCTTTTCAAATTTTTATGTTGACACTGACAACGCCCTCATGTCACCAAGAATATCAATGGCATTTCCAAGAATATCACATCCATACAAACATGTATATAACCCTTTTGAGTATAAAGCATTTGTTAACCCATCTCTGGCCCCTTTGAAATATTGAAAAAGACAAAACCAAATCGTCCATGATGTGACATAAATCGTCTCTGCCCTTTCTTTTCTTTTCTCGTCCGTTCTCAAGTACACACACTTTGTCTATTTTTTGTTTGTATGACTCCTATTCTCACTTATCGTCAAAATGTTTCATCGCGATTTCGTAATGCTCTTTACTAACCCCAACCGGATGTAGACACGTAACAACACATTGTTGAAGAAAATAACCACACTGTATATATACCATCATCATCATCATCATCATCATCATCATCAGATTCTTTAACCACGTATGTCTTACAATTATAACGTACATTCAATGGACGTGCTTTTGTTTCCATTTTTTTTATCTTTCACTACCACTGAAACATTTATATTCCACCAACGAAATTTCCATTCATTAGTTATAGCACCGTGCGTCATCTTCATGCATAACAAATGTACAAAAAAGAAAAATATCTGTATTTTTCCATCATGACAATTAGTGTATTAATGTGGTTAACTATAATTAAATGATTTCGTGAAAATTCAATGAATAACTCTACAGACAATTTTTATCTTTAATGAGATAATTTTTAGCATCATCATTATCATTGTTATAATTATCATCAGTGTATACACGTGCACATGCTCATGCTCGCAGCAAAAATTTATACAACACACCGGTTGCATTCCTTGTGACTCGTTTTACCTGTTAATTTAATTTCTGCCCCGTAGCGCGCGAGACGCAGACAAAACAACGCGGCCCAATAAACTCTATATGTATATATGTATAGGTCATTGGATATATGCATAACATTTGATAAAACGACACACACGCAACTGCGCTTGTAATACATTCCCCCGAATTCCACATATAAATATATATGTAGTTATTTGTATCTATATTGGAACATATAGAAATAATTTACATGCATTAATATACTTAAGTATAATGCCATTCATAATCAAAAATATATTTTGCCGCCATACAAACAAAATCCAATTCACTACACGCAACTTCCTTATAACTTATTACACAATTTAATTTTTAAATTAACATTTTTATACACAGTGTCATTAATTATATGCTTAACATTAACATCGTTATTATTTTTTTCATTTCTCATAATGATATTATGTGTATATATGTGTGTGAAATTCAAATTTGAATTGATAATTTAATATTTTTTACAAATAATATAAAGTATATATATATATACAGAGTTGGAATTTAATTTTTTCATGATCAAATTGAAATTTGAATTATTATTATTACTATCATAATTAATTTTCGGTTTTTTATCAAATTAATTTCAAGCTATTTTGTGACACTCAATTTTTTATTTAAATCTAAATACATCTTCAAAGCTGAATTTCTTTCTTTAAATATTTTTCAAATTCTACTTGCAAATTGTGAATAATAAATATATCAATTTATATGGTGAAATCATAAAATGTAATATCTCAGAATACCTTTTTTTAATTCAAAATAATTATCAATTAAATTCCAAATATAATTTTAATTTCAAATACATATATAATATCACACTTAATTCAAAAATATTTCCACATAAATTCAATAATTTAATCCAACTCATTTGTCGTTTCATAATATTATTTCAGACTTGAATCACAATAATAATCTCTGATTAGAATCTTATTTTTGTTTTTTGTTTTTTGTTTTTTTTTTTTGCGTGTACATATACACATATCGGCAACAAAATTCGTGATCAAGTTGCTGCTGCCGTTGCGGCACGGCGCCTCAACGGCAGTTTCCCGTGCAAGTAAAGGCGGCAGCACATAGTTGCGCCCGCCACAAACAGTATATACGGCAGTGGCGGCATTCGGCTAACTTCGGTTCTTGCGGTCGTTCTCAACTTAGTAGTAGTAGTATTGTTAGTAGTAGTAGTAGTAGTAGGTAGTCGTAGTATATATAATACTAGATAGTATATACATATAAATATCAAGAGAGATGTTGTGTCGCAGTTGTGGCAATACACGCGCGCCTCAATCGCTCTTCGTTCCGCTTATATACATATACACACTTGGGTCCTGCTGTCGGAGAGTAGAGCTAAAATCCAAGGGGGGAGACTACGTCGAAGAGCCGGCTGGGTGGGCGGCAGTTGTCCAGGCGGCCGCAGTCTGCGGCGGGGCGACGTGGTCTACACGGCGGAGCGACACCGCGCGTCCACCGCCATATGCGCGTTTCTTACTGATGTCCCCGGGTACTATTTACACGTTTGTCGCTCTTGTATTATGTACACCATTTGGCGAGATTTAGTTCTACTGTCGGTACTTTGAAAAAAAAAAAAAAATAAATAAATAAATAATAATAAAAACAGAAAAAAAACGAAACGTCGGCGTGAAAACAAAATAGAAAAACATACACACACTCAACATAACAGTATAAAAATTTATTGAAATAATTAAATGATAAGAAAATAGATGTAAAAAAATTATTTATCATATTTTGATGTGTGCATTTTTACATGAATATTTTTTTTTTATACAATCAATTCAATGATCGCTGTTAAACAATTATTATTGCTCTACTAATACCATCGCGTGTTTTTGAGGTAGTGGTGGTGGTGGTGGTGGTGGTGAATGATGCAGTAGATCATACACAAAAATCAGTGAATGCGACTCGTGGCTGTAGCTCGTCTCTTGGGTGATAGAAATACCTGTCGACTGACGACGCTGAGAGGAATAACATTGGCATATACATATACATATATACATATTTATTTATTTCTTCTCTTTCTCTTATTCTCGACACGTTCATCCACCTCGTGGATGCCAAAGCAACGTGGTCGTTCTCACGCGAGTGTCAGTGACTCGCAGCAGCACTTGCCTATTAATGTATTGCTAACTATAAAGCGAATAGAAAAAAGGAAAATAGGAATAGTAAAGATGTAAGGAGAATGTTGGGTATGAACGGTGAGGAAGAGGATGAAAGAAAAAAATGGGAAAAATGCAAATAATAATAATAATAATAATTATTATTATTTTTTATATTGAAATTTTAAAAAGTGGACTGCATATTGTATTTAATTTTGCGTGCAGGGCTGCACGAATCGAGTTGGCAAAACGGGGGCGTGTCTGACAGTTCGAATCGCCGCGTGACTCACTCTCTACTTGGCCTTCGTGTATTTTTTTTTTTGAGCTGTTCTGGACTGTGGTGAGAGTGAGTGTGAGAGAGAGAGGAAGAGAGGGAGGAGAGAAAGATATAGCCTACCTGAGTTCTTTCCTGATCACCGGTGCAACATAACAGTCAAAGGGCTCATGTTCTATCTCTCTTATTTGTATCGCCCTTTATTTCGGTTTCATATTTTATTTGGGGTTCGGGCATCGTTTATGTAGGATCCAACCTTTGGATATTTAGATATATGGATAGAATAACATTGGTCGTATTTATATAAGCTGTATATTATGAGGGATCAGTTTTACATTCGTATCAAGTGTGTTCATTAAGTATGTAATAATTGCTGACACAATTTTCTAACTTTCTTCGAGTTTATGATTAAAACTCCATTTAGCAACTGCATACAATTTGGTAATTGTGGAGGAGATAAAGCTATTTGATAAGTAGAATAAATAATAACCTGAATCTTTGCGGATTTAGTTGATAAGATTTATAGCCAACTAAGCGAATAAAAAGAGATTAAAATCCACACGCTACTAGTAAAGCAAAACGGGGATGATGATAAAGACAAATTTATTTATTAAAAATCGTGTAATGTTTGAATATTTTTTGTGTTTTCCGAATTATTCATTAAAAATAGTTTATAGGGTTGCAAAAAAAAAAAAAATTACAAACCTATTCTTATTTTGAATGTCAAAACGTTTTAAAATTCGAGAATTTATCAATGAGACCTTGAAATGGACACAGTCCTTATACGCAGTGTGTAAACTGCGAAATGCTAAGTATATAATATCAGTTCAAATTTATTTATTCAGAAATTTGTCACGTGTGTGCTCCAGAATTTTTATGTTCACACGTCCGCGATATTTTATTTTTGATCATTCATATACACACGCACTCGTTTAATTTAACTCTTGTGGGATATTTTCTTCTTCAGAATAAAACAGGGAATATACATTTTTTTTTTTCGTGAGTGTATGGGAGCCTGTGCGCTGATTCCGGAGACAGTTGGCAGTCACATCTCGTTAGACCTTGGATGCTTTCTCTTTCAGTTTAGGTTATTTCATCTTTTCTCATCTTTGTTAATTAAAAATAATGCGCATAGTGGTGAAGAGTCACTAATGAGAATAGTCTACTGGTTTAGCTATGTGTCATCAACATAAGTTAAGTGGATATATATACCCATTTATATACGGAAAGGAAAAAAAATAGTATATACATATTAATTCGCACATTTGACATGTGTTTAGCTACAGTGTGTGTATATTTATACTTTGGAATAATCGAGAAGGGAAGAGATAGAGAGACGGGCAGACAGACGGTGGACCCTCCAGTGTCCTTGACACAAGGAATTCGCTATTGCGTGTGTATATGACTGCCTTGAAACACTTTAACATGGTGATCAGGATTTTTTCTTTTTATATTGTTTTTCATTCAATACATAAAAAGGATCTTGTTCACTGATAATGCAGGAAGGAAAGAAGAATTATCGTCCATAACTATTTACTCCCAAGAGATGATATCAATGAGGAAGAAAAAATTAGTTTTTCCGATAATTCTGTTCCACACACCTTTTTTTTTTTTCTCTTTCAATAAATTTAATATTTAATTTTCGCGTGTCATCGTATTAATATACACGGTGTATATTGAGATTGTGGATAATTGAAATCTTTTGTTCGTGATTTCTCGCACGTCAAATTATTGTAGTAAATAATTCAATTAACAATAGTCACATAATGAAATGTGATGTACAAGCAAATGACGATGTTCAATCGTGATTATTGAATTATACTTCTGAATTTCATTATGCTTTCAGGGGATATAAATACGAAAATAATATATTGTATTATTATTCTAAATATATTTATCTATAGGATATTATCTTTCATCTATATACAAACTTCAACACTCAACTTGATTAATTTATCCGGACCTCGTTAAACAAAAATTTTATCGTCCAACTTATTACGTATACCGAAGAATATGGCAATTTCCTTACTGTCATTTTCATTGTTTTTCTTTCATTCGTTTGTTGATATTTTTCTTCATTTTTCTTCATTTTTTTTTTTTTTCCTGAACTTTATTCTCTGTGGATGAAGACAACGACGATACCACGACGACGGAGTGATTCATTGCTGCGGCATCGCAAATAGAGCCTTCGTTGAATTTCCCGGATAAATGCGTCGTCGCCGTCGCGAAACGAGATCGTAAATTTTGCAATGTACCGTATGCCCGCTTGTGGTTTATAAGATACGCGCGTGTAGCACGCTTGCAAGTTTTGCTGAATATATATATATATATGTATTATAGTTTGCGTTGTCTTTCTTTATATTTATATATATGTATATGAAGTATCTTCTGCCATATTGCGTGTGGCTTCAGTGATTATGCAAGGAGAAGTCATCACCGTGTCGTCTCTTACAGTTAGGACGATTGATATGTCAACGAAACGGTAAAACGTGTCCTCATCGATTTGTATCCGTCGATGAATACACGCGAATGACGCGTGTTGAGTGAGAGTCATTGATGTATTGCTTCTCCTTCAATTCCGACATTTAAATCCTCTTTGATATTTATTAATCCTCCGATACAGGAACTTTTACTTTCAAACTATTTGCTTAAATATTAGTGCAAAGGAATTCTAGATTATTATAACTAAATTAATAAAAAGTAAAGTTAACAGGATTAAAGTATAATTGGATTTTTGATTTATAATTTTTCGAAATCTTTATTTCCAACATACAATTATAATGTTGCCGTTGAGAAGGTGAAAATAAATTTGATGAATGTTAAATCAACAAGATAGAATTACAATGTTTGCTCCTTAGGGTTTTCAGCGGTATATGTTATTGGTTTAGAGGATCCACCACGCCCTGTTCGCAGTGTAGGGTTAAACACACTATATAAACGTTGAAACTTATTACAAACACTTTAGCTAATTGATTCCAGGTATGTTGTTTGGTTATGATGAGACGTATTCAATTTCATATATAAATATACTTGTTGAATAATTTTGACAGTAATTTTTTGCGGCATAATAGCGACAAAACATATGTCATGTCGCGCCTCGCACTATAAAATCTATAAGTCCATATTTTACCTTCGAAATACTGCGCAGAAAAAAAAAAAAATTAAATAGTTGAGTCTTTATTACACTGCAAAATGAATGTGCACTGAGAATCGTTAAAATAAATGTGCGGAAAAAAAAGAAATGCAAATGACCAATTGGGCCATCACCACACATATAAAAACGTGATTGGTTTTTACGGGTGAAGTATTAAAGAAAATAAAATAAAAATAAACAAACATAAGGAAAAAAAAAAATAAATAAATAAATAAATAAATGTACCGTTGCCTGGAGGGCGGTATGAAAAGAAAGTCGCGTTTCATCCATATAAATTGCGCAAACGAAAACCAATGACCGGTCTCTCATTCACTTTTTATCTCTCACAATATTTCTCTCTCTCTCTCTCTTTCTTCCTCAGTTCCACCCTCCCTCTTTCATTCTCGTTACGTTTCTCAATTTGGCACGATCGCGCGCACACTTCGCCCCGGTTTTGGTTTAGTAATCGTGCGTGTATCACCAATGGCAACATATTTAATTCGTTTGCGAATGACGAAGACAAATATATACATATATATCGTTCATGGGCATGTGTCATTGGATAAACTAGATCCTTCATTCCCACCCTTCGTTATTTAGTCGAGTAAACAAAAAAAAAAAAAAAAAAAGATCGATTCCAACTATGTAGGTATAGTCGAAGAACGACGCGAATAAGTATTTATGATTTCTCAGAAGTGTCGACGTGACTGTTTGGCTTCGATTAAACTTCAATTATTTATTCACTGTCAATTTACAATTTCTAATTGTGACAACCGTCACACGGTCTTCAATATATATGGTCTATTATATACGTACTTTATGTATGAAAACATTCACTACGTTTTTTCAACCACCTACACTCAATATACTCTCATTGACAAGTCACGATCCCTTCGAATGATACTCTATGGTTTTGCGCGTGGGGCGAAAGTTGGATATACATACATACATATATATATACATATGTATGGTGAATCGCGTGGGACTCTCGTTCTATTTCGATTCACGCAATACAACGCGAATGACAGCGAACGGGTCTACTGTTAAAAATTTTTTTATTCGTTATGTCACGCGCAATTTATCGCGCAGTTTTGATATATCTGTCAGGTTCCATAGATGCATTCTATATATATTTGATATTGGCACTTGAAAAAAAAAAATTATCTGAATTAAAAATCTATAACTTTGATTGAAGGCTGGATAATGTTTGGACATCAAATGATTTATACCAAAGATATTTATTCTGATTTAAAACCAAAATTGTTGGATGTAAAATAAACTCTATGCTTGATTTCAAATTATATTCCAGAATTAATCAATATATGTGGAAGCAATAGAACATGACAAATGAAAAGAGAAAGCGTGAACAAAAGCAATCACGTGTTGATGTATGTTTGTTGAGAAACAAAATAGCAAACACAAACATTGTGGTTGTATTAAAAATGGTGATGTATAAATTGATATTTAATGCACTTTTTATATTCCGTTATCATTCATTCCACGAAGTTTTCCGCATTTTTTTTTTTTTTTTTATCGTACATCCGTCGACACGCACATCTTATGCCACGTTCATTCATTTGAAAACTTCTTTTTTTATATATGTACATTAACGTTGTGTTTATATACTCTCGCACAGCATGCGTGTTGCAGATCATTCTCCGCAGGCGTTAATTATCTGAACGTTATAGACGTCATCGCTCTCGTTCCATCTGCAAACTGTACTATCTCATCATACATATGTATATATACCCACTCAAAAATTTATTTCAATTCAATCAATGAACAATTATAATATAAATTGTATATGAATCGCGTTGAAACATTGTGAGGATAAATTTAGTCTCAAGTGTGAGTATGAGCAAATATTATTCAGGAGTGTGTCCATCATCCGAGCGTGAATTTTTTATGTCCCATAAAATCGTCAACTATTTTTTCATTTGTGATCCATCAAAAACAAATGGTATCTTTCATTCATCAATAACAAAATTTAATGATATAAGAATAATCAAATCTGCATCATATTTTTCTCTTAATTAATTCTCAGCTCGGTCTACCACTCTATGATACTCAAAAGTATCTGGAATATTCTTTTAGTCGAACTGAAGTTAAGATAGTGCGGTCGGTATCTACAGTTTGGTCGATTCTTAACTATAGCATAAATAATTGTGCGATCATGGCAACGCCGAGCGCATGTTAAATGCATATTACCCAATGGATAATACAATGATTCGTAATCTTTATCTACGAATCTATGAACACAATTGTGTTTTCGGTGCGATATAGTTCAGTGTGATTTTACCTTGATATCATTTTGTTATCAAAATGCTAAAAAGCGTTCTCATGTCATAAAAAAACATGTGATTTAATCTTCATACTCTACAGGCGATCGAATGTACGAGAACATAAATTTCAAGAAAACTATTTTGTGTTTTAATATGTCAACACTTTGAGAAGATTCATTTTTGATAGTTGGAACAGTAATTAATGAGTAGGGAAAAATTGCGAACTTTTATTCGCAATAAATACAGTAATGAAACCGCTTCAATGAATAATTATGTGAAAAAATTTGTGAATTAACTTTCAATTCAATCATCCTATTCTATCCCCTTGAAAGTCTTCAATTCATCATAGCAACCATTCTTTTGATTCAAAAATAGGTATAGAAATACCAGGTTCTTATTGATCAATGATTGACTTATTATCCAGCAACAATTTAATTTGAATTATAACAATAATTTAGTGTTGTTACCAAGTAACGATGATCACTATATTTAAATTGCGATTCTCACGCCAATGAAATCAATTGAAATGATAAAATCACTTGACCACTTAAAATGCTCGAGTAGCAGCCCCTCGAGAAGAGAAAAAAAATACTTATTATTCTTCTTCACCATGCTCTTTTTATAATACTCCTTGCCCTTTTGTATCATGTATATAAATGATTCAATTCAAGATACAAACATCAAACTATTTTATCGTAACATTACTCTAGTGAGTCGTGCATTATACCTGGTCGAGAGAGTCGTGACCGCAGAAACGGTTCAAGGACGACGTGTGTGTTGTGGTGGGAATGCCAAAAATATACTCGTGTGTGTAGATGCAGCTAAACATCAGCGAGCGAAACCAATCATTTGGATTGTGCGGTCTCCTGAGCTATTAGTGGTCGGTTCGATTTGCCTTTAGCACATTTTCACATACAAAAAAATAAATAAATAAACAAAAATGATAACAAAATAAAATAACAAGACACGAAAGGGGGTAAAAGTGAAATGTAGCAGGAGAAAGAGCGAGACGAAAAGAAAACTAAGGGGGAATTGGTAGATCAAAATAGCCCGACCGACGTCTAGGCGTGCTGGACATTCCACATACGCCCATTCGCCTCGGATTGCACCGCAGTCGAGGTTGAGGCAGGTCCGGACACAATTTCATATTGAAGCATTTCAACTCCTATCACAAGCATTAAATCATATTACGTATATTTATTGATTTTATCTTTATTTTTACATTAGCCCACACGTACAAAAAATATCCTCCGATTTATTGAATAATTATCAAAGATAGTATACCTGTCTACTTAGATTTTTATTTATTTATCTAAATTCTTTTTTTTTTCTTGATGGATGAACGTGGAAATTCATGCAGCAACTTGACAAGACTAGTGTTTTTCCATCAACCTTTTTTAATTAATATACCGTTCAGAACACCACACAATCAGAATAAGAAATTTGTTGTCGAAGTGAAAGAGACGTTGGATAGGTATATATTATACACACATATATATATATATATATATATATATATATATATACCCGTTATTCGGGCTCTTGGGACGCAAGAATGCAGTTGTCGAGTCGTTTAGCTGGTCCCGGTGTTGTGTTTGCAGCAGCGCTCTATAGTAGCCTCTTAGAAGAATTTCAAAGTAACTTGCGGCAATGTATTTCAATATATCTACATATTCATTTAATATTTTCATACAAGAACAATTTTTTATCACCGTTTAATATTTATTATTAGAACTGGCAGAAGAATTTTCAATTATGAACAATTATATTTTCAAGCACCATACTCTTCAATCAAGAATGTATAATTTTGACGAAGCTGAGAACTTGACTTTGTAATTAGTTAAATCATAGTATGGAATAATTTCGAATTAATTACAATATAATTCATGTACTGCATCCTCAACAATGATATATGGACAAATATTTCACATACCATCGTCCTCTTTGCGAACCAGTTGAGTTAAGAAATTTCAATCTCGAACAGAGTTTCAATATTTACACTTGAAAATAAAATTTATTCTTGGATCAAGTGTACAAAAATAATTTCTGTATGAAGAGTAATATTTTCGATTCAACAATACTAATTCTTTCATAATTATATTTATTTATTGCCCACTATTTATGACCATATTTAGCTATTATCCATTCAATTCTTGAAGCAATACCTTCACTTAAAATAGCATTAGCAAATATAGTATACCTACTGATACCTATAGGAAGAGTAAACATACTTCCTGGCGTGATTCGCGTTCTTGGAAAAGGCCATGGTGCGCCTACACGTGCGCCCATATAAACACAACCACAACAACAACGACAACGATTGAACTAAAGTAGGGATAACGTTTATTGTGTATACACTTCTATAGAGAAGAAGAAACGAAGAGAATATATATAACGAGAGAAGGCAAAAGTATATAAGTGTATACGAATTGAAATAAGGTAATAAAACTGTTCGAAACGCGCACGTGGTTCAGTTCTATACGCAGCCTCAAAGCTGCTGATGTGTCGTCAGCTGCCGTTTGTTGTATGAAAATAACGTTTTGTTTCAAATATATAGAAGTTTATTCACCGTTAATATATTCCAATTTCATCGCCTGTTCTGCAGAAATTGTAGGAATAAATGGCTTTAGTGTTCTGAATCAAATTATTCCATTTGTTTCTCAATTTTCTATATATTTGAATTTTTCTTCTTGTTTCTGTGAATTAGTCGAATAAGAAACGTGTGTACTAGTGAATTCCTGCGGGCATGCCTTATAATATCCTTACACATATGTGTGTGTTGGATTTTTCGTTGTATATTGTGTTGTTATAGCCGAGACGATCTGAGAAACTTTACCGTCCATTACCAAGCATGGAGTATGGTAATCCAGTTTGTCAGGAGGAGAAACCTAACAATCATTCTCCCATATGCCTTTTGGCGTAATTGCATTATTATGCGTTGGTTGGCATATGGGTAAAAGAGACGAGATATAGGAGAGGTGCTTTTACCATTTTTTTCCTCTTTTTTCTTCCTCCTTTTCTTTGCGGTGCTCTTGAGAAACGATTTTCCACGTCACATATAGTACTGTACCGATTCTCTCCGGGCAATATATGTATATTGCCTCTTCGTTTTTTTTTTTTTCACCGCCTCTTCACCTCAATTGCACTTTTGTTTGTCTATGTGTGAGCATCTCAATCGAGAGTGATGATTACACGCATTTAGAATTTATTTATCCTTGATACAAAATGAAAAAAAAAAAAAAGTGGTGAAAAATTCCGTGTCATTTTTTTTTCTTAATGGAAACAAGTTGTTGATTCATCAAGTTTCATTTGTGGAATATTTATCTACTGGACGAAACATTTTTACTGGTCGTAGACATTATGCCAAATGTAAGTGGATAATCCGAGTGAGGTCGTCTAGTTTCTCATTTATAAAATATTCTTTGATGTATGTATGATGTATGCCTGCAAAGCCAGTGTGATTTTATTCGTGAATAGATAAATTCACTTTGTTGAAAATTCGCGGTTATATACAATTTTCCTTGAAGGACAAAAATTGATTGATAAATAGTTTATCTAATGAAATATTTATGATATCAGCGAACTTTGTTGACACGTAGAAGAAAAAAATCATTCACAAAATTAATTTGATATCTTGACGATGCAAAATTATTTTATGATATTTCTTTTTGTTTACACTTTTGTGTTATCCTTTTACTGTCTTTTTATTTGTATTATTAACGTTTTATGTTGATATATACTGTTGGTGAAGTCTCGTCGAGAGTACTCTATTTGTCGGGTTCGTAGACTTGCAGACATAGCGAATAGAAAATAGAAGAGTATGCTTGTATATAATTCCTTTATTTTCTATTCGCAATCTAATTTTAGTTGGTGCTTGAAAATGCGTATGTATATATATGTTCAACATATGCATATATATATGTATATTTATATATGTGAAGATACCATAGCAAAGCTGTTGTACCTAATGCTTTCTTTTTGACTTGTGTATCTATAGTTAGATCTTGAGAGTTGAAGAGACACATCTTCAGTTTACGTTTGTCTTTCTCTTACGTCTTTGCTGACACTACGATGACACTCTTCATCCTCACGACATCAATTTTTTTTCAACTAGAATGCGAAGTAAAATCGAATATTTACTTTCGATTTATTTTCATGACGTCAATTCGCTGCGGGCTCGTAGCAATTAGACAAGTAAAAAATAATTATTATGTACACGTATTTTCGTTGCATAGAAATTTATCTGAATTCAATTTTTTTTTCTTATTTCGTCACAGTTAATTATTTTATTAATTGAGAAGCAGTGCGTTATATAAGGCAATCCATGACAATTTTATATTTTTCGTGAAGAGAACAGAAAAAAAAAAATTGTTTCCACATATTTTTGTTCTTCAGGAATTTCTTATATCTTAATTTTCTCATTCTGTTCAATTACTTTATCAATTAAGAAGTCGAAATAAGTGGCAGTAAATACTTCATGACGACCTTAAATATATTGAGAATTCTTGTGAATGAGCAAATATTATCGCACATATTTCACCTTTTTGTGAAAGAAAAATGAATAAGATCACACAAGTGAGGAGAAAATTTTATATTTATCCCCAGTTGCAGATTAAGTTTGACAGCGAAAAAAAAAATAAGTAAATTGAGAAAAGAAATCATCAGACGAAGCAGGTTAATGCGCTCTGCGTATATATAATGCACCCCAAAGAGCACCGCAATTGCTTTTACCTTTGGCCAAGTACCGTTATAGGTACACCTTGTTTCGAATTCCTCGCCGATAATCGTCAGGCTTATATATTACAACTGCACACCCGGCCATCTCGTTGTGAATGCCGACTGTACCTGCGCCTTTACCTCACTTCAAAATATACATTTATGTGCCTCCATATACATCTATGGATACTCAATTATTTTCTCATCCCTCCCTTTACCTGATGCACTGACCATGAAAAATGTAGCGTCGACGCTGACCCTGTTGGTCAGTTTGTGGCGTCCTTGCGAACACGCCACAATATACAACGATGACATATCGATTCGCGTACACGTGGCGCTAGCAAACAAATATTTAAATATAACATTGTCCATATATAAATTTTATTTTCTATTATCTTTACCACTGACAAATTTCACTTTTGTGTGAAAGTTCATTCTTACTTACAATATGTAATATTTATTTCTGTTTATACTCTAAACAGAAAAAAAAGTCGGTCAAGTTTGTAACAATCTTGTGAAACATTTTTTTTTTTTCCTTCTTTCAATTCGATTTTTTGTGTGGGACAAGTACAAGTGTATTTAGTGAGAAAATAAAGGATTATAATACACCTCCTTATACATTACTATTATTATTATTTCAGTTTTTTTGAAAGTAAAATGAGGGAGAGTGAAGGCGTAGGTGGATTGTATATCGATTACGAGTCGTGTGTCTTACGAGAGTTGAAATTCCACTCATCGAATTATTAAGTGTGAGTGGTTTGTGTATGTGTAAATATAAATGAATAAATAATTTTTTTTTTTTCTATCAAGACATCGACACTTGACAAATACATTCATAAAAAATAAAAGAGAAGGAGGGAAAAATTTCAATTTATTAATTTCCGTGGTGGGTATATGGATATATATACCAATGTTGTACCTACCATATATGTACTATAGGTGGCGTGCATACGCAAATGTTATGAGCACGCGCGAGCGTTCATGTCCCTGAGAGAAAGACGAGTTTGTGATTGGTTAGAATTGAAAGTATATAAGTTGTGATTGGATGATATTGGGTGAGTGTATATAACGCGCGCGGGTCCACGGGACTGCACCCACACATCCATTCGCGTATTACCATATGCGGGGATTCAAAATTCACGGGTGTAGAGTGGAGTGCGCTGCGCGACGACGGCGTTCTGGTTGCTGCGGGTCTTTTATACTTGTACAGCCACTTGTAACTCGCACAAAGTCTTCAGTCTCGTGGTCACACGCCTTCCTGGTAGACACACGCGGGGCTCTAGTCAGTTAGTCAGTCGGTCATTCTGTCACGCGGTTAGTAGTCACTTGATATATAGAGGGAGAGACCAGTCGCTGCCAGTTTGTTCTTATCAATTTTTTCTTTATTTACTTCCTTGTATGTTCGCTTATCGTATAATAATATACGTTTATAATTATTTTGATGACAAAATGTTCATACATGTTTAACTTTTTTCTTTTTTTTTTTTCCTATCGAATGCCTTTCAATGCTTGGTGGAATTTACTATTTGAATACATTAACACTTTTGTTTATTGGTGTGTGAAGGAAAATCTATTTAAAAGAATCAAAAGTAATATTTTTATTGTTAAATTTTATATTTTACTTTGTTATTTGAACAGTGCGATTCGATGCTCAGGCATGGTGGTAGAATTCAGTAACTGTGCGGTGTTATTGATGAATGTGTTGAGAGAAATGGAAAGAGGGAGAGTAAGAGAGAATAAACAAAATTAAGGATAGGACGAATGTTTGATAGGTTTAGTATTAATGACTTTATGATGATAGGACTAAATAATGTTCGCAAAACTTCAAACAATGATTTATAACGAATTCAAAGTGCTATAATTAGAAAACAGCAATGGGGTTATATATATTATATTGTATATGTATATATGTGTGGAGTTATTGAAGAGAAACGACATTTACCGGATATATAATCCCCGCATGTATATATTGCCTAATGACTTTTCTCACACTAACCACAACTTGAAGAACTTTCATCCTCAATATTTCTTTTTATCTTCAGTTTATTTTTCGAATAATTTTTTTCTTCAACTCCTTAACCATAAGAGACTAATAATACATCATGAGATCACATCAATAACATCAATTGATGTTGATACCCATGACAATTATTTAGATATAATAAACATTTTTATCTTCCCTTTGATTAATGAACTTATATTTTTTATGGTGAGGATTAATATATAAAATACGCGTTATTACAGATGAATTTATGAACTGGAAACAAAAAAAGAAATGAAATGAATATATAACGACAAACGAATTGACGAATAAAGAATTGAAAACGAAAATACGACAGAGATTCCACGTGTTTTTTTTTGTTTTGTTTTGTTTTGTTTTGTATCTCAATGAGCAACGTGTTTTCACTGTGATCAAGTGCGCGACGAGAAAAAAAAAAGTGCTACACGTGCTCTCGTCTCGGACGAGTCATGCAACGTGAGTGTTGAATGCCAGTCAGTGTTGAGAGGACTTGAAGTAGTAGTAAAAGTGTTGAAGGCAATAGCTGAATTTAAAAGAAGATGTCGACTCAAGCTTACTACAAGGAAAGACTCGGCTTCGATCCGGCTGACACTGTTGCCGAGCATCATCGCGAACAAAGATCTCAACATGGCTACGAGGAGTCACTCTCCAAGTTCAAAGGTCAGAATGGCGTTCAAGCTAATGCTAATGGTGAACTACCACTACTCGATGGTGATGATGAGGATACAACTAGACCCAGCAGTTCTCTAGCTTATTGGGGCTGTTGGGCCAAGTTTATTGAGGCTCACGGTAAGATTCACACTGATGCATAGGATGGCTCGTTCCTGAGATTTATTTATTTTTTTTTTTTTCTTCTATTTTGAGAGTTGAAATTTTTTTTTAAATTGAAAATAGACAATTTTCTCAGCCATCTGCTTTGAACAGTTTTTATAATAGCTTTTGATTTTTAATTATTTTGAATTTTTATTCTGGCATGGTGTGACCTGATTCTAATAATATAATATTATATTATGTCCGCCATTTTATTTGGGGTGATGCAGAAAAACCCGATTTTTATTCCCAATAATTCTTCCACATTCCGAACAAAAAAAGGCGTAATGGGCAATAATAATGGTTGCGTTGCTGTTAATTATATCGGTAGATGTACCTTGAACGTACATTGATTTAAAAAAAATATATCCTATATGCTACTAAAAGGGCTGATGAACAGATACAGATGATGATATACCACATGTGTTGATGGCACACATATGACTAACCTTGTTCTATATTTTTATTTATTTGTTTTTTTCCATCATTCTTTCTTTTATTTTTTCGGTTATTACTTTAACCGTGTCCTCGTATAAGTGGCGGGAAAAATTAGTGCAGTTGAGTTCCCCATTCTTTTTATTTTTTGTTTTTTATTTTCATAGCCTTGACAAGGAGCTTCGTATATACATTCGTTATGAGAGCACTTAGCTTCATTGTCTCATTGTTGTTTTATTCTCCTTTTTCCTTCGCATTCTAAAGTCTCGCGTTTCATTTACAATTGTCATATTGTGCCAGAGCAATTTATGCCTGCATTTAATCAGGAACATATATAGAAATCTAGATCATTATATTATTTATTAAAATGAATATTTCCATTTTTTCATTCCACGCCTCAATTAATATCAAATTTTTATCGTGAAACAATCCTCTTTAAATTGATCAATTGTTATCATGATTATGTTTTATTTTTATTTGACAGCATCGCAACCTTGCTCTCATTATTAAATCGCCAATATTGCAATTAAAATCGAATTTATCCATTGCAATAGACCAAACGCATATCTCTCACGATTGAGGTTGATTGATAATTATCAATCGCTGTTTATATACATCACTTTGTATTACTTTCGAAAAAATTATTGAAATGAGAACAACAAAATTTATTACAGTCACCATACCATCCAATGCCAGAATTCGTCAATTCCATTTTGTTTTCAAAATACATTTTTGATATTTATTAATTGTATAAAAATATTTTATTCCATGAGCTCTACCATGCATGCATCAGTGTGATACTTACTCGGGCTTCACAAAGTCCCTCATGACTTATAACAAAACAATAAAAACAAAATAAATAATAATAATTATAATAAAAAATAATGATAATAAAGTTAGCAATAACAGTAATAAAGATAACAATAATAATGATATATCATATATTTAGTTAAGTAATTATTCATAAGGAAAAAAAAAAATAGTAGAAAAATATTTTTTAATACGTATATTTATAGAAAATTATTGTTTCCATGATTTATAATCGGAAGTTTTACCCTTGGTACCACAACCTCGTTTTTTTATACAATCTCAACATAGTTTTCATATACAGATATATATATTTATATCTATCTACGAGGTCGCACACCTGTCTATTCATCTCTATATAATATCTTTCGTGTACCTGCTAATCTCCACAACTGTTGGTGAATTATTTGCACATGACGTCACGCAAACTGCATTGCTCGTTTCCGTTTGCGTGGGTGGAGTTACAGGTGCGTGCCGTTGTTAACTTAACTGTGCCCATATATATATATATATTTACATACATATATATTCAATGCGATCAGTGAAGTCAATGATGCGTTAAAAAGTATGGTATACAATTAAGCTTTCGGTCGCCTCTGGCTTTATATATCTGATGTAGATGGACACTGCTACAGCAGAGATAGCCGTGTGAGTAAAAATAATATGTAATCATCGAGTGAGTGCGTAAATAAATAGTATACCTCGAGAGTTGTTGCGAATACTTTCGCTACCTGTAGCAGCCTACTGCTTGCTACCTCTGATGGTTGAGGTGCAAATAGACACTAGTGTGGTCAGCCAACTAGCGCGACATTCGTTGCATCATCAACGTTTGTTCATAGTTCGAACAATGCGTAGTCACTAGAAACACATAAGGGTAAAATAATACTTGATATGATGAAATTTTCTTGAATTTTGAATTAACTACACGACGTGAAATTTTATAGGAATTTTTCATTCGCAGGAATTTTTTCATTCCTTAATTGTATATTTGTAATATTGAGTGGCATACCTGTACGTACTATCTTTAGATACATCAACTCAATAATTTACTTTGCTGATCAACGTCCAGAATATATATGAATTGGGGAAGAAGACAAAACGCAGAAGATCGAAGAAGAAGTAATAAAAAATAACGAAGAAGCAGAACTTATGTGTATGTGTGTGTGTGTTCACACTGAAAGTAATTCTACATGTACGTTTATACATAAATTCTGTAAATGTATACGTATATGGCGCGAGAGTTTGTCACTTGGAGTTGACACCATCGCTTGCACGGGAAATGTTCATGTCACACACCTATATTCGTAATCATTTTTTCCCACAATGTCGACAGTTTTATATTCAACTCTTGGAAATTCAATTTGAGTAATACGATCATTATTATTTTATTACAATTCTGTTTCTGTATGGATACAAAAGAAAAAAATATTGAAATTATTTATAGGTTGTTAAGTAATAGAAATATATTGATGATTAAATTATCGTTTTAATATAGGTAGACAACTTTCACTGTGATGTGATTTGTCAATCTATACAAATTTATATTCATTTTCCAATAGAGATATTGTTCTCATAAATTACGAAAAATATAAGTGACATGATAAATATATATATGGAAACATTGGATATGAATATATATATCTGTGTAATACAATGAATGGTCGATGCGGGGAGTCGGTTTCTCAATGGAATATATACACTGGAATCTGTCGAGCGTATACAATATATTCCAGCGCATCGAATAACAATAATTCATATATTAAAATAAGTTGCAGAGTTACTCTTTAGTTGGAATCCATTTCCTTTACATATCGACTCGAATTACGTAATGGAATATATTCATGCGCTTCTCATTGCGCCTATAGTTATCCAACGTTGTAGAGATATTTTTCTATTCTCTGCAACTTCCGGTAAGCAAGCGTGTGCCATACATTTTTCTTCGTCATCAATGTCAATTTTATTTCTACTCATTTTTCTTTGCGTAATGATAAGAAAAGTATTCCGAAATCCTTGAGAATTCGAAAGTGCAAATTGTGGCAGATATTTATTTATGGACTTAAGTCTTTGAAGAAGTGAGAAGTAATATTGGTATTGTCTGATATGTCATGTTGATTCAAACCTCAAATGTCGTCAGTATTTATTTTTACATCGTTCACAATTCACCCTGTAACAGAATTGATTTCATCAATTCTGATCACGGTTTATCTTCAAAGCTCATTAACCAATTTGAACGAATAACTGTTGAACTATATTGTGCAAAAACTACGAGTAGTGATGATGAAAGTTCTGAATACTGATAAAGCTCACTTGGTAAAATTATATTAGTTCAATTCCACAGAAGAAAATCAAACAAATATAAATCCCTGTATTTATATTCAATCTGAAGGAAGAAAAAAAAAATATAGAGTTAAAAACCTATGTGAAAGTACCTTATCATTTGTTAATAATTCAAGATTCGAGCAATCATTAAATCTTGTCTGTGTGTATATAGTGGCCTCAAACCATTATAACAAATCAGGGCGTGAAATGTCATGGAAGATTTATGTGGACAGTCAAAGAGGCGCGAGTTAACACAGAGTATAGTATTCAGGGTTAGGTGGGCTATTATGATAGTAGATCAGTCGAGAAGGATAAAATAAAGGAGTTGTAGACTAAAGTAGTCTTGTCTAGGTGATGGTAGCGGGTGTGGTGTGGTGTTGTTCGAGGCCATAAACTAAGCGTAACTATTGGACAAGCGGCAGTTGTAATGACCCGCATCGTTGCTCTCCCCAACATGAGTTTGTCGAGAAGTGAGCCAGCAAGGAAGAAAGAAGGAAGAGTACGAGGTGCAAACGGACATTCGTGATCGCCAATGTGGCAATTGAGGCTCATGTGGTTTAATCTCAATCCTGATATCAGTCACAAACTCTCATGGTGACCGCAGAAGGAAAATAAATATATGAGTAACATTAAAGTATATAATACTGTTGAAATGTACGAGATAACATAACACTTGATAGATGTGGTGAGGAGAAAAAAAAAAAAATTGTCAATTTGTTCGATAAAAATTTCATACACAAGGCCTTAAATATTTCAATCATTCACTCATGTGCACACTTGACAGACTTGAATTGATAATATTCATATTTATATTATTATCGTGAGGTTGAATGGGAATTTGTGCCAATTCATTTTTATGATCGTCTCCATTAAAACCACAAAGAGAAGAGAGACAATCTGCACAACGAGAGGGAAAGAGTTTAGTTGAGACCCTGGAGCTATTGGTTGCTAACGTCCCATTAAACGATCTCGTGGAATTTATAATGGGTTGCTATCAATGCCACTGGCAACTTCAATTTCACCAGCCAGATGAGAGACGCCGACTGCTCAAACCACTCTTGAATATTGCGATAAAATACTTTATATATTCATCGAGAGTTGAGAAAAAAAAAATAAATTTATTGTGATTATGTAGAGGTATTTTATTTTGTTTATCGAGAAAAATTTCCTGATATGTATCACTGGCAGTTCTTTATTTTTTCAGAATCACTTTTTTCTTTTTTCTCACCAAGAGTTCTGTATAAATTCTGAGATTTTTTGTCAGTACTTTATATTCTTGTAGTCTAAAAATATGTAAGAATATCAGTTTCTCACATTGCTAAGATTCACACGCAATAAATACCCAGTTGCATTCACATTAATTTCAATCTTTCGAGATAAATCCCTATTTGCGTTGAGTCACTCGATCTATCATGACCATTCTGGGGAATAACAGCCACTTCTATAAACCATTACTTCACGCTTTTGCGGTGGCTTATTTCGTTCTTTTTTTTTTTTTTTTTTTTTCATTTTCGTGTGTTTGTGTGACACCACATTATTTATCCTGCATTAGTTTCCCGCAGCCAGTGTCTTGAACTTAATTTAATATATGTCTTGCCAAAAATAGTTTTGACAATAAATTATCACGAGTTCCCAACTACTAAAATGATGAAAGAATACAATTATATATTGCTAAATTAATTTCACAAATCCATATTATAAATTTACCGCTATAGAAATAAAATAATTCACAATCGTGAAGTGCATTTTCCACTATATAAAAAAATCTGGACACGTTGACGACGTTGTGTGGGCGACAATATGTGATGTTTGCACGGTTAAGCAGTATATAGACTCGACACGACAACGTGACTTTATTTGACATTCCGATGTCGAAGGTGTAAAAACGACAAAAAGAAAAATAATAATAAGAATAAAGTAAGGTAAAGAATTTTACGACAACCAAAAAAAGTCACTGGTGGCAAAAGGGAATCTGATGTCATCAGCTATTCTTGGTCAGGATCGATGACCCATTCTTCTATATTATTTTCAAATCGCACACACAGCTCATATATATTTATAGTTTACAATTACATTTCAAATGACACTCCATCTTCGCATATTTTTCATCAACATTATAATCGTCAATTTATTCATTCGAAATTCATTGGCAGTATCAATTGATCTATTGTCATTGTCACGTGTTGTCCTCTCACATAATTTAAATTTATTCAAACTCAGATTTATCAACCTTATGTTCCAATGTCAATTGAAGACAATCACATTGGATAGTTGAAGCGTGATAGATAAAAATCCATTCTCCTTTCTGGGATCAGATCAAAGCAAGTTTCATGAATACCGCGAGCTCACATCTAATGCTTCGTTTAAAGATACATGTGTACATGGGTGGTGTATTCTACATCTACTCCACACCACACTTCATCCTTCTTCGAATCGTGACGGGAAGTTATACGCTCATTACGTTAATTATTTTAGCTTTCGGGCTAAGAAACTAACGTTAACTCCTCTTCCTCGAGGCTTCATGTTGTCTTGTCATTGAAACATACACACACCTTTAGCAAGAAACAATTTGCGTGTAGCTTTTGGAACCACGCGCGTGTCTGATTGTGTCTTTGGCATAGTCTGAAACAAGCCTTAGAATAGAAATTATGATTCGTCATAGTGCATAGTCTTTTTAACTGTATTTTCACAATAAACGTTTTAGTATATTATTGGTTATATACCTACAGGAACTGTTGTTCTGTTCATAGCTACAAAGTGAACTTTAACCTAGGAAAAATATAAGTGTGTGCAGTTTGCAGCTGTATGGACCATTATCCATTTGACGAACGTTTATAGCACAAAATTCCCACTCAATCATCTACCTCTGTGTAAAATTACCACCCTTGATAAATTTCATGATGTGCTTCATATTTAATGTTATTACTAAAATTTTGCTCACTTGCTGCCAAATATATCTGTGAAAATGACACTGCCAAGATTTTATTTGTTCTGCAATTAAGTCTCAGTTACTACACATTAACACACATTTCATTATGTGTGTAGTGTGCGTAATTTGGTACACACATTCTTTGTCAATCTCTCTCTTTTTCATGGCCACTTAAACCAGGAAATATATGGGCGTGACTGAAGTACTCGAACACAACGGACGAAAGTTCGTTGGGTCGAGCAGTTGATCCCTGTTGGAGAGGGGAAGAGAAGTAAAAAAAAAAACAAGAGAAGAAAGAAAGGGAGAGAGATCACGCGAGTCTCTCATCGCGATTGATTGCGATCCAGCCAAGACTCGTCCCTGTCATAAATTTTAACCGGCAACCGCGTTATATTCCACGGCTAGAAAATATCCACAACACGTTGCCCTTAACCCCTTCGCTTGACTTTCTATATACACATGTATATAGTGTAAAAAACGCTTCCTGAAGTTTATATTATAGTCGCATGAGCTGAGATATTTATCGGATAATTGTCTCGGTCTTTGAGGTTAATTAAGTATCATTTTGGCTATACAATTAGTAATGAATAACGGTTTCACTGGTATATTATTAATTTGTAATGGAATTATTAATAAAAGTTTATTTTTCTACTTTTTCTTCCTGTTTACAGATGAACGTGATGCCATCCAGAAAAAGACCTTCACAAAATGGGTGAACAAACACCTGAAAAAAGTGAGTTGAAAACCAAAATACCTATTCGTTATTTATATAGTTTTTTTTCTTCATGTGAAAAATATGACGAAAAAGAGGACAAAGCAGAATTTGATCATGCGATTTTCAGAAAAAGCCTGCTGCAACTTGCTGAATACATTATGATTATTGGGTTGATTTTTTTTTTAAAAAGTCATCAGAAAATATTCTCCCAATTTTTCAATGGAGAATTGTTGTGTTTTAATGAAATAAATTTTATCGACAGTCAACATTCATTAAAATCTGACGTTAACTTTAGCCGGCCAAAGGTGTATGACCTCTTCATAAAGATATCTGTACACTGGTCCGTTTACCTTATATACATGCAGATAAACATGGTTAATAACTATACGAAAGCATTGTCATTGTAAAATTGTGTTTAATGGTCAGAATAACATGTCTTCCTGTCTCATTTACGTTAATAATAAACTCACTGATTGGATTGAATAAATTAGCATTTATATACGCAATTCACCAAGTGTTATATCACCATGAATGATATTACGCTTCATAAAATGACTTACTGTTCGTTTGTGAATTGATTGTCACTGTATTATATTCCTTGATGATGATTACATTCCACAAAAAAAAAAAACATATTAAAAAATAAAAATATAGGAGAGGCATACATGTACGAGTGGGTAGTAAGTGAGGTAGTAACGATACGTAATTGTGTGGGACGTCGTGGGGTTGGTCTTGCGCATACATACGAATGTTGAAATGGCAATGTGGTGTGAAAATCTATCAGGAGACTAGTATTCAGAATATAAACATCTTATCTGTATCGGAAATTTGTTCAATTTTATGTTTCTCAGAACACTTATAACTCGTTAGCAATACATTTTTTTTTCTTTTTCACAATATATAATCCAGTGACGTGAGTTTAGAGCAACATACGTATATACGCGTGGGTTGAGTTGCACAAGTTTTCTCAAGTCGACGCAGGTAAAAGAAAAATAAAAATAAAAAATGTAATGAAAAGGATCTAGTGGGTTATAGTGTGTGCGTGTGACGTATGTCGCGTGGCACGTATGTAGGTTGAAGGTGCTTACGTGCAGTAACTGACACATGTGTGTGCTGTAGAAGGCAGTAGTCGGGAATGACAAGAGATGGAAAACAAGTGGGCGAATAGAGAGAAATCTTTGTCAACGTATGACTTTTTTTCTTTCGCTTATGTCCGTGTTTTCTGATGGTGATGATGATGATGATGGTGGCAATAGAGGAAAGTGGAGCACAAAATGAAAAGGGCTGACAGATTGAGGGAACTTGTACTACATTTCGTGGAATTTCTATCATTATAAATTTCTACATCCAAATGTTTCAAATGATTTACTACAGAACCATTAAAATTAATACCACGTTTGGAAAAAATGAACGATTGTATTTATGTTCAGGTCCAAAGATTTTCTCCTCACTTGATCTTGCTCTTATTATTATCTCGTCTCAATCTCTCGGTTGATTGCAATTGTAAGACGTCATACATTTCCATAAGTCATCGTTCAATCCATCGGATCAGATAATAGTGTATATTCAAATGCAGATGTAGAAATATTCCAGTTGAAAGTCCTAACCGGCGCATTGTCAAGACAATAACCGTCTTGTGTATATTATATGAGTTATTTGATCTGTCTCTCTTTCTTCCACTTCTCATCATGCAGAAAAGAGGATCATATGTTTTCATTGAATCGCATCATGCGGATTATTTAAAGTCGAGAGTCTGTAGAATTTTTTTTCAAAACAGTGGATGGATTGGAATATACTCTTGCAAATAAAAGAGGAGAAAAAAAAAAGGTATGAATGAGTGGAGAACAATGTGCGTGCGTTTGGGTCATCCAAAGGCACTCTTTGTATTCACATTCTTGATGCAATACAACAAAAATAAAAGAATGAAGAAAGAAAAAAAACGTTCCACATTTTTTCTCGTGCTTTGCTTTCGTTTTTTAGATTCTTTTTTTTTTTTTAATGAATTGTTGGCTTTTAAGCTGATCCCAATTTGTTTTTTCTGAGGGTGTGGTGCACAGCGCAATAGTTTGTTTAATGCGATTAGAGAGGAAAAAGGGAAGGAACTGTCTGCTGCAAAATTGCTCTCTTTTATTATTTTTCTTTCCCATTTTTTTTTTTCTATTATTTTTAAGGCGTGTCAACAAAGCGGCATTAATCTTTGTGCATCGATTTACAAATTATATGAGAGTGAAGTTTCGAATATATATGTACGACTTGCAGCTCTGCCGAGCGTGAAATTGACCGAGAGCTCAGTGGCGCGACGTATACATGAAGCATGGTCATATCGTGATGTGCCTATATGCTCATAATTTTTCTTTCAAATTTCATTTTCACGATCTATACACGTATCACGACGTCTCATGGGCCTTCTTTCATTTCCTCATTTTATTCTACCTGCCGTCCCTCGAGTCTTTCAAATCTCGCAAATTTACTAACAGCATTTATCGTGACGCTGTCATGAGCACACTGATGATTTCCGTCAAGGCATGTCTCCCCGTTCAATGACGACATCACAGGTCTGTCGTTTGCTTTTTCCGGATCATTTAACTCTTTTTTGGCTGCCAATTGAATATGCCTGAGAGACGATGAAGAATGGCGTCAATAATTGCGTTATATTAATTACTCAATTGAATTATTAATTGTTGAAAGTATCGCAGAACAAATAGAGCACATGTTGATCTATTTTTTTTTTTCTTCCAACGTGAAGTTTCATTTCAAAATTCTCACGGAAGTGACTTAAGTCCTGACATGAAGTGGCAAGAGATAAGCGATACGCGACGACGCATATTTTGTGTTATCTGAAAAACTGTGTGTGGGCAATTCGCCGTTATATGTATTCGAGTATAAACAAGTATAATATAACTCGCGCGCGAGTGTACTCGTACTTCAACTTTTCGCGCAACTACCTATTACATTGCATGTTTTATTTTGTTTTTTCAATTTTGCAATAATATACTTCTTGTATCATAGCTACAATCATTTATCACTAGTGGTCTATTTTTCAATGGAATTTACGCAGTTTACTGCCACACCAGGCTTTCCATTTCACCAAGAGTTAAAAATGCTGATATATGTATATGTATTGATTTATTCACGTTATATTCTGTATAATTTACTCCTTGAAGCCTGGTATTCTTTTAGAATGTCTATCGTAATTTAGTTCGTCATCCGTTGCGGTTATATTCAAAAGTTTTGAAGTACTTGTCACGGCATTTTTGAAATAATGCAATTTCTCAAGTTGAACATGTTGTGAACATCCAGCGATGGAATCACCTTTGTTGACGATAAATGTATGCTTTGAATTTGGATGGAAAAGAATGCAAGAGAATAATGTAACTGAATTCGGTGATTTTTAAATTCATATGACGTATATAAATATGTTGGAGAAAAAAAAAAAAACAAAAGTTATGGTTGTCATACTGTGAACGGTTTATTAAATTTTTATTCAGAAGCATTCATATTATTCCAGTCTGTTTGCTAGCGAGGCCGCAAGCGTTATTGCTCGAAACGTTCATTCATTCATAGAACGTCGCAGGAGAATGGTCAGTAGCTCTCTCGCATCATTAAAAATGTGCCATTGAATATCAGTTGCGTAGATATATAGATGTGTGTGGGTTATTTCGAAAACTTCTGATGATTTCTGACATAACTCTTGAATTATTTTCTTATTTCTTTTATGGCGCCTGCTATTTGTAGTTCTTTTTCTATATATCCATTTATTTTTTTCTTTGAATCCATGAATATTCCGACAAAGTTGCCATGGACAACATATTGCTTAATATTCTTCCCTCACTATTCACTGTACCCAATTTTACCGTAATAAATTCTTGAGAACAGATTAATTTCAAAGTGAATTTATTTATTCTCGCTGTTTGACTTCATTCGAACGACTGACAGACAGATACCGCTGGAAGGAAGAGGATCGTGATCATTTTGCTCTACTAGTTTCTTTCTATTCCGTCGTTTTGCAATCCGGTTCTCTTTTTTCTTTGCGTTCTGAGAGGAAGTCGATCGTTTCCCTTCTACCAGTCTCCATTCTGATGCCAAATCCTTTGGGTTTTATATTTTTGTTGTCTTCAAGGCCAGGATACAACAACGAGGATACACACAGTCGCCACCGCCAGAGGCTAAAACAAACACACATCGTTCACGCTAAGACGAATCTTTATTCCATTATATCGTCTTTATATTCTTCCCTCGAAACAAAAATGGTGTCTCGAACATGTTGAAAATATTCCGATAGTGACTTATATACATTAAGAGATGGTTGATAGGGTGAGCTCCGCATGAACTAATTTATTGAAACTTTTCCAAAATTATGGGGAACTTCTCCATGAAGTTCAGGCACATTCTCGAACACCATATTCACATGTATTTTATTTATTCGTATATTGTCATTTACATTCTCAACAAGTTTCCAGTCATCACAGAGTATTGTAGGCGTATTTAAAATATAGTTACACAATTTGTTTCCCAATTCTCAGTTCGAGAGAAATTAAAATGTGTACATGTTGAGTTTTAAGGCACCCGGTATAAAATCACAAGCATGTCTCACTACTTAGCTCTTTCTCCTCATTTTTTGAGCGCCATCCTGTTTAGTTAAACGCTCGACAAAGGCGATCCGTCGTTGTTTATATATGTATACGGAAAAAAAGAAGGCGCCAAGAAATCTGCGAGGGAGTCATAAAGAGAAAAAAAATAAATATTATACACGCGTGCTTGTGTTTGCTTATACTCTTTGATAATCCCTGGCATCAGCTTCTTTCTTCGAACCGCACTGAGCTCATTCGGATTTTTCTTTGCATCTGTTCCGCTCTCATGTTGAACCCGACACCAGAGACAATAACACTCAGAAATTATACACCCGTTGTTGGAAGAAAAGTTGTTGAATCATCCAACTTAATTTGGTATTACTTAAATTTATGGTATGATTCATTATGTTTTGTTATATGCCCAATGGTCTTGAACACAACTGCTGATATTCTTCACAACTGTATTCTCAGTACTCACTCTATCAAAGTGGTTCTATTAGTGAATGAGAAATTGGAAAAAAATTTGAACTTATAATTTAATGTTCTCCGAACTAGCATCATTCAGAACTATTATTGAGCACGGAATCGACAATTTTTGCTAGAGAAAATTGGGTTAGAAATGTGTTCTACACCATTGGTGTAGGAGAGACAAGATATCTCGAATTTTAATCTTGCTATTATTGTGATTTGTTAGCTGCTGATTTATGATAGGAATGTATATTATTCATATTTCGGGAATGGATTAAAATTTCATATTAAAAAATACGAGGATCTTTTTTGGATTTAATTACAAATGCAAATTTTAATATGGTGATGAATCGTATTCATAGTGGTGATGAAACAGTTAATTAATGACTGATATTTCTTCATGTAATCAATTAATAATAATGGAATAAGCGAGTTAAAAAATAAAAATAATTAATGTTTTCAATAATCGATCAACATTGTCCGTGATAGAGCTAACCGGAAGTCTTATGGTGCATCTACTCCATTTATGTTTACCACTAATGGAATAAACCATCGTGTAAATAGATTCACATTGTACTACTTCCATTTTTGCACGGTCCATTTAAGACGTTTTGTGTGAGTCACGTGTATGCAAGTTTTGCTCTCCATTCAATACCATATATGGACAAGAATAGGGATATGGAGAATTAATATGGGGTACTAGAATGAAGTGGCCATCATTCAGAGATTCAATTTTCATCAATTAAATCATTTTAAAATATACTAGTAACTTTTTTTGCTTCTTCACTTTCGCGTCAATGAATTTTTTATATAAAAGATAGTTGAATTAAATGGAAAATGTGTAGTAAACGGAGGAAACTTTGTATTGTATTCAACATACATGCAATTCTCTCCTTGCGATTCTCATTAATTTGCTAAAATGGATTCTCTGAACCACAACGTAAAGAACAAGGCCATGGGAACTTGCCACCTCACTTTATATACCTATTCTTTGTTGTTGTGTTTCTATATGACTATAATATTCCTCCCTCGTATAATCCGTTATATATATATAGTGGCTTCTCATTGTTTATTGCGGCCAGTTGACCTTCGTGATGCAATGAAAGTAGCAGAGTCAAGGTATATAGAGAATATATTTAGCATAGTATTTTGCTATACATTATCATTTCTTTCTTCCTTTTTTCATTCCATTTACATTTTCATCTTCTCATCATCATATTCTTCAATTGCCCTTCTATCATCAAACGCCATGTATATTATTCCATGATTATTATTCTTCGCCAGCTATGCCTTCATTCGTTTTATGATGCATTCAATTCACTACACGGTTCATCAAATTAACATTGATGTAACAGTGCTCGATTGAGTGGATTGATGCCCGAGTATATATATAAATTAATTATCACAAGAATACTAAATGTGTTGTATCAAAAAATACGTAGAATAAATTATTGTGTATATGGAAATCAAAATAATTTACTGGTAATTTTTTTCCTGGAATCCTTGCGTGCACATATTTTTTATCGTCGACCATGTCATATAGAAATTCCCATTCAAAGATGTTGAAGTGTTTGTACAATTGATTATATTAACTCAAGAAAAGGTATCTAACTGCATTGATGTTGCGAAACGTCAACGGAAGCCACATAAAAAATAGAGAAACATACAGGAGTGTTGTTTGCTTTTCCTATTTTATTTCGCACGTAGTATAAAGATTCGATTTTTTTTTCCTTCATGAAACATTTATATCCAGTACATATATACCATTTAATTGCTTTCCAAGAATCATAAACGATATGCCTATGTAAGGAATGTAAAATCCAGTTTCCTCATCGTTTCATAAGTCTCAATTTTCGTGACAGCTCGCGTGTGCGTGCATATATACACATATAATATTATATTATAGTGTTATCGTTCATTTCTCGTTACGCATCGTTGTGCGACCCACCACCATGATGCTAACCAAGCAGCCAAGCAATGGTTGTATTTAATATATATACAGCCGCACACCGGCTGCGATTCCAATGCGCCCACGTTCATATACAATCGCCTTCCTCTGAGTCTGACCTTATTCGGACACCTTCTCCATCGCCCACCAATTGCTAACTTGGCTCTGTGGCCAATCGACCGCCGCCCTGTGAGAGTCCAGAAAGCCTTCCTTTATCTGACGCAGCCCCACCGCAATAAGTCGTAACACACGTTTCTTATTTTCATTTTTTATTTATTTTATTCCTTTTTGTGTTTATTTCTTTTTTTTTTTTTTATTTTTCTTCATTCACTTCACAGTCGCATTCTGCAATTACCGATAAGTGGGTGCACTCTTCAAGCAACCTATACATATATTTTCAACATGGAATTATTTCGTAATGTATATCTCCCCCTCTTCACGACGACAGGAAGTCACTAAAATATGAGGCCAATGTGTACATTCTCACGACGTTTGGTTGAGATTATTTGTCTTTCTTATTTCTTTTATCTCCTATTTTCTTTTTTTTTTTGTAGACATTGGATCAATGACAATGCTTCGTAATAATAAACATTAAGTTTCAGGAGGTCTGAATGTAATTTATATATTTTTTCAGGTGAATTTAGTTATTGTATTATTTTGATTATCCCATTTGGGACAGTAAAAACAAAAATAAATTAGCTGATCCTGTATGTATACACCAATGACATGAGAATGTAATTTACACTGATGGAAGAGTACTGGCAGCCAATGTTTTTAATTATACTTGTTTTTTGTTTTTTCTTTACTGAACTGGTGCAATTAATAAATTCGAATAAAATCCTTATGGAGTGAAATGTGTTGTGGTCAACTGAAATTTCAGGAATGCAGACACATCAAAATAAAGTGTGTAAAACGTTTGAGAAAAAATTTGGTGGCAATTACATTTTGTTTGTTTATATTTTTTTCTCCCCTTTAAACTCTTTTATATATAATGATGGATTATTTCAATCCAGGATAGGGATAACAAAGTCATTACGATGCTCGGTACGTTTGATCATATCTTTAAAAGTAAATTGAATGTTCATTGCTGTTTATATGTATGAAGTGAGTTTTGTTCTTGGAAATTTTCACTTTTATGAAATCGTGTACCGTTACGTTTTACAATGAATAAAACTATATGACGTTGAAAACTCTGCCAGTACATTGCAACAATAATGAATATTTCACTCCATAAAGACCTAAACGAAAGTTTATTATGTAATTAATATAATATAATTCTTCTTTCATATTTAAGTATTTCTTTTTCATTTTCGAAATCTGAATACATTCATTACTATAAGTTCATAAAATATTTCCTCAATGAATTTCATTTGTATATGCTTTTTCATGCAACCTCCAGCATTGGAAATACGTGAAGGTATGGATATAATATATCATCATTAAAAATACATCATTTTCTCATTAAAATTACCCACAGTGTCTAATTAATTAATTAATTAAGCAATAAATTAGCTATTACCTATATTGATCATGCAATTCAACATTAAAATTCACTTCTATTAACTTTTGTTTGACAAATATAAAGCATAATAAACAAATGATAATAAATTAGAAATCTTATCCTATATAAACTTGGTGTTGGTGCTATTCCAATTTTTCAGACTTACACGTGCCTACATGTGTGCGTTGTCGTCAACAACCAGCCGTGCTGTTCACCCACCGTAAGTGTGTCTGTGCTTCTCATATCAATTTCATTGAGAACTATACTCATATGTTTTAGTGCGTGTGTGTGTATTATTTATGTGGCATGCATTTTTTTTTTATTTATTTCCCATCACCTATACAGTTGAATAGGTGTTGCTCATCCTTCTCAGCAGTTCACATTCATATATGTGTTTATGTACGTGTACATTTTTTCGTTGCTTATCTTCAGTTAAACCCTCCCTGCTTGTATTGAATCCAATTTAGTTCCCGCGTGTCAAGAGCATTCCTTCGTTCTCTCACGTAACAAGTACGTATATATATACACACACATAAGTCTTGTCGAGTTTTCACGTCACGCTCTTTTGTAGGCGCATATCGATCATGCATGCAATGTTGATAATGGAAAAAAAATTATATTTATTATGTTTATTTTATTTATAAAACCTGCCTGAATCTTCTCTATATACTTATTATCATAAACTGATAATAATCGATTATTAATTATATTTTAATTGCTTGTATTAAAAATGTGTGTGTGTGTGTGTTATTTTTGACATTTAGCGAACAAGATTGCAGTTGAGTTCCAGCTTTTTTATACATCATTTTTGCTATCCTATATAATTATACAACGAATACTTTTTTTTTTTCACAGCAATTTGTTTAATCTCACTGCGTAACTTTTTATTTATTTTAGCTCTATTTTGGTCTGTTTAGTTTATTTATTATTCTTTTTTTTTCTCGCTTCACGATCTATTCGTATATTATGGATGGTTTATTCACGTTCATTGCAGTGTAATTTGTTGGGAAAAAAATAAATCTCATGGGCGTTGGAATTTATGAGGTTCGATAATTACAAACTTTTTTTTTCTCTCGTTCAATAAGTCCTTTTTTTTTTGTTTTTTCTTTTCATTTTGAAATTACTGCCACTGAGGGGCCTGACTTGGGACACGTACATGCCAATTATCAGGCCCCCAAGCAGATTGATGCGCGTTATATATATATAATAAATATATATTTATAGATATACATGATATTTTTTTTTTTTAATGTTTTTATATGCGTCGTAGCAAATCGGACTTGTGTTATGTTTCTCTTTCATTATCATTCGGAATAAAACTGATGTGTTTAATAACTTGGTTGCAGGCGAGCAGACATGTTGGAGATCTATTCGAGGACCTGCGGGACGGTCACAATCTCATATCCTTGCTGGAAGTCCTTTCTGGCGAGCACCTCGTAAGTATTTTTTTACTGTTATTTTATTTGTTAATAAAATGTAATAATTCACATATTGAAGTTGTATGAGTATTCTATTTATGGTTAAAGTACTTTGTAGTGATGGTAGATATGCATACAATACAGCAAAACATTGCACAAGATTAAAAAATTGAAAACTAAATTGAAAACGTTGATTGAAAGGGTTAAAGTGATGTCATTGATCGGCTCTCTTTGACCTGGACTTTGAGTAATGATTTTTCAAACTGCAATTGATTCTATACATCCTCCTCTACAACATATACCTCTACAGTGTATATAGCGGTATGGTTAGATCGATTGCAACTAATCAGGTCGTGCGATTAACCATATTGCCAAGCGTATATACACACATCGCACAGACTTCTGACGATTCCGCGAAACGATCGATCGCAACTCGTGATTCACCTCAATGCGACGATAATTACTTGTCCATGATTATTTATACTCGTTCGCAACCAATGACGCAATTAAATGTTAATTCACAGATTTATAAAAGTGAATTTTTTTTTTTGTGTTTAGACTTTTACTAATCGTGGGATAAATATTTAATATATTTATTTCTTATTTCATACACACATACTATTTTTAATAGTGATTAGATAATGACAGTTCATTGTTTTGCTATATATGTATCCCTTCACGTATAATGTATTGTACAGTTGAAACAGTATGAATTGGCAGTTCAATTAATTTCTCATCTTGTCATATATCAAGGAATTTACGTGTATGCCATTTGTATACATATTGACCTGTCATGAATTCTTGACGCGCAAATTCTCGTGTGTTTGGCAATTGGGGCAATCCAATTCCATACATTTAGCAATCAAACTTGCTCAAGTATGATCAATATTACACACTCACACGATAATGCGGTTTTCAATTGGATATATATCTCATAACACAGATCTCTTTACGATTAATGATTATTCAATCTTTTATTTCAATTGTATTAAATGCAAGTGAGATTGCACAATGATTTTATTTGAATTAAATATTTGTTCTTTATATTTAATTTGATTTCAATTTTGCCTTATATTATTATTTCTATACTCACAAGTAGTGATATTTAGTTATTTATTTATCGAAATTTTTTTTTCAGCCGCGGGAAAGAGGCCGAATGCGTTTTCACATGCTGCAAAATGTCCAAATGGCCTTGGATTTTCTGCGTTACAAGAAAATCAAACTTGTAAACATAAGAGCTGAGGATATTGTCGATGGTAATCCGAAACTCACACTTGGATTGATATGGACCATAATTCTCCATTTCCAGGTAAGTCACTTTGCCATTATACTCTTTGTCTATAAAAATAAAGTGTGATAATATATATTAATTAAAAAAGAGGAGAAAAAATAATTTTATTTATATGGAAAAATTTTCAATGCTATCAGATTTCATATCTATACGTTCGCCTTTCGATGAAATTATTTTACAAATATATACTTAGCAATATTGCTTCTGTATTTTACGCAGCGCGCTATATCAATGATGATAATGATAATTTAATTTACAACTGAGCGAGTACATATACCCCAAACGTAAGCTCTACGTGACAAGTATTTTTATATTTTTTTTTTTTTTGCACTTCAATATATATTTTTTTGCCAAAAGGAGATTCACTTAGGCGACGGAAAATGAAACATTTCCGTCAATCAGTGTGTGGCATGGCGCCAAGTATTCTCTATCCTCTGTATCTTCGTCGTTCTTTCTCATTCTCTCAATCCTCTCTTGACTCTCTTTCAAGGAGTGCAAATTTCGTCGTGAATACAAATTGCTACACGGAACTGCGTTTCATATTGAATTCCGTTGACTCGTTTGCGACGCGCAAAGATTCGAGAAACTATTTTTTCATTCTTCGCCTCTCACATTTTATTCGTTTTGTTATTTTTTGTTTTATTATAATTCTTTTTTTTTAACTGAAGAATCACGAAGAAATGACGTCTGAGTATATAACAACCTAAGAGGACACATAAATCTCGAAACTATATACGTTGTTTCTCTCGAACGATTTTTTTCTTTTATACGTGACTTCTCTCAGCATAAGAATCGTCCTTTCTTTCTTCTGCTTCTCTCTTTCTCGCTTTCCCTGTCTATCGTTCGTTCATACTCATCTTATTCACTTTGGAGAAACCATCTTCACGGTCTGGAGGAATGCACCAAATCATTTTCGTTTGCTGTTCCGTTGTGAAAAAAAAATTAAAAAAAAAAACAACTCAAAAGAGTCATAAACTTATGAGCGATAAAAATCCGTTTTTCATCATAAAAGTTTATCCTTTAGAACATACATTCTGTTCTAATTGCTTGAAAAATAGTGTACAGGATCTCCAATATGCTGATGTTAAAAACTTTAAAATAAATTAACAAAGTATTTAAAAACGCCACAACACTTCAACGAGTCAAAAAATGAAATGCAGACTACACTTTTATTGCATCTCTGCATCTTAACATTGACGAGGGACCAGTACAGACATTGAGACATACATATATCGCTTTCATTCAGTAATATTATATGGCACGAATAATCGCGCATACTATTTAAAATGCCACAAAAAAATTGAAATAAAAAAAGATACATTTGCATACTTATCGAACTAACCGAGTTACACGTGAACAGTGCAACTCAGTGTTCTCTGTATAATGTCTCAGTGTAATAATGGAACATATTTTATTGGCGACGACGTGACCGCCTTCTTTTTTTCTTCACCCGACAGGAATTGAAATTTATCAAATAATTCAATCGCATCATATCGGGTTCACGGCACATTTACCAACGGTAGCGCTCGCGGTCTTTCTATGAGCGCATCTCATTCATAACACTATCTACCATGCACAGAAATACGCACAAACACATCATATACACCCGGCTGAAGGTTTCACTCTTTCCCCATTCACCGTTCTTTTTTTTTTTATATATTTTATTTCTCCACGCTTCATATTAATTACTCACCGAGCCAACATTCACTCCTTGCGAAACAGACACTTTTTTATCAGTTCAAAAAATAAAAAGGATTTTACATGATTTATTTTATCTGACATTAAATCATCGGTTTTAAAAATGGGATGTATTACCTTCGGATCTTGTTCAAGAAATTTTGTTAATTCATCGTGTGAATATGAACTCTAGAGAACGTCTCGAGATGAGGAGGAGAGAAAGAGGAAAATAGACGATAAAAAACAATTCGTATTCCTACGAAAAAAATATTCGTAGTGGTCCCAATTGATATGTACTTAGCTTATTTAATCATCATCAAAACTTTATAAGCTCTCTTCTTGTATTATTTCACGTGTCTGGCACTAGTCATGTAATTGAGCAATATTTTGTGTTTTTTTTTTCACTTTTGCGCGCCGCAGAGATGGCGACGCAAGGTAAGTTTGTACACAACTTTTCCATTGCTCTTCATATAATAAAAAGGCCTCTTTCTTTTTTTTTTCTACAAGAAAAAAAGAACAATAAATGAATGAGCTATGTCAGTGGTGTTGTATATGTGTGCTCTACAGCCGCAATGTCTTATCAATTAATGAAACGACACGCCTGTGCGTTTGTATCAGAATAACAGTATTGGAATGTTAAATTTACCGCAAAATATTGTCAATGTAGATAATGTAGATTTCCATTAAAGCTCACGTGATGGTAAAATTGTTGCCTGTAATATCGCGCGTGTTCTGGTAATTCCCCTCTTTCATTTTACATAATGTAAAAATATATATCTATATATAATACTTAACCGGCTTTGCGTAATTCACCGTAAGTTGTCGCCACTTCTCTCGTTTCAAATATTGCACGAAAATTCATTCATAAATAAATTGATTCATGTGCGTGGGCCGTTCAAAAACAGGTCTGTGATTTATTTTACAAACAATCAACATCACGCAACACATCGAACCAGCTCGTGTCGCACCTTTTTTAATTACCCAACTTGTTTATTTTTTTTTTTTTGTTCTCTGTTATTTATTATCTGCTTCATATGTCGTTTTACGTTTCGGAAAACAAATTAACTGCATTGTCTTTTTCGACGGATTTTTATTATTCATGACTGTAACATCTCGATAATAATTCAATTGAATTTTCGGACACGTGACACTTTCATTATAAAAATTTCACTGAAATACATGAAACTATTATAAATTTTACTATCACAAGTTATCGAAATACAATTTGCTATTCTATACATTCTTCTAGTTAATGCACGTTGTTTCTTTTTAGTTATGTACACTGAATTGAATAATATATACATATATATTTGTATATTTGTTACAAAAGCAGATGAACCACGCGGTGGTGAATGTGAATAAGACAAATGTTGTGTGTTTTCTGCATTCTCTTTGTCGGTCAAGGTAGCATACATGGACACTTACACATACATCAAACACTTTATTTTGCTGCTGGTATATACTGGTTCGTGATGGCTACGTTGAGTTGAATCTATATACGAGTTGATATCACACGACACGCGTGCAAACCTAATGAATAAAATATTGCGTAATAATTCCTTATTCAGACTTATTCGTCAAAATAACACGTCGCGAGTAACATTTCGCAAGTTAAAGTGAAACTAAATAAATGCGTAAACATAGAACGCCTTCTTCACATTTATATATGTATTTTTTTTTCTGTTCACGTCTAACATATCTATCTATTTGCTGATTCTTTTGACTTTTCCTTGCATTCACGAGAAAAGAAAATAAATAGTAATGACTGAAACAATTATATGTTAATTGACATTGCAAGATGAGGGAAAAAAAGTCAATCAACGATTCATCGTCATTGAATTGCACATATATAAATACAGTCTGGCATTATCGACAGTTGCCTTTTTAGGAAATTTTCACGCGAAAAATTGTGTGGGTATGTCATATAAATTGCGTAGGTAGTCAACGTTCCTGCATCATAATCGTGATTATAATGATTCGATGGTCATGATTAACGCCTGTGCATTTATATACCATTCAATTTATATTTAACGATCAAATGTGCGTTTCATTTTTCCTAAAAATATAAACATCACTTTGATGTTCTCAAGTAGCTTTCTAGACATACCTGAGTCACTTGGTTTTATATCACATTGATAGGCCGCCTCGTGCTTGAGGACAATAAAAGTAAGAAAACATAATTTCAGTCTAAATTGATGAAATAGAAATAAAAAAAAAAATTCATACGCGTGTATATCTTAAGGATAGGGGCTTTGTGTCAGTATTGAGTATCACTTGACCATATTAGGTTTCCATAATCTCCCTTATGACACATTCTAACTTCGTTAGGTTACGGTATAGAGGTCATTCAATCGATTTGTCTACAGAGGTACATTATACTACAGGTTAATGTCCTCTTCATCAAACTATTATAATAATTTTCTTTTAATGCCACCACTCAAGATTCTGTTTAATTTATAAATTTTTTCCTCATTCATTTTATGCGAAGTGATAAATGATGAACATCCACTGTACCGACAATGACATCATCGTTGTTGCGGATGTATGTGGATATGTATCTATATATAAATATATATATACAGTTATATATACAAGAGATTATGTATCGTGATTTTGTTGATGGCCTCAAGCATGTAACGTCCAATTCTCTCAATCTTCTTCAACATACTAAAAATTCTCTCTCTGTTTCATCGTCGCGCTGACGATGAGAAGATGAGACCCCTGAGGAATCTCGTTATCCTGACAGACGTATACATAAATATGTTTATGTATATATATATATATATATTTATATACCGACCGCTGCCCTTCGCGATAACGGTACTCGCATGATCGCACCGTGCCAGCGATGTACTTGTAATTTTTTTTTTTTTTTTACGCTTCCCCTTCACAACTATTCACTCTCTTCTGAACTTTTGAAATATATTTCCGGCATTGAACGGAACTCAATTTTTTATTTATTCATTTAATTTTTTTATTTTTGGCAATGTGGTTCTGACTGTGGGAGAAATATAATTTGTGGTTTGTTGGCCATGACGCCCGGAAATTCGAGTGAAATAAATAACGAAATGTGTTGAGGAAAAAATGGTTCTGGGTGCGATGACTTTATATACACGATATCCGCCTTGGAATATCTCACCAGGGGGCTTTGCTCGCATTCTTCATTTTTCTTTACTCTTTTATTCTCAACTTCGCATCTTTCACCGTCGGCATTCATCGCCATATGCCTGTAAAATAATTAGCGTGCGTTCAGGCTCTTATAATTATACAGTAACATAAAAAGTTGGAGGAAAAAATTCGTACAAAACGTGTGCACGTGTACGTACTTTAAAAAAAAATAGTTATTGCTGAAGAAGAAGAAGAGAAAAAAGACTGATCATTGTATATTGTATGTGTTCGTTGATCCTCCTGAGCGCACTTGACGATGTTTACGTGCTAAAAACCGTACTCAAAAAACCAGGCCATTACGTAAGTCAACGATTTAGAGATGTGGAAACGAAAAAAAAAAAAAAAGGAAAGAAAAGGTGGAGAAAAAAAAAAATACAAAAAAACATGTGACCGTATCGGGGATACATGTATAAACAATTTGACGACTTTGTACAACACTATTTTTATTTGAAACGAATTAAATGTGAAATTGTGCGACAAAACAGAGCAGGGCAGAAGAGAGTAATGAGTTAACAAGTGAACGCACTTCACACCATGTAAACTCTTTACTCACTTGTTATCGTTGACTTTTACTCGTGCCATTAAGCATAAAATGTGAACGTGAATGTGCACATAATACTATACTCAATTTTCCATCCGGAAATATTCTCGTTGCTTTTAACCCAAAAATGATACACTTATTATTGAATTCCAATCCCCAAGATTAATTGTTTAATATTAGTAAAACAAAATTATACAGATATTTTTGCAAATTCATTAGTCTTTATAGAAAAGGGATATTGTGTAGAAATTTATGTTTTCAAATAAGTTTCAATCCCAGTTGTGATTTAATAGTTCAAAGACTGGGTTTTTATTTTTTGGATACCTAATTCCAAATCGAGAGTCAGAATTTCGTTATGTCTGGAGACGTATTAAATATTGCGAATAAAAAAAAATTGAAGAATCACTTCAGAATTGAACGAATTAGTGTATTCAGCTTGGACATTTATTATGATATAATATGATGAATTGAATTACATTTTTAAAATTAAGTGTTGACACTGTGCAAATTTAAAACATTATTTCGTTAGTAATTCATTTATTTCAGCACTTTCACTTTAATCGCAACAAAATCGTTTAACTAAGATATATATGGGCATAAATTCAAATTCTCACTAATAAATTTCATATTACATAATTATAAAAAATCGGGATATGTCAAAAAATATCGAACATCAATCAGTGAAAAGTAGTATAACAAATTCTTAAGAGCACAATACCATCTCCAAACGTTCATCAAAATTGTAGGTTTCGAACACAAGGTATCAATAAAATAATTTAAAGTAATCAATTCACCTTTGTAGAATCAAAATAATTAGAATTATTATATTATTTTCGTAACCAACGTTTCAAACAAATTTCTGTTGTGAGAAATATTGCTATGTGAATGATTGAATACCGTGAAGGCTTCATGATATAAACGAGACATTAAAAGCAAAAGAAGAAAGGAAATGTTAATGATCAATGCATAAAGAAATTTATTAGTTTTGCTCATTGCAAAAATCACAGGAAACACCTGTCAAGTCTCTTGGAGTGTATGATGGCTGTTGATGGTAATAAGAATCACGTCAGTGGAACGAAATGGGACTCGCTTTGAATCTGCACAGTAACGCACTCAGCACTACTACCATACACATAATATATAGTTGCTAAATACATCATCAAGATAATGAAAAAATAAATAAAAGAAAAACTTGCGGCATGCTATGAATATCTATATTTAGCTTATACCTACTAATACATATATACATACATAATTCTTCATCATTAATTTATTATACAATGATATTCCATTACTAAAAACAATCAATTAGTCGCGCCGCTTTGTAGAATAAATGCGGCAATAAATATTTTATTTTTCTTTCGCTTTTTTTATTATTCAACCCAATTGTTGTCAGCTAAATTATTTTTAAATATGTGTTTACAAATTGCGTGTTCATCATACAACTGCAAAAAAAAACACCTGTGTCAATTTTTAGTTTATCTTTTCTCCTCATTCATTATTAATGTTCACTTTATTTTATTTATTATGATAAATATCACTTTTATCGAATTCAACAGAATCTTATTTTCTCCCGCCTACATTCAGATAAATTTGCGTAGGCTCAACCCGATCCGTACCTATTTATAGTCAAAAATGAATTGTAATAAATCATTATTATACTCCTGTTTGAGATAGAATATTATTGTTTATTATAATACTTGAGCATGAAATTTCATGATTCGTATCTTTATTGACTCATTCAGAAAATTCTTTTGCTTACTCTTGTATCAGAAATCATAAAAAAAAAAAAATCTATTCTTTAAACCTGTCACAGAAGAATCTCTTTAGCGTCTATATTTTGTGGGATCTAACTCTTTACTTCATCCATTAATTTTATATATTCAAACAAGATTTGAATTTCAAATTGTTCCTGCAAATTTAAAAAGAAACGCGATAAAATTTAATATTCCAGAAATGAAATAAAATAAAAACGAGCGACATATTTTCGCCTACATATAAAAAAATTTTTTTTTTTCAATGGAAAAAATACGACAACAATAACGCAACGATTAATGTCAGTGGGGTATCTGTATCTATACACACAAACACACATATAAAAATATATGTTCACATTATAACCACATTTATATATGTATATAATAGGCGCGAGTCGCTTGGCATTATCCGCAAAAGGAAAGGAGGAAGGACGAGATCGGCGATTCGAAATCGGCGTAGCGCCCACGCCGACAAGCGCGAGGCCACGATGCGCGCATGCGCCAGCGCTAGTGGGAGTGAACGAAAGATAAAGTGAGAGAGAGCAAAGAAGAGGAAATTTATTTTTCCTTTTTTTATGATGCGCACGGCGGAAAGAGATAGAGAGGAGGAGGAGGTAGAAGTGTCTCACCTGTGAATACATTTTGTTGCCCTACTCCAATCTTTCTCTTTTTCTCTCTCAATCGTGTGTATAACTATCGCGCGTTGTGAAGTGGTTTGCTCGATCGCTGCTGCTTGTCGGTGCGCGGGTGGGGATGCCCCAAGCGACAGTCGTTGGATACCGGGCTCGTCGGTAGTAGTAGTAGCAGCCCGCGCGTGCTTCTCGTGTCTGTCGTACCTGTCTGACGAACGTGCTCAAATTCTCCACGTCCACTATTATACACAATTCTCTGTTATTATAATTTTTATTTTTCGTTTTCTTTATTCCACTTCACCTTCATTATTTATTACTACGTCATTGCGCGGGGCACCGCTAAGGTTGAAATAAAATGCGGCGAAGGGAACGAGTGCGCGTGGGGTGTAGAAGCGTGGTAGGATTATATTGTAATGCATAAACATAAAAGTGGAAGGAAAATATTATCATATATGATATGAAACCCTGAAGAAATCTTCCGGAGTGAAGAGAGCGCTGGGTGGTATTCAACATCAATAAATTCACTGATATTTAACCATCAACGTTGAGTTTAATATTGTGCGTTGGATCGTTCACACCTACTGCATTTCAATCCGTGGAATTTTATTCATTGATGAATTGTTATTAATTCTTTTTTATTTCATTTGTGGTTTGTTCTTTTTTTTTTTTACGTAACATCTTTACGCGTGCAGAGGCGAATGTGTTGGCATCTTTCAACGAGGATTTAATAATCCCCGGGTGGGAAGTAAGCCTGCGTGGCAATCCCAGAGTGAAAGGATTAGTGAATAGGAAGAAGATAATTCATCAGTTTAACATTTGGATATGTGATATTGACTTCCTGCGATCGTGTGTCGTCTATTAATCGTTGTCACATATTAATTCTATTATTTTTCTTCTATTTCATTTCAAATATAATTCTTTAAATGATCTATGGGTGTCTGTATATTCGTTCATCTGTATAATTCATGATGAGAAATGTAAACGACGAAATAAAAGAAGAAATTGGAGGTTTTGTTTGTTGAATTCAGTGCACGTTTAACGACATGATTATTGTGTGCTTTTGGACTCACGTCATCTTCATAACAGTGTGATAGTTAATCCAAGTGTTTTTTTTTTTTATTTTCTACAATTTTTATTTTCAACTAAATACGAGCGTCGTTATCTGGCACTCGGAAACTAGAAGCGAATTATACCCGCGGCGATTCTTCTTACTTCGGAAATAATAAAACAAAATCACAGTATAAAAATTGAAGAATTATCAAAAAAAAAAAATAAACTGTCAGTCATAAAGTTCTATTTGATTATTTTTTGATGTTGAAATATCGTGGAATGAACTTCTCGATATTGATATACTTAAATTCACCAACGAAATAGTTTTATTACACGCACGCACAAACAACGAATATTGAGTTGTATATATTACGGAAATATGTACCGATTCAGTAAAAGTGGACGATTATTCGTTCAGGGTAAACGCGAGGAGGATGATCGTGATAATGTTGCTGCGTCAAGTCCTAGCGGAACGGATTTGCAGGCAATTCATACGAAACGCCGGTTATCAACCGAAATTCTAGGTATTTAACAAAGAAAAAAAAAAAAAAAACGAAGAAAATATCTTTGCAAATGAATGAACAAATTAATGGAATGTTAACAAGAAAAAATTGATTCGAAAGAAAAGATGAAAAAATAATTAAATATTGTTATTTCCTTTTTCTTTTCTTCAAACTTTATTTATTTATTCATCGATTATATATACGTGGGCATAGGCGATAAATGATATGGCGAGAATTCTATATGAATATGATCGTGAAGTCTGTTGACAAAATAGGAAACAGCTGATGGTGATACGAGACGACGACAGCAGCGGGTATTGTGACCTTGATCTTGCCCACGCGCTGTGGCCTTTAAATGGTTAGGTCTCGTCAATGTTCGACGCTTTAATAATCTTTGATGTTGATGATGATGTGAAAGAAATCTTTACTTATATTTAGTGTCCCATAATTAATTTAAAATGTATAAATTTCTTTGGTTATCAAGTCCTTCGTTAGAATTACTTAAAAAATGGAAAAACACTTGTACAAATAATTATTTCTAACTGTGATTGTCTTGTCATACACATTTATTATATTTTACTTCTTAAATCAACTATATTTAGCTCGCCAGCAATGTTTTTTCCGTTCTCGTATTTAATTATTCCGTCGCTTTCGCCCACGTATGTGTAAATCAGTTGAAAAACCGAAAACAATCATTCAAGTATTTAAATAAATTGTCGAATTGATTTTCAATAATATTTCTTTATAACGATCAATCAAATTTTATTAATTAGTTCATTTAAAATTACGATCAAATGTATTTGATAATAGTTTCTTTTTATTTTTTTTTTTCTATGGTAGATTATATAAATTATGAATTGTATTTATTGAATATGTAGGCTCGTCGATTGAGTCGACGAAAACTTCGAAACGCGGTGAAAATGGTGCACGAAGAATTGTTACGCGAATAATACGAAAAACAACGACCCTAACACGTGGTGAGGAAAAAAGTACATCGGAAAATTTGACAAATCGCGCCCAAGTAAAATCAGTGCAAGCAGCACAATATCAGAAGGTCAGCAGTCATCAGGGTTCACCAGTTCCCAAGACAGCCAAGACTGTTCGGGTAAGAGAAATAATATTAAAAGAACAGAAAAATTTGTTCAATAAATTTAATAGTACGACTTTCACAAATGTAAATAAAAATTTCCGCACAAACATCACTATCATATTTGTTGTTGAAATTTTTGCATATCCATGTCATTATGATAAGCACGCATTTATGTGCACAAGCGTTAGCAAAAATGCAAAGAATGATATGGTGATATGCTAAAGATTAGACTTATTTGATAAAGAGATAACCGGTTAGTATAATGAATAAACTAAACTCCTTTCTCCATACTCGTCGCACACACTTGTTTACTCATGTGGTCCAACTGAAAGTGTAAGAAGGATAGTGAGACGGAGAAAAAAAAGTGATGTGAATCCGGTCAGGGCCGGTCGCATGCCAAACCCTTTTCACTCTACTGGCGAAAGCTCACAGTGTGGAATCGTCACGACTGCATCTACTCACTGCAGTCACCATATTCATGATTCAATTACTCAAAAAAAAAGAAAAAAAAAGGAAAAAAAAACCAGGAAACATAATAAATGAACCTATCTCATGGACATTGAAATCTTTATGTTTATTCCAGAGTAAATGACATTCCTTACTCATGGGCATGTTTCTTTTATCACTTCCGCGATTCATTCTGGACCTGTTTTATTCCAATGGTCAGCCGTGTCACATAGACTTTCTAACTCAAACGATAGCGATGGTGTATTTGATGAGATCGAGAGTTGACTTTAAATGGCACACACATCATTTTCCGCAACTACTTTTTTTGCTGATTTTTTTATATCATATTTCTTCCATTCAATTTTTTTTTCTTTTTTCGTGCTGCAGCACACGTGCAATATTATATCTAATTTTTTTTGTTCCATTGTCTCGACTTATTATTCAATTACTGTATCAAACATATATCATATATGTGTTCTGTAAACGGAGTGTATTCGGGACAAGGTGACATACATGTAAAACTCATGAGGTCCTTCAACATCAATTACGTCATTTGAATTTAATTTTTCTTTTTTTTTTCTCACATATCAATTTTTTCCTGTCTATCGACATTGATATTTTGTAAGTCCAAATTTGTCGTTTCCACCTTGATATACATGTATATGTAATGAGATTTATTATTTATTAGTTTATTGATTTCGAGGTGAAACAACAACGGAAGCACACAATGTCGATAACCACCTATAGATTTTTAGCGTAGGCTATGAAGACTTGGAAATTCCATTTTAACGCCTACACCCAATCATCGATTTGACATCAATGTCAAAGTATTTTTATTTGACACAGTTATTTTTTTAAACCATTCTATTTTGTCAATCACAAATGCAAATATTTTTTAAAAACATAATAAAATATTTTTTTACAACTATATCTTCATTCATACCTTAAGGTGGTTGAAGAAGCATTTCCGTAATGCTCAGAGGTGCTTTAAGACATGTGTATCCGTCTGCTTCCACTCAGGAAACATTAATATCTTTCTTCTAAAGCTAGATAATTGTGCACCTGCATTGCAATCAACTACTGGTTTGCCCAGGGCGAAGGAAGAATGAAACAAAAAAGAAAAAGAAAAAAAATAAGTACAGGATAATATCCCTGTAAACATCTCCTAGATTTTATTGTTCTCTTACAGCATAAATCAACTAACTCACTCCTCTCTACGAGTGCAATATAAACTGCAACACTTTCTTAATTTACGTTTTCCTCCCGCACCCATTTGTTGGTCGGGATGCGTAAGGTTAATCCAATTAATTCACACTCACCAATTAACCTACTTGGATAAAAACGAGAAAATAAAAAGAAACAAAAAATTTCGCCTCATCACCCTGCGAAGTCATTATACACCTCTTTCTCTTCCCTTTCCTTGCATGGATCCATTTTCTTTGTTTTTCAATTCAAGCAACGCGCAATAATGACTGAAAAAATTGTCGAAAAAAAAAAAAAAAATTCACTCCACCGCTGTGAAACGGGAATGCAATTTATCGCGCGTCGTTAAACTCATTCAGTGTACGCCTGAATTAAGCCATAGAGCAAGGTGTACTGCTTTTTTTTCTTCAAATATATATATATATATATATATATATTATTTCTTCCAATTTCATTGGACATTTTGTGTGCGCGCACACGATGGCCGACAATTGACATCAATCTCATGAAACACATCATTACTTTTCCCTCGGTGCAGATGACGAGCGCTTATGGTGTTGTTATTATATTCGTCGGTGGGCGCCGCGCAAAAATATATATATATATAGATATAAGTGCAATTTAATACCGTCAATGTGATGGAGCAATTGGACTCACCCACCGATCTTCTCTCTCTCATTCTATCTCTCCCTCGCCCTTTTTCTCTTTCTCTTTCTCTTTCTTATGTTGCTTCACACTCGACTGCATGACGTCATGGCGGTACACACACACTTATGGCGATGTCAGACCTCGCTATCTGGCCCCATAAGGAGACAAATGAGGTACCATAATGTTACCACTTGCCATAAAGTCTGTATGGTGAAACCTCCTCCATTTCTTTCCTTTTTTTTCTTTCTGCTTTTTTTCTTTCATCAACTTGATGTGATGTTTGTCGTGTATTTATATATATTTTTCATTCTGCGAATTTGCTACACCCACTTTCTCGTACAAGTAAAATGTCATGGTATGGATCAAGGCGACATTGACAAACACCAATGGAATTTTTTTTTATTTCTTGATTTAACGATAAAGAATTGATGTGTTTATTTACAATTTGATATTTAGAGAGTATGTGAAGGATTGGAAAATTGATTGTCTATGGGGCATATAAATTACTCTTCCATTTGGTTGCACTTTAATTCGTTATATGTGTAGACCTTACCTGAGTAAGCTTTCTCTCACGGTATCTCCTTCCACCTAACCATAACTAATTACTTAGATATTCATGATTTTTATTAGTGCGTTCTAACTAATTGCCTATGTGTGTCTGTATCTCTACATCTTTGGTTATATATATATATATATAAATATACGTCATGATCAAGGCTAAGTGGGCTTTACCGGTGATTTTATAAGTACTTCCGTTGTGACAAAAGAACAATCGAGCAACTTTGTCACGTTCAAACGTAAATATTTAATTGCGTATAAAAGATAAAATGAATTGAAGAATAATTACATTTAATATGAATGGAAAATAAAAAAAAATTCAATGTTGAATGTGATTGCAAATGTAATTGCAGTGTGGGGAGGGACAACTAAAAATTCTTTGAGAGCTCTTGGAAATATTACTCCAACAAATTATCAACAACGATCAATTATTGTTTGGCGGAATGAAAAAATAAAATTACTACGGTAATTCATGGAGACTATTACATGAGTGGCGATGCCGGAAATGAATTTGCGGTAACTTTTAGTCATCTCGCAACAATGTAATAATGGTGAGGAGTAAGACAAGGTGGTGGAGCAATTACTATTGCTCCTGCCTCGGTAAACCTCTTCTGGATCAATCGTTTATATACCGATTTGTCCGTTAGCTTAGAATCCAATGAGAGAAATGATTCGCGACTGACAATAAGAGAGAATAGCTAAAGTATGTATACATATATCAATGCAATAGACGACGTCATCGTATAGTTCAATGCACTAAGCATTAAGATATAAATTGGTATTATCAATGCCAGACAGTTTCTATTTCTCAGACGACGAAAGATCGTGATAGGTTAAGTTGGTTGGACTAACATTCAATTTGCACTTCCTGGTGCTGGTTAAATTTTCTTTATTTCTACTTGTCTTCTACATCATTTCAAGACTGTTTGTGGTTCGAAAGAGCAATTTCGATGTAACTACTTTGCAAATTGTGCAGAGAATGATTTCCACGTAGATCTTTGTGTATCTGTAAGATTGGATTAAAATGATATTTCATTTCAAATTGATATTAATAATGTTTTATCGAAAGGCGAACTGTAAAAAATTTGACTACTCAAAAGTATCTTCTACATAAGTTTAGCGAAGTAAAAGGCAATCGAGGACTAAATAATATATACATATGTATACATATATTCAACATGAATCAGCTATACAACGTGGCATTTTAATTCATTTCATTTGCATATATATATGTTGATATACGCTTATATGATATGGCAATAAATAATTGTATATTGTGTATGTTATTTATAATATGTATAATTTAAATCTTACTTGGCGTTGCAGTCCTTGTTGAATAAAGCTTTTCGCCTTTCCACGTTCATTGAGATACTTTCAAGTTGTATTCAATTTTTTATTATGAAGAAAAAATATTTATTTATTATTTATTCTATTTCAGATATCCGATATTGTTGTTGGCCAAGAACCCAATGTAACAGCTCGCGAAGCACTTTTACGATGGGCACGAAGATCAACTGCACGTTATCCTGGTGTACGTGTGTCAGATTTTACTGGATCTTGGCGAGATGGTTTGGCATTCAGTGCACTCCTCCATCGAAATCGTCCCGACCTCATCGATTGGAGGAGCGCACGAAGTTGTCAAGCGCGCGAAAGGCTCCATCAAGTATTTTACGTCGCCGAGCGCGAGTACGGCGTTACTAGGCTTCTCGATCCCGAAGGTAAATTTATGAATAATAAATTTTCTCCAGTGATTGGATATTTGTATGGCTTTTGTTCTTTTCATTCATGCACTTATTTATATATATTTATTTTATATTATTTAATTTTTCTCCGATCAATGGTAAATCCAGCTCTTGTATCTTCCGCGATCCATTTAAAAATGATAATAATCACCGCGGCGAATGGACATGCTAAAGCAACTGCCGATTCAACGTTGTGCTTGTGAGTTTACGTTCGCCAATCGTGCGATCATGCTGTGTTCCAGATGCACGAACCGCATGACCAATAGGTCAGGAGAGCGAGAATTTCTCTTTGTGTGTATGTGCATGTATATTTACGTACTGAAAGATGTGTCTCTCGGTAAAGTGTAATTCAAAGCGTTAAAAATGTGCTCGACCACCAGAGGAGAAAATACACGCAAATGGTTTTGAACTTTCTCCTTTCCTCATGAACTCCACTTGCGAGTTCAACCCAGTGAATCACGATAGACATCGCAGAAGAATAAAGAAAGGATTCTCTCAAAAACGCCACGATGAATTTCTTTAAAATGAAACTTTGTCCTTGATTATTTTTTTTCCGTCAAAAAGATACTGAGAAGTGAAAATAAAAAAAATGTAAACAACCGGACATTGATCAACCCACGATTGGAACAATGGACAATAAAACAATGTGTCTTTTCTCAGTGAGTCCCCAAAGGTAGTGGATACAAGGATTTGTGTAAGCGAAAGCCTTGGAATATTTGAGTGCTTTAATGGCCTACATATATGATTGAATCATTTATTTTTTCTTCATCCAACATTTTATCAAATTGTTCAGGGTTTTACATTGTCTCCGTACCATTTATCTTAACGTATTTTTTTTTTATTCCTTTTTTAATACCACACACATATGCGATGACAAAAAGTACTGCCAGACTTTTGCACGCACTTTGAAGCACCTTCCTGCCCAGAGATCTACCTATGTAGCGCACATTCTTTTTGGTCACGGTACTCGACAGCACTTCCGCTGGCTGCACTCACACACCGTGACAATCGTGCGGCGCTACGTATAATTGCGTTTACCATTCTTGAATGCATGTGTGGGTAGATGGGCAGGTATATACCATAAACCCACCATCCATTGTTTGAAATGGTATATAGAATCGGGAATGATAAATTCTTAAAGGACAAGTGTTGGATTACAATTGATTTACTCGATTTCCTTTAATTTTTCCCCACAATCCTTTTTTGTCTATATTCAATTTATAATTTTTATTATTTCATTTTTGTAGATGTTGATACCCCCGAACCGGACGAGAAGTCTTTGATAACGTACATCTCTTCGCTCTATGATGTATTCCCAGAGCCACCGCCAATTCATCCACTCTATGATGCTGATGCACAACGACGCTCTGCTGAATATCGCGAACTAGCGAGCTCCCTTCATTTATGGATACGTGAAAAAATTGTTATCATGCAAGAACGCGCATTCCCACCAACTCTTATTGAAATGAAAAAACTCGCTGCCGATAATGCAAAATTCAAAAATGAAGAAGTACCATTGCGTTATCGTGACAAACAACGACTCACACACATCTTCCGAGAACTTCAAAAGTATTTCGAAGCTGTGGGTGAAGTTGATATGGAGACAGAATTGCATATTGATGTTATTGATAAAAATTGGAATCGATTGATTATGCTCCATCAAGAGAGAGAACAAGCAGTTATTGATGAAATCAAACGGTAAATATTTTTTCATCCATTTATTCACAGTGACGGCAAATATTACAGTGCAATTATATTTACATTCATTTTTTCATTATATTTCAATAGTTTGGAACGATTGCAACGGCTTGCAGAGAAAGTCCATCGAGAAATGAAATCAACAGACAATCGTTTAGAAGAACTTGAGAGACGCGTTGAGGATGAAGCACACCGTCTCGATCGTCTTCATCCACTTGAAGCGAAACACGCTGTTGACCTTTTGGAACAGGATATTCGTAATACTGAAATACAAATACAAAATATATTTACTGACATACACACACTCACTGAGGGGAGATACAGCCACGCTGCTGAACTTCATAAAAGGTAGATATATATTTGATATAACACATGAAGTAAAAGTATCGCACATAGTACAAGCTTCATATTTCCTTTATTTTTATTTTTTATTTTTTTCTACAGAGTGCAAAAATTACATCAACGTTGGGTAGCATTGCGCTCTCTATTGCACAAGCGTTTGGTACAACCACTCTCAGCCGTTTCATTCCCAGTTGAAGAACGAGTTGTCACAAAACATCGCACCACCGTCCATGAAACTCGATTAGTCGACACCAATCCACATTTCCGTAATTTGCATGACTGCATTGATTGGTGTAAGAGTAAATTGAAACATTTGCAAGAAGCTGATTATGGATCGGATTTACCTAGTGTAAAAAATGAATTGGATATCCATGAACGAGAGCATAAAAATATTGATCAGTTTCATAGTAAAGTTGATAAATGTATACACGCCAAAAATAATTTCCATGGTGAAGAATTGACATTATACAGTCAACATTTGAGTACATTACAAAAAATATATTCTGAATTATTGACTACCTCGAAAAAACGATCGTCCGATCTCGACACGTTGCATGACTTCATTCAATCAGCAACTGGTGAATTGGTTTGGCTCAACGCCAAAGAAGATATCGAAGTTACACGCGATTGGAGTGACAAAAATTTAAATGTTCAGAGCATTGAACAATATTACGAGGTTGGTGTTCATTTAAGTTTCTAATACCCTATCGAATAGCATATTATTCCTCAATTGAACCCATAATTTAACATACAATGAACTAACAATTGAATAATATTTCCAAGCATACGTATGGCTCGGGCGGAGAGGTAATAATTCCATCCTATTCTCATCACCCATTTGGTTTTTTTCCCTCGCATTTTTCTTTTCACACATTTTCTCACTATTCTAACTATATGTTTCCAGAGTCTCATGAATGATTTGGAAAAACGTGAGATTCAATTCTCGGCAGTGCAGGATCGTGGCGAAGCACTAGTACTCCAACATCATCCAGCCGCAAAAACAATCGAGGCATATATGTCTGCAATGCAAAGTCAATGGGCATGGCTTTTACAATTAACACTCTGTCTGGAAGTCCATCTAAAATACGCCACCCAAAGTCAACAATTTTTCCGTGATGTACAACAATCCGAGCAATGGATTTCAAAACGCGACGAAGACTTGAATAACATTTATTCACAATCTGATTTTTCATTGGACGAGGGTGAACGTCTTTTGAAAGGAATGCAAGAATTGCGTGAAAAATTGAACAATTACGGTGACAATATTCAACGACTGGTCGATCAGGCTAGCAGTATTGTACCGATGAAACAACGTCGGCAGCCCGTCACGCGACCATTACAAGTAACATGCATTTGCACTTATAAACAAGTGAACATGTCTATTGAAAAGAATGAACAGTGCACATTGTATGACAATTCTGGTCGTGTTAAATGGCGCGTAAAGAACTCACAAGGCGTTGAATCACCAGTGCCAGGTGTTTGTTTCACACTCCAACCACCTGACAAAGATGCATTGGACGCCGCTGAACGTTTGAGACGTCAATATGATCGCAGCGTTGCACTTTGGCAACGTAAACAACTCCGACTGCGTCAAAATATGATTTTTGCCACTATCAAAGTTGTTAAAGGATGGGATTTACCACAATTTTTGGCAATGGGTCAAGATCAACGTACGGCAATTAGAAAAGCTCTCAATGAAGACGCTGAAAAACTTTTATCTGAGGGCGATCCAGCCGATCCACAGTTGAGACGACTCAGACGTGAAATTGCCGATGTCAATCGACTTTTCGATGACTTTGAAAAGCGCGCACGAGCTGAAGAGGAATCCAAGAATGCTGGGCGTATATTCAGTGATCAAGTTTCATCGCTTCAACAGGCATTGGATGAAGCCGAGAGGATACTAAGTATTCGTATTGTTTCACCACTGCCACGTGATCTTGATAGTTTGGAACATTTGGTATTGGAACACAAGGATTATGAACAAAATTTACAACGATTAGCGCCAGATTATGAACAAGTCCAACAAACTTTCCGTAGCATTACGCTCAAAACGCCAGCGATGAGAAATAAACTCGACAATGTTATGACCAAATGGAATCACTTGTGGAATCTCAGTAATTTATATATTGAACGACTCAAGTGTATTGAAATTGTACTCTCTGGTCTTGAAGATAATGCTTCAGCTATTACTGAATTGGAAATTAAATTGGCGTCATACAGTGAACTGCCGTCTGATGTTAAAGGTTTGCAAATGGTTCTAGAAGATCTTATGATTCTTCAAAATGCAATTTCACAACAGCAAATATCAATTGATCAATTAAATGATGATGCACATAATGCACGAAGACTCGTTGAAAAATCACGGCCAAATCATCGTGGTCCCCACAATGATATGGATCGATTGGACGCTGAAGTTAACAGACTGAATGCAAGGTGGACGAATATTTGTGGACAATTAGTCGACAGATTACGTAGCGCTGAGACTGCTTACAGTTTAGCGCAACAGTATCACACTTCATATCAAACTGAAGTTGATTTTGTCGATGATAGTTATCGAAAACTCGAGTGTATTGCACCAATAGTCACCAAAGCACAAGAACTAGAAACCGCCAAGGTAAATCTCAAGATTCCGAAACTTTTCATGCAATATTTCGCGTGGATAAAATAAAATCGAAATGATTTCTATTTTTTTTTCTTCATTTTTGTTAGAATCTGCTGAATCGAGTTTCCGATCGTGCACCAGCAATTGAAGCCGTGAATGTTACAGGTGGTCGATTGATTCGTGAGGGCAAGGTAAGATCAGAGAAACGCAAAAAAAAACAGTAGACATTATTTATCTATGACAAGCAATGCTCTATGCCTAGTTTATACTTAGCCTAGGCCTATCGGATGAATGCTGATGCGTGAATGAGAGATTTTGATTTCATTTTTCTGTACCTAAGTAGATCATCATCATCATGACCATTGTATATATACCAATCATGTTTTTATTCTATTTTTCCATTTGTAAATTTTTCTTCACCAATATGTATCTTTCAGCGAACAACAAATGATGCATATTTCTTCATGATATACGTATACGGCTTCTACATAATGGTCGTACGTCTCAACTTTTCAGCGATTTATTTTATCCTGCTAATTTTACATGTGGATAATTTAACCATGAAATTTTCACGTGCACTATTCTCTGTGTTATTTTAATTTTATTTTCTCTAAATTTATGTACTGTAATTCGACTGTCAATAATTGCAATTCTTGATGTTCGTTAACAATTTTTCCGAATGTGACAAACAGGTGATTCACACAGTTCTACTAATTCTTAATTATTTCCTATTTGATTAGTTAAAAAGTCACAATGAGTAGAATGGTTGAATGGTGCTTGGAATCGGTGTTGGACGAATGGGTATAGGAAATGCTTGTGGTTTTTACTAAGTACCTCCAGTAAATTGAAAACACAACCCAGTTTCTATTCCTTTGAACAAAAAAAAACCAATGTGGTATAATACCGCAATAAGTCAAATTTTTGGTATAGAGAAGAGTTTAACATTATCCCACAATGCACTCAAATACCCGAAAAATTAATTGAACTTTACACCATTGTTAATTCTTACCACATCGAGTTGTACATGGATAAATTAAATTAAAAAAAACAAATGAATAGGTAGTTAGTAGTTATAATGATAGAATTCTATGGCCCTGTGATCCTTGCTTTTAGACGCTAATGGTAAACAAAAATTAGAAGAAAGAAACAAAATTAATTCACTAACCATAACGAACTAACCGGGCTCTGTAGATCTATGGACAGCGGCTACGAGTATTCAAGGAGCAACTAGATGAACTTTGTCCATCATTGGATGCGTCGGTAAAGAGGCCACGTCGTGAATCCGTCGTGACAGTGGATGCTATCGCACATGACCTCGACAATCTGAATAGAAAATATTCAACATTAGTCAGCCTGTGCCGTGAACGAGTGCAGCTACTAGTCCAAAAATATCCTGATGACATTGCGCTTCAGGTGAGTTTTAATTAATTTTCCTAACATCGCTACTAATTGATGACCCAAAAATGAAATTGCCGGTTTCATATTTATACTGAAAAATTGGAATTTCGTTTATCAACCTTCCCATAATAATTCATTATTGACTTTATTATTTTATTTTTATAGCAATATAATTTTTAAGTGCGTTATTTTTATATATAGAAGATAAGTGAGAAAACAACATGGAATTCGCGGCATGAATTACGATTAGGATCGTAGAGGAAACCTTCGAACATTTAGAAGTCGGTATACCCACAAATAGAATTAATCTCGATACCCAATTTCCAAAAAGTTCATTGTATATAGCCATATACATATATGTATATATAAATACTAACTTATCTCGTTAATTTGAATTATCAGTGGGGTAATTTGTAGTAGTAGTTCCTCCTATATATACTTTTGTTTAAATGCACTCGATTATTTTCTCCAAACTGTGTTTGTCACGCTATTGTTCTCGAAATCAAACGCATTAGTGGATTATTTCCAAAAGATTTACACTCTGGAATTTGGCTTCAATGTTATTGGTCACTTCTGTACATTCCGCTGTTTCTGTTGGCACATTTTTTGGTACTCTTCAATCGATACCTGAGAAATAAAAGTAGAAAATTTTTAGCCCTTGAAAATGTTTTGGAATATACTCAACCGGTTCTCAAGATGTTTGGTTCTTGTCCAAATAGAATTTTAACGATGCGAATCATCAAAATACATACATATATTATGACAGACAAGTCGAAGAAATTTCACATATGGTATTATTACATACGGCTTTTCAAGTGGCGCGATACTTGCTACATGACATCATTTTATATGAATTTATAAAAACACATCAATGACGTAATCAGCTGCGTTTATTTATCATTGCTTCTCTCTCACAGAAACTATTAAAACCTCACAATGAATAAATGAATATACGGATAAAATCATGTCACTATCATTATAAATCTTAGAGAAGGAAATTAAAAAGTGCAAATCAGTATGTTACATCAATCTAATTGGAAAAAAATTGATGCAACAACATACTGAGTGACTACTACTGAATTAAACAACTCGTTTATCTCTCAAATCGATGTTTTATGCATATAATTTATCAATTATCATTAATTATCGATATCTTTTGATATCATCGATACATAATTTTAATAATATATCATATTCGGTCATACAAATATCAACTTGATACATTGAATTTTTATTTGCTCCGGGGCGTATTCAGAATCAATAAAGTAAGATTGTTAGGTAGGGAATGTGCGCAACGTCTGCATTTGCCACTACACGTAATTGAATGAGTAGGTGGCTGTTGGACATGTCCTTGTCCCCTCTCACTCTTTCACACTCCTTCTCTTTGACGCAATTTACTTGTAATGCCATAAATGTATTATAGTCGGAGCTATATCACATATTGTATTATTTTGTGATGTCACGGATAATTGTAATTGTACGTAAACTATAGATTGTCGGGTGATAACATTCACACATGAGAGACACTCATATTTCCGTTTATTTATTGGCGGATGATATAAAAAAAAAGATTTGGAGAACAAAAAATGCATACAAAATTCGAAAGAAATTTTATGCATCATGAAGTGAGGATATTCTTTCAATGAAATGATCATTACAAGGATATAAAAAATAGAAAGGGGAATAATTGAACGAATTTATATACATGAAATATAATAATTGAAAATAAGTTAATTGAACAGAAAAATTTAAAAAGGTGGGTCCTCATGGAAGTTCGTTGATGTATGCAGTTGACACCGATTGACCGCTACTGTACTGTATGAAGTGACAACGACCTTTGATTACAAGTCTTATCTTTCGTTTCGAAACATAAGATTATTTATCGCACGGCATCAACACTCACGGGAATATTATAATAGGCAGCGGAAAAAAACAAAGGAGAAAGTTTTTTCTTTCTCGATCAATTATAAATATTATTGAACCATAAAATTGAATAATTATTCTCATGGGCCGTCCTTGTGTACCTTGGCTTATCGGCATTACGATTATAAACTTGTTGGCCTTATAATGAATAATGTTGCTATTTAATTCACCTCATTAAAGTTAGAAAGAAATGCGTTCAGGGTCATTACAGAGAATGAACATTCGCCTCCTACTAATTTTGATCACCATTTTTGTATACTGTTGCTTAATATCAAATCAAATGTCAACGGATGTATGATTACAATGTCTGTCGGTTCATCTCTGAAAGACAATAAATAAACAAATAAAGCGTTGAGGATAACGCGGCGAGATTGAATCATTTATTCGAAAATTCTTAAGTGAAACTATATTAAAATATACAGTGGGATAATACGAAAATGAGGAGAAAAAAAGGTCTAGACAGTTCGTATGTGTACTAGCGCTAGTGGTCACACGACACGCCAACGTTTTAACTTCAGTCTCCCGGCCGTGCTGGTACAGTCAACATCGTTTCGTATTTCTTATGAAGGCGTTGCCTTCTTCACACGTGTTGCCATCGAATTTTTTTGTTACAATAATAATAACGGAGTGGATTTATTTGGCTCTCGTATTATTGAAAAAAATTTCAGTTCTTTACCTAATTCAGTTGACTTGAAAATTGTTTCATGTGAATTTGATGAGTAATTGATAGTGCCATAATTGAAATTCTCTGATGAATTTTACAGTCAATAATATCACTTTTATTTGAATTATTAATTATGCCGAAACAAAGAAGAGTTGTACGAAAGGTAAAAACATCAGTCGAACAAATGCAATTTTATTATGCAGTAGCGGTTTTTTTATTTTGTCACAATAACGATCAATAAAACGTGTACAGTATTCCAACTCGCACGACTCCCAACTCGAATATCTTTTTTAATTATGATTCGAATTTTGCACACTTGGATGCTGATTGTGATGCGATGATATTTAGAATTTTCTCGTGCGAAAAGTTGGCGCAATTACTTTCCCAAACTTAAGGAATTTTTATAAGTCAAATGGTGATTTATAATCGATGAGTAATCGACAGAAATAGGCTGGGGAAAGATAGTCAGGCAGCTATATATATTTCCTACGCACAGTGAACAGTGAATAAAAAAAAAATTCCCCCAATCACAACTAAATGGATTTTATTATCTCTAGCGCATTTTTTTCGACTAAGCAGCCAACTGATGACAGTAATCATTTTCTTCGACCATTTCACAATCATCTTATCCGTATATAGAAAAATAAAATTTTATTAACATCAAAACTCAAGCGTATATTATTTTCGAAAACTAGGTAAAACACGTATCTATATATAACGTATTGCATCAAAACAGTCACTCATGATTGCGAAAGATACATTTCCCACCCAAATGGATTGCGCAACTAATGAGAATCAAGTTCAGGTTAACGTAACTCTTTAAGGATGATGTCATCTACTATTCAAAACTGTGAAACTAAATAATCCTGTCATTCGCAATACTTGCATTTTCACTTCACGACACCGTCGGACCATAATATTATGACGATTACAGAATATATTTTCAGCTATGAATAAAGAAAAATGCAATCTGCGTGTTTCGAGAGTAAATTCCAAGTGTAAATATAGGTTAACATGAATCATAAATCTCAATGATTATAAGAAAAGAAGTATTGAAGTTGATAACATCCGTCAAAACGCACTGGGAACGTCTTGATGATTACATTCACTCATAGCACATGTTGATAATCAACCAACTGTAGACTGAAGCGTAAACGATGTGACTCTTTCACAGATATATTATATGTTAATGTTCTTATTGCGTGTGTTGTAGCACCGGTGTTCCGATACGCTCTAAAAATATAAATAAACTATAGTGAACGACTAAAGCAAAGTATATAGCAACGCACCCCCGCTCCAAATCATCTTCCTCTGTTATTCACATGTTGTTCGTTCGCCCAACGAGAACATAATATTATTTATAGCATCTTAGATATTTTTATATGAATAGTAATACGGGATGTTCTCAGTCTCACGGTCACCGGCCGTCAGAAAACGTTCACACTATCTTCCTATTCGTTTGTCAAGCATCAATAGCGGGTGTTCTTCCATCCGCCAAATGAAACTGTTACTGATTCACTTGCTCACACGCTCATATTGCCGTTTTTGCGTGGGTTAATAACACCTACCAACCTCAGAGTTGTGTTGTACACCGGTCTATCATCACTACACATTTTTCTGCTGTGACAAACAGCTATCAAGACACTTGAACGACTTCGCATTTACTACCTTTCTATTTGTTTCACAATTACTTCAGTTTTATTCAACTGTGTCGATATAACAGTTCGGTTTGCTCAGGTGTTTTACGGTCCAAGGTTTATCACTGACGTTCAAGTTCTGGTTTTCAAAACACATCACATCATACGGGATATAGTCAACGTGAAGTATTCGAATGATAAACTTATCGATAAGGTCGTGAATGAGAAATGATTAATATTTTGGTTCAAGTTTAAATTGCAATTTATATATGAGCGTGGATATTTTTAGCAATAACTTCGCACTACCACGACGTGTGTATGTGTCTGTTCATCACAAAATTTTGCGGATCGGTACGTTGAACTTGTGAGTACGGAAACATGGTAGTTGGGGGAATGATAGTCTGTTTTATTTAATGAGTAAAGGCATTTCACCTTGACAATAATAAATATTCGCGTGACTTTGAAATCGCAAAATTAACGATGGCGATAATACAAAGTGTGTAATTGCTTCGTAGAATTTTTGTTATCACGCAGAAATTATAACTACGTTCGGTCTGTCGCGATGATAGTAGTAGAGGAAAAAAATGTTCACAGTAACGTATCTTCTGTCGTTGCTATTTCAGCGTGCTCTACAAGAGCAACGACCACTACGTACATTTCGAACTGAGTTTAACATCTATGAAAGTACAACCAGCGAGGAACGTTACACCTCGACTACCACACACTACACCCAATCGCAGTAAGTAGTTAGCATCCACAACTTTAAGAAAAAAAGCAAGCTGCTCTTCTGTGTATGGCTTTTAATTACGGAACGAAAATTCCATTATGAATGCCCGCTTAAAAAAAAAAATTGCCAAAAAACGTGAACAACAAATGCTTCATCTTACACGCGAATACAGCATGATGAAGCGAAAAAAAAAATAATGTGTGTTACAGTAGTTGCTTGATTAGAAAAAAAATATGACGAGTACAACATTGCAATTAAATTGATACAGGTACTCGTCGGAGAGACATGAATCGTCGTCATCGTCGAGTGAGATATTGCAGCGCGTATCTTCGAGGGAATCATCACCTCTCAAAAGACCATATGGAAATGATAGTGAATTTGTTGCGACAAATGGCAATAATACATCCAAGGAAAATGATATTGATGGCGCGCGAACATACAAATCTAGCACCAATAGCAGTATGCAAGTCCATGAAATTCGGAGTCTTAAAAAAATACAAAAATCTGGCAATAATATTGATTCCGATAACATAATTGATGCTAGGGGTATTGTACACCCAACGACTGGCCAAGCTCTCACAGTGGGCGAGGCAATAAGTCTTAGAATTTTAGACGTTAGAAATGGCAGAATTGTCACATCAATTGACGGTAGAACCAGTGTGACGATTGAGGAGGCTGTCAGTCTTAATCTTATCAACATTGAGCTTGCGCGTCGTTTGCTCGGACCGTGTGATGTCAATGACAGTGGTCGTCGTAGTTTATCGCTTCTTGAAGCCATACAACAGGAACTTTCGGACGCGGAAAAAGGCGATGATAGAGTCAAGGTAACGTGTGTTTCTACCGCTGGTGTTAGTGTTGTCGATGCGATGAAACAGGGTTTATTGGATCCTGAGACGGGTAAATTTGTGACCGAACGCGGTGAAATGATGACAATTGACGAGGCATTTAATTGTGGTTATCTAGCGCGTATTAGTACGACAGTAAAAATTAAACGTGGCGCACTTGCATTGGCTGACGCTATATCTCAGGGTCTCGTCAATGACAGATTGGGGCAAATAATTGATAGAAATACCGGTGAGAGTTATTTACTTGAAGAAGCTATTCAGCGTGAAATTATCGATCCGGATGTACGAGAAATTGTTGATGCAAAGAATGACACAAAAATTAACATAACTCAAGCAATAAATCGTGGCATTATCAATCCTAAACATGGAAAATATGTCCATGGAATTACAATGGAAAAATTATCATTCAAGGAGGCGAGACGACGGCACTTAATCGTGAAACCAATGACACTCAAAGATTGTTGCGATTTAGATATTATTGTTGATAAGGGAAAAATCTTCAGTCCCATTCACAAAGCGAAACTTGGTATTTTAGAAGCTATTAATGCAGGCGTATTGGACGCGGATAATATTAAATCTATCACTGACACACGATCAAGTGATTTACTCACACTCTCTGACGCTTTAACAGACGGTATAATAAAAGCAGAGGGTAGTTATAAAGATCCAAAGACGGGCGAAGAGCTCACAATTCCTGAAGCAGTTGATAGAGGATTAATAACGGCTGTTGCGCAAAAATCTATATTTGACATTGACGGTTTTAAAGATCCTATTTCTGGTGAATTTATCAGTCTCAATACTGCTTTGCTCAAAGGTTTAATTAGTCCGAAATCAGGTGGTTCATTTGTAGTTGATTTAAATACCGGTAAAACTGTTTCGTTTAATGATGCTATTGAACAGGGTCATGCAAGACCTGAAGTAATGGAGATGTTAAATCGCGGTATAGGCGTGACGGAAAATGGTCGTGAAATTAGTGTCTTAGAAGCAGTACTGCTTGGTTTATTAGATCCGAAAACAGGACAGCTATTAGATCCACGAACGAAAAAAACCGTTCCGCTAGAGGATGCAATCAAGCGTGGTTTAATAACACCTGATGGCGCGGCTCTACTTGCCAGTCTATTGAATATCACGGTGACTACACAAACAGTGACAAAGACAATAAAACGTTACGTTACGGTCACAGAAAGTGGCGAAACAATTACAAGAGATTACAAAATTTCCTATCGAGATGCGTTGTGTCGTGGTTTGATTAATGAAAAAACTGGCGAATTTACTGATCCCGATACTGGTAAACGATTTAGCGTACACAATGCAATTGAACAAGGTTTAATAAGCCATCCTGATGTACGTGAATCCGAGAGACCGTCGCCGAAAAAAACCCGCGACTCTCCGTCGAAACAAATGACATTCGAAAGTACTCTTTATGCTAAAATTAATGAATCAACACAACCGCGTCGGGTCGTACCACCACCGACAGCTATTGGTTCAACAACAACAATTATAACTCATGGTGTTGTTAAACCGAAAGATAATGGTGCAGTGGATATTAAGAGTAATTCTAATATGACTACAACTGTTTCGATAACTACTTCAGATTTATCACCCACAGAAACGCAGTCGTCATCACCAACTCGCGTGACTCAAGTCGCTGTAACGCCATCTAAAATCGATCGTCGCCCGGGCGAACACATTAGTACAGTTCTTGTCAAATCCAACGATGAGTCAGTCGAGTCCGCGTTTGATAGATCCCGAAATATAATTAGAGAAAACATCGAAAACGAAGTACAAACATTTATTGAAAATGAATCACACTCTACGGAGAACGAAGTATTTGAACTCCCATCTGATGGTTGGATGCTGGCAGATGCCATTGAACAACGACTGTTTGATCCAGTTACTGGGCTTTTCATTATTCCTGGGACTGATCGACTTGTGTCGTTTGAGGAATGTGTAAAGCTTGAAATTATCGATCCCAATTCTGGCGCCGTAATTGACCCCAACAACGGCCGAAAAATTTCATTACTACGTAGTTTAGAGAAGAATATTCTTGATTCAACTGGGCATTATATACATCCCCGTAAAATATCAATGAAAGATGCGATCGCTAAAGAATTAGTAATTTTAGAACGGAGAATTACTAGAGTTGACAAGATAAACTCCAGGTTGATTCAAATAACAAAAGTATCTGGTAAATCCGACAAAGTTGAAGTAACTCATGCTGACGAGTCACCCATAGAGACTCAAGCGCTCAGCTTTGGGGAACAATTTACTTCCGATCCAGTTCAAGTAGCGCAAGGTATTATTTATGATCCTGAAACCGCGTTAGTTATTTTCACAGAAACTGGACAGTCTGCGAATATTTTAGCAGCTGTTGATGCTGGTCAACTGCAGTCGGAAGCAGTAGTTGTAAGGGATCCAACGACAGGACATGAAATAAGTCTAAACGAAGCTGTCAAACGGAAAATATTGAATCCAAAGTCTGGAGTTTATGTTGACGAAAGTGGTCACAAAATTTCACTGGCTGATGCCGCGAAATTTGGTTTGTTAGCAGTTGTAGGAACTCCTTTGGTCGCAGCTGCTGCAGCTGTTGAAGCTGTAAAGAAGGCCATGATAAAAGATCCAAAGACTGGCGAAAAAATTCCACGTGAGGTTGCAATTGAACGAGGTTTGGTGGAGCCTGATAAGATTGTGAGTCAGGCAGATATCACGACGACAACTGTTGTTGTTCAAGACTCGCGAACTGAAGAGATGTCCGCAAATGAAGCAGTGGAGAAAGGCATTGTCACGCCGCACCAAATTCAAAAGTTAGTCACTAAAACTGAACCAAGTGCCACTGTTAAAATTGTAGAACCCGCTAAATTATCTGACGATGAAGTTGACGATGTGGGACCAAGTTTGGCTGAAAAAACTCGTGGCCGCGTCACCACAGAACCAAAATATAAAGTAACTATTGGCTGCGCAAAATCACTTGCCCAAAGCTCCGAGAGAGATGGTAAAGCAATTGTGCTACAAAAAATACGAAAGAAAATTGTTACACCAGAAGAAGCACTCGAGAGTGGTTTAATTGATGAGGAAACTGCTCAAATATTGGAACCAACTCTGCCAGAAAATGAGAAAAAATCGTTGATTGATGCGATTGAAACGAATAAAGTCGATTCGAGTAAAGGAAAAATTGTGGATCCACAGCGTGGCGATGTTCTTTCAATCAAAGAAGCACTGGAACGCGGTATATTAGATCCTGAGAGTGGCAGTGTCTTAATTCCTCTGGCGCAAAGTCTTTCTGTTCCTGGATTGTATGATCAAGGTCTTCTCGATCGCGACAATGGTAAAATAATCCATCCAGAAACTGGTGAACATTTGACTCTGAATGAAGCAATTATTTGTGACATAGTAGATCCCCTTTCGAAACTTTCGTCTCAAGACGGTGAGAAGTTGACGATTCAATCGGCAATCGAAAAAGCCGATATTGATGCAGAGAGGTCTGTTGTCCGTACCGACCACGGAGAAATGAATTTAGTAGAAGCAACGGAACAAAATAAATTTGATACCGAAATGCCAATGAGTCCGGTGTCAATACCACCAGTCGGAATGACGTTCCCAGTTGCTTTGAAACGCGGACTCATTGATGTAAATACCAAAGAAATCAAACATCCAATAACTGGCGAGCAAATCCCACTAGAGGATGCAATCAAAACGAACTTTATTATGTCCCTCCCCCATCCAGCTGCACCTGAAACTGTTGAAGTAACAAAAGCCATTGAGGCTGGTCTTATAGACGAAGAAAAAGCAACCTTTATCAACCCAAAGACTGGAGAAGCTATCCCTATAACAGAAGCTTTTAATTCCGGTTTATTAATTACTGAGGCGAATTCCAACGTTGAGAATGTTGTGACCGCCGTCACAGAAACAATTACATCGTATCAAACAATTACAACCAAGACCATTCAGCTTTTATCTGGATATAAATTATTAAGCGCAACAGAAGTGCAAAACGTAAGTACAGGCGAGATAATTTCTATGTCTGAAGCACAGAGACAAGGCATCGTCACAGATGAATCGGAAACAAAAGACGGATGCACTATTGAAGATAGTAAATTGGCATTTAGCGACGCTGTACAACAAGGTGTAGTTGATATGAATGCTGGAACTTATACAGATCCCAATACAGGAAATGTTGTTTCAATTGTGGAAGCTGTTGAAGGTGGACTCCTTGACACTGCACAGTCAGGTGAATCTCCTAGAAAAACAACAACAACGACAACAACGAGTATGACTGTGTTAGAGGCAGTTGAACAATTATATGATGAAACCACTGAGAAATTCCACGATCCAGCAACAAATAAATCTTACAATCTTACGGAAGCGATGGAAGCTGGGCTTATCGAACCAGATGCAGTAGTTTATGATGTAGAAAATTCGGCGTCAATCACAACAAAAGAGGCCGCTGAGAAAGGACTATTGGATCCACAGACTGGTAAAGTCAAAGATAAACTGGGTAATTCTATTTCAGTTGCGGAAGCCGCTAAACTTGGACTACTCGCTGTTGTGGCCGCACCTGTGATCGCGGGAAAACTGGCTATTGATGCAATTAGAAATCGTAAATCTGCAGATAAACGCTTGACAATGTCGCCTGTAAAAGAATCGAGTCCTTTACATCAACCGCAGAATATTATTCAACAAAGCGCGGCGGAAATATCCGCGGAAATGATAAAGGTGGAGGGAACTCAAGTATTCGAAACTGCAATAGAAGAATCAGTAGACGAGAATAATGTTCAGGAGTCACGGCCGATGCAAACAACGTTGAGTGAAGCAATTGAAAACGATCTGATTGATCCTAGTGTATGTCGGATTGTGATGGGACAGAGAGAATTGCCATTCACTGTTAATGACGCCATCGAGAATGAAGAAATTGAATTAAATGAAACTGTTGTCGTGATGAGTCGATCAAAAATATATATATTGGAGGAACGACCAAGAATTAAAATAGAAATTTCGCGAAATTTTACAGCACAACATCTTTCTGAACACGGTGTTTATGATATTGGGCTAGAGAAATTCCTCAATCCGTATGCAGGTACGACGATTGGCTTCCATGAATTTGTTCTCGGTCTTGAGATTTTTGATCCTGATAATGTGTGGGTGAAAGATTTATCAAGTAAAACTGAAGAATATGTAACACTGCGTGTAGCAATAAATCGACCGTTGGTTGACAGAAACACTGGATACATGGTTGATCCGAAGAGTGGCAAGAAAATTCCATTTATCGAGGCGGTACAAAATGGTTTGATTGTTCAAAGAACTTTAATAACTGAGGAGGAGTCTTTATCTCTGACTCTGCAAGAAGCTATTGAATCAGGAATTTGTGATACAACCAGTGGAAATTTACAGGATCCAAGATCGGGCGAACAAATGTCATTAGCTGAAGCTGTTGAAACTGGTCTTATTGATGTTGATTCAGTGAGTATCCGTAATCCCGTTACCGATGAAATTATACCATTAGGCGAGGCCGTAGAATCCGGTATCATCGATTTGAACCGTGGAGTGATAATAAATATTGAAACAAAACAAGAAACTGATATTAAAGTTGGATTTTTGGAAGGTTTAGTTCTCTCTGGACTTCGCAAACCCATTTCCCTCGAGGCAATTATTAATAAAGGGTTGTACGATGTGCAATCCGGAAATATTCGTGATCCAATGACAAAACAATTAATTGATGTTGAAGAGGCAGTACGCCGTGGAATTATTGATGCATTTATAACCGAATGTCAAGACACCAAAGCCGGTAATTTCTTATCACTTGACGATGCATTAACTGTAAAACTCGTGAATCCTCAAACTGGTCGACTACGTGATACAAAAGCCGGTGAATTATTACCTCTAGATGTGGCGCTAAATAAAAAGTTAATCATCACAACACCATTCGTACCTACATTGATTGATGTAATTGTTCAAGAATATTATTCACCAAAAACTGGTCTCGTTCTTAATCCGATGACCGGCGAAGAGTCCACAGTGAAACACGCTCTATCGATTAGTTATGTTGACGGTAGGATGATTAAAATAAAAGACGACAGGAAGGAAGTAGTCGTACCACTGCGTGAAGCTGAGAAAACTGGTCTTGTAGATTTAGTCAAAGGAATTCTTGTACATCCACATCCAATGAAATTAGATGTTGCCCTAGAGAAGGGATATATTCTGAGCACAACGAAACCATGGACGTTGCAAGAGGCACTCGCGCATCAATGTTACAATCCCATTACTGGTCGATTTGTCATTGACGGTGATCGTATAACATTAGAAGAAGCTATGGCGAAGGGTTTGATCAGTTATGACAGCGCTTCTGTAAAAGATCCACGAACAGGAGACGTGATAACTTTGAGTGATGCAATCAAACTCGGTCTCATAGATCCTAAATCTGGCATGGCACTTGATCCATCAACAGGTACAGCTATATCACTCATCGATGCGCTCGATCGTGGTTTAGTGGTACCAGCCAAACGAAAAATATCCTTACCCGACGCAGTATTCAAAGGTTTTTACGATCCGAAAACTGGACAATTCACAAGTTTAGAATCGCGTGAACGTCTACCAACAGATCGTGCGATAAAAGAGGGTATCATAGATGCAACTTCGGCAATCGTGAAAGATCCACACGGTGATTTGATAACATTCAGTAAAGCAATTGAGGAAAAAATAGTCGATCCGAAAACGGGTACAGTCATAATTGACAAGGATAAATCAATGGATTTCCATGAAGCATTTGAACAGGGAGTTTTATTGGAGACTCGAAGACCGATGAGTTTCAGTGAAGCTATACTCAAAGGTATCTTGGATAAAAAAACTGGTCTATTCCTTGATCCAAAATCCGGTGCTTACGTTACTCTAGTTCAAGCTATTGAAAAGAATTTCATTGACGCGGATTCTGTGACTGTCAAAGATGCTAAGACTGGTTTCTCGAAAAAAATAACACTTAGGGAAGCTATTGAGACACAACTGATTGACGGTACGACAGGACGTGTGAAAGATTTCACTCGACACAATATTGAAATATCATTGAACGAAGCATACGAAATTGGTCTAATTGTCGATAATAAAGCGGCGATATCAGTTCAGCGCGCCATTCATCAAGGGTTGTACGATGAAAAAAGCGGTAAAATAATCGATCCAAGTACAGGTCGTGCGGTAACTTTGCATGAGGCAATGAGAATGTGCGTTATTAGTCCGAAACTTGTTTGCTATTGGGATAAACGTGGCGAAACACTTCTATCACTCGCTGAGGCGTGTCGCGCTGGCGTTATTGATCGGCGATCGGGTATGTTTAAGGAACCCAATGCAAATTGTCCAATTCCATTATCTATGGCGCTACAATTAGGATTGATAATTGATATTGAAAGTGCAGGATTTAGTTTGTATGATGCGTTACTTATGGGTATGTACGATTTATCCTCCAGTCAGTTTATTCATCCATCGAACAACAAAAAACTTACTCTATCCGAAGCGTGTCAAGTCGAAATGATTAATCCATTGATATCGATTGTTAAAAATACACAAACCAATCGGTATATTTTACTGTCGGAGGCAATTACTGCAGGAATTGTTGATGATATAGGCGGAACGTATACGATAATTGAGATTGATAAGGTTATTAATTTACATGAGGCGAGGAAAAAGGGATATATTGTGCCGTTCAAAAAGCCTATGTCTATTGAAGATGCAATCATGTGTGGATTATATCGAGCGGAAAGTGGTAAATTCGTTGATCCTACCACAAATAATTTCTATGATATTGTTCAGGCGTTTGAATCCGGTCTCTTAGATCCGGAATCAACTGCATTGAAAGACGCAACTACGGGACATATAAAATCACTACTGGACGGTATTTCTGATGGCACTATTGATGTGTCCGCGGGGCGTGTTCTCGATCCAAAAACTAAACGTGCGTATAATATCGATATCGCACTTGAACGGGGTTTATTAGTTAACATTGACAAGCCATCAACACAACAATCTGAGCGAAAAGTTTCTTTAGAATTACAACAAACTACAGTTAAAAATAAGAGTGTCAGGGAGTGTAATATAGAGGAGGCGATGCGTTATGAGCTTCTAGATCCAACCAAGTCATTTATAAAAGATCCGAAAAATGGTAAATTTATATCTTTGAGTAAAGCATTGGAGAACGACACTGTCGATCTTTCCAAGAGAGGAACAATTGAGCCACCGACGACCAAACTATCACAACAAGTCTTGCGATTTGAAGATGTCAATATTTATTTGTCCAAACCAATTACATTTGAAACAGCAGTTGAAGAAGGTTTCTTAAATCTTGAAACTGCCAGGTTCACTGACCCTAAAACTAATGAACAATTGACATTGAAAGAAGCAATAACTCTCGGTATTATCGATCCAGATTCTGTCCTGATAAAAAACGTACAAAAGAAAAAATTAATAAAATTACCCGAGGCATTTAGAACGGGAATTATGGATGGTGAAAAGGGCAGTGTATTGGACACTGCAACATCAAAATTATACACACTATCAAAAGCAACTGAATCCGGTCTATTGACAACCCAAAAACGTGGACTGTCATTCATTGAGACGTTGCAATTTGGCCTCTACAATCCCACAACAGGTGGATTTATTGATCCATTCTTAACAACGTCAATATTAGATCGAAAAGTACTCACATTGAATGAGGTATTAGAGTCAGGTTTAATTGATCCCTCCACAACTGTAATTAAAGACCCTGTAACTGGCGATATATCAAGTTTATTAGAAGCCATAAATGCCAGTCAAATAGATGCAGTGGCAGGCAGGTTTCACAATGATCCGGATGGAAAAGATGTTGACTTTGTGAAGGCATTGGAGCGAGGTTTCATACTCGCCGCTGAAGCGAGGGTAAGTGACCGAATATGCGTCTTTCTAAAAACATTAAAACAAAAAAAAAAGCTTGTCCGCAGGTTACGGTCTTATTATTGCATTGTGCTTATAAAAATAAAACAAAGGAATACCTTTTTTATTTTTACCCTCATACCATATGACACAGAGGGTTTTGTTATTTTTTGACATGACATGTTTCGGTGCTTGGTGGCATGGTCCTGATGCATGGACCTATCATATCAATGCTCAATTATTTATATGGAACGATCGATTGACGATCGTGTGAATTGAAAACATTGTTGGGCAATTCTCAATCGTTCAATGTTTCGATTATAAGCAAAAATATACCAATTCCATAATGATGACAAGGAAAATGGATATGAACCCGCTTTTATAATAATTCATCTCGTTTTTTTGTATTCATATTTTATACATCACTCACCTCTACGTTTGTTTGCTTGTTCATCATATTTATTTTTTTTTTTTTAATAACTTGGGAATTTTTGTTGAGGCAAAGGAATCTCAGTACTGTTATAATTCCTATTTTTTTTTTCCCATTTACCTAATACTAACCATATATGGATCAGCGTCAATCAAAAACGGCAAATTGACAGTCGTCTACAGAGCCCGCACACAAAAACCATATCATAACCAATGTTACCTCCATACAAAAATGCTTCGACTCGTAATTCATTAATTCCCAATCGTTTTATCGCATCAGCAACGCTAATTCGGCCTTTCATAAATAGGATTACTTAGTATTTATTTGATTAATTTAATTAATTAATTATGACATAATAAAATAGTATATTTATTCATTTCTGTTATTTAGTGAAATCATTACGATTCTGTTTCCCTTTGGTTTCTGTTCGCTATGATCAACTTATCCTTTGCATTGAATTTGCGGAATTTCTCTGAAAGAATGAGAAGTAGTATGCCAGAAGTTTCAAATATTCATAAATAATTGAAAATTTGAACTAATATTATTGTTATTATTATCATTATTATTTTTCGAAAGGCCTTGTTAGTTATTTAAAAAAAAATTTTAATCCATTATCATCGTTTAGAAATTTTTGTACGCGTTTATGTTATAACACATCAGTACAAACTGACACTATTTAAATGTCAACAACATCTTTTCATTTATAATATAATGATAACCATCGATAGATTTATCATTTTGTTAACTCACTTCAAGTCGTTTTGGATAATGTTTATTAACAAAAAAAAAAGAGGTTGTTTTCCATCGTTCTATTGATTTTGAACTTTTGATAATTTTTCATATGTATGTGTTTTAAATTTCTTTTTCCAGGTATTATTCCTGTTTTACACCAAAAAAATATTTTATTTTAGCATCATTATCGGAAAACTCTGCATACAATACTTCATTACCTATATACTATACTATACTATATATCATACACTATTCATTATTGTGCGTTTTAATTTATTTGCTTGAAAAACAAATACATAAATGAATAAGTATCTGGTCATTGAATAATGTGACTGGACGAATTTCTAATAACTGCAATTCGCATATACATAAAAGCACATACGTGAAAAATATGGAGTTTCTTGCAGATAAATTAAAGCTACCGAACAAATATACTGTAACTTACTTTTTATGACAATTCATGTATGTTCTGTTTGTGCGTGTTTGTGCTTGCATGTATGAGTTATGCCATAGGCTCACGATTGTTTATTGATTAATTTTTATTCTTAATATGAAGATGATTTTAACCGTCTTTGGTGAGATGGCGGATAAATTAATTCATTGCATAGTATATTAAGTTCCAATTAACAATGCAGTGAGGAATTATTAACAATGTTTTACATGCCACCATTTATAGCAAGCCGTCCAGGAAAAATACAAGGTTTGTGATGAGACTCTCACCAAACTTTTACAATGGATTTCCGATGTGGAAGACAAACTTGCCAATCAAGATGTCGTCAAGGAGGACATCGAAGAGCTTCGGAATCAAATAAATACAATGAGAGTACGAATGAAATAATCATTAAATTTTTTCGCATTCACGTTCAAATAATTAATATTTAATAAGTAATTCTATTCTGTTTTGTAGCAAATCAAAGAAGACATTGAGGCGCACAGTCGACCCGTTTCCTCATGCCTCGATCAAGTACGTCAAGTAGTAATAACCGGCAGTGATGTTTTGTCAAGTGACGAAGTATCAACACTGGAAAAGAATGGTCGTTCACTGAAGACTCGTTATGATCGTACTGCTGATCGCACGGATCGGTTATTGAAACGATTGAGTGGTGCCCGTGATGAATTCACTAAATTTAAGAATGAAATCTCATCATTTTCTACATGGTTAGATAAAGCGCGACGGATTCTTGAGGACAAGGAGCGTTCTCTTTCTGATCTGAATAAATTAACGGCCAGTACTGACACAACCCGCGATTTTATCAGCGATGTTATCGCACATCAAGCTGATTTACGTTTTATCACGATGGCGGCACAAAAATTCGTGGATGAAAGCCGAGATTATCTTCAAGTTCTCAATGACTTCAGAACTAGTTTACCACAACGTTTACCACATAAAGAACCAACTGCTGGTCAAGATTCACCAGTAAGAAATGAAGTTACGATTGTCACGGCACAATACAAAGATCTGCTGTCACGCGCGAATAATTTGTCGGATCGTCTCTCAGGTGTTGGTGGTAGACAACGGGATTATCATGATTCTCTTGAAAAAGCGCGTGCTTGGTTGAAAGAAGTTGAACCTAAAGTTCATCGTGTCATCGCTGAGCCTATTGCTGCGGAGCCAAAGCAAGTGGAGGATCAATTGAGCAAAGCCAAGGCATTGAACAATGAATTCTTGGCTAATGCCCGTCTATTGGATAACGCTAAAGCCAGTGTAGAATCTCTATTGAGATCCCTCGACGGTCAACTCTCCCCGAGTGAAATGAAACAACTTGAAGAACCAGTCAGAGAATTGGAAGATAAATATCGCCAGCTTGCTAATGCACTTGCTGAAAAATGTCAAGAACTTGATACGGCTCTTGTCCAAAGTCAAGGTGTTCAAGATGCTTTGGATGGTTTAGTAGGCTGGCTAAATAATGCTGAGAGTCAGTTCAAAAACATGCAACGTCCTGCCAGTTTATACAAAGAACGTTTGGACGAACAACAACGTGAACAGCGTGTGTTACAATCCGATTTGGATAGTCATCGCCATAGCGTTGAGGCAATAACAACAAGTGCTCAAGATTTGTTGATAAATTCGAGCAACGCGCGCGTCGCTAAACGCATAGAGAGCAAACTCAAAGACGTTCAGAGTCGCTATGAAAAATTGATGGATAAATCTGTCCGCCGTGGTGAATTCCTCGATGAAGTTGCGCAGGCACTTCACGATTTCATACTGGAAACAACGAAGTTCGACAGTTGGTATTCGCATACAATTGAAATTCTTGAATCACGTGAATTACCGAAATTGGATGTATCTGAATATGAAATTAAAATGGCACAATTGACCGACAAACGTGAAGATGAACGTGGTCACTTTGAGGATCTGATACGTAACGGAAAGAACTTGGTTGGTAAAAAAGACATAACTGATGCTGCTCCCATCAGAGATAAAATAAAAGCAATTGAATCGCAATGGAAAGAGCTTGGTAATTTACTTGATGAGAAACAACGTTTGAGCAAATCACGCGCAGAACAATTGACAGCATATGAAAAATTGCGTGATCAAGTGCTCGATTGGTTGAATCGTACGGAAACACGAGTTCTACGGTTACAACCGGTGGCAGTTGATCTCGAAAAGTTGAAGACACAAACCGAAGAATTAAAACCTATTCAGAAAGAGTATCGCGATTATGGAAATACAGTTGATAAAATCAATGATTTGGGTATTGTCTATGACAGTCTGTTGAAAGAGCGCGGCGAAAGTCCACCCAGACGTCGCAGCAGCGCTAGTCCAACCAAACGCACCAGCATCACCAGTCCACGTATGTATATTTTATTTTATGATTGACTATCATGCACAAATCAGAGGACACAATCATTTACGAAAATCCGGCTAACATTCTTCCAATTGATATACACACACGGTTATCCCTGATCCCAACGTACTCAATACACCATCTGGCCTCACTTTCAGTGCACTGCTGTCACATTTTTTTTTCTTTTATTTCAACTTTTTTTTTGTAGTCCGCCGAATGTCACAAGACGGTCGCTCACCTTCCCCCACTAAGTCGTATGCCGTTCAAAGTCCGGTGTCTCCAGGTGGTAGCAGTGGATTCAGTAGTCGGCGATCCAGCCAAGACGGTTTTCACTTGGAGGAATTGTCACCGGTGCAGCAACAATTGTCAGAGATCAACAATCGTTATGGTTTACTTGGTGTACGATTAAGTGATCGACAATCAGAATTGGACAATGTCAAGGAGGAAGTGCGAAAACTCCTCGAGAACTTGAAAACTTTATTCCAGTTCTTGGACAAGGTATGTGAATTGTCCCAACTGATAACAATTCTAATTCTCCGCGAAATTATATTTTATCCATGTTTATCTTGATTTTTTTTATTTCAGATCGAACGTCAGTTGCCGAAAGATTCGATTCCCGCGACGAAAGAGGAAGCCGACAAAATGGTTAAACACATTAAAGTCGTTGTCGAAGAGATGTACGAAAAACAATCGCTCTTAGACAGTACCAAGACTCAAGTACGTGACATTGTACGTCGTAAGAAGGGTGCTGAAGGAGCGGATCGGCTGAACGATGAACTTGAGGACGTTGCTAGTCGTTGGAAGTCAATTTCAGATCGTTGTAAAGATCGCGTCAAATTCTTGGAAGACATTAAAGAGTTCCATGATACCTATGAGAGTTTGAACTCATGGCTTGGGGCCAAGGAAAGAATGATGGGTGCATTGGGTCCAATTTCATCTGATCCACGAATGGTTGCAAGTCAAGTGCAGCAAGTTCAAGTATTGCGCGAAGAATTCAGAACTCAACAACCGCAACTTGATCATTTGGTACAAGTTGGCGAAAATCTGCTCACACATTTGTCACCGGACTCTACAGACGGTCAGAAAATTCGTACCAAGCTCAACAACATTTTGGAACGATGGTCCGATCAAGTGGGCAGACTCGACGATCGCGCACAAAGTTTGGGTGATGCGGTTGATACTAGCCGTGAGTTCGACGCTAGTCTCAATCGTTTACGCGATGCCCTTCAAGCTATTTCCGATAATTTGGACGATTTGCCATTGGATAAAGATCCGGAAGAGCAATTACGTAAAATTGAACATCTTGAACGTCAATTGGAGGGACAACGACCACTTCTAGCTGATGCCGAAGCCGCTGGCGCACAATTATGTGAAGTACTGAGCGATCCGGCATCGAAATCTGAAATTCAAGGAAAACTTGCCGCAGTTGGTAAATTATACAACAATTTGCAGAAAAAACTCGATCACCGTAAAGCCGAAATTGAAGGGAACTTGCGTGATGGAAGGCAATTTGAAGCGTCGTGCGGCAAAACTCTCGGTTGGTTGGCTGATGAACTTGGAAATATGTCTGAGAAATTATTGGTATCAGCTGATAGAGAAATTTTGCAACAACAATTGGATCACCATGAGCCAATTTATCGGAATGTAATGGGTAAAGAGCACGAAGTGATAATGTTATTGAACAAAGGACGTGACATTATTTCACGCTCACAAAAGACAGAAAATCGTACATTGCAACGTGATCTCGATAAAATGCAAATGCAATGGGATCGTTTGAAAAAAGATACACTCGATAGACACACAAAATTACAAACGTGCGCAGAGCACTGCAAGAAGTATTATCGTGCCCAGGATTCATTCCTTCCATGGCTTCGTCAAGCTGAAGATAAACTTGAAGGCTTAAAACCTGCTTCATTCAAACGTAAAGATATTGAAAAACAACTCAAAGAACTATCAGCATTCCGTAATGAAGTATGGAAACGTTCAGGTGAATTCGAAAACAACAAAACTCTCGGCGAAACATTCTTTGTCGCGTGTGATATTGATAAAGATGTGGTGAAAAATGAGTTGAGTGCTATGAAAACTCGATGGGATAAATTGAATAATGACGTATTGGAGCGAACTCAATCGCTTGAAGACACTGCACGTCATCTTGCTGATTTCAATGAAAATCTTCGAGACTTGCAGCACGGATTACAGCGGTGTGAAGACAAACTTGCTTCGCACGATGCTCTAGGCGGCGCCTCAAAAGATCCAAAACTTCTCGACAGAATAAAGGTATTTAATAATTTTATTTTATTCACGTTGAATCATTCATGTATCAAATTATATATCATATAATAAAATGTTTATTTCAATCAACAGAACTTACGAGAAGAAACGGCGGCGTTGAAAATACCATTACAAGCCGTGAAACAACAGGCCAATGATTTGGTGAATTATGCGAGAGAACAATGCGTTGATGCTACTCATCTTCAAGACGAAATTGAAAACCTCAGCGACCGCATCAATGATTTGCAAGGAAAATTGGACGATCGTTGTAATGATTTACAGAGTGCAGCCACAGCTGTTGCACAGTTTAACGATCACGTCAAAGCACTTACTTATGATTTGACGAGTTTAGAAAATGAATTCGATTCGATGAAAGCGCCTGGACGTGACATTAAAACGGTCCGTGGACAAATTGAAGATGTTGGGAAACTCATGAATAAAATCAATCGTGCATCTGATGAAGTTGCTAATTTAGTGAATGCCGGTGAAAATTTGGTGGACAGTGGATTTGCAGCTGATTCAGTTGCGACCCGCGATCAAGTTGACACATTGAAGCGTCAATTAGGAAAATTGGATGAACGCGCACGTACACGTGACGAAGAACTCGCACGTATTTTGGATAAATTGCAAGAATTCTACCATCTTCATGGAGATATTATGGATGATATCAATGACGCAAACGATCAATTGAAGAGATTTAAGGCAGTGGGTTCTGAGGTGGATTCAATCAAAGCACAACAAGAAGATTTCCGTGCACTTAGAACAAAGAAGATTGACCCATTGGCGAAATCAATTGATGAATGTAATATTATTGGTCAAGGACTTGTTCAGAGTGCGGGTCGCGATGTCAATACCAGCGGCATTGAAAAAGATCTCGACAAGATGCACGAAAGATGGAATGATCTGAAAGATAGGGTGAGTTGTAATCAATAAATTCTATTATCGAATTATTTTCCGCTACATATGTAGAGGAATCCGGAAAACTTTCTCGTTTTAATTTTAAGCGCAGTTGAGCTAATTTAGTAAACATGCATACTCGGTTGAGAACACATTCGCGATCGCCGTTGCATTTCGAAGTAATTTTATTTCTAATGAAAACAAAGTGCATTTGTTGATTTATTTTTTTTTTTTTACAGTTGAATGAACGTGATCGTAGACTTGACGTTGGTCTTCTCCAATCGGGCAAATTCCAGGAGGCGCTCGATGGATTGGAAAAATGGCTTGCCGACACCGAGGAAATGGTAGCAAATCAAAAACCACCATCGTCCGATTACAAAGTAGTTAAGGCCCAATTGCAAGAACAGAAATTCTTGAAGAAAATGCTGATGGATCGTCAGAATTCTATGTCATCACTTTTCACAATGGGACAAGAGGTTGCCGCCGGTGCTGATCCGAAAGAGCGTAAAGCTATTGAAAAACAATTGAAAGACTTGATTGGTAGATTTGACGCATTGACCGAGGGTGCTGCTGAACGAATGGACGCATTGGAACAAGCAATGGCGGTTGCCAAAGAATTCCAAGAAAAATTAACACCATTGGCTATCTGGCTCGAGAAGACCGAACGAAAAGTCAAAGATATGGAACTTGTACCAACTGATGAAGAAAAAATTCAACAACGCGTATCCGAACACGATGTTCTACATGACGATATATTATCAAAGAAGCCGTTCTTCAGTGAATTAACTGAAGTTGCAAGTCAACTTATGAGTCTCGTTGGTGAGGATGAAGCCGCTATATTGGCAGACAAACTTCAAGACGCAGCTGATCGATACTCGAGTCTAGTCGATCGTTCTGAAGCATTGGGTAATCTTTTGCAGAGATCGCGTCAAGGCTTACGTCATCTTGTCTTAACTTATCAAGACTTGCAAGCATGGATGGAAAGTATGGAAAAGCGTCTTTCTAAATATCGCATTTTGGCTGTTCATACCGAAAAATTACTTCAACAAATGGAAGATCTTGCCGATTTAACTGAAGAAGTTTCGTCGCGTCAAACGGAAGTCGACAGTACAACTGATTCCGGATTAGAATTAATGAAACACATTTCTAGCGACGAGGCACTTCAACTTAAAGATAAATTAGACTCACTGCAACGTCGTTTCAATGATCTCGTTACACGTGGTTCAGATCTCTTGAAACATGCCCAAGAAGCATTGCCATTGGTTCAACAATTCCATGACAATCACAATCGTTTGATGGATTGGATGCAAGGCGCAGAAAAAGCATTACAGTCCGCGGAACCGCGCGAAGAAGAAATAATACGATTGGAAATGGAAATATCTGAATATCGTCCGGTACTAGAAAAAATAAATACCGTTGGTCCACAGTTGTGTCAAATTTCACCGGGTGAAGGTGCGGCTACTATTGAAGGTTTGGTAACACGTGACAATAGACGATTTGACGCAATTTCCGAACAAATTCAACGCAAAGCTGAAAGAATACAATTGAGTAAACAGCGATCGCTCGAAGTTATTGGTGATATCGATGAATTACTCGATTGGTTCAGAGAAGTGGACAACCAACTACAAGAAGCCGAACCACCAAGTAGTGAACCAGAAATTATTCGTGTACAACTGAAAGAACACAAAGCACTGAATGACGATATTTCCAGTCAAAAAGGTCGTGTGCGCGATGTTATTTCCACTGCGAAAAAAGTCATTCGTGAAAATACACATCATGAAGACACAGCAACAATCAGAGATAAAATGGAGGACTTGCGTGAAACAATGGAAATTGTTTCTGGTTTGTCGTCGGATCGATTGGGTGCTCTGGAACAAGCATTGCCACTCGCTGAACATCTTCGTGACACACATGCTGGTCTGCTCAGTTGGTTAGAGGAAGTTGAACATCAAATTTCAATGTTACCAATGCCAGCATTACGACCCGATCTCATTGCAGCACAACAGGATAAAAATGAAATGTTTATGCAGAGTATCAATGAACACAAGCCATTGATTGAAAAGTTGAACAAGACGGGAGAGGCATTGATCAGACTTTGTAATGAAGAAGAAGGTATTAAGGTACAAGATATTTTGGACAATGACAATGCGCGTTATGCAGCATTGCGTGCTGAATTGCGCGCCCGTCAACAAACACTCGAACAGGCATTACAAGAATCATCCCAATTCTCCGATAAATTGGAGGGAATGTTGCGAGCATTGACTTCGACTGCGGATCAGGTGAGTGGTGCCGAGCCCATCAGTGCACATCCGCCACGTTTACGTGATCAAATGGAGGAAAATGCCGCGTTAGCTGATGATGTAGCACACCGTAGTGAGGCTTACGCCGCGGTGAAAAAAGCGGCCGATGATGTTATTAACAAAGCTGGCAATCGTCAAGATCCCGCGGTTAAAGATATCAAACGCAAATTGGAGAAACTGAATAAATTATGGTGTGAAGTGCAAAAAGCGACTAGAGATCGTGGTCAAACATTGGATGAAACATTAGCGACAGCGGAAAAATTCTGGTCGGAATTGAATGGTGTTATGTCAACACTTCGTGAACTTCAAGATGCTTTAGCTGGTCAAGCACCACCAGCTGCCCAACATGCAGCGATTCAACAACAACAAGTTGCACTGCAAGAAATTCGGCAGGAGATCGATCAAACCAAACCTGATGTTGAACAAGTTCGTGCTTCGGGTCATGAGTTAATGGGTCTTTGTGGTGAACCAGATAAACCTGAAGTGCGCAAACATATTGAAGATTTGGATCAAGCTTGGGACAATGTCACTGCACTTTATGCCCGACGTGAAGAGAACCTTATTGACGCAATGGAGAAAGCCATGGAGTTCCATGAAACATTGCACAATCTTCTTGAATTCCTCCAAGAGGCTGAAGAGAAATTTGCAGAGATGGGTCCATTGGGAAGTGATATTGATTCAGTGAAAGATCAAATTAAACAACTAGCCAACTTCAAAACTAAGGTTGATCCGCACATGGTGAAGGTCGAAGCATTGAATCGGTAAGCTCTTTCTTTTTCGATTTTTTATTTATATTTAAGTAAATTTTGTATTTTTCGAAATGAAATGAAAAATATCACGCGAGTTCGTTCATTTCGCCGCGCAGGAAAGAATATATATATTCCACTTCATTTTACAATCAATTTTCTAATTGCAAATTTTCTTTGTTTCGGTTTCCTGAACAAAGGAGTCTGACAAGGCAAGTCAACTTCTCTGTGTTGTCGCTGTAGTTAGAGCATGGCTTAATTTTTTTTTATGTCTCTTCTATGAATAAATATACAAAAACCAATATTTTTTCAATGTAAAATGGCAGTTTGTTTTGTCTAACCCACCGGTATAATTTGTATGGTATAATCGCAGATTATTTCATGAACGTATATATAGCATGTAGAAGATAATGTGCGAATGAAAAAATGCAGAGAAAGAAAATATCGTGAACGGAATATTAAGCTTTTTATGGAACAGGACTCCTTGTATTTCCGCCATATCCAACAAAACAGGATGTTTGCAGTTGATGCATTTAAATATCAATAATATACTACTGTTATTTTGAATGTAGCAAGGCTGATTATTGATAGCTGTATGGCCCTTCAATGTCGGTTGTGTAACCACATCACTTAATGTTGCTGCGAATTCCTGCTAAAATATTTTGCCTTCTCGAAAAAATTACCATAATTGTTATTTATTCATATAATTAATTTCTATACAGACAAGCTGCAGAACTTACGGAAAGAACATCGTCCGAGCAAGCGGCAGCAATAAAGGAGCCATTAGGTGCAGTCAATCGTCGATGGGATGGTTTACTTCGAGGTGTTGTTGAACGTCAAAGACTGTTGGAGAATGCGCTTCTACGTCTTGGTCAATTCCAACATGCTCTCGATGAATTGCTCGTGTGGATTGACAGGACAGATAAGACGTTGAACGATTTGAAACCGGTTGCGGGTGATCCTCAAGTAATCGAAGTTGAATTGGCCAAATTGAAAGTCCTCGTGAATGATATACAAGCGCATCAAACAAGTGTGGATACATTAAATGATGCTGGACGACAACTTATTGAAGATGGCAAAGGTACGGCCGAAGCATCAACAACCGCGGAAAAACTTGGAACACTCAATCGTTGTTGGCGTGATTTACTTCAACGGGCTGCCGATCGTCAACGAGAGTTAGAAGATGCATTACGAGAAGCACAATCATTTAATTCTGAGATTCAAGATCTTTTGTCTTGGTTAGGTGACGTTGATAATATGATCGTTGCATCAAGACCTGTAGGTGGTTTACCAGAAACCGCTTCTGAACAATTAGAGCGATTTATGGAAGTTTACAATGAATTAGAAATAAATCGTCCTAAAGTCGAGACAGTTTTGCAACAGGGTCAAGAGTATACGAAACGCGCTGGACAATCGAGTGCCGGAACATTAAATCACAATTTACGAAATTTGAAGCAACGATGGGATAGTGTTGTTGCACGTGCAAGTGACAAGAAAATTAAACTTGAAATTGCGCTTCGTGAAGCGACTGAATTTCATGATGCTCTCAAAGCTTTTGTTGATTGGTTAACTAATGCCGAAAAAATATTAACAAGCTTGAAACCAGTTTCACGAGTTATGGAAACAATACTCGGACAAATAGAGGAACACAAAGCATTCCAAAAAGACATTGGTGTTCATCGTGAAACCATGTTTAATCTTGATAAAAAAGGAACTCAATTGAAATACTTTTCACAGAAACAAGATGTCATCCTGATTAAAAATCTTTTAGTGAGTGCTCAACATCGATGGGAGCGTGTTGTTTCTAAATCAGCTGAAAGAACACGTGCATTGGACCATGGTTATAAAGAGGCACGTGAATTCCACGATTCCTGGTCTAATCTGATGAATTGGTTGGATGAGACTGAGCAAACACTTGATCAAATGGCAGCGGAGGGCGTTGGCGGTAATGATCCTGAGAAAATTAAATTCCGATTGAATAAACATCGTGAAGTACAAAAAGCATTGAGCGTCAAACAAGGAATTTACGATACAACAATGAAGAATGGTAAGACATTGAAGGATAAAGCACCAAAGAGTGATGAGCCGGCGTTGAAAGAACTTTTGAGTGAATTGAAAAATAAATGGACAACTGTGTGCGGGAAGAGCGTGGACAGACAGCGCAAACTGGAAGAGGCTCTCCTGTTTTCTGGACAATTCAAAGATGCCATTCAAGCGCTGCTCGATTGGTTACAGAAAACTGAGAAACATTTGGCAAATACTGGTCCATTGCACGGTGATTTAGATACTGTTACCAATCTCGTAGAACAGCACAGATCATTTGAACGTGATCTTGAATCTAGAGCGTCACAAATGGAATCAGTTATCAGAACCGGTCGTGATCTTGAATCGAAGGCAACAATTGAAGACGCGTCTACGATTCGATCGCAATTGTCTGAAGTAAACAGTCTCTGGAATACAGTTAATCGTTTGTCGGAAAATAAATCATCACGTTTGGAAACAGCACTCCGTGACGCGGAACGACTTCACAAAGCAGTTCATGTTTTGTTAGAATGGTTGAGTGATGCTGAAATGAAATTGAGATTCGCCGGACAATTTCCGGAGGATGAACAAGAAAGCCGAACACAACTCATGGAACACGAGAAATTTTTACGGGAATTAAATCAGAAGGCAATTGAAAAAGATAATACGCTAGAACTTGCACATACCATTCTTGGCAAATCTCATCCGGATGGTGCCGCTGTAATCAAGCAATGGATCACGATTATTCAATCAAGATGGGAAGAAGTTGCAACATGGGCACAACAGAGAAACCAACGTCTTGAAAATCATATGCAAGGACTCCAGGTAATTTTGTTTTTGGTTTGCACAATTAGGCAAAAAGATGGAAATTCATGTGAATGTTAATCCATAATTGCTTTTTTACTGTGAAGGATCTCGACAATCTCCTGGAGGAATTGCTCGCATGGTTAGAGGGACTCACGAATACTTTGGTTACACTGGAATCGGAATCGTTACCAGACGATCGTCCAACGTTAGAAATGTTGATAGCGGACCATCGTGAATTTATGGAAAATACTAGTCGCCGACAAGTTGAAGTAGACAGTGTATGCAAAGCCCGGCAAATAAAACCAATTAAGGACAATCGAAAGATGTCCAAGAGCAAATTGCCAGGTTCAGTGTAAGTATGCATGTATTTCTATATGCCTATTGTATTAATCTCAAGTCATATATTTTTTTATTTGTCTTCCATGACTGATAAATTAATTGCACTGTTTTTTTTTTTCACTCTATGTGTCGTATCGATTTTTTTTTATTCATAATATAGTTACTGCATATTTTTTATTATTGCCTGACATTTTGTTCGTATTTATTTGTCATGTTTTTCATCACTTATCTTTTTGTGTATTGTTGCATGGTGCAATGTTTAACCTACAGTAAGGATCTCTATCAGGAGAATGATCACGATGAGCAGCCACTACGCAAGCAGAGGTTCGTTTTGCTTGGCCTCAATTTATCATTCAACTCAGTCCAAATTAAATATCCAACATGGATTTCATTCCATTATATTTTGGTTATTTTTTTCCATTCCATTTAAATTTGTTTTTCATCTTTGTTTTTAACATGATCGTTACATTACTTGTTGTTTAGCTTCAAGGGCAGTCGAGACCTGTTGCAATCGCGACGTGGAAGGTACGCCCTTGCTTTATGTATTCATATTTTTGTTTTAGTCATAATTTTTTATCCTCACACTTAATATCACACCACGCCATTTACACGAAACAGATACTAACATTATAATAATTTTTACATTATTGCAATTAATAACAATTACCGTGAAAATTTGTAGTCGTGCACATTTTTCATCGTTTTAATCTTTTTGTTTTTTGTTCTTTGTGTGTACAGCATGACTACTAATAGCTATTTATTTTGTCTCCAACAGTTTTCACCAGTCAACTTATCAATTATTCATAATTTCTCTTTATTAAATATACATATTGGTCTTCAATATAGAACGAAGCTACTATTATGTACCAGATGATACACCCACACAAAACATACAACTAAGAAATATTATATCCTTATTTTAAGCACAAATATTTTTTGTGACGCATCGCATCTGGCAAATGGTGCAAGATTTATACCAATATAGAGTTGTGTAGAGTGTTATGAGTGATTTGACGCATGTTCTTGTTTAGCCGAGCCAGTCCTGGTCGTGAGCGTACACCAGATCCTTCATTGCCACATATCGGTCCCCGTTTCCCGCCGAAAGGAAGGTTCGTTTTCTTTTCATATCTATTTCTCAATTTATTCCTCTCACACTTGAATATAAATGAATGAAATATACTTTCAAGAGTAATGTGAAAAACTGTGTGATAATAGAAATATAGTGTTGGTTGAATGTTTTTCTGAGTTTTATTTTGGAATTGATCGGACGTGTATGAAAAGAAAAAAAAAACATAAGAAACATAGTTTCAATCATAATTCTGAGAGTATTAGTAAGATGTGAGAAAAATTTTATTTATTCAAGCAGCAAAGGAGCTGAGCCGGAGTTCCGAAATCCACGAGTAAAACTTTTATGGGATCGTTGGCGCAACGTGTGGATGCTCGCTTGGGAACGTCAACGACGTCTTCAAGACAAATTGAATTACATTGACGAGTTGGATCGTGTTAGAAACTTTAGCTGGGAAGATTGGCGCAAGAGATTCCTCAAGTTTATGAATCATAAAAAATCGCGATTGACAGATCTGTTCAGAAAAATGGATAAAAACAATGACGGGCTCATTCCAAGAGAAGATTTCATTCAAGGCATTATGAATACGAGTTAGTAAAAAAACTTCGTCTTTGTTTGAAAAAAAAAAAATGAGAAAATTTCATATTATATTCAAATTCATTTCAGAATTCGATACTTCACGTTTGGAGATGAATGCCGTTGCTGATTTGTTCGATCGTCACGGCGAAGGTCTGATAGATTGGAAAGAATTTATTGCAGCTTTAAGACCAGATTGGGAGGAACGAAGAACTTACAATGACACAGATAAAATCCATGACGAAGTTAAACGTTTAGTGATGCTATGTACATGTCGACAGAAATTCAGAGTATTCCAAGTTGGCGAAGGCAAATATAGGGTAAGTAGTATTGTGGACTATCTATTTTTTTTCTGTCACGAAATTCCGATTTTAATTTAATAATCTCGAACACGAAAAATGTTTTTCAAATTCATTAGTTTGGAGACAGTCAAAAATTGCGATTAGTGCGAATTTTACGATCGACCGTTATGGTGCGCGTAGGTGGTGGATGGGTGGCTCTAGATGAGTTCCTACTGAAAAACGATCCATGTCGCGGTAAGTTTCTTTTCATCTTATACCATAATAATGTTCTATTTGAATCGATTAATAGTATTATACTATTGACAATTGTAATGAGAAATCAGGACAATTTTATGATCAGGCTTTAATGAAATGCTAGGAAATCAAATATTGATTAATAGGAATTGAAAATGAGAAGTCCGGTTATATATTCCCCTAGGAGGCAGATTAGAATTTATTTTTAAATCATTATGATTTTTAGTTATTCATCGCCAATAATTTCAATTATCTTATCATTTATTCATCATTTTAAGTTTAAATGAAAATTTATTTTTAATCACTTTCATATACAAAAAGCAATGTCAAATATTCATTTCACGCCTTGCTAACATAGCTCGGAAGCAACTAGTGTTCCGTCTCGGCTATATGATTCTACCGTTCGTAATCGACAACGAAATGAAACATACAAAATACTTTAGCAAAAATAATTGACTAATGTATTTTTATTAATCGAGTATATGCACGGGGCTCTCTATTAATATCCATAACTCAAACGCGTTTGTGTGTATGATCTCAGCTCCTGAGGTAACAAAAAAATATTACAAGAGTGTTATTAATATTGAATGAATCGCCACTAAAAAAAAATCATGAAACTTTTTAGTTTGTGTATGGTATAAGTGAGAACGAGAAATGTGTGCCCGGTGTTTTGCTTTGCTAGTTCTTGTAGCTGATTATAGATTTATCGTTCAATATTTTGTTTTTGTATACATAATAATTTGAAGAATTAATAATTACTTGTATTGACGGTATCCATTAACGATAGGGGTGTCCTCTTCAATTAATATAGCAAATTAACTATATTCACGGAAGTTTCGACATGAAATAACCTTATGAACATTGCATGCGAGTCCCCTTGGTTTTTTTTTTTTTTTTCTCTGATGTATTGAGAAGTAAAACCGACTAAATATTTTCCATCATTGATTCCCTCAAGTCTTTCTAATGCCAATACCGGATCCTAACAAGCCGGAACAGCACGAGGGTTGGTGTCCGCTCGGTGAGGCTCATTGCACGATCATTAAAAGATCCTATGGTCTATATTCTACAGTAATCTCTTATGTGATATATATTTTCTATTCTCCATTGACTACTTGATTTTTTTATTAGTGAAAGAGTGTAGACTAAAGGATTTTGCCATCATTCATCAATGTCGCATGAACAAAGCATCTCTATGTTCCTATTTTTGTTTTAATACTATCGTTATCATCATTATCATTGTTTATTATTGTAGAAAATTTCTGTCGATAATTATTTTTTGAATTTTATTTCTCCATCATGTTTTTCGGCAAAGGGAAAATAAAAATTGCGTTATATCAAATTTATAGCCACTATTGAATTTGATTTTCTTTAGTTGCGAAAATTTGATGAAAAACAAAAAAATTGATACATAAATAAAAAATAAAAGTGGTACAGCTTTAGTTAGCTCTTTTAGATCAACCTGGTTTTGGTTCAACAACTGGTATGGTTTTCCCCCATGGATTTATTATTGATTTGGTTATTCTCTTTGGCATGGTGTTGATGTCTAGTAAAAAAAATTTTTCTCCCCATTGGGTATTTTACGCGAATGACCATCTTTAACTTATTAAATATTGTCATTCTGAGAATAAACTATTTATCGAAAACTTCATCTTGAAACGTAGAAATATTCGAACGCCATGTTGTGTTCAGGTAAATTTAATGATAAGTAAAAAATAAATAGTATTTATTCGAGATGGAGTTGGTATTTTTTTTGTTCTAGTAAGCTAAATTAATATTTTCTAGTTGTAAATTATCCCAGCCAATTCATGCAAACACTGGTGTGATTTTAGTTTATTTATTTTTATTATTTACGCTATTTTTATTGTTTTATTATTTCACACATTCTAATTGTATTATTTTTGTTTCTCCTTTTTTTCTGTTCTCTCACACACAAACACATACACATACTATATTCTTTCTTCAAAAAAATTCCAACTATAATACCTTCTTATTCTTAACTTTTCTTTCATTCTTCTTTTTCTATGTGCATGAAAATCGTAAAAACTTTGTAAAACATGTTTCGTTCTACTTTCATGTGTCCTACGCTAACGTAAAAATATCTCAATTATTTCTGCATTGATATATTTGTTTCTTGTAAATGTAATTTTTCTGTTCTGTCTTTTCTGGTTGTTGTTGTTTTTCTTCCTGTCTCTCTCAATTCCATGTATATTATACAAATTCTGCACTTCCTATTTTCTTACCGTCGGTATTCTCTATTGCGATCTTTCCTACTAACTGCGTGCACGCGAACACAATGTAGCCAAAGGAAGAACAAATATTGAGCTGCGGGAACAGTTCATATTGGCGGATGGTGTCAGCCAAACAATGACAGCCTTCAGATCCAAACCAAGTCCAACTTCGACCCTACAACGCTCGCAAATGTCATCTGCTGGTCCAATAACGAAGGTAACATCACACAACATGCGATAAGGGATCTTTTTTATTTTTTTAATTCCCACTCGGAACGATCACTATTTTTTCTCTCTCTAATCTTCGTGGAGTCTCATGGAAATTGCGGTTTTATCACACAATTTTTTTTCCATGTGTTCCAAAAAGTGAAGAGAGACTTTATTTCAATTTTAATTTATCACCGGCATTGCATCTGTCGCACATAATTATAAGCACATTGAACTGACCATCCTCTGCCCTGTCCAGAAGAGAAAAGAAAAAGCGTTCGTATGCTTTCAACGTTTTATCTGGTAAGTATTCCGCCGTCGTAATTGAATAGTCACATTCAATTATTGCATGATTGCATGTTCTTCAGTATATTTGGTGAATTACTTCAAAATGGTTTTGTTTCTTATCTTTTCTCATGGTCATTGAGTCAAACAAAAATATATGTAAAAGGAAATGAACAAAATATGGCTCAACATACACTGATGGGAGTAGTGGGAATGGAAAGAACGTCTATATATTGTGAAAAAAGCACGTGGATTATTTTATTTGGGCAATAAGGTCAGCGTGATTGGAACAAAAACCTCAGGAGATGTGATTTGTTTGCGAGACAAAAAAATATATGTTCATTTATGCCCCTTTAGTTTTTATATGTAATTGGCGCGCGACTATCGATTTAGCATAATTTGTATGTTTGTTTTCTAATTGTATATATATATATTAGAGCGAAGAGAAGATATTTGCGATATTTGCTTTTTCGAATACAAGGCAAAATTTGATAGGTGTATATGGTTTTATTTTGCAGCGTGTATACCTAGGGAATGTTAAAATTATTTTTCAGTTTTTCTGATTTTCCAATTTTTATATTGTATTCTAAAGCGTAGAAAGCACATCAGGCATATATATACGTATACTTTTGAAGTTGTGAGATATTGAGTTTTCATATTTCTTACATACTTCTCACAAGATAATTTGCTGCGCATTGCTGGACATTTTTAGTATGATACAATTTGGTTTATGGTATAGCGGAGGAGTTTATGAGCCAGCTGATGCCGATATTTGAGAGTTTGAGGCAAAAGGAGGACCTCCCGTGCTCGTATCCTCTCCACATGCACGCCCCCTCTTACCACTGGGTAAATAACATCATTCTCTCTTGATTCTGTTCAGTTTTTCATTTGTGAAGAATTGGTTTGTTTTTATTTTCGATTTTTTTTTTATTATTAGTTTTTTGTTATTTTGCCTGCAATTGAAAATGTGTCATGCATATAGTTATGCTGCGATGCGATAGTGTGAGTATCGAATGAATTGATGTGCAATCTACCCATCATCATTTTCATCATCATCAAATTATTATGAATTTATGAATTTTTCCAAATATATATACATATGATTATGCAGAATAATATTATTATGACTGTCTTCTCTGTTTGTTTTGATTCAATATCATTTTAATTTTTGGTTATGAATGATTTATATATTTTTTTTTCCATGATTTTAATAAATTGCCTCGAAATTAATACCCTGTTCGCGTTAAATGATAATAGCAACCATCGAGAGCATGCAACGCAATGAAAAATACTTGATAAATATATTCTTCCAATATTTCACACATATATCTTTTTAACGAGAATAATCAAATATTTCGAGATCTCTTTCACTTTTCTATTGAGAATTAAATTCAAGTAGACTTTTATAATGATAGACGATTGAATGCGCATAACGATTTCCTGTATATTGATGCTCACATAGTGGCGTTGATTGGAGATACTTCAAACCACCATAAGCTACTGTATCTTTCCCAACTGCGTTTGGTAAGTTTGCATGCTTTTGATAGAATATTTGTTAGATTCAATTATGGTTCCTATGAAATGTCACCTTCAATACAGATATTCTGACCATAATTAAATCTGATTATTCAATTAATAAAACCATTAGTAGGAGCAGTAGGTACGTATGTAATATTTAATCAGATAAACAATTTCATTTCGTGTGGTGCAAATTGATCAGTTGCATAAAGGATATTGGAAACAGAAATTCGAAAAGTTATTTTATTGTATATATTTTTATTTAGTAATGACGTAGAGAAGATCCTTTCTGCTTCTTATTCAACAATTAATGCAATCACATGCACTACACAATTTAATTCTGACAATAAAGGAAAAAAAGAAAATTGTAGCGACAGTGTAATCCCTGTATATCCTTTTGTTTGCAACTTAACGCGTTTGTTGTTTTGTTCCGATTTTTAATCAATTGTTCGATGTTGTTGTAACGCAGTGGAAAAGAAAATTCAACTATTTCTAAACGGAATTCTCTCTTCGTTTCTTACGCGTTCTATAGGTGAGAGAACGCAGTGTTCGAAGTGTACCGATGGGTCAAACCCGGGCTTCACGCTCGTCACTGAGTGCGGGTACACCAGACAGTCTCAGCGACAACGAGAGCTCTTTCCGATTAACTACACGCAAGACAAGTACTCCATACAGAAGTGCTGTCACACCAGGTAACGATTTATATTCTTAAGAAATGAACAAATATTGTTATAACAATTGAGCTGGATACAATTTTTTATTTCTCAATTGTCAGGTGGAAGTCGTCCATCAAGTCGACCGGCATCGCGACCAGCAAGTCGTCCGAGCAGCAGACCAGCATCAAGACAAGGCAGTAAACCACCGAGTCGATATGGCTCTACACAATCACTTGACAGCACCGGTGAGAATTAAATAAATAAATATATAAAAGCGATTGCATGATCAACCCAGTATTTTTCATCACTGTAGTCAATAAGATATGAAACTGACTTTTTTTGTTTCAGTCAACGTCTTCAAAATTATGTGATAACATAAATGTTTCATGTTTGACATAAATTGGTTAATAATTTTCAGATGAATCGGGCACACCAAGTCGCATTCCACGTAGAACTGTCGGAACAACTGGCAACACACCGACATCAAGTCGCCATAACAGTATATCCGGCAGGAAATTAGGTACACCAATGAATGGTTCATCTACATCTCGACCTCGTACACCAACAGGCCTCATCAGTCCTGCAAGTGGCGTTCCAACAAGGTATGTAATTATTAGATAAAAAAATTTTCAAATTAATGAATAGACAATCACAAATTAATTTGGTATTCGAATATATAATAACATATTTATACAGTCAATGCGCATTTGAAGCAGTGCACTTATGATTTTGGAAATGATCTTTAATTTTATCATTAACATGTAATAATAATAATTATTAAAAATTTACGTCTCGTAGATGAAAAAAAATTGGCTAAAGGTATTTTAGAAAAGTAAACATAATTGGAAGCAAAAACATGTGATAATATTTGATAATTTGCTGAATTAATCCGACAATGAGTCGAAGGAGTAAAATTAGTGCAATTTAATTGGAATTTAGTATTCGTAACATGTAACGATTTTTTTAGGCTGGGTTCGATTTATCGAACATCGAGTATCCCAACTTTACCTGGTGCCGTAACACCAAATAGGTAATAGCAAAGTTAATAATACAATTCATGTGGATTGCGGGGTGATAAATGGAAGCTTGGTAAAATTCGGAAAAAAATTCTTTACGGTGTCAGGGTTATCAATGTCAACGTGAAATTGCTTCACATATCTAGGAGAAAACTTGGATTTCATTAACTACTCTCACCACTATTTCATATTGCATAACAATCTTATAAATCATTTCTATTTTCAATTAACAAATCATAGTATTGGCCATATTCATTATCTTTAACTCCTCATGCTGGTTTAGTCGTTCACGGATTCCTGTTTATGTGGGACAAGATATAAAATCTCCCCAATCTACAACGAGTAATTTTTCAACTCATTCCACGCAAAGCAACCATTCTACAATTTCTACTGACTCTACTGGGTATGCCTTGACCTAATACTTGCTTGTCTTCATGTTGTCCGTTTCTTTCAGTTTTACGAGTGCGTTATTTTTATTTTCTATCAATTAATTTTCGTATTATGTTCGTATTCTTCATCAACATTGCATGAAAAATTACGTACATAATTTTATTTGTTTGAGATGTGTTTTTGTTCATTTTATTTGGATAGATAAAATTTTTTTTCTTCACTGCTTGGAAATAAAATTGATTGGTTTTTGTGTGTACAATGCTAGGAGCAGCTCAGTCTGTACCAGCTCAGCAACTAACACTTCATCAGCTGTTAGACATGCTAGGTAATACTAGCAGCGTTTTATAGACTCTAACTATAATTAAGTACTCTCACCACAAATACATTCCTTGCCTATCGTAAAAAATAAAATACAATCAAAGCACAATGTGAGGTATGCTTTTACGGAACGTGTGAATTTTCTTAGATACCTGTGACAGTAATTGTTGTCCGGGTCAATTCAATATAACACTATTGAAACATATCTAATAGATTTATCTTTACTATTTAGAACACGAGCACCATCAAGTGGATCGTCGACGCCATTGCCACCAGGTTCGAAATTATCGAGAAAACCATCAGGTGCATCTGATACATCAGTTTCCATTGCGCCATTATCAGCACGCAAAGGAACAAAGCCTACGCCTATTGACCAAAGGGCACCCTTTAGATTGTAATACGAAAACGAAACGAAAAAAAATACTATCGGTCTATGCTGATATAAAGGGTTTTAACCACTTTAATGCCAGATAAAACGCGCGCATAATTTACAAAGGAGCTTTCGTACTATTTTTGATCTATGTTTTCGCAGTGTTAATGAATATCGTTAGACATATATAGGATAACTGCCGTTAGAATTGTCTAACAATAAAAGTTTTAAATCGAAATAGAAAGAAACATATTGAGCTATCAGAGAAAACGGAAAAAAATTTAATGATACAAATATCTATTATATTGATCGAGTTCATTGAACTCTTTTATCTCACATATTAAACCACTGTTTGTCAAAGGAAAAGAAATGATACAAATACGAAATGGAGCATAGCGTTACTGCGTGACATTAGATCTATATATAAATACATATATAATTTATTGTAAAAAAAAATATGACTTGTTTATTGGCCGACAGAATTAATAGGTCAATTATCAAAGAATCACAAAAATGTTCTTACTAGAATATACACTGAGTTCACATTAAAAACCGAATATTGCGAGAAAGTATATATTGTTGAGACAAATGCCATTGTCAATTGAAAGTCGTACTGTCTCACAAAAGTATCTGGATGCCATTTAAATAATTTAAATAATAAGAATCATTATATACGGTTGATATACGAAGTGATATGTTAATAATCACTATCTTCGAAAGTCGGTGGTATGATTACCGCAATTTTTTTTTTTCACGTTCTATTTTCTTGATTTATTTTCGACAAACGTTTTTAAAAAACGTTTCGATTAAACGTAATTAGTTAGATAGGAAGACATGGTTGAATAGTTTCACATTCTGAGCGTTGTTCCGGTTCGGGGTAAAAAAATCAACATCAAATAAATTGGGCAGCACTCGGAAATCAGAGATAAACATTCATGTCTTCTATTGTTAAAAATTTTAATATATTGCAAAAGAAAATAATCGATAAAACAAAATAAAAGAAAAATGTTTCTTGGCCCACTTACGGTTAAGAATGAAAGAAAAAGTAAAGAGTAACAATTAATAGAATTACTCTAATTTAGGCTTATCTAGTTATACACGTTTTTATAAACTGTAATAATACGATTGATCCTCCTTAAAAATTCAGTTCATATAGTATATATGAGTGTTTGTGGAAGTTTATTATTATATTATTGGCGATTTTTCTTATCTCCGAATTTTTGCTGTTGCAGCCGATTTTTGGGAAATATCTGTTTTTTTTTCTTATTCTTTTTATTTTATTTCTCATTAGTAATTTTGACTGATGCGAATGCTCAACCGTTGAAACAAAAAAAAAAGGTGAAAAACATTTGCAAATGAATATCGGAAACATCGTGGAAAGAGAGAATATATTATGTAAATATTGGTTGTTCCTCTTGTTCCATTCATATATTCCATTCAGTGCGAAATTCCTCTAATACGTGTAAGGACTTTGGGAGGTTTCATATTCAAAGCTGAATGGAAAAAAATCGTTACATAAAAAAAATCAAACTTAGTTTTACATTCATATGGCACAAATCATATAAGAATTTTTTAAGCGTCCGATATTACTACTTTTGCAAGTTGCAGAGAACTAATGAATGAAGTTCAACAGCATAAATAGATAAGTAAATATTCTAAAGGAAAAAAAAAATAAATCCAGTAATAAAACAACAAATAATAACCGAAAAGTCTGCAGCGGTTTGACAGCCTTCGCAGAAGTGCAGGGCAAAAGTCCTCTAAAAGACATTTCCAATTCTTTTATATTACAAAAATGCAACTAATATAAATGATAATGAATAAATAAAGATTCCTGAGTTCTTATATTATTTCCTAATACGATTAATGTATTAACATTTATATAATGACAGATTTTTCGTTTTGCCTTATTGTAAAATTCTGTATCGTTGCTAATAATGCTGTGAAAAAAATATACATACATATAGATATATATTTAAATCAATCAATCATCTACTCTTATTCATTCTTTTTCTGTCTACAATTCTTCTATGTTTCTCATTCCACTCGAATTTTTGTCTATGATCTTTTACGTGAAACGGAAGGAAATTTTTCAGATGAAAAAAAAACTAGAACGCAAGGAATGTTAAAAATTTTTTATAATTCAACTTACAATTTTTACATAACAATTCCAACAGGAAATTCAATTACGTCGCGAAAATTGTCGTTGGTTATTATTCCTCTTGTCACCTTGGCGAAAATTTTTGTTCCTTTCATGTTGTTCGCCATTTGAGTTATTCATATTTTTTGAACGTCCATAATCATCACCACCACCACCTCGTGTTGAAGATCTTGCATTCGCACCCATTTCTGAATCGAGCGCAGGTGGAACAGTAAATCCAAATGATTTGCCAACTTGCACCATATTTAATGTTTTAACATCAAAAATTTGCTTCAATTGATGCGATTCATAAGCTCTAACGTAACCCACGAAAGCATCTTTCGCTATTCTATTGAGGTAATAATTTGTGGCGACTAATTTTTCCAACTGCGGCTGAATATCGGCAACTTTATTCCACGCGCAATCAAATTCATTTACCGGTACACGAGCTTCATTGAGATAGCTGAGGAAACCCATTTCTTCTGGTCTCAAAACTAGCACAGCACGACCAGTGCTACCTGCGCCACGAGCAGTTCGACCAACACGATGAATATATTCTTTAGGATCATCAGGTGGATCATACTGTACAATCACATCAACTTCTGGTATGTCAAGACCTCTTGCCGCAACGTCCGTGCACAAGAGAATACCTGATGATGCTTTACAGAATTGGAAAAACGTTCTGGTTCTTTTCGTTTGCTTTTGTTTCCCATGAATACTCATTACTGGTAAATCTATGTAATTTAATAAATCGTGATGATATTTCACCGACATACACGAACTGAAGAACACCATAACTTTTTTCCGAAGATTTTTCTTGAGGAATGTGAACAAGAATAAAAATCTTTTCTCACTTGGGCACTTTAAATATCCTTGTTCTAAACCTTCCACTGTTGCTATATTCGTTTTATCTTCCACACCAACATATGCTGGTTCCTTCTTTAATGCTAGAGTTGTTATAGCTTCTGTTTGTTTTGTTTGAGTGGCACTGAACAACATAGTTTGCCTCTTTTCTGTAAAAATATATCATACAACAATTTATTTGAAAAAAAAAATATAGAAACATGAATTCTTTAGCGAGTTTTTAACAATAATTTTTAGTTTACTTACTCGGTAACAAGGTAACTATTTGTTTCAATTCTTCTTCAAATCCAATATCCAATATACGATCAGCTTCATCGATGATTAAACATTGAAGATTTTTATATAGGAAATCGGAAGTACTCTGAAGATGATCCAATAATCTACCAGGCGTTGCGACCACAATGTTCACACCTTTTGATAATTTTTGGGCTTCAGCTTGTCTATCGGCACCACCCATCAACAGCCCGTATGTGTGCTGGTGATATTTCAGTAATTCTTTGAGTGATCCAAATGTCTGCATCGATAACTCTCTCGTAGGTGAAATTATAATGCATCCAGTTCCTAGACATAAAAGTATTGGAGGCAAAATCTTGGTAATAGCTGAAGTCAAAGGACAATGTTGATGTACTGACCATTTCTAGGCATGAATTTCAATTTATTTATCAGCTCCACAGCTGGAATCAGAAACGCTAAAGTTTTTCCGGATCCAGTTTTCGCAGCACCCACTAGATCTCTACCTTCCAGTAATATTGGAATAGATTTAGCCTGAATTTCTGTCATTGTTCTGAACCCCATGTCCTTTAAAGCTTTCAATGTCTTCTCAGAAACTTTTTCTGCCAGTGATGCAAACGATGGATTGCTCGACGTGTGATCAGCTGATAATTTGGATGCTGTCGAAAACAAAAAAAATCAATATTCAGTAAAGTTCTTTCTACTACTCAATAAGAGTTAGAAAGTTCTATAAATAAAATTGATACGTTTACACACACTTGTGGGCCATATCTTCTTGATTCTCATTCTCCCCGGCATCGACATCAACATCGCTGACAATGTCGTTTGTGATTGTGACATTCTCATCGGAATTTTGAATCTGCGTTCTCAACTTTTTCTTTTTTTCTGCAAAAATTGCACGATTTTGATCCAAAAAATTAATTCACGTATTAAAATTTTACGAGCTATATGACAATCAAAAATATATTCATACTTTTGACTGGACTTTCTGATGGACACGGTCTTCTCCTGTCAACTTCAATTTGTTCCTCAATTGGCTTTACTATATCAATATTGTCTGCAGTATCTAAGAAAAAAAAACACAATTAAACAATAAATCAAAATAATAGTCCACTAATTGCTGTCACATTATTCAACTTCATAACGTACCATTATTATTCCCCGATTCTTTTGATTTCAACACTTGTAATTTATGTTGCTCCCTTTTTCTGATTTTTCGCATCAACACTTTGTCTGCTACTGACATTTTGTTCTTATTAAAAAAATAGTAACAATTCGTGGATTATATTTACTCGAAGAGTATTAATACGTTGAGGTTATGTTCTCCACGTGATACGTGTCCTCCGCTCTCGCTGTAATCCCCTCCACTATTTCTTATCGAAATATATAGAGTGGGGGAACACAGCCGAACTTACCCGAATGCTACTCGTCGTGCAGTAGTAGCTGTTCCCACCGCATACGAACGTGCACCGACGCGCATAGTCCCTACGCACTCTTCCGCCGGAATTCCCGCCATTATTACTATCGTAATTTGTTCTACAAGTCTTGTTTATAATCGAGTAGATATCTTAGATAATATATAGTGTTTTAACCCGGAAAAATATAATAGATTTGTCGCGATATTTATCCACTACAAGAAATCGTTCGTGTGCTCTTATTTGTTGGTAAAGATATGAAATATGTTTTGGAAGTTTCGGAGTATTTTCGCTGCTGTTAATATGAGTGTGTAGAGTTTTCAAGTTAATACCAATGAAACGCGTCGGTTGACGTCACGTGATATCACTTTTGGTAGCCATTTTTTATTCAATCTCAAACAGTTGAGACGCGATTGAACATTGAAGGTGAGTTCGTGTAATGAATTAATTATAAAGTCACAAATGTACATTTAATTAAGTGCAAAAAAAAAAGAACAATTGTGATTGTGTGTATTGTCGGTTGCTGAAATTCCATGCAATGATTCGCATTGAATGTTAATGTATTGAGGGCTTCTAATGGTGAGTGAAAAAAACAGAATTAGTTATCACTTTTTTTTTTAAGAAACTTTTTTATTAAATCATTCAATCTTTTTTCTATATCGAACAATTTAGAACTTGTTGAAATAATATTAATGATTAATTACTTCAGCACGAGATGCAATAAATACGCCATGTCTTCTATACATGTAATCTCCAACGATTCTTATATATATATATATATATATATATATATATATAATAATGATAATTATAGTATGATGATTAATACACATATATTGATATACATACGTATATGAATCTGAATTTTCCATATAAAAATTTCGCCTAGCCAAGTAACCAAATTAACATACAATTATTGAATTTATTCCTCATGGAGCATTAATGGAAAAATGGTTCTTCTACTTATATAATATAATAACGGAGTTTTTCTTCTTGAAAGGCAACAATACAATGATTAAAATTTTAATTAGGGCATTTTTAGCGTGATTACTTTTTGTGCTTCATATTTGCTAGGTAATGGGGTTCATCGTAATCATTCAATCTTCGGTTTTTTTCTATCTGTATTCTCTCACCTTTTATCTTTGTCCATAAATTTTCGTAAACGATCTTTTAATCCTCCTGGTACAACTTTTGTGGTTTCAATTTTGCGATTAATTTCAATTTTTTTCCTCAATGTTTTCAGTCTCTCTTTTTTCAATCTCTGTTGTTCATTCTTCCATATATCTTTAAAGTCTTTGCAAAAACTGATCCATAATTGAAAAAAATCTTTTGGATCAGCCTTATCTATAGTTGTACCTTTTGGCACATATTGATAAAAATGCATAACAGTCTTGAATTTGGCTCTGGTTTCCTGTAAATTTTCTCTTTCACTTGCCAATTCATTGCTTGCTCGATTTAGAAATGTTTCCATTTTTTCTTTGAAGGCTGATGAAGTTTCTGGACATGTTTCTGTAACTATTTTACAATTTTTCTGACATATTGCAAGCTCTTTGTCCAATCGATCTAATTCTTTTACAATTTCTTCGAAATCAATTGTGGATGCAGCCTCAATATCAGCAGGTTCAGGCACAGGCAATGGTAGCATTTCATCCAAATTTTCATTTTCCTCTTGCGACAATTTTGCTTTTACCATATAATGCAATAATGTCACCCCTGGAACTTTTGACTTGACGTCCTTCAATTTACCAAGAATTTCCAGACCAAAACCATCAGCTTGACCCCGCATTCTATTTCCACCATTCATATAATTACCCAGAGTTAATATTAATGCCATGACACTTTTTAGGGATTGTGAGTTGCGAAGGTATTCGCATGTTGAGCGTAAATTACTGAGTTTTGTTGATACAGTATATATTGCATCGTGGAATTCCGATTGAAACATCAAGCAGACTATTCTCTCATTAAAATTCTTCATCGTTGACAATTGTTTAAGAAACATTTCCGGACGATCTAATGGTATGCCAGGATGCTCACGTTCATGAATTGTAATTTCCTCCATTTCTTTTGGCGTAGGCATGATTTCATATATTTGTCGCAATGCCTCGAGACTCACAATACTTGTGTCCAAATTATAAACAGCATTTTCAACCTCACTAAAATCTACTCGTAAACTTTTCTCCAAAATACCAACTGTTTTTGAACGTTTTGAGTCAAGAATTTTTGCTGGCTGAATTTTCGAAGGTTTCTTCGACTCTTCTTTCTTTATTGTTGGTTTTCTATCCACCACTTGGCGGGAAAACAGATCAACAAATTCTTTCATATTCACATGTCTCTCTTCTTCAATTTCCATCCAAAGAGGAACTTGTGGCGGTGCATCAGGGCTTGTTGCTGGAATTGTTGGTGCTGCATTAGCTGGTATCAAAATTCTTGTCCAGTAAAGTGGTTTCATAGGTGCTTCTGGAGCTAGCGGTTCTTTTCTCAAAGTGGCACGTGTTGGTGGATTCCATCCTCCAGCTGGTGGAGTAGGTAAAGCTGCTGGGCCACCTTGGAATGGTGGTGGAGGTGGTGGAACACATTGTCCTCCAATTATACCAGGCATTGGTGGTGGTGGAGGTCCGATAATACCTGTTATAGGTGGTGGTGGTGGTGGTGGGCCGTTCATTCCTGGCATGGGTGGTGGTGGTGGTGGTGGTGGTGGACAATTTATTCCAGGCATGGGTGGCGGTGGTGGAGGCCCACACATTCCAGGCATGGGTGGTGGTGGTGAGGGTGCACAGTTTAATTCTGGCATAGGTGGTGGTGGCGGAGGTTGTGGAGTAGCGAATATTTCAGCCATCGGTGGCAGAGGTGGCGGTGGTGGTGGAGGAATGGAAAGTTGAACTATGTCAGAACTATCTATGACAGGGATTGATTGAACGAATGCTTCTGGCAGTGGGGGAGGTGGGGGTGGCTGTGAGGTGGAAGTTGTTGAAATTTTTTGTGGTACTGTGGCAACGGTGGAGTTGGTAATTTCTCCAGAATTCGATTTCAACTCAATATCGGTGACATTTCCATTATCTATTTTTGAATTCGCTCGATCACCATTTGGTAATTGTATTATACTTGGTTTATTATTGCCATCTTCTTGAATAAAATCCAATTTTTTTCGTGCATCCAATGATATCACCAGCTGATTACATTCTTGCGAAACATCATTACTCTCGGATTTAAATCCATTTGTGAATCGGGGTTTATCGTGTATTCTGTAGTCTAGTACTCTTGAACTTGATGTAATTTCTTGGTCTTCAACAATGATTCCCGATGCTGGAAGAATTTTGTATTTTGTTCCATCATGAAGATTTTCAATTTCCGAAATTGGTGTTAACATTGATGGCATGGTGGGAGTTCCTTCGTTTAATTTATCATCCAACGAATGATGTGGAATTGGTGAAATGTCCAGTGAACTCGCTGTAAATCTTCCACTCTCAGTTGAAGTACCAGTTTTATTGCATAATACAAGAAAATTTTCATCTCTCGGCTTGGGCGAACTCGCTTTTGACCTTATCACAGCAATATCATCATTCTTTCCTTGACGTTGACGCGCCAACTCATCTACTAACATTTGAAGTCTCTCAACTTCAGACCGTAAACTTGCAATATTGTTTTCGAGTTCACGAACATATTCTTCCGAATATGACGTCTCGTCATTCTGATTTTCGGTCGATTTCTTTGAAGACCTCGAAGGTGCAGTCCAAAAATAAACTTGGTCAGCCTCAATAAACAATTATGAATAAATTAGAAAATTATGAATATGAAGTATAATTGAAAAAATAAAATTAACTTACGATGATAATTTATAAACTTACGGTAAAAATATCTTTTGTGGGAGTTTTATCCCCATGTGGTTTAATAACGCCCACTGCTTGTAATTGAGAATAAAATGCCGCTGTAAATTTATTGAGATCTCCATCAGACAGTTGATTACGAACGTGTTCTGGTATTCCAGAGGTGAGCAGGTTTACCAAATGTTGGCCTAAAGCATATAAAAAAATATAAAAATATATTTATCGACGAAGGACAAAAAAATATATATATATATATATATATATATATATAATATGATGATGTCTTTGTTAACTCAATTAGATTTCGTATAATTTGATGATTTTTCATTCTAAGACTCATTAGTGATGACCTTTCCCGTTACTGTCATCATGCATTCCCAAAATCCGATAAGTAATGTCTTTCTCATCCGCCATATAATATAAACACAAATATTAAAAAGTAAAATATCCATAGACAATTATATTTTTTTTTCTCATACAAAATAGGTAGCATTTGTCGCCTCGCCATAAATTTCAATTAATTCTTTTCTAATGTCATCATTTATCATTAAAATAGTCTACTCACTCATGGGAACGAGAATGTCAGCAACTCGTTGAGCTGATTCCGACAATTCCATAATTTTACTCTTTTCGCATTTCCCTTTATTCACATATATATATATATATATATGAATAACTATTTTTTCAAACCTCTCGTGATGAGAACAATAATCAATTTTCTCTTATTCATTGTACAATTTTTTTCACAAAGCGACAATTAACGTCGAGCGAATGAAATTAATTTAAATTTCAAATAAATATGAACTGAAATATTTCTTATATATACACACGAGGCACTACAGTCAACGTTCAAAAATACTCTAAACACCGCGACTGGTTCCGTTCTTGATAGATATTTTATATGATGAAAAATTAAAAAATATACATTTGGGACTGGCAAAACCTGATAGAGTCGTACCGGCACAATATCCGTTGCCTTCATCTATAAACTATACGGACAACTTTGAAAAAACACTTATATACCGCGGTCACTCGTCTCTTGCTTGTTTAACGGCTCTTCGAAATTATATGTATACTAGAGGGAATATATTTGAGCGCGTACTTTCGTCGTTGATGAGAATATAATTTACAGAGCGTATATAGCACTCGACAGTGTAGTGGGATTATGGACTGCTGCTGCTGCTGTTGCTGTTGCGTTGTGTGTGATACACCATCCAATGAGAACTGCTCACTCTACTCTTTTATATATATTTGAGCTGACTACACACTTATGAGATAATGGAGCGAGACTGTTGTTGTCGACATGGAATATTTATTTAGAACATCCGTAATTCAATTCCATGTCAATTTTCACGAGTATTAGTTACGTTTAATTACTTTTTTTGTGTGGCCGCATTTTTTCACGTCAATAAAGATATGATAGATTTTTATCTATTGCAGGATCGAATGCATATAGGTAGATATAAATATTATAAAATTAAATATATAAAGTGACATTGAGGGAGTATATATCGAGTTGAATTGCATGTTTCATAAGCCAATGATAATCCCAGTGAATTTATTATATCGCGACAAAATAGATTAGCTCCTTGATGTCAATTGTTTTATTACGGTGAGTTTAACATCAATTAAAAAATTTTCAAACACATTCAATGATATGAAATAATCTTTGATCGTATAATGAATTTTTATGATCAAAATGAAATAATAGAGCAATAAAAAATTTTATCTGTTAATTAATTAGACAATAATCGATTGCATAATTGAATACATATGTTTATTTATACAAGTAGTATCTCGTGATTTAAGAAGGATGTTTGAATTTTGGCAGCAAAAATATAAATTGATACTTGGGAATGGTTTTTGAAGAAAAAATTCAATAGAATCCATTGAAACTTCAAAAGTTATTCTATTATATGTTTTATAAAGTAAATAAAAATATTTTTTCGTGAAAAATATAATGTTAATCTCGCGAATTGTGAAGTTATTATGGGATTACTTTATGGATGAGCGAAATTATATCAGAGGAGGAGCAGAATTTAATCATTCTATTTTATGGAATAGTTAAAACGAAAACTTTTCATCAAAACTCGAATTTTTCCTTGCTATATATGGTTTAATCTTATAATAAAAAAAAAGCTCTTTCAACTTTCGCCTCAATCCTATTCTAGTGCTACATATGCCATGAACAACATTGAAAAAAAAAAAAAAAATAGATTTGTATTCTTTTAATAAATAAATGATCATAAAATCTCTCAAGTTACAATACGATCCACTAAATTGTTTGTTCGGGAACATTTACCACAAATGACCTTATCAGCAAATCGACATCAGCTTCACCCTCATTAAATCATAATCACAATTTAATTTATTAAACATGAAGAAAAAAACAAGAAAAGAAATAATAATTCAATAAATTAATATGTGATCAATGAAACATGTTTTACGATACTATTCTGATAATTTAACACATGAGTCTCTACTTCACAATGACATAAGCAAATAAAAGAATAAAAAATGACAATGCTATATGATACATGTAGGCATATATTAACTGCGCGATAGCGCGCGCTTTGAGTTAGCACGAAAAGTTGTCGTATTCCTACCGCGGTATAGTTGTAACGTTTAACCGCGTGATTTACAGATGGGATTTTATGTTAATAAGTACCACGTGGTGCAGTCGCATCGTACGCGCGGGTCGTTGTGCTTATATTAAACAACATACATAGAAACGTATACAAACAACGTGACAGTGTACATTGGGTGAACGATTGAGAGACTATACCGTGTCACTATTGTATATCCATTCGAACTGAGACTTCTCTGTATCTCCATATATCTATCATCAACTAATAGATGCTGAATTTATACACTGCCACGCAAAATTTCCTTATACACATACAATGACTCATGATTAGAGTACCTAAACAATTGTTAGTTATATTATTATGACTCTCGAATCGACTGGCAGTAGCATCAGATGATTCATCATTTCCTCATGTGTTTAAAATTTATACAATACAAATGTTAATCCTAACAAGGCAATGTATGCTACAGGTATTATATGGATTGAAGATAATTTCCGAGGGAGGAAATAATAAGTAGAGCGTGATGCCGGAAATGTTGAATTGTTATGTAATTAGTATGTTGGTGAAGTAAAAAAGTGAAATGAATAAAAATGAAAAATATATATTGGAACTCGTGGAGTTACTTGTGTAGAATTTTTTTTTTTTTTCGTGTTATATGTCAATTGGCTATTTGATCTTAGAATGGTACACCCACTTATGTATTAGGATAAATAACATTTCATGGTCATTTGGTGATTCTCGCCGAGTTCATTGCTGTCATTTTCATCTGCCATTCGAATTTTTTGGAATATATTTTTTTACAGTTGATGGACAGTCGGTTTGATTAAATATATCTTCGTGGAGGATTGAATTTTGTTCAGTATATTTTGTGGTGATTAATTACAAATAGTGGGAATGCGTAAAGTAAAATTGGAAAAGTAATTTGTGCTATTGAATGGACATTTTTTTTAGTATGAATTGGAAGGTTGGTATGGCGAAATGTTTCCGAAGGATCTTCAATATATTGTAATAAGAAAAATGGCAGCACGATGTAGATAAAAGTGCAGAAATGAATGAAGTTATAAGCAATGTAGAGTATCAAGAAGTTTTCCAAATATTTTAGCGAAAGGGTAGATAGGAAATAAAAAACATTCATTCATCAATATAATATTTCATCGGGGTACGTTTCTCTTCTTATTATTTAATTAATTGGATTATTTATCTATTTTCTCTGATTAAATGCACGTATAAATTTATATCAATCGTTTATGTATGACAATACAGAATGTACAATTCACCTGTATCACATTGTGTGAATATGTATGTACAGTATTACACACATTATAAAGAAAATAATCCGTCGCAAAGACCGCAGACACTTTGTCATACACTCGTTTATCAAATTTACACGAGGGTGATGATACTTTTTCTCTTATTTTTCTCTTCCATTCTCATTTATGTTTACGTTTATATATACATCCATAAACGCAGATATATATATATATTGTGAAATATACTTCATCATAAATTGTTTGAGCACAGTATCGAGAAAGTCGTGGATATATTTCATTGTCAAACTCACCTTCAAATTTTTCAATAAGTTGTGATGGCAACTTTGGCGTTGATACATTCGAACGTGATAAATGTCTTGGAGTTTCACGCGATGCATTATCCAATGTAAAACTCGCGACGCGCCTCAGAACTGTGCTCTCATTTGGTGTATGTTCAAAGGCACTGTGACGCCGATATGGTGTAACATCTAATGGTGTTGGTGTTGCTAAAAAAATGATAATTTCATCAAATCAATTCAATATTTAAACACAAAAATGAATGGCATAATGAATTATTAATATTGTTTTATTTTTTGTTCTCGTATTTATATATACACAATTGTGAGAGGTCACTGATCACAATTTAAATCTGTGTCACATGTTATCGCACATAACTGCATCAGCAAACATGTTTGCTGTATAATTTCACTTGTGGGAACTGATCTAATTTATTTCGAATTAAAAAACAAAATAAAAGTAAAACAATATGCATATATAAATACATGGAAAAAAATAGAAAATAAGGACAAGCGAAGATTACAATGATGATACTGTTTAATAATTGCCAATCAACTTCTCTACTGTATTTCCACAGACAATTGAGATTATATATGTGACAACAAAAATAAATAGAATATCGCAACTTGATAATCCCTCCGATAACCTTTTTGAGACAATGGCAATGTGTATACATATAATAACAATTCTAACAGTGCAAAACCGGTCTCAAAGATCTGCATTATTATCCGGCTGTATACTATTACTACTACTTCTACTACTAGCACTACTACTCTTTTAATCCAACCATTGTTTCAATATGCAATCGCACAATAGATCACAAATTCTTCCATATAAATAAACATAAACTTACCAATTCGTTTTGTTGAATTTAGTTCGATCTTCCTGTGCCCCGTTACCGTAAAATGGCTTTGTCTATATTTTTTCGTTGAGCCAGTTGAGTCTCGTAATTTTTTATTTTTATACGGTGTTGTTGTCTTTGTTGTTGTGGTTGTTGTTTGATTTTGCCGCGACGCAATATCTGTAACAATATCAGCAACCATACCGCTCTCGTCCGGATCAGTGAATACACTGTCACTCGATGACTCTTGACTTGGTGGCGTTGGTATATCTGTTGATGGAATTGTGAGATTCGCGTTAGCACGTCGCCATGAGTCTGTTACGAGAAGTGGTGGACCCGTTGTCGGCACAGGCAACACTCCGAGTGGTGGTACAATCGCGCACTCGTTTACAGTAGAACTCGAGGGCTCGAACAAATCCCCAGGCGGAGTTTGCGATGATTCTTCAGGTGGGAGGTGTAATGCACGCCCGGATGTGACTTCGACCGATACATCCGCTTGTTTTTGAGGCTCCAATTGTAATTTAATATCATCATGTTGAATCTCGGGAATCACCGGTGCTGTCTGGAATTTAAATTATGTTATTAATTAACTTTTTACTTGGTGTTGTTGTTGTTATTATTAGTATTATCATTCCATTTTTATTTTTACGTTGGATAATGATTTGATATATTTTTAGAAAAATTTATCGCTCTGTCATACGTCAAACAATTTATGAAATTTACTGCAATATGTATGAGCCAACATCCGCATTATATAGACGAACGCTGTTATGTCACTAAATCTTGATAATAGTCACTGATAAACTCACAGTTTAATCTGTTTATCTAACTAAGTGGACAATCGAATAGCGATGTGAATGAACACGATGTTGATAAGTATGTTTCGTTTATACACACGGTTTATTGTTATTATTGTAATTAATTTTTTCACTTTGATGATGAAATATTCGTCTAGTAATTCATATCGTTTATACTTCAAAGGATTCATATTAAAAGATTATCATTTTTTTTCTTTCTGGGTACTGAACTTTTTGAATGAGAAATTCGCTAAATATCTGAACAAAAGAATAATTTAGAGTTGTTATCAATTTTAAAAACTGATTCAATTCAAAATTATTTTTATATACACTCTTCACTATGGATACGCTTCTCTAATGCTTCAATATTCTAACATAAATTTCACGATTAATAGAACTCTCGATACTTGCTTAAAAAGTATCGGTTAAAATAAGGCGATCTTCTTTATCGACGTGAAAAAAAAAAAATATATTTATGAATAATAAATAAGCAGTTCAACATTATTTATCAATGATATTTAACTGTGCAACAAACCTGAGGAGTAATATTAGTTTGTGGCGGTGGTGGTGCATGTCTCTTTCCCGGTGTATGTACTTTCTCAAACGTAACACAAACAGTTGATTCTTCAATACACGATTTTTTATTACGTTTTTTACCGTCACTCTGCAGGTTACCCATAATGCTAACGGATTTTTTAGTAATGCAACCGGGAAATGTATGCACCAAACCATCGGGCGATTTTGTCACACCAATAACATGGCACTCAGTTGAAATATCGTCACATCGCGATACAAATTTTAAACTCCTTTCTTGCTGTGTATTATCAAACCATTCACGTAGGCCATCATTGCGTGTAAAATACGCCCGCAACCTGTCTGTATAGACGCGGGCGATGTCGCGCAGATTTTTACGCAGAGGTTGTGTTCTCGCGACTGCGCTTTCATTACTACCCTCCATACTCAATTCTGAATCGATATTTCACTTCCACATTTTACTCATAATTTTAACAATTATCAGTTGATATATTAACTGCATATAATATTTAATATTTTTATTATTATACTTGTACAATTAATGATATAATTGTTTCACAATTAGTTTTGATATTCATTTGTATTTGAATTACATTTATTATTGAATTATTACAGTTTCTTGTTTTTTTTTTTTTTTTTTTTGATGCGTATGCCGCGTGTTTTATATTTAATTGTTCTTACAGCAGATTATTGTGAAGGTCAGACAATACCTTTGCAGATCAAGGCCGTGGGCAATTAGTTACGATCACGTATACCTTGTGATCACACTGTATAAACTAAAGCGGATTCCCAATCGTAACTGGATGCGATTGTGCGTTGCTACTTGAAAGCCACAAACCTAATTATCGATACGATAACGAAATCATATGATCGTTCACTCACTCGCATATACGTCGACTTGTTTTTGTATATAAATACATCCGTGGTATTGAAGATTGTTTTGCAGCACGTGTGATGTTAGTGGTGGCAGTGTTTATATATACACACGTGGTACTACTGTCAGACACATGTGGATTGTATTATAATGTCAATTAAAATAACACTGATTCAGTTATTATTGTTTATATAGTTTTTATTGGTATTCAATGTAAAATACAAACTTGGACGGTTTAATACTGAATGTTAATGGTGACGAACTTCCAACTCATTTATCTAACTCACTTCCTATACTGTATAATAATTCTATCGTATAAATGATTCGTCTGCGGTGAACCACGTGGTTGTGGCGCATTCGAGCAAATCGTGATATATACAAATACGTTGCTCTGTATACACATGTATATGAATAGATATATATGTATATACATGTATTGTATGTTTGATGAATTCCGAACACGCATACTTTAAATTGTGCGAGAGTGTATATGTACAATTGGATTCCACTGCCATGTCTCTGATAAATTAATTTGATAATTTATCGGACATGTTTATTTATAGATGGAGATTTAATTTATTGTTTTATTTTTTTTTTCTTTTTTTTTCCCTCCCCGTTTTTCAATCGGATTGCGAATATTTGTGGGAGAAATAAATGGAAATCAATGCGGGAAATTGGTCGGTGGTGTTGTTTTATTTTTTGTGAAGTATTATAGATGTCAAGTTTTTTTTTAACATTTCTTTATTCGCAATTAATACATTATATATATATATTTAAACACTTATTTGATAGTTCGGCAATGATGAATCAGTTTTTTTTTTTCGTTTTGTTTGAGATCAAAGTCCAATTTTATTTGGTATTATTTTTTTTTTTTGGCGAGATATACCAACTTCACCGTGAATATCGATTAAAATTATGATGATCGTGAATTTTTTTTCTTTATCATAGACTTTCTCTTGGGCAGTTTAGTTTTATATTATTCTTGTGTTGTGTGCCTGTGTATTTATATACATACCGTCAATTTTTATCATCGCATATATTGAATGTTACCCGCTGTGGTGTGATTTCTCAATTCCACAAATATCGTCGACGGATGGCGCCTCGTGGTCTATTATCGTCAAGAATAAACACATAATATAGATATGTAAGGGGATATTTTGCGTTACGAACGCACGCGCAGGAAATATTATTTAAGTCGTGCACAGGTGTAACACAGGATACAGGAAATTCCCTTATTTTATAACCACTTCCAACAGTCGGTATTAATAATCAACATTTCCGGGTTGAAGTGAATAAGCCACGAATTTAAACTATATACAATTTATACATAATACATATTAAAGTTTCATGAATTTTTCGGCTATTTCCGTCGACGTTTCATTTCTTTTTCTTTTTTTTTTTTATTTATTTCAATCTTTTTTCTTCATATTATATGGCCGTTGACCTTATACGAAATTGAGAATACAATATAATAGAATAAACCGTATAAGAAGAAAAATGATGTTTTTATATAAACAAAAAGAAGAAAAAAAAAATGTTCTCATACCATTGAAATATGTAGATATGGAGACTTTGAAAATTAATTCAATGCAGTGTGTGTATATGTATATATATATATATATATATATATGTGAATTTAATAAACTTGGTGTTTGAATAAAACGACCAAGTATAATTAGTCAAGACTGCGTGAGAACGGTCGGCGACCTCGTGCGCTCTCTCTTTCGCTGTTGAAACTATTGTCTATATATAATATGGTATATACTGCATCCGGTGTGCCGGATGGGCGCCACACTACTTATCCGCCTGATTCGTAATTAGCGACAGTGGCTTTTTAATTCGGTCACGAGACGCATATCATCTAGTTTAATATTTATTATACCATTTTTAATAGAACGGAAAATTGAAGAAAAAAAAAGAATAAGAAAATATGTATGACAGAAGAAAAAAATTCCAATGTGATAGTCTGGTTTCATTTCGATTCAGTATTGATTTTGTATATAAACTATGAAAATATTTCAGGGATGTAGACAAGAAAATTCAACGGGATTTTGTAAAATTAATGAGACTATTTATTACGAAAACTGTCACTTTATTATTTATTCATTTTTTTTTTGTGTTTCATATTGCAACATAAAATTTGTACAAATAATAATCGATAATAATAATAATAATAATAATATTAATAATAATGTCATAACTAATAATAGGCAATCATTAATCAGATAAATTTGATGAGAGTGGGTAATTATTTATATTTACATATACAAGTTGCAAATGACAGGATTTTATTTTTTAAGTTTTCTTCCCATTTTCTTTGGGGACGTTCAATAACAGTACGAAATTCCCCAACTTTCCTGTGTTGAAATATTAAACAAAAGTGGACCCTATTCATATATAAATGAAAAAACAATGTGATCAATCATTCTTTTCGTTTCCGTTTCTTTCTCTTCGTTCTCTTTATTTCAATATATATATACTGCTATAAAAGAGAGATGTTTGCATAATTGTACAGTGTGTGTCTTTGTTAAATATTTATTATTTCATCTCGTACAATTTTGTTATTTCTCACATCGTTATCCGTTTTGTTTCGGGAGATCCTCTATTATTATATATAATTTCATTTCTCTCCATCGTATTCTTTAATTAAGTCGTAGATAAATACTAGTATGAGTTCTTAACGCATATAGTGTTACTTTTTTATTTATTTTTTGTTTCATTCCCTCTCGTCTATATACATAATTCTTTGCATTTTTTTTTCTTCTACTTTTTTTATACAAGGTTGGTTGGGTGGGGGGGGCGAGTGGGTGGGAAAAATAGACGATCCTGCCAACGCTCGTTAAATTTAATCACCCGTTATATAAGTATTATATATTCTCTCCTTATTATTCTTATTCTTCTTCTTCTTCTTCCTCTTCTCCTTTTTCTTTATTTTTTGTTTTAGTTCCCCTCCTCCATTTTACTTCATTTTTCACTTCTGCTCTTCGTCTTCTTATCCTTCTTCTAATGTTCCATTATGCAAAAATATTTTACTTTTCCTTGCTTTCTACTTTAGTGTTCCCTTTTCTCACTTGCTTCACTATCGCGCTCTCGTTCTATCGCTCATTTTCTCTATTCTCATTCTTCAACACAGTCATTCCTTCAAAACTAATTGGTCGCAGGTGCACACAGAACAAGTTTCACCACACGGTTAATTTCGATAATATAATTGGAAATGACAATTAAAAACAATTTAAACTTTTGAATTTTATGCGTGAAATTGTGTTCACGAGCGTGTGGCGTCATCTTGGTCGACACATGGTTGATAATAATAGTGGTAATGTGGTATTTCGACCGTCTTTTGGCAAACGATTGAAAATTCAATTTTTAAATTAAATTTCTAATTTGATTTCATTTATTTATTTTTCTTTTTCTTTAACTAATTGTCTCTATCTCTTTTCTCACGGTTACGTGCAATCCACTATTAATTTTCTTTCAATTTCGTTTATTTTTTTTTTTTCTAAATTAATAACGCGATGCAGTTTTTAATGAACGAGCGCAGTCAGGATTCAACAAATCCATCGTAAATATATCTCGCGTAAATATTTATGTATATGCCCGTTTAAAATTGTGGCCGCATACACATGGCGTGTCTGTGTAATTGCAATATACGTGCATTTGCTTATTTATTTATTTTTATTTTATTTTTTTCATTTTTTTTCCTTTACTTTTTTTTTTTTTTATAATTAAATTACAAGAGATTCGCGTGCGATCCACAATAAATTCTATGATTTTTATTTTTTTCTTGCTTACATAATATGCATGTGCGTGAATAATCGCTGCTGCATTCAATCAATTAATCCCTCGGACTTTTAAATTAGTCATGATGCATCAGCGAATATATTATGAGATCAAAAGAGTGTAGTTCACATCGAATTTGATAATCAAGAATGCTTGTTTTATTTTATTTCAATTTGTTTGTTTATTCTTTTCTTTTTTTTTCACTGGATTAAAACTGGACAAATGGCGAATTCCAGATACTTGGTCACCGCATTTAATAAAAGTGTTTGAGAAACAAGTTTTTATGGACATTTATATATAATTACTGTGGTACCATCAGATCTATAACTTCGTATTCTTCTTTTCTTTTTTTTTTTTTTTTTTCTTTCTTTCTTTCCCACTGATAGGACACTTTACACACCGCACAATGTAATCAAATTGAGAATTTATATTTTGCTTATTACGTGTCAAGAGGAAAATTGTTTTCCAGTTATATATCTCTCGCTTTTTCTTCGTTAAAAATTGTTATTTTATGGAGAACACATTGATTTTCTATAACCGCTTAAGTACTTTACTTAGAAACTATTTGCTATATTTACACAACTTAAGCGTTTCTAAAAATGCATTGAAAATTTTAGGGGTGGGCCGGGACGAGATGAGTGCAAAACATTATCGCGACGAAGACTTGGGCGCGAGTTTTTTCTTATTTTTTGCTCTGTCTGCGTTCAACATTACGTCATAGTTTATATTTATATATACACATGTGTATATATGTAATATATAATTTTTCTTTGTTCATTTTTAAATATATGTAAACGCTATATTTTTTTTTTTTTCTTCTTCTCTTACGATAATAATCACGTTACATTGATAAATATAACTCTTAGATCACACTACAATTGGATCACAATCATGCATACGGTCACAGCGTCGCCCACGATATATATAAAAGTATAAAATACATCGAGAATTTTTCAATTGACTTTGGCGCCAAATATTCGAGTGAAATTGACGAAACTCTGATCATTGAACTGAGTGTATGAAAAAGAAAAAAAGAAAAAAGAATAGAATAAATACTGAAATAAAATTGAGTATACTAATAAAAATGAAAACAGAAGGAGAAAATTTAAACGAGTTCAATTGAATCAATAAAAACTGATAAAAAAATAAAATATAAAATAAAATGGCAATTTATGGGAGTGCGACGAATACACAATTGAATGGCAATTCACAGATGCGTGATGCAAAAACGTACACAAGCGATTTTTCACTTAAGATATATTGTTCGGAGGGGTTTACGAGTGGAGTACAGAGTCGAGCTCGTGTATTCTGTCACGCGAGTATACATATATATCGAAACGATATATCGAAATAAGTTTTGGGAGGACGCTTGTCTGTTGGCTCACGTCGAAATAGTTTTGCACAGCGACGACTATGTGTATACTATACGGTATTCGTGGCACGTTACGCGCGCATTCGTCGACTTCCCCCATCACCTATCTATCTTTATCTCATGGGTCACCACTCCTTGTTGGTTTCAATGTTGCATAGACAACACAAACACGCACACAAGTTTGTAACATTTTTTGGGTGATGCACATATAGCTCTTGTGAGTTCACTAGTTCACTATGCCACTAGAATGAAAACCACCACCTTTTCATCATAGAACAGCTATAATGCCAAGAGGTATTTGTAGCTTATAGGAATCTCGACCACGTGAAACTTGTTGGAAGTAGTACAAGAGTACAAAACTTTATTAATCAATATCACCAAGAAGGAGTGTATAAACTTTCAGTTGCACTTTGTGTTACTCTTGATAATCAACATTGAGAGACAGATAATGGCTTTTGGGGTTTTTATATTTTATTTTATTTATTCATTCAATTTATTTGGGTGGTTTTTTTTTTTTTTCAAGTTATTCACGAGCCTACGTGTCAAATAATGGGCGGAAAAAAAAAGAAAATAAGCGTCGATTCCACTCGATTAGAAGACGTTCTCGTTCACGTTACCTCTATCTAATATTGTTTATTCTTGTTTTTTCATATTTTTGTTCGCAAGTTTAATAGAAACACATTTTTGTTTTATTTATTTTAAAAATACATTAAGTATCTCGATAAATTTCTCTGTGCCGCGGTGCAGTCTTTCGTCGCGGGATTTTCGCAATGGACCACTCGTTAATTCATTTTTTTTTTTTTTTTTGCACGTCATTATTCCTCTTATCAACTCGTAATTTCGCGGTTTCGCTCGCTCTCTTTCTCTCCGTCATTCTCATTTTCAGACACACAATATTATCAATGGATTTGATCACAAGAACATGAGATAAAACTTTCGCACTCGCTCATTTATTTGTATCTATTTCGTTAAATATGGCCTCTTGCGGCGTCGTTAGCCTTCTTTATTAATATTTATTTACTTTTTTCCCTCTCATCATTTCTTTTTTCTATTTTTTCTTTCTTTTAGTTCAATTTATGTCTCGGAATATTTTGTTTTTTTTTTTCCTTGTCACGCGTGCTCGATTCAATTATTTAACTGTACAATTAATCTCATTTATATACGTCCCTGTACAATATGTACTCGAATAATTAAAAAAAATATCGCGTACGTTTTTTTTTTCATTATAATTAAATTTTTTTACTTTATATAACTTGTATATTTTGTTTTGGAAACAAAATTCATTCGTATTGCTTGCATACGAGTCTTTAGTCTCTCTCTTTATCACACCAAATATACCCACAAAACTTGCACACGCACTCATACCAATAATCACCATCACTGTGTTGTCGTCAAATTTAAACTTGAAATAAGATCACACTCTCCCAAACGAGGATGAGCGTTATCGCGTTCTCACAATTGCTCCGAAAGTATAATCACCCGTAACGTTTGAATGTTGTCATTATGCAGTAGCTTATTAGGTGCTTTGAATGATACTCGCGTTTCCTCGAGACTTTGAATGGCAGTGTGTTCACAGCCCTCAGCTTCCGCCCTTTGGCCTTTGGGCGCAACATCCCTATCCAATTCTGTATTCAGTGCGGTAGTAGTTCTCGAGCCATGTGCCTCAATGACATCCGGAATTGCGGATACAGTCAATGGTGATTGTCCCCTGGATCTCGGACTTAACCTCGTCAAACAATCGGGTGTAGGTGGTTTCCTATCCCTTGGTGTTTCGTCCGCATCTCCAGAGAATGTAGTTGTCTCGTGTTGAGCTGAGGTTGCACGTGACGAAATCATTATTGGTGAATTTGAGCATGCTCTTGTGTATGTAGCTCCTGTGAGATCGGCATACTGTCTAACACGTGAATCAACAGTCATTGTTGTTGTTGTTGGAAATTTTGGATTGGACGATAAACTAAATTGCACTGGTGATTTATCTGTGGTAATTGGCTGTGGACTTAATTGACTTCGACGAAAATACGGACTGGACGTTTGGATACCGTGAATACTTGGTGGTGTTGACGCACGATTTTCTTCGGCATTCATCAATGTGTCGTTGGGTGATCTGTTAGCTTTAGGACTCAAATTTATATTTAATTGTATCGCTTGATCCTTGTGATTTATTTCCGCGCCAGTTAAATGCCTTTCAGTTATTGATCGGCCACTTTCAGTGGTATTTGTAACATTTAATTCCGGACTACGTTGACCTTGCAACTGATCAGGCACTTCGGGAACAGCTTCAAGTCTACCCGTGCGATCGATACGACGTGTGAGAGTTCCTGTATGACAAGGATTCTCAGCCCCAGTTAAATGTCGCGGTCGCGGACATCGTCCTGGTTCCAATTCAACCATCTCCAATAGTCCCGACTTGTCTACACGGCGTACCGATGTCGCAATGTCAAAGTCGGGTTGTGATAGTGGAACATGATGGCTAGTGGTACGTCCACGTTGTGGTAAAGTACCATAATAATCGGTAGCAATTGATGATGATGATCCATCAATTGGTATGGCAGTGCGATATGGACGATGGGTTGTATCTGGCAGTGTCCCAAAACGTGAATTAATCGTTGATGGTGGTGGTGTCATTGAATTTTTTACATCAGATGTATTTTCAAGAACGATCTCCATGTGATGGTGATCATGGGGGGCCTGCTGCTAGAGCCAAGTTGTTTGCGATTTACCGGCTCGCGAGCCGGTAGGCGGGTCTCAGACAATTATTTCCCTTATGATCCTTGGTCGGCGGCCATTGGGAGTTGAATAACCCGACTCGAGACTCTCGTCGTATGAAAGGCTGACCTGTTGTGGTGGCTTTGTGTCGTCATATTGCTCTTGATAAGGCAATCCAGACACGTCGTACTGTGAATCTGTTTGGGAGAAAGAAAAGAAAAATTGTGTGTCGTTATATAGAATATAAAAAAAATCTTGGGATATAGGGTCATGACTTTTTTATCGTTTTTTTTTTTTCTTGCTTTCAATTTACAAAGGTCAAAGAGAAAGCAAAGCTCGAATAAATTGGTCGAGGATTTTGGAATGGGAGAATGTAGACGAGGTTACAATTTTTGATTTTATACGTAGAAGGGCAACGGATTTGTTGTGGAATAATTGTTAAATCGTGTTTGGTATGTGCTAACCGTCATGTTTCTGGGATTTGACGACTGTGGCGAAGGGTTCTGAACAGAATTGTTGACGGCTCAGGTTGTGGCTTTCACGGTAATCCTCACGTTGTGGAAGATAGTGTGGGTGAGCAGGATAGTCGGACTCGGTAGCAGCATATCCACCAAGATCGTATGGGGGATTTACGCCATTGGCTGCTGCTGACTTCATCTGCCAAATAGAATCCTGAGAATTGACGGATCCACCGTTATTGGAGTTTGAATAGCTGTTGTCCAAGTACGCCATATTGACACCTAACAAATAGACAATTAATGTTTGAATAGTTGTAATAATTACATAGACATATCAAACGTTGTAACGTTGTATTATATGACAGGAATTGTGTACAATATTACCAATTGAATATTCCATGTTCTATTAGTATTGTGAAAGACTTGTAAATGTGAAATTTTGTTAGTATTTTCGAATTAAAAATTACCATTCTCACCATTGATGTTGTGGTTTGGTTGATGATAACCATAACCTGATGGATATGGCGGAGATTTTGAATCCTCCATTGCTATTGCATGATCCAAAGTGTTTTCCAGCGCTTTGTTCTCGGCATAATAGGGTGGTGGTGCTTGAGTTGGCTGCACATTTCCATTGACCAAACTCGGACGGACCCTGCATCATAAGCAAAAATTCGTTTGTTGGTTTGTCACGCATTCGTATACTATATGTCTTGAAAGTTAACAAGGATGACCTGAATGTATAACGAGTTGTGGGTTTGCAATGGCAAAAAATAAAAGTGAAATAAAAGTAAATAAAATAACGACTACATAGCTATTGCAATAGGTATAGTGTAGTGTGTGTATGGAGACCACTGTCGCAAAATAGAGATAGGATATGCAAGAAAATGCGCATGATGTGCAGTGAATGAGATTGTACAAATTATTCTGGTTAACAACATGTATAATTTAATCTTTTTTTTTTCTCCCTCTCTATTTTTTAATGAGATGATGAGAAAACAAAACGCAAACAAAAATTCTTTTGACAACGTGTAACATGAAAGATACACGAGACAATTATAATTCTTACTTTTCATTATGTAGGAGAAATAAAAGTGTATGCAGTGAGTATGTCTGTTGGTGTACTTTAGCCAATTAATTCGTACCATGTGCAACTGTTTACAAAAAATATACAACACGGTGAGTTGTCGAAAAAATTTCCGCCGCCATAACTCAGTGTATGTTGATTTAAATAAAATGAACAAATATTTTCCATACCGCGTTAGACATTGTAGTGAGAAGAAAAAATATTAAATATACTTGAGCTATTTATAGAATGCCTTTGTGCGAGACTCGTTGTCATGCGTGATTGAGCATGAAATATCGATATTATCACATCTTGTCGCAGTAAAAAAATAAAAATAATATTTGAAGAAAAAAAAAACCCGGGAAAAAAATTCGCATTAGAACGCTTCGTTGATGTATATGTGAGACAGCGGCAGGATTTGGTGCGCCATCACCGTTCACTAGCCACGAAGATTGCCTCGAGTGTAATGGCAAGAGAGAACGATTGGCGTAGGGTTTTTGTTACAGGCGCGGCGTAGGTCGAGAGAGCAAGAGGAGAGACGAGATGAGCAGCTTCTTGCCTCATCTCTCTTTGTCTCTATTCGCCTCGACGGCAAGACTTCCATTTCACGCTTTACGGTGCTGCGCGATGGCTCAGACGGGCCAACAAAGTGGTATGGTAGTAGTAGTGGCGGTGATGGTGGGGAAGGTGAAAGCCGTGAGTGGTAAAAGGGAAAAAATGGCTGTACAAAGAAGTACATCTGAAGCGCTTTGAATATAAGAGAAGCGAGATTGTAGGACCGGTTTCTATAGCATGTAAGGGGTGAGCAGTTGAGTAGATGGATCAGCATGACTTACGCATTAGAATCCATCTCGTAGTCCTTGGCTTTTGCAGCGTGTTTTCTTCTACATCGACAAAATAGAAGAAGCAAAGCGGCGAATAGAAGAAATACCGCGCCACTGACAACAAGTGCGATCAACGTAGGGGTTGCCAATGCACCAGCTTGTGTAATATATGGTCCAACTGTTGGAGAAAAAAGAAAAAATCAATAAACATCAGACACAATGTAAAATTGAAATTTGGAATAGTTTTTTGAATGAAAGAAAAATTGTGCAAATTACTTACTTTCAGCTTCAGTCCAATCACCACACTTCATTGAGTCCGACTGAAGACAAAGTTTGACTCTGAGTCTTGGTTCAATATTCGACGCTTTGCCGTCATCGACAATAACACCCTCTTTCGCGGTTGGCGCACTACCAAGCGCTCCAATTGACCACTCGGTCACTTTTTCCCACGGATCGTTCATTGCACTTGCGCCCACATATCTTTCAATCACGGCCACTAAGACAAGACATGTTGGACCAACGTAAATAATAAGTGCCCGATTCTCTGGATCATAGCTCACACGCTGTGGTGTTGATATTTTAGCCACAGTTGTATGAAATGTTTTAGTGTCCGAATAGTCCGAATGATTTTTTGTATTATATGCTTTTACTCTGAACACGTATTTTTGATGCTGTTCGAGATCAGTAATATTACACGGATTTGATCTCCGACAGTCACGTTCAAGCCATGTATTAACTGGACTTCGTGGTGGTGCACAATCCGGTGCAATAGTATCATCTTGAGCTGGATCACGAAGATAGGATACAAAGTATTTAGTAATTTCTAGACCACCATCAAAACCTATTTCCCATTGCAAAGCAACATAAGTTGGGCCTATATCCACTGCTGATAAATCAGTTGGTTTCTCTGGTGCTCCTTTGGCTTGTAGTGTTATTACTGAAGTACTGCTGCCTTGGGCATTTGCTGCACGACAACTGTATTCACCATAATCCGAATTCTTAATGTCTGTTATCTTCAATACCGATGTGTATATATCATCGTTCTCATTCGTTGTCCCTATCTCATAGTGCCCATCGCTCGATGAGCCCTGAAGCGGCGCAGAATTTGAATCATAACTCCATTGAAATTCAGGTTTTGGCCATGCTTGTACTTTACATGTCACCTCAGCAGTTTCACGTAAACTGTAAGCAACTTTGTTGTGTTTGTGCAATACAATTGGCGCATGTTCAACTTTCAATAGCATTTGTGATTCGACACTTTTCAAATCATTTTCAAAAACACACGTGTATTTACCACGATCGCTGGCAACTATTTTGTCTCTTTGCGGTCTACCACTGCCGACAAAGCTTAATGTGGAATTTACAATTATAACATTTCCATGCACACGTGATGATTGCGTTTCGATTTTGTACATATTTTCTTCGTCAATGAGCTCTTTTTCATCTTTTAACCAACGTACAGATGGTCCGGGTTTACCTTGTGCAACACAAAATACTGAAAACGAAGACTCGCCCACTCTGAAAAAGAAAGGAATAACAATTAATTAAATTAATTTTTCGAATGAGTAGATTATGAATTAGGCGATTCAATCTTTTTTTATTGCACTTACTTTCTCGAAACATGGGGTTGGAGTTTTGTCGATATTTTTGGATGTTGTTGAACTGTTAGTCGTACAGAAGCTGGGTCGCCCATTCCAATTGAATTGAAAGCTTGACATTTGTATGTACCGTCGTCTCCAAGATTAACTGATTTGATTTCAAATTTGGGTCCAGTTATTTCTGCAAGTGTGGTTTGACTACCGTCCTCACTGTCTCTCCACCATTTGTACGATGTGTCTGGATATCCAGCTGGACTTGCATTACACGTAAGGATAACTCGTGCATTTTCAACTGCGACCGGTGAATCGGGGGTAATTCTGGCTGGACCTGGTTTGTGACGTATGCGAATAGTAACCCCTGCCACTGCTGAATAATTTTTGCGTTCGCCGCCACTCGGATGGATTGTATTGAGCGCTCTACATGTGTAATTCCCAGCATTATCAGCAGTCACACGACTCAAACGCAATATTGATCCGGATTGACGAAATTCCGGACGTCCTTCGCGCAACCATTCAATCACTGATGGACGTGGATTGGCAGAGACATTGCAATGAACAGTCACAGTATCCTCCACTTCGGCAATACGATTAGTTTCACCTTCAATAGCAACAGTGGGTGGATACAAAACGTCAAGTAAAAGTGAAGCGTCACCACTACGACCAAGTGAATTGTCAGCAGAACACGTATATTTTCCCGCGTCTTGCAATGTCACATGTAAAATTGAATGATTTAAATTGGTGGCGACAAAACTTCCATCTTTCATCCAACGCACCATATTAACTGGCGGTTTTGAATCAACATTGCAACGCAACACAGCACGTGTGTGTGCCTCGACTTTGAGTGGATTTTCGGGACCCACGGAAACACGAGGAAAATAATTGACGCTCAGTGTGACATTGGCATTGAGTGTTTTGCCATCGGGCATTGCACGATTGTGCACGACACAACGATAAACAGCGCCGTCATCCTCACGAGTTGGTTCCAATGTTAATGTCCGTCCACTGTACAATAATTGATCGCTATTACCGCGATACCATTTGACTTCAGGTTCTGGACTACCACCATATGTATTGCACTGAAGTTCAAGACGTTTGCCTTCAGTTGCTAGTGCAGATGTTGGTGAAATGGATGGTGGTCCTGGCGCACGTAATACCGTTAGCGTAACATTTTTATGATAAATATTATCACCACTGCCGCTGACTTTTATACGACACTCGTATTTTCCATTATTGTGCTCATATGAGACATTCAATATTTTTAAATCATATATTCCACGTGAAAGATCCATATAAACACGATAATTAGGCGACAATGATTTACCATCGATTGCTGCATTATCGTGAACATTATTGGTGTGAGTTAACCAGAAACACGTAGCATTTTCACGTACTGGTTCAAATCGACAATTTAATAGCAATGTTGAACCCTCTTGCGTGTCAACTTGAGTCTCCTCGGCTGCTTGCACTTGTGACAGAGCTGAAACACGAAAAATTCAAATATATTAAATATATATATCTATATAAATTGTATGCATGTTGGTTTTCGTATATAAAAATATGTTTATGTTTATGCCATCAATTACGCGGCCATTTCGTGGCACGATAACAGTTTAACAGCCCATACAATCACGGAATTTTTTTTTTCTTCACCCTCCTGAATTTATTTGTCCAAACACACTCCACCACGACTTGACAATTAAACGTATCATTTCGTTAGATCAATACTATAAACAGAATGTGACACGTTTGAAATGAAATATAGTAATAATGCGCGCTGCAGAAATTATACGATTCATTATAAAGTTGAAGCAGTCAATTGTGAAAACGTTCATTTGTATATAAACGACATTTTAAAATGACTGTTTATAGGGTAATTTTGAACTCGAGTGAACGCAGAAACTATATACATTTAATGTTGGTTTGGAGTTTATCGTTTACACTCAGTGTGGAGCAAATTATTTGTAGAAATAAATGTTAATCGTAAACTGTATATTGCAATGATGATGCTACTCTTCATTGCACGTATTTTTTTTTTATCGTCGTCATTCTTATCTCGACCTAGTTGATGTCGTTACGTTGACGTTATGTTTTTTCATCGTTCTCCATTTCATCTTTGTGAATGGTGGTAGTAGTTGTCTGTGTATAAAGAAATTGAATTATAATCAGCAAAACCGAGGATCTTTCGTAAACGATCCTCTGGAAGGTAGATGAAAATTGGAGTATAGGGTGAGAGAGTGTGGTGCAGACGAAAAGGTCGTGTTGTCAAACGAGGCGGAGAACCTGGTCGTCAAATGCTGTATGAGAGGAAAAAGACGGTTGGTTGAACAAGCGATGTCGTTACACGATGAAGGATAGATGAGATACAGTGGAGAAGAGAGAAAGAACTTGGGATACATATAGAAAAGTGGAAGTATCGAAGTAAAGGAGCAACAACGAGAAGACTGTGCATATGCGGTGCCATGTGATGACCTGTATATATTCGTCTACATATATACATGCCCATATATATATATATATATATATATATTTATGTATAGAAAACACGTTCGCGCGATGTTCTGCTTCTCGAACCCGAAGTAAAATTGACGGATATGGCATAGTACAATTTTTATAGCGCACTTGGATGTTATCACCTCCTTTTCTTCGTGCAGTATAAAGGCCAAAGAGTACAACTGGCTATTTTTATCGCACGTAAACTATTTTATATATATATATATATATACGTGCACGACACATATCACATCTTCAACACAAATCATCAAATTGTTTCAAACAATCTCACGCTTGTACATATAAAAATAAAGATAGACAATTAATTTTATTCGCATCTTTATTTTCAATTTTATGATGATGGTGTCGATTTTTTTACTCTTTTATTATTTTGTATTCAGTGATGAGAAAAATTTTGTAATTGTTGGGCATTTGAATGGGTGTAGGAATTCACGTGAATTCTTTATGTTAATTGTCATCCATGGATTTATAAGAAGAAAGTAATGGGAATAGATATTGGATGTAATATTATATATTGAATGGAATGATAAAAATTTTTTATATAAGCCAATGTGACATTACATTTTTTTTTTTTTTCAAGTGATTCGTTTAAGGAATCGATTTGTTCGACATTATTGGGTATCGATGGATATGATTATTAATTCTTCAGATCAATTATCCGCGGCTTTTACTGTTTTAATTTGATAATTTAGTTGGATCGATGAGAGACTGCAGTGTTTGTATTTCTACGTGTATAAGGAGTAACTTTGCAACTTAATTCCTTGTAAATGGTGTAGATGCTCGACCTACTATTATTCCCCAAGCGACAATTTTTCATATTAATTGTGAAGGCTCCGAAGTTACAAACAGTTCAGACTTGATCAATTCGACAAACTGACTTACTTAACGGAGAACATCATGGTGAATATTTGATAATAAAAACTTGATTTTATTTTTAATAATCTCTCGGTACTTGTAAAAATAAATGTGCAAAATATTATATAAAAATGCCAAAAACTTGGAACTGAGTGAATCACAATTTTCTAGCGCAAGATTATATTTTTTTTATTCCCATTTATTTTAATGAGAGAAAAAAAAGAAAAAATATCTCAATTTGGATCATCACCAGAGGATTTCTCCTAAAACAACCAAATCGAAAAATTAAATTCCCTCATATTCTCATTCGCAAAGCGATATTTATAACATTAACCTACATTTCCAAACAATTCAGTTGAATATCCGTACAATAAGGTAGGACAATAAAAAATACTCTTGGCAACTGATAACACTAGCCAAAAATTTTGTTTCTTTTTTTTCTTTTTTCTTTACTGTCTTCTCTTTTTCTCAACAAATATACCTGACGTTTGTATACCGTGCCAAGTGTGTATAACACATGAGAGATGCTGTAATAAATCTATGAGAATAAGTACAGTAACATGAGATAACTCTGACGTTCGTGTGTAAGACGATGAATGCATTCTCAAATTTCATTTGTGTAACATTTGTACATGTATAAACCTGCAATTCAGCAATTCATGAAGGTATATAGTTTACACCATTTAGTTTAGAGCTCTTCATATCCCGTATACAATATATATATATATATATATATATATAGCACAAGTATATTGTGGATATATAAATTTATGTTGAGATTTAATGCGATCGTCAACATGAAATTGCGTCTGAGGCATTGGTTTGAAACTATTATGCGTGGGCATATCCACATGTGTGCGTAAACCGTAAAACGGACTACATGCGTTTAAACTATTGGCCGCAGATGCCACTGAGTGACCGGTGATTCGTGGAAAATACGCGTGGACACGCTCGTACCAATGGTTAGGATGTGGGTCGCTATTGGGTCGTATAACGGTGGTATGAGCGCGCGTTCGAATCCTTGATCGAGGCTTTGCTATACCTTTTCTCTCGCACTCGTTTCTACATCGTAAGTTCTTCTGTCCCTCTATTCTGTTCCACACAATTTCTCGCTTTCTCTCTCTCTCTCTTTTACTCTCTTCTTTTCGCTCACTCTTTTCCTGCATCAATGCTATCCTTCTACGTCCGTTGTGGAGCGAACGGTTCAATCGAAAAGCAATGAATCCGTTGCGCGCAATCTCTCGCCTCGACGCGCAAGCCTCTGTGTAACGCTATAATAGTCGCCAGAGAGCCGCCGTACGTCTTTATTGAATTATTTCATTTAATGCCCCTCAATGTCGTTTTTTTTTTTTTTTTACCCCCGTCTTTTCCCTTTTATTTATTTTTTAATCGTCGAATACCTATTTTTACAATTTTTTTTTGTTCTTTTTTCTTTACATTTCTTTTATTTTTATTCTCTGAAGCGTGTATTGATTTATCGCAGTTATTCCGTTTTATTTCGATGAATGGTAAAATAAAATAAAAATTGTGTAACGAAACGTTGGTTAAATTCTATTCAGTTCACTTTTTTGTCTTTTTTTTTTATTTTTTTTTTTTCTTTCACTTCCATCTATTTTTGTTGGAGTAGAAAACAAAAAATAAATATATATCCTACGGCAGAGTGATGGAAAGTTATACGGACAAAATTCGATGACATGATTATATACTTTCTCGTTGATGCTACTTGTATATTCGGATTAGATGTAGAGTTTATTATTCTTTGATATCCGCATCGACTGACGACGACGACGGCGGAATCGCGAAGAAAATAAAAATAATAAGAATAATAATAATAATAATAATATTATATGCCTTGGGGAATGATATGACGACACTCACTCTTCAGAATAGTAAGCAGTCTATTTTTAAATACAAATGTATCGTGGAAAGGAATCCCATGTATTATATATCTAAGCTGGGTATATGTGTTACATGTGTGTGTACTTAAGCTTACATTGCGCGAGCTAACGAGCACACGACAGTACTTATATGTTTATTAAATGAAAAAAAAAAAATGTAAATAAATAAATGAATGAATAAACATTAATATAAATAAATGGGAAACGAACTTTACTTTTCCTCATATCTATGAGCAATCCACGTCATTCAATTCATACGCGTCAAAGACATATATATAATTTAACATATACCTCATATACATAAATTTATATCTCTATAGAACGGATGCCATTTGCGTATACTGCGGCGTTCGCATTGGTATTTATATGAACGTAAAAGAGAAGGGTACATGCAGCCACGAGTGTGTCTCGCGCGCGCGCGCGCGTCGTATGGTTAGATTGTACGTGTTTATACCTGTATTACTGTGTATTTGTGCGGTTTTGCACGTTGGTGTCGCGCGGGCCGGTCGTTGAATCGTCGTAGCGTGCCAAGCGCCAGGTCGCAACCATATATACATACACATACTCTTAGTTAAGTTGTGTATATGTACTCGTCTAGTCTCGTAACGCGCAGTTTTACCCTTTCTTTCTAACCATTTGCTTTCCCGTTTCCTCTCTTGCCCCCTTTCGTCCTCTCTTTCACTTATACTTCGTCGTCTTATCGACTTTTTCACCATAATGGACCTAAATAGGTTCGTATCGATTAAACTATAACGGTATTTTTTATTTATATGCATGTATATGCCGACTAGTTGCAGAAAAAGATAAGGGGAATCGATAGTATGAAGATGGAGAAGAGGTAAGAAATAATGGTGGAATTGATAGGGCGAATATTATTGAAGCAGTTTGCATTTCAAACCCATTGCAAACCTACTTTTCTTGCTCATCCTCTCAGCTCTCAAATCGTATAGCATTGGTACGTGCTCTATGCCGCGTCAGATTTACGTCGTTGGGAAATTAATTTATCGTTGAAACGCGCGCGCAATTGCATTCGCACTCGCTTTCTCTTGTGCATTAATATATGTATATATTATATATGTGTATATATAATATATGTATGTGAGTTGGATGGGTTTTGGCACGGAGCTACGATCAATTGTCCTCACCAGGTTTACTTGCTTCTCTGTTGTACATGCAGTGTAGATTAGCCGTCTTGTCTTCGCCACATGATATAAGGTCCCCGGGGATCGAGGGCACGTTAGTCAGCAAAAATAAAAGCAAGGGGTGTCATCAAACGGAGTTTATTATAACTTTCATGTTGTCATATATTTACGGGTCATTGTTTTAAGATTGGATAGGTGATTGTATACTGTGCATAAAAAAAATTGTTGATTCGAATAAATTTTGTTGGATCAACTTGTTTTTTTTTTTTTTTTCCTTTTTATCTTTCCTTGTTGTGTAAATTTTTTTTTCAAATTTTGTTTCAACTCGGAGGGGAACAATGCGGTTTATGTCAATTGATGTGGTGTGCACGTTTCACCTTATTTACTTCCTGCATTAGGAAATATATATTTATTTTTTAATATTATCATTCTAATAATTATTGAAGAAAACTTTGAAATATAATTTCTTTATTCTCTTTATTTGTGAGACAATATATTAAATGAAACAGACATATTTGATTCCAATATAGAATAGGTAATTTTCAAATTGGTGCTCGAATATTTCTCATTAGAAAAATAATAATTAGTGAAAATGAGCTTCAGTCAATTGCAGTATAGGCAGAAATGTCATTCATTAAAACCAATTGGATATTGATTATTCAAGTTCTTTTGTCTGTCAAATATTCTCAGCGTTGGTAATCAATTTTTTTCCTCTTTTCATTACTGGAAAAGAACATTTTTTTCCCGCGTCAACGGCGACGTATTAATTGTGAATACTTCGACATTTGCAATAAAATTGAGCCATATATTTTTGTATCTAAAGATACAGAAAACGGAATTTCATTTATACGGTATAAGAATTGAAACGACTAGATGTATCAGCGTGTGTGTGTGTGTGTGTGTGTGTGTGTGTTGAAAATATATGTGTCTGTGTATAAAGAGTGAAGTTGTTAGGTGTCGTAACAATTTAAAGGACAGCTTACATGGAGCTCGTGGAATTGTGCCGGTTGCATTGATAGTAATGTTGAATTGATACTATCCAATATATACATATGTGTTTGGTGTAAATGGGTGTATGTAATATATATAGCTGCTTCTGCGACTGCAAAAGTAGGATAAGAGTATAGCCGTAAAGAATCACCACCATTCTTGGCGAGGATCATTTTCATTTGTTCTTTCAAGCGTGTGTCTGCTCTATTTTTTCCCACTTCTTTTTTTTTTTTTTGTTTCCTCTCCTTTCTTTTCTTTATTTCTCTATCACTTGGGTTGCAATCTTTTGCTTGGTCTCACCATTCTTAGATGGCTGCGACACTACTCGGTTAATACCAGTAAAGCAGTTTCGCATACACATATAGTACTATACAAGCTCAAGATCTTGATGTGTCTGTGTGAAATGTGTGTGCATTTATCTTTCGTCCCATTGGGATCTTTTAACTCCAGCAAGCTCGGCTAGATGAGACACCCGAGAGTGTGTCCAGGAAACGAGAAAATCACATTTTTCTTTCGATGAAACACGCTTTTATATATATATATACGTAATTCGGAAAGGAAAAAAAAATAATACTCAACGTTCATGCATCCACTTTTTATTTACTCTCTTGGCTAATTTCTTTTTCAGTTTTGTTTTTTTTTTTTATCACTTCAAAAAAATTTTTGTCTCTTTGCATTATACATTCACAAACAATTTATGTATGTATGTATTTATGAATAATGTGACATTTAACGGTTGAGTAGAGTGAGAAGAGGCATGTGTGTATGCAAAGTGTGATAATTGCACTGTGAATGGAGTATTATTTGTTGTTGTTGTTTTTTTTTTTTTTTTCATCGAAATAAATAAACGATAATTGTATATAAATGTAATAAAAAGTGGAATGAATGTGAATTGAATACATGTGTGTGGAAAAAAATTGTAGAAAAGTGACAAACCAGAAGAGTCCTCATCAAGAATGACAGGGCAGCTGATTGCAGCAATTTTGTTTGTGATTCTTGATGCGAGAAGCGTTATATAATACATAAATGAAGGTGTGCTATGTGCGACAGCAATGCTGTGTCCTTTTTCTCACTCACTCACTCGCTCTTACTCTCTTTCGGCCTCTCCACTTCGTGTTCCACTCCGATTGCTGTTCCTATTTACCCTACCATATACTCTACAAGCTTGTATATAATATACACAAACGACAATGAAATATTTGTACATTATCCCGAGCTCTGCAATTTTGTTCGACGTGATTGTACAGACTATATTATAACCGGAACAAAAAATTTATTCACTGTATAATATTGCGAAATTCTATTAATATCAATCTCATTTTAATATTCCATATTGTCACAATGTATAGTATTTCATTATTATTCCCTTTTGTTATTTTTTTTTTGTTTTTTTTTCCCCATTGTTTGTTTTTATCAATAGCTAATGTCACAATGATGATTAATTTATGTTGAATATATATTTATAAAGATGAAATGAATGTGTCATCGATTGTTAATTGTGCGAGCTATTGTGCAAGACTCGTCGACGAAATAATTATAACGATGACGTGTTTAGGATGGGGAAATGTGGAAGGAAAATAGATAGAATGAAAAATGGAATGAGGAAAAAAAAAAATGATGTATATAGAAAATTAATTATTTCATAGAATTCACCAGCAGAATGCGGACTTGCGGTTTAGCTCTGTAACAATTGCACAGTGTGCGCCACGAAAATTTTATGGATTCAGCAGACCGCGCGTTAGTTGTCATTATACGTGCCACCACTTTGTGGTTATAAGTAGTTTATAGAGATGGAAAGGTAGAGAAATAATATAGCATAGTATAATATTTGTTATTGGAATAGGGAGAATTTATTTTCAATAATTTACTTGTCAGTCAACGAAAAAAATGGAAGAAATAACATTTATCTCCATTCGTCTTGATATGAATTTTATATTATATTCTATTGTAGTATTTATACATAAACTCAAATTTATAATTTCATTGAAATGATGAGAATTGATTTATTGGAACAAAATATGTCAAAGGATGATAATGTATATGAATAATATCGAGATTATTGATTATTTTACACGGGAATGAATCATAAATGAATTCTTCAAGCATGTTGGAGAGATTATACACAGATGAATATCATGAGGAGATAGAAATGTTAATTGAATTAATTCTTTGAAGTATGGAGTGAGTGTTATTTATTTTTCAACGTTTATATTATAATGTTTCACAGTGATAGTATATGGATTTTCGACACTCTCGAACTCCACTGTATTATAAGTACCTACTAGAATTATTTTCGTGGATCAAATTTCAAAATCAAATTAACAATAATGAAATACTTCCGGATGACAGGGTATATAGCTCATTGAGAAATTATTTTGAGTACCTCATTTATGATTTCAATTGGACATTTATATTTTATATTGGATTATACATGCATTCATTTAATTGGATATCAGATTATATTGATGAATATATACTTGAATAAAATTCTGTACTTCAATATAAATTTAAATTGTTCACTATTATTTGTTTATATTGAGTAATATTGTTTCATTTACGTGTACATTCGTATATGTTCCATCAACAAACATTGCGAAAATGTGGTTATATGAAATTTTCAATTGACCTTTCATGACTGTATAAACCTATAGATATATTTGATGGTGCGTGTTTATACGTGATATGTGACGCGACAATGTCCTGAGGCTTGATTTGGATTGTGAACGTTCTCTCGTCGTTTAATTCGAAATTTATTATTGCCCCAGGCATTGGAAATATTTTACGGAAGTAAAATAAAAAAATGAAAAATAAAATGAAATATTTGCGAACGTGTGTGACAGACCGCAAGTCATTGACTGCAATAATTTTAATGATTTTATGAATGTATGTGTGTGTGTGTGTTTATGTGGTTGAATGTGAAAGATATTCGATGCAAAAGTCTCCTGCATTTTTTGCATGTATGAATATTTGTGTGTAGCGTTTTACATAAAATTACTAATGTATTCCATTGCGGTTGGGTCAAAAAATTTCTGGAATAATTCAGCCATGTTTCTCATTTGAAATCAAACTCATTTTTTCTTATACTCATATCTTTAACATATCGTTCTTCTCTAATACAATCGTTTGAGTGACAACAATATCATTATAAACTCATTATATTCATGAATATGTTGAGAACAATCATCTGAACATAGAACTCTAACAATTCTTCCAATCACAAAAATGTCATATTTTTTTATTAACCTTATTGGCTGCATCAACTCCAATAAAACACTCAAGCCACAAAATTAATATCCCTCCATCATAAAGAATACGATAAAAAATGGAGATAAAAATTGCACGACATGACCAGAGTCAAATTAAATTTCACATGACATACTCCATATATATATATATATATGCCACATATAGCATGTTAACGTTAACTTGATAGGTCCAGTGTGGTCGGTCGCTTTGTTGTTTGCTCTTGACTAGAATAATTTCGGTGGGACACACACGTCTAATAATGGGCCCTTTGTGTAGAATAATGCACTACATGTATGTATAGTTGATAATAGTCCTCTCTCTCCTATAGGCCACACACGCGTCTTTACATATATACATATATACATATATATATATATATATACTTGTAAATAACTGAGAAAATACGATGACTAAAGGTACCGTTGGCATTTCTCAAGTCTCTTTACGAGCTCCAGTAAATACCAGTGGCAAGACGCAGCAGTAAACTGCAGTAGACATTTATCTCAACGAACATTTTCATATACACATATAAATAAATATATATATATATTTAAATGAAAATTTGTAATTAATTTTGAAGAGTAGGTATATGAAGTGAAAGTTTTGCGTTGAGTGCAATTACACTCAAGAACATTTACGAATGGTAATTTACTTTTTGGTAAAATAGAATTAGTCGAGTGAAGTTTGAAAAACCACTTTGTTTACACTTGAAACCAATTCACCCTTGTCAATCTATATATATATATATATATATATATATATGTGTAAGCTTTCGCTGAATGGTTTTAGGTAACCGGCAACTATACACCTATTGGCCCTTCTCACATCGCAATTCCAGCTCTCTCGTTACACGTTCAGACCAGTTTGCTATATCACCTCGTGGTTATGTACGTGAGCAATGCCAATTGCACGTACGCCATAATACCTTTGATGCATGTTTATGTCTTTCTCTCTCACTGTTTTTCATACTCTTCATCTTTGTCATGCATACGTCCATACATACATACACTTTGTTCTCCATTGGCACTCTATGGCAACTTTCACGGCCTTGATTTATAATACTTTCGATCGATCTTGAGCGAGTGTACTCGTCGCAAATTTCAAGAGCTCACGCCAGCTCACCCGTCACATATAATTCAAGAATTAAAATGCATGTTTTTTTGGTAATGTGAAGAAAATATTTTTACAATTGTGACAGTGTATGTACTAGTTTATTATATTTGTTGAGTTTGTTACTTTTATTATTTTTATCATATTTATTATGAAGGATTTGTTATATTATTTTTTGTATAATATCATCGCGTTGATTTAATGTTTAACAGTGGTATCATGTGTGTGATATCGGTACGCGCGTGACCCTCGATTCGTTCCGCTAATTACGCAATTACTGAGACAACTGTATCAATATATATTATATATACGTGTATTGATAGTATTTGTATTAAGTGTGTGGGTGTGTATTATATAGATATGTATTACTATTTGCATAGTCTGGTTGTCCCGAGCGAGATAACATTTTTCGGGTGTTCTTATGTATTTTTTTATATTTCTTTTTAGTATTGTGGAGAAAATAAATTGAGTGCTATTGATATAGTAGACGGTAGTGGTTGTTATTTAATACAGCAATTTTAGTGATAATCTTTATATTATTACAATTTTTATTTATACCAGCTATAATATTGATTGACATGAATATATATCCTGTATGAAGGAAAAAAATTGTAATGCTTTTCCCTTGAATGTATATTGCAAATATTTTATTGCAGTAGTAGTGGATTCATTTTTGTTTGCAATTTTCTTTTTTTCATTCAACGAAGCCTTTTTATTTTTTTTTCTCTTGGATTAGTTGGATTTCTTTTAATAAGGTCGCATCGACAGTATAGCGCAACTCTCATGACGGTACTTTGGCATTTTTGCAGCAATGCGTCAAACTCGGAAGCCCATTAACTCTCATTAGCATCGAGCTCTTGTGCAATTTTTCCATTTTATTTATTTTTAATTAGAGTTATTGAAATATTGGAATTTAGTGACTAGTATTTTGTTTTATTATCATGATTTTGTGTCTTTGAGAATGTGTATAAATATTTCTGTTGAGATATGTGGTAATGATAATTTTTCTTTTGGCGTTTGATGAAAATGTGGTGGAGAGACTTTTCTTTGTTAATGAGAATTAAATGGCGGTTATTTTTGATAGTAGGAATTGTTTCTATTTAATTTTCGTTGTTTATGAATACTTATTGTGCCCGCTGTTGCGTTGAATGATAAATACTTTTTGTAACAGTTTAATTTTTTATATGAACACTCTCACCATTTTCTGTGTTTTTTTTTTTATTTTTGTTCATTGTCATTTTCAATTTCTCTTTTTTAGTATGAGCATTTTTTTTATTTTTGGTTGAAATAATCTCTTACTCACCAGCAAAAAGGAGTGAGATCAGTAGGTTTATCCTGACTGATCGCATGGTCCGAAACTGCAGTCGCCTATCCATATTGTCGTTGAATAATCGCGATTACTCCTCATCCACGTTGGTAAAATGCGGTTACGTTTGCAGGTGAAAAAAAAAAAAAAAAAAAAAACGAAAACGAATATTATCAGCCCACAAGAGAGGGTTGCAAAATTGATGATAGAGGGTGAGCGCTCACTCGCTCGGTTACGAGTTTGTCAAACACACGCTTTTAAACCAGTGTGTCCGGGTTTGAAAATACCAACCAGAAATCTCACCGCGAGCTTTGTAACATTTCCGTTGTTATCTCTCGCTCGTCTATATGCAACAGCACTTTAACAAATATCTGTTGGTATCCCTCACTATTTTGTTATTATTATTATTATTATGATTATTTTTAACTATTGATCAGTGTGTATGCACAATTTTGGGGAAAAAATAAATTTTTTCCTATATTTCCACTCTCACATAGATGCGACACAATGAAACTGATGCACGTGATCGATTTGTTTATTTTTTTTTTTGGCACATAAAATCCAGAAGATTTGGAATAATGCGAGATTTTTGGGGTTGAAATATTATTTGCACTATTTCATTCACGCAAAATAAACAATCACACAATTATTCGTATTTTTAATTGACTCCAAAATCAGAAATGAACGGAAAAGAGAAAAAAAAACAACACTGTGTCACCTGCTCCGAAAAGCATTCAGTATGAAAAATTTGGTTTTAAAATGATTTATTTTATAAAATCCCAGGTGTTGTGATTATTGAAAAGTAATATTAACAATTTATTTATTTTATTATTTTATTTCGCCGTTTTATTATCTTTAAATATTTGAATTATTCACTTGTATAATAAAACAAATAGAAACAACAAAGAAAATGTGAAAAAATAAAAATATTTATATACAAAACAAATGAATTGCACCAAAAACTAAAAAATAAATGATAATTGAAAAATCATATAATTTCTTGAATTTTTATTTTTTTTTATTTTTACGATTAACTTTTCATTGTGTTGTCAATTTTGTGGCACTGGCACAATTTCACATATGGTTTATTGTATATAATAATAAATTTTTAGATGCCGTGTTTATTTATTGTTGGCGCGAAATATTGCGAAATGAAAAACAAAAAAAAAATCGAGTACTTTATAATTGTACAGAGATTTTGAACACCAACTTGAAAAATTCACAAGCGCGCCATTCAACGGTCGCACGGCAACTGAGCGTTGGGACGCGTAGGCAGCAACCCCCCCACCTTATGGACTCCCTATATATTTTTTTTTTCTCTACTCCTCTCCCCCGTACACATCGTGCTGCGCGTCGAGTCAACGTATATACCACCATCGGTTGTGGTGGGGTGCGTGTGCTTCGAAAGGTGGTATAGTGGAGGAAGTGGTGATGGTGATGGCGGGGACAGACGAACTGGAGAATCGTCGTTTCCTCAGTTGAGTTGAAAAGCAGAGGGGAATATAGGAGAGATACGAACTGGCGACGGCGCATCGCCTAAACCTTATAGTTAAATATATAGTCGCGAGGGAGAAATAGCAGTGGGGAGAAAAAAAAACGACGGTTTGTGAGTCGAGGGCCCTTTCTGATCCCTTGCGGCAGGTGGTTCTTCGGTTAGGTTGAGCGGGACGCACGTTCCACAGGGACCACCGACCGTTTTTGAATTTTACTGCACACGCACAGATGTACACCGGATATATATGTATGTGCAGACGCACGCACACATTTTTTTTTTACAGCTCCAAAATTTATATATGAACATTTTCCTACAGGATTTCTCGCCTCACCTTTTTGTCTTGTTAATGATGTACACGGTCATTTATCTTCGCCTATGGGATTCACGTTTGTTTCGAGTTTATTTATCTGTACTTGTATGCAATCGGTAGGTATATTTTATTGAAGGGAAAATTCTTCGCCTCGAAATTTTTATCATGCAGCATTGGGTTTTGCTGGTGTTTCAGAAGGGCCCAGTTGAAATTGTCAACGTGGAATACTATCGATACCTCACTTTTCAAAAAAATGTTTCTTTTTATAAATATGAGTTCGGGTGACATGATACCAAAAATGGCATTCATTACAATTATTTTTACAATGATAAAACTACTTTATTAATGTGCAATTTCTGCTTCTGGTTTTATTTCACTTTCAATACACATATTCGTGAGGCGAGAGATGAGAATGTGCTCGTTTTGCCTTTCGCGTCGCGTCAGAGATGGGCAGGTGCAACCGCAATCAAGTCGATGGAGAAATTAAAGATCCCCACCATTCAATATATATATATCATATAGATCGTACAAGAATTGGAGAGCGGAACGTGCAGCTAATAATTAGCAGTTTTGCGCGCCAATCGAGTTGATTGCAAGTCGGAACTTGAAATCAAAGATTCTCCATTTTTTTTCCCCCCCCCGTTTTTTTTTCTGTACTTCCACTTTTGTATATAATATATACTTTTGTTTATATATATATATATATATGTATGTTCGTGTTTGTGTGATGCGCCTGTCACTGATTCAATTTTTATTTAATCCCTCTTTTTTCGCTTTCAACTGATGGTTGTGCGGAAAAATTTTTAATCTAATATATTTATGCGACTCAACGATGCGCATATTTGAAACAAAAAAAAAAAATTTCAAGCGGATTATCCGTGCGTGCGTTTGCAGCGATCAAAATCGCGAGTGGAAATGAAGAGAAAAAAAAAAAAGAAAATAGAAAGGAATAAAATAAAATAATCCGTGGCAATAAGTAGTATACCAAATGCGCACGGCTCGCGGAAGTTTCCAACAGTAGGTAAAGGGCAATGGGAGGATGAAGGGGGGGAGGTGAAGCGAGAGTAATATATCAGGGGAAAGAGGCATAATTCTGTAGCCGAGTCGAGAGAGCACCTGCCGTCCCTCGTGTATAGTCCGAGAGCGCTGGATCGCATGTAAATAATGCATTATCATACATCGGCGCAGGCTTTTAAAAGTCTGAACGAGTATTGTTGTTGTTGTTGTTGTTATTATCATTATTTTTATTATCATCATCCATTTTATTATTATAAAATAGTATATATATAAATAGAATGGATAAATATGAAGATTATATATAGTAAAGTGTCGTCGTTGTCATTGAAAGACTTTTTTTTTCACAATGCAACTTGCAATCGACAGCCGCACTCTCACTCACTCTATCATTGGTCAATATATCGTAATAGAAGAGTATAATCGAAAAAGTGTGTGCTATTGCAAAGAAGGCGCAGCAGCCAGCACACGGGCATCGCCCGAAAGAAAATAATCCCGTGTCCTTGTCGAATCGACATATGGCGAGCATTCGAAGGGGGAGGCGCCGTTACTTTGCTGGAGGAAAAAAAAAAAAGGAGAGGATGAAAAAAAAGGAAAAAAAAAATCCTGAACGGTCGTATAGAAGGGATGTTTGACGGCCTGCTTTCGTACGAGGCAATTTTCTTCCTGCCTCGCCGTTGCGGCTGATGCTCTGTGGATGTGTTTTATATATCTATACACTTTTACGGGTATAGGTATTTTATCAGTAGAGAATATATATCTGTATATGTATTTTTAAAAAAATGAAGACTTGGAGGATATTATAGAGTGAACGTGGAAAATTGAGGTGAGGAATATAGTAGTGAGTGGGTATTGAAGAGAGGGAATTCTGGTTGGTATGAAAAAAGAAGAGAGGAAAAAAAAAAAACGTTTCCAAGTCGGTGCATCTAATACGAGGGGCTAGCACACTTCGAATGATTGCTAGAGTGCGGAGCAGGTGTCCGGCGTCTTCTCGTTGCTCTATTCCCAGTTGTTGCTGCTGCTGCTGCTGCTGCTTGTTTCCGATCTGTTCATGATATGTATTTATATATAAATGTTTTTGTGTATATGTATATATATATATATATATATATACATTAGAGGACGCACCTTTGCGCTCTAAAACCATCTGCCGGTGTTTCTCGTCCACCAACGCCTTCCTCACTCTCGTAAGACGCAGTCTCCAATTTCATCTTTGACATGCACAGAATTTTAAAATCTCTTTTTTTCTATATATTTATATTTTGTATATTGAATGTTCGATGCCAGCTGCCAGTGGTGGCTTTACTGCATTTGACAAACCCTTTTTTTTTTTTTTTTTCTATGTATATGGTTATATATGGAGATATGGATTGAGACATCTCAATTTATGAATGCATAGATTATTTTTTTACATTTTTGAAATGGGTATGAATGAGTTTTGTCGTAGTTTACAGGAAAGTATATAGTTGTGAAGAAAGTTTTATTTTAAAATTACTCACACTTTGAGGATATTTTAAATCGTGAAAAAAAGAATTTAAAATTCACTCTTGAATTGAGAGTTAAACTTTTTTTCTTTTTTTTTTTTGGTTCAAGTATAAAAATAATCCTGGGATAAAGAATATCTATAATTCAAGAATAATTCCTTTTTTTTTCCACCCTACTAAGATAAGAGGATAATAAATGTGATTACCAACTGTATATGCAGGAAAAAAAAATTAATTAGCATATAGTAAAATTCGTCTATTCTATTTTGAGGCGAATTGTGTTGAAAATGATGGTGGGTTTTTTTTTTTTGCTTTCTATTCATTTTCGTATCATGTTAAAATTCCCCCATTCTCCAAGCGTTGTTCTTATGTAGCTTTATTTTAAATCACCTTCTATATATTATAGTACACAGCAGGCGCATGAAAGATGTGCCAAAGTCGCTCATTACACAATATGCTATCATCAGTGATTAGTAAAGTAATTAAATTAAACGTGGTATCTGTGCGTCATGGCATATTTTATGCAATAATAATAAAACAAGAGAGAAAGCGAGAAAGAGTGTGGTAGTGAGGATGCCGATGATGAAAGATTGTAAGACGTGTATATATAAGCGTGAAATTGTGTATAGTATACATGATATCTTTTGCCGCTATTATATGGCATTAATATAACATTTACTCAAGCTGGTTGATTGTACGCGCATCTTATATACATGTAGAACTTGGAAAATATTCCCGGTACGATGAACACCGCCAGTGAACTTTCTTGCTCGATAGCAAGTTTTCGTTTACGCTTGTGAGTTCGGTTCTTATAACTTACAATCAACCTCAGTCTTCGTTGTATAACAAATACGTGAGCGAAAATGTACGAACGATTGCACCCCTTCCTTACATATCACAATAGGGGTGGGTGAGAAGAACGTAGAGGAAGACTTGGGCGTTCGAGGTAATTAGCCATCAGGTAGATATTCAGCGAATGTGCGTTCAAAATTTTGATACGTATATATACAAATGTGTTATGCCTATACCTTTATATATAGGTATATTATATAGACATGTGCTATATATTAAGATTAATAACGAGCGCTTAGTCGACGAGTGATTAATGATCGTCGATTCGTTCAACGGGACGCCCATCTCGGGCCCATCTGCGTCGATCAAACATTGGGAAATGAGAAAGATAAAAAAATGTATGTGTATATATATATAGATATATTTATTTTATGTAAGAGGAAGGAGATAATTTGAAAATAAATTTCGCCCCCTTGCGCGTTTCTTTGGCATATAATAGTCTATATATAATAGATAATATTCTTTATCAGTTGTAATGGAGAAAAAAAGTAATTTATTGTTTTACTTTTTTATTTATTTCTTCATTTTTTTTGGTATAGATAGAAATAAAATGATGAGCTTGATCGTAGTGATTAATATCTGAATATCAGTGTTGGAAAATAGTGGATATAAATATTTGTGTGGAATTGGAATGAGATATTGCAGAAATTTGGTGAACGTGTAATGAAAATTCTCGGATTTTTGTTATGATGAAAATTATTCGATGGTACTTTTTTTTTTAAAATCATGGTTTCAGCTTTCCTACTGAAATAATATTACTTTCACATTAGAATTATTCAATAGAGATTGAATCAATTGAGTTTCAATCAAATTATACCTGTAAAAGGAAACAAAAAAAAAAATCTCCCAAAGCGATATAACAAAAAATTCGTATAATTTTTAGGATAAAAATAAAAAAATTTTATTATACATACAGTGAATTTTTGCATTCCCTCTATAGTTCTAGTTTTATTTTACTATCTATCTGGTATTTTTATCACAGTTATTCATGTATTATTTATTATATTCAAGCTCGACCTTTTTTTTTCTTTTTTTCTCGGTAAAAATGTTGATACACTATCGATGTAATTTAGTAGAGCACCTTTGGACATTTCAGCATGACCTTGCACAAAAGTATAATCGATTATTTGCAGGTAGGGTTCTTGTTTTTTTTTTTTTTTTTTTTTAATGTATAATATATAGTCTGTATATACTTCGTATAAATGTATATTTATATAAAACTTTTATATATATATTGAATGTACTCGTTGACAAGCGTGTCACGTGGCCGCTACGAAATTAGTAGGTTAGGTCAGCGAACTAAAACCACATTACGATAGAGAGTCTCTGTATACAGTTTCTCAATACAATACTGTTGTACGCGTGCACTTGTGTAACTGATCTACCTGTGCTTACTTGCACGCGCGCACTTATTATTCTAACCGAACACCAAGCGGAGAATATTGGCCCGTGTGAATGTATACATAACGCGGAATTGAAAGTACATATACATATTGTATATATTGTGGGACACAAATGTGAGAGAGTAAGGGATGGATGAGAGGAGTGTATATAGGGGCTGGGTAATACGTCAGAATGGACGAGCAAGGGGGTCACTGGAACTGTGGAATTTTAGATCGATCGTCGTTGCAATTAATTTCCCCTCGAGTTGGTTCGTGAAGCTGCAGGATGGAAGGCGGATAAAGACGTGTTCTGTTGGCGTTGTATGATGATGGGTAGTCCATACATAATAAAGTCATTATGTATGTAGATATACATATGTGTATGGATTAACTATGTATATGGTATCTTATTTATATGTGATGACTGATGTATGTATGAATAAATTTTGCATTGATTTGATAAATTTATATTTAATCATGAGTCTAGTGTATAATGTGTCAGAGAATATTTGTTCAATTGAGATTGGATAGGTAGGATATTTTGCTTAATTCAATTTTAAATTCTTCAAATAATTTTATTGGTACTTTATTATAGCATTTTATATATATAATCGATTGTGAAAAGGCTTGGTACATTTTAATGCATATCACACAGTGGATAATAATTGAATGAAAAATTATTCAATAATAACTACTTGTCTTTTATTTCTATTTATTCTGCACATAATCATTTGTGCGTTTCATTAATGTTTTATAATCGTTCCATTGATTCATTACTCACGATTAGCACACGTGTAAAATCACATACACAGATATTTCGATTATTAATAAATTATTAGGTGAATGTACTGAAGCACTTTGTATAGAATATACAATCAGTTTGATGGTAAAAGCAGCATCAAAGTAAATGTGAATTAATTCTGTGGTGGGATGCTATGCTAATTAGCGGTTGTATGTATAGAGAGGACTTTCGTGTGCACTTAATCTCATATATATATATATATATATATGTATATCCATAGAATAGTACTTCGTGCTTTTCGAACAGTATTTTGATGAGAAAATCATTGATGATTCTCGGCTTCACGTTTGTTCTGGTTGGTGCCTCGGGTATCGCTTTCATTGAGACAGTGTAATTACGCGGCTCGTTACGTGACGTTATACATGGTTACGTTGTGGTATCACGACGATATGTTGGGGCGTTCAATCTGATTTGCCACAATCATATATTCACTTTGATGGAACATATAATTCATTGTGCATATACACATGTATTATTTAATATACGTGCAAAATTACAGATATTACACGTAAATCAATTAATTAATGTATTTATATGTGTGTATGTTTAGAGATATATATTACAGTCAAAATATTGCAACAACTGGTGCACGTGCGTGAACGTGTTAAAATAAAATGTGTACAAGTCATGCAGGCACGTTTCACATCTGAAGATAAATATTGTTGTGAAAATATTTTTCTTTTTTCACTATATAACGTTTGAGAATCCGATTCAACAGATTTATGGTACATCTGTTGAACTATCACACATTTTATATGTATATAGATATAGTTATGTATACGTGTATGTATATAGATTGCTGTCGTATATAGTAGTACAATTTTGCAAGAAAAACTTTAGTTGTATTTTCAATTTTCTGCATTTCCACGTCGCCACTTTTGTGTACATATGTTTACGTATGGGACATTGTGTATTTATGTATAAGTGTATGTATGTGTGTGTGTGTGTTTGAAAAGTTTATTGTGTAACGTGTGACGATGTCATGAAGACAAAATAAAGAGTGGCGAAAAAGTTGATAGTCAGAAAGTGAAATTCTCGTGGAATATATTTCACGAGATAAAATATATTTTATGTAGGTGAATTTATGTTTCAAGAATATAAGCCAAGAAATATTCAGAGAAATGTGTAAATCATTGTATTTTCCATTATATATCAATCTATATTCACGAAATATTTAATATCACTTGGAAAAATAAATTAATGAGTTTAGTTTGATTCATTCAAATAGACTTCATTTTAGAAATATTACATATTCGTTTCACAGTATTTTCTCATTATATATACGTAAAACATTAACATTGATATTTATTCAAATCATTGGAATACATATCCAAACAAATTATGAATTCAAATAAATATAAAATTGATGAACATTACATTTAATTATTGGATATTAATTAAAAGTCTTTTCATGTCTGTCGAATATAAAATCTCCCATAAATTAATAATTAATAATGGATTGTGAGAAAAAAGGGGTGAAAGTTTATATATATTTCCGAAAAAAAATAATAAAATATACATGAGTGATATATCTTCGTTGACATTTTAAAATATATTTTTTTTCGTGTGGATTATGTGCATGTGTAACGTTGCGCAATATTCTGGATGAAGGGACGCGACCGTAGCCAACTATATGCGGATATGGTATATATATATATATATATCTCCATCTGCACCCTCGGTTTTTCCATATATATGTACATTTTATATATATACAGTGTGGGTGGATAGGTGGATTAAACCAACGGGGCCGAGAGTTCGGTTGGAGAATTGAAAACGAGCGCGAGCGACAACGCCGTGCACGCGGTGGTATGTGCTTTTTCCCTCCCCTCTATGGCATCTCTCTGTGCTATATGTATAAATATATATATATATGTATATATATATATATGCCCCGAGAGTCGCTGCTTGGGCAATTGGCTCAAATTGAGCGGACCAATTTGCACGGATTGTGATGCTAAACGTCGCGCGCGCACGTTCATTCTCGCTCTCGCCCCCACACTCACTCGAATAAAAGAGAAACGAAATGCGCACGCGGATATTATGTGCCTCGTGTCTATATGTATGGTATATATATACATACGCCTTTTACTTATCGTTTCTTATTCTCACTATCCGTGCTATGTACTGTTATATTCTTCGAGCCGAGTGTTTTCCTTCACATTTTAATTCGAACAAAGAAACAGAGAAAAAAACGTAATGGAAACTGAGAATTCTGGTAATTTGCAATTTTTATATGTACATTTATTGTTTTTTTATTTTATTCAACTTGACTTTTTTTTTTTTATTACATTAACAATTAGGTAATAGGAATTTACATTGTAGTTGGCTGTGTACTGTAATTTGTTTATTCTCATATCCCGCGAAACAAATGAAAAATATAATGAGAATTCTAGTTATTTTTTTGTTCTCCTTTCTCATTTTATTTTAAATCATTTTTTTTATCTCACATTAAAAATTATATAATCAAAATGTACATTATGGACTCTATGTGGCTATATACTGTTACATTCTTTGGTCGAGAAATTTTGTTTCACATTTTCATTGGAACTAACGAATGAGAAATAAAAAGGAAAAAAGAAAAATAGAAATTCTTGTAATTTGCAATATTTATATATATATACATTTGTCTTTCATTTCATTTTATTGTATTATTTTTGAAGGCATTAGCCAGTTGTTTTATCGTTGTGTTCATTAAATTAATTGAGGATGGAGAATGTGGAAAATGAAAGAAAAATAGAAAATAGAGAGTAATTTTTAAATGTGAGTGAGATGAAAAAAATGGTAATTGTTCATGGGTACTTGAACAATTTCAACTCGCACGCGCGTACACAGTAATAATCACAGTTAGGCATTAAAATCATAAAATATCCTTAATATTCCGGTGCATGCGTGCACGGATATCGTAAGCTTTAGGCATATGTACACATTCATGTCACGACAATATTATAACGTGCGACGTCCACAAGAGAGAAAGAACCATAGAGAAACAGAGAAAGTAAATATATGTATGTATATAAGCGTAGAAATCTCGGTGCATAATTTTCGGAGGCCGTTAATGGGACCCCGCGCGCATTTTGCACGATACATATTTAAGCCGACAGGTGGTGGCGGGGGAGCGCATGGGGTTGCATTAGTACTGTGACTTAATTGGTGTCCAGTGGCTACTCTATTAATTAACAAAACCCAGACGGACATATATTCGAATTTATAAATATATTTATGGGTATACCTACAACAGTAAGATAAATAATTTACAGTTTAATTTTATCTCAAATATAACATTGCAATCTCTTTATGTATTTGCATATATGTTTATGTTTAATTAAAAACAAAACAGAAACGGATTTGAATGTCAAATACATCTTTCATTTCAACTACAAGGCTGAACATAATTTTTCTATTGAACGAATAAATTGTTGAGTGAATGTGACGAGGTATATTCAATGATTTTTTTACATTTAAGGATTGAAATAAGATGATTGCGGTGGTCCATGTGTAATTCTGATTTTTTTTAACAGACTTTTGTTTGTGCAAAAAAAAAAAATATACAGGTGACAATTGCAACAGTTGTCGCAGAATATTTTTGGATGGATTTTTTTCTATTGTTGCGGGCAGATTATTCTCATGATGATGATGATTATTATTATTATTATTATTATTATTATTATTATTATTATATACGTAAAGAATGAAAATAAAACGTGTGTCTAATGACGCGTGTTGCCTACCAAAAGATTAATACCAAAGATAGTATACACACTCCATCGAATTTGCAATTAACTTGGATTTCTTTTTCTCTTCCTGCTTGGTGGTAATGCGCAAGGTTCTATCACATATATGTATATATAGATATAAACACACAATCAAAACTGACCCACGACCGTCGTGGGAATCGTGCAAAACATCTCGTAATGGCTTCTTGTGGTTATTTTCGAGGGAATAAACTCTGAACAATAAAAATAGACACGTTTATTTCGTTGTTGGCCTTAATCTTCACTGTTATTTATCTCACAATTATATCCACGAATTTTTGTGGATGGCGGTGATGATTAATTAAAAAATTACGTTAATATGCGCTGAATTGTGCGCAAAACGGGTAGAGAAAAATAATATAGATGAAAAAAAAATAAAGGAGACAATTGAACCAAAATTTATATTTAAAGAATGAAATTTTGTTTTGTGCATGAACTGGCTCAATGAATTTACTGGGTTGCACTTGGTTAATTAGAAATGCTGGGTATATGGTGAATGAAGTTTTACCAAGAATGTTAATAAAATGTTTTCAACTCGGAAGCAAAAGTCATGCATACATATAATCTATATGCGTGTGTATATATATACGCGTATGTATACTATATTTGCGCGAGAGCATTTTCATTTCCTCAACTTGCCGTTCCGCACATATATATATATATGTATGTACCTGCACTTCCGCCAAACTCTCTTTCTGCAGCTGGTGGGGTCTCTGGCAAGTATCAACCCCATTCTATATGCCAAAGTGCGGTCAAGTATTCTATGAAGCCACCGCATCTTGAAAAAGGCGCGCTTTCAGGAAATATATAACAAAATTGCTCGAATAAGAGGTGGTTCTATTTATAGTACAGATGAAAAGTATATATATATATATATTTATATTTATATTCATGGAGAAAATATCCTTTTTCTTCATGTGCTGAAAAATTTTTCCCAGAGATCATAGAAATTGCACTATATGAAATATAACGGATCTTTCAGTTTCTTTCACCGATCTTTTTATATGATTGTGTTCAGACCAAACAACTCATCATATATATATATATATTCGAATTTCTTTCCCACGAGTTTTCATTTTCCGTTTGATCCTCCAGGCAAGAAAAAAAAAAAAGCATACAGTTGAAACACTCTCCTCGATTTTATGTAGTATATAATCCACTCTCATCACGAACGGCATAAAATGAAACTAATAATATCATCGAATGTGGAGGATAAAAGAATAAAAATAAAAAATCTTGCATAGTTTTTTAATATAGCGACATCCGGGAGAATGAAATGATTTGAATTAACAGTCAATGAACGATAATGACTCTTCTGGATTATTTTATGCACACACAAATTTTCATGTGAATTTTAGAAAATATTCACAATACCAAAAGTACTTTTACATTTCAATAAAATATTGCAATGTGAATTGAAATTATTTATTATTATATCACTCTACAGAAAATTATTTGAAATAAAATTCATACAATCTCGTTCAATCATTATTCTCAAGTACACCGCTCTTTCTTTCCTATCTACAATAACAATTTGTGTGTACATACACGGAAAAATTTCCACTGAGGTCGCGAAATCTCACATGAAAAAAAAAAAAAACAAAAAAATAGCTCATCACATGAAATTGCAAATTGGAGTTTTAGGATAATACAAAACCATTTTCTCGGTAGTCGCGACACAAACGAGCGGACAGGTCGCAACCGTGACAATGAGTGAAAGAGAATCTCACTCACTATAACTATATACATAAACACATATAAATCTATTCGTGTCTATATAGAAGTACATATAGAGATGTAAAGCGCGGTGGAGGACGAATGGATCGACAGGGAATAGGAAAAAAAAGAAAAAAAAACCCGATGGAAACGACGATCGACAGAACTGCGCGGTAGATACACATACAGATATATATATACATAGGGGATAGAAATTGACAATCCGTAATTCCGGTGGTGGCCTCTCACTCTCTTGATGCGTTATACTGCCAACCATTTTCCAACGTGTCAGTGTCGTTCTCATATGTACTTGGTTCCCTTTGTACGCCATGACCTGCGTAAAATTTTCCATCACCGACTATCTACCCATATGTATATACTGGTACATCCATTCCACATTCACATATATATATATATATATATATGTATGCATCTTGTCGTTCACTTCGCCGATTCGTTCATATGTCCGTGCTATATTTGGACATTCGACTAACGGATAAATCCATTATCACACTGAGGTCATGTATGTATATACTACATGAGATGGACAGGCAACACAACATTACCATCACACCCATCATTTAAATATATATTACACTTATGTATATATGTGCATGCTGCTACATCAATTGATCACTTTATGTCATCTATAATGTATAGACACACGAATGTCGATCATTTTGATGGTGATGGTGAAGAAAAAGAAATTTTAGTAAAAATATAAAAGCTTTTATCGCACTGAAAAATTTAACAATTTTCAGTGAAAGTCAAATAAAAACTCATTAAAAATTCGAAATTGTTTTTTCAAATGCAGTTAATATAATTATTATTCAATAGCAGAGTACAGTGTGGCTAGAATGGATATTTATTATTTAGGTGAAATGTGACATGGGTATGATAATAGATAAGATATTATTCAGGTTCATTAACAATGGACAACGTTGATAATAATAGTTGTCTGTGTCATCGTTATGGAATGATGACCGGAGGTATATAACACACTTGAAGCGTGACGATGGCGATGATGCTAAAGCATAAATGTAATGTCCATATACATAGTGCAATAGTTTGATTATATACATAACTATAGAGCACTTCGACAGGCATCAATGCCTTCCAAGCCTTATACATTGTAGAATGTAATATTAGGTGTCTTCAGCGATCATGCATCGACTCTGTGTATAACCTGAATTGCCCATCCGACCACTTATATGCGCTTGCAGGACATAACTATACGTACTCGTATGTATATGTGAACCCACAAGCGCATGTTTTGATTGTAATTCGCTTGTATATGTTTATATACATATGTGCAAGACGTATATGTGTTTGGTCGATATGCTGTCAAGTATCTGGGGATGCCGTTGAATATCCCCATCCTATATCTCTATATATATACATATATGTATGTATATGTGTATAGAGTGGAGATTACTATTTGGTACGCGTGCATTGAGGTGTCGTGATATCGGTTTCTCAAATTAACATTTTGCCATCGATCCAAAGTTCACCGGTAAGAACGTGTCGCATCGAATCTGATAACGTCATAGCACATTTTCATATTGATGGTGAGAATTGGTATTGAACATTTTACTTCAGTCGATATATATATATATATATATGAATTGGATGAGAGGGAGAGGGTGGGTGAGAGTGGGAGAAAGGGGAGGTGATGAGAGAGTGAAGAAAATGAAGTTTTATTGCAATTTGTATAGATGAAGATTTTTATTATATTTTATTTAGTTAATTCGAAATAAAAATTGGAATGTATTTTTCTCGTTATCAGTTTATTCGTTTCAGTCACTGGTTTTTGAGTAATTTCATAACGTTTCATGGGGATTATGTGGATAAAATAATGATATTTTACGAAATATAAAATGAATGTTTTTTTTACAGTGTACGTTGGGGAGAAAAAAAAAATTTAAAGCTGATTAACTACGTAGATTATGGGAGAATTGAATTATATATTAGTGAATACAATATGCGGTTTGTGTATAGTGGAAATGGGATTATAATTCCGCTATTTGTAAATATAAAATAAATCTCTTCGTGTGGAGTGTATAAAGAATACATCCGGTATACCGATGAACATTTTATGGGAGCAGGAAAAAAATTCTAGAGGATTTTTTCATTGCCTGGTTTGTTTGTGAATAATTATTAAATATTCATTTTTTCGGAAAATTAAATATGCTGTGATCTTGAATTAATTAATAATCTTTAACAGAATTATGCATTTATTATTTCCAAAATTTCATTTCGAATCAAATATTTATCTATGGTATTATTATTATTATTTTTAGTACACTCGTAATAAATATTTATCAATGAATTATATGAAAACATTATACTGGATCGGTGCAACACCCTCAAATAAATAATCATACTTTTGTGTTTGTAATGCAGGGTGGGTCTTTATCAGTTGATGTGAAAAGCGATAAAAAAAAAAACAAATAAAAATAATAATAAGAATAAATGTAGATAAATCAGGGATGTGTGGAGAAGGCAGTCCATTAATTTCTTTCATATCGTCTCCTTGTCGTGTGTTATCAGCACCAATAAACATGCGATGCAATCTGAGAGAGGATCTTTATGGAAACTTCCGTTTTTTTTCATTCGATTATTATTTATCAAAAAACAGAAAGAAACAAATGTAATTGTTCACTTGTGTATATATATTTTTTTTTGATGGCGTTTCAATAGTGCGTAAAAACATCAAATGCGGAAAGTAGATTTTTTTTTGTTATAAAAAATTATTGCAGATTTTATTACCAATGAGAAAATCAATTTTTATTACTCAATGAATTTATGAAGTAATTAATTTGACATAACTGTACAGTAATAAAATGAATTGTATTTGATCTTTTTTTTTTTTACTACGCTTTATCAAGAATTATATTTGATGGATAAATCCATGATATATACGAACACAGTTAATTGCTTTACATTGTTTCACACAAGTTTTTGTTCCAAATTAATATCATTCCCTTTTCTTCTTCCCTATTCAATTCAATTAATTATCAGATTTTGTTCACTGTATTATAAGAATTGAAGTTTGAATACTAATTTGAAGAATGGCACAACTATTAAATTCAAAATCTTTAGTTTCACAAAATAAAAAGAGTGAGCAGGTAATTTGTGGAATTAACTGAAAGCTTTACGTTTTTTTTTTTTTTTTCAAAGTGGTTGGGTTAATAATTCAAGTGGGTAAAAGCGTCAACGAGTTTGGTGAACGCTACGATGTTGAATGTTGGATGGTGATCTTTCACATTTCATTCGGTCACCTTTACAAGCGTGCCTCTTCATCTTGTAGAGTAGTTTATCCGACAAGTTGTCGACTTGCCGAAGTTAGTTGCTTATACATCTTTCTATACATATACACGTACAATTTTGGCATCAAGTGCAACAAACTTACTACTCGTTCTTGAAACTCTCTTCAACGACTTTATCCATTTTATACCTTCAACCCTTATATAACAGTTTCACCATTGACGTTCTGTATTTTCTACGATTACCAGTTTTCTTGGCTAATTGGAAAGACTCGTCGCGACAGATTCTCTTTATTCTGCTTTTTGCACTTGTTGTCTCTCTTTTCTCCTGCCACTCTCGTCTTCCCTTTATTTTCATTCTTTTTATTTTCCCCCCTTATTTTCACCAAAAGGATTGGAAAAAGTTGGATCTTCTGAGAGAAACCAGACTAGGCTTTGTGGTCCACTGATTATTTTCACGACTGCAAGAGTGCACACCAGCTGAACTTTATTTTTGCGCTGCCATGTAGCAGTATATAGCAACTGTCGGAAAACTTCGCGGTAGTAGCGGCACACTCGAGTGTATTTCAAGTATTGAAAGAGGTATCAAAGTATATATATATATACTGTGTATAGATGTATATTTCCAATGGTCTGACTGCCGTCTTTCACATTTCATTTTTCTACAGATTTATCAAACTTTATTTCTTCCAATTTTTTCTTTTCTTCTTGTACTCAATCTGCATCCCGACTATCATTCGTTTCAAGTTGTGTATATCCGAAACTGTATATATTTATTGAAAGTTCCTTGATCTTCAACACAAAGAATTATATTTTTGCTTGTATATATTTTTCCGATGAGATATTAAATTCAATTATTCATGAATATGATTTTGCTGATAAAGGCATTGTATTATTGTATATAATAGTTTTTTTATTTAAATAAAATTGCAATGTGTGCATTAATGATTAACGGGGATATATATATATATATTCAACGATTGTAATCGGGTAGAGATGAATAGTATATTATATATAATATAGATTTATATATGTACGATGCATTTGTTCGTGAAATTATATTCACGTAATGAGTTTAATTAACGTATCAAAGGATCGGGTCCGGCCACTCTTGGGAATTCGTTGTTAACCTTTCACCAGTTCATAGGTATATACACACATTATATTATGCACATAGAATTCTATATGTATACTTTTAGTAATATAATAGTCGTTTTATAATGATGATGGTATTAACGATACATTATAATACTTGAATTGATACACTGCCCTTCCAATTATAAATTGCAAAAGAATCAATTATATATTTAAAATTCGTTTAATCGTATAGCTATTTTTTTTTATTATAGATTGGATAAAATTGATTGATAAATATATTAGGGTTTGTAGTCATGCAGATAACTGTCACAGCTATGTAGCAGGGGTGTTATGATGAGCCGTAAGCAATTACAATATTGTGTCAGTCATGTATTTATGTATATATACGACAGATATATCCAGCAAACGATTATTACGTGCTGTTTTCGGCAAATGTCATGATTAATTATATCAGCTTCTATTGTTTTGTATGGATGGTTGAATGACACATACATTAATGGATTGGTATAGTACAAATAAAACTGCCAAATGTACAAGTGATTATTGCAAAGATAAGAAATTATGTAATTGTAGAGCTGCATTTTATTTAGTATTTCTCTTTCACGTATTTTTATCCTTCAGATATTAATTACAACGAACAAAAGTATTGTATGAATTTAGGTACAAGTAAATCTATCAATATTTATTCTTGTTTAAATGGTTATGCTTTCTCATAGTACGAATAATGCCTCAAGGAATATATATTCGCATCGTTTTAAATGCATAAAATGCGATATTTAATTTCAATTCATGCACAGTCAAAGAACGGCTGAATCAACAAATCCATTAGAGAAATTCAAATTGAATCTTCACTCATCATGCTCTAACACGCCTGCCCACATTACGCCCGAGGCCATGTATATATATATATATATATGTGTGTATATATACACATGCATATATACATATACTCACAAAAGGGTCTGCAATTGACGTTCGAAATCGATGCTCAAATGCTTTTGGAATGGCAAATGAGAGAGAAAGAGAGACAATGCAAACGAGTTTGTATGCGCCCTGGTTCATCCGACGAATTTATTTTACCATCAATGAGAGTGAGAAGGGGTGTGGAAGGAAGAGATGATGTTATAGGCGGGGGTAGGGATATAGACCAACTATTTCAATCAAGTGCAAACGGAGGGAGAGATTTTCGTATATATATATATATATATATATGTGTGTGTATTGTATGTCAGTGACACCCCATACCGAAACTTGCATGTAATGGACGTGCAAATAACTATGATAAAATGCATTTAATCAAATGCAAGCAGAGTCATGATTGATGTGTATCATTATTGACATATTTACATTAATATAGATACAATTAATTAAAAGACTGGGATAAATAAAAATTACCGACGAAAAATCGTTGCGATAATGCAGAAATATAAGCGCTATACTATTTTTGTATATGAATGAGTGGTTGGAGAAGTGTTCCATGGAAAAAAATATTTATTATCATTGAAGTTTGAACGAATGTTATTTGTTACAATAAGCAACGACGAAGTTAAATTACAGCACAGTTATAAAGGCAGGGGTATGGAAAAATTTTATCATATATGCTTAATAATTTTTTACGATGGGTTTAGAATTATGTCTCTTTCACTTATCCCCCAATTTTAATTTAATATCTCTGTAAAAATTTTTTTTATATCGAAGATATTTTCGTATATGTTTTTTTTTTTTTTACAAATCTTGAGTGGTTGTTGTTGTGTTTTTTTTTTGCTGTTTTCTTCTTGTTTTTCGTATGGACAAATATATATATATATATATAAACGAAAATACACGTAACAATCGTTTGTTCTAGCATGCGAAATAGAACGACGTAAATTCGATGGAAATAATTGGTCGATTCGATTGAGTGAGCATTGAGTGTATACGTGAAAACCACTTTATTTCAACCGTCAGCGTTAATTCAATATAGCTCAATTGTGTTCACACTCGGAAATTTTTTTTTATCTAGTGATCGCGATGGGTGTAATCCAATACAAAAATGTTGATGGAACTGAAAGGGCCTATTTATATATGGATGTGGATATCATTGAATTTTAAATTGAATTCAATTGCAATATTCGTCAATGAATAATTTAAGCAAACGAAAAAAGCTTTTGAGAGATTGTGAGCGATGGTAGAAAATTTTTCAATTGCAATTAACCTGTCATGAAACGTACTGTTTCAATGAAAAACTGAGTGGCCATTTGAAATTTATTTAATCTTCAACGAGTTTGGAATATTGAAAACCAATCAGAAGAGTAAAAAAAAGTGACATATTGTGAAAATAACTTCATAAATTATATATTATGAAACGATAATGTATTTTGGACGCTTCAATTATTCAACTTGAAAAATTATTTTGTTAATTGTGATTAACGAAATATTGATGACTATACAAATAAATTGTTGTTACTATTCTAATTTTAATTCAATAATGATAGACGTTTCTGTGTGGACAAAATATAAATGACGGTACTTTATGTCTCAATGTGCTTTTATAAAAATGCACATTTTTAATTCAATATTTCGCCTGGAAATTGTCGCGAAGCTGTCTGTAAATTTTTTTTCTATATAGATAATAGATAAATATAAATATATCGAACATTATAATATAAAAACACAAATTTTTTCTTCAGTCCATCAAGTGCACGAATTATTTTAAATTTCCCCCTGTACGAACAAGTTAATTTACTATTTCAATTTTGAAATATTGCAATGATGAATAAATTATTTTAACACTATGTGAAAGGAGATAAACGATAGTTGAAAAAATAATCGTTCAGCGATAGAAAATAAGTAATGGCTTTTTAAATGATGCATTTGCGACAAGAAAGAAACATGATTTAAATATGCGTCTTTCACTCACGTGTCTACTATATAATTCAAGGGGGTTGTTTATGTACAATATACTTCCTCTTTCTCCACATGTCTCACTTGTTGATGCCAAAAGAGGGCGAGATGTAGGCTGAATATATATATATATATACACATGCATAGATGCACACACAAACACACAAACTACATAGGTCTGCGCGTGCGCCATTATTGTTGAAGGCGCCAGCCGCACATTCCCCCAAGGGTCTACGCCATCTTTCTGGTTTCTAAATTATACTTCACGTCGACGATTGCATTCTGGCGCGGGATTGAAGAATCAGTCTGCTTTACTTGAGATTGTATAGTAAATTTTTATAGTGTACGAGCCTACATATACACCTATATACATATAAAGACGGGGGAGAAAAAAAAAGAAATGAGAATTGAAAAAATAAACACGTTTTTATTTTTTCAATTTTGACTTTGTTGTCTTGTTTGCCCTACAGCGTAGAATAATATATCGCGCCATTCAATTTGCACATCTCTCTCTCTCTCTCTCATCTTTTGGTCGTTGCCGCGACATTGCCGCGTGTACTTTAACACTATTTTTTCAACAACAAAATTTCCATAAGCCCCGGAAATTGTTTTGGATACCTCTTAAAGAACAATTTATATTCGTGCTTATCTATCTTCATGGTCACGCTATAATATCTATACAGATATTTATATATATATTATGTTTGGGACTATATATTAAATAGGATTTAAATATGCGTGGGTATAATGTTTCAAGATCGATATCAAACCAATATATATTTTCTTTGACATAACTAACCGTTTTTTAATTGTTCATTTGTGAGTGCTCGAACTCAACATATCATACATACACACACGTGAGCACGTTTTTTTTTTGTCTTGATATATATGTATATAATATGACAAGAGAGTATAGAGCGACAAAACCAAGTTGGTAAAACTTGCGGCTCTGTTGCCATTCGTCACTTCCGCTAGATAAACCAGCCATTTCTTCCGCTCAAGACACCGCGGCTGTGTCGCGCGCATTTTTGTTTTTTCTTCTTCCTTTTTTTTTTTTTTTCTTAAAGAATAAAAAGTTCTTTGTCTCTCTACCATAAGCACACCCTCAGGCATATACCCTTTTATTCCTACTTCCGGGCTACTTCTTTTTATTTCTCTTCTTCTTTTCCTTCGTCGTCGTTGTCATCATTTTTTTTTTCCCCTCATTCTTGCCTTCTCACTTGGAATTTTATTTTTATTTCTTTCTCTGTCTGTGTTTTCTCTCGTGCACAGTATTTTCCCCCTCTATTCGCCTCTCATTTTCTTGAAGAAAACCCTCAACACAACCATTCACATATACACACACATATATATATATATATATATTTCTCTCTACTTCGCTTATTCGCATCCACCTCTCGTGCCCTTTCTCTCGTCGCCTTCTTCTTTTGGCACCATTTCCGCAAAAACCCAGCGACAACTTCTCTATCGTGCAACTGCTGCTGCTGCTGTTGCTGCTTCTGCTGGGAAAATGTCCACCCGCTTTATCTCTCCTCTTGCTCTTGCTTTGTTCGCAGATTCCGCGATGTAGAGAGAATCATCGCTCCCTCTATATATATATATATGTGTGTGTGTGGATGTATATTATATATACACATATAACGAACATCGGGCTATGGGCAAACTGCTGCGAGCCACTGTCAAGCGACCCCGAGAGAAATTAATTCTCCCCCAGTAACTCGTGCGCGTGCATGCTTGTACATTTGTGTGACAAAGCGACGAGAATGACTGTCCACCTTCCAAGATAATTATATACTCATAATCACGTCTATATATAAATATATGCAGATTAATGGAAGTAAACGAGGTTTTTTATGAAAAAAAGAATTAATAATTGATGAAAAAAAAATTGGATTTAATACATTGATGAATATTTTGTTTAAATTTGAAATGTTGAAATTATGAAAAAATACCAGACTGACTCGTTTTCTCTGTATAATGGGTATATTCGAGAGTCGAACGAGACCGTGGCCCCTTAATTATAGATTTCCGTAAAATAATCATCAAAAAATTGTTGAAAAAAAAAAATACAAGAAATATAAAAAATTAATTCAATGAATAATAATTTTTCTTAATACTCCTGAATTTAAACTATACAGAGAAGTATCAAAATGATTCGGTTGCACTGGATGATAGTGTATATATTTATAATTTTTTTTCCGCATTGTAAGTCAGTATTTTTCTTCTTCCTCATTTCGCGGAAGAATCGTGCCCACTTTTTCTCACTCCCTATATATATATATTCCCTCTGCTCATTCTTTTTATACTTCTCTCATTTCTTCTCTACTCCCCCGACACAAGATCCCACTTGGATGTGCAATGCAACAATATATATATATATTCTATCTTCTCCTATTACTCTTTCGCCCTGTTACACTCTTCTCTTACGCTACCATATAATAGTTCTCATCTACAATATATATATACTCTATGTATTTTGTTGTTGTGTTTCGCGTTTCTCGCTGCATCAGCGGCGATTCGCGAGCGTGTATAGTAGTGTACCAACCGAGTTAGTGGCAATTCTCCATTCGTCCCACTGAGAATTACGTACATATATATATATATATATAAATATCCACATACATATACCCCTAGGTTTTTCCCAACACGAAAGATTCCAATTTCATCTCTCTCGTGCTGAGCCACGGAGTTGCTGCTGTTTGTTGCGGTTGCTGATGGTTACAATTGCATCTATATATACTTCTCTTTATAATATATATATATATATATATTTATTTATATGCGTTCCGTGAAGAGTGAACGAGAGGAAAAAAAAAAAAAGGATATACTTTGTATATGTGTATGAAGTTTTGCGCGCATTGCTGCCGAGTCACGCGAGCCATCAAAGATTCAAAGCCTCGAGGGCCGGCAGATGGTCCCCATCTCTGTGAACGAATAAGATGAACGTGGCAACACTGGTCCCCGCACGAGTCCGCACGACCGGGAATACCTGTGAGATGGTGTCTTTGCTGAAGGTATAGAGTGGTATCATCTTATGTATATATATATATATATATATATACAGCTTTGTATACGGTAGAAAGAAGCGGAAGATGTGGGGAGAGTGTGGAGTTTGTGCGATGCTTACCAAGCAGTGAAGCAATGCGCTATGTTTAAATGTGGCAACGTTGCCTGGACCCAAAGAGTCGACTGAGAGTGTGTATATATAGTTGGTTGGGGCCCCGGTTTGATCGCTCGTTGGCTTGGCAGCATCGCTGCTGCGTGTCAAAACCGGCTGGCCCTTGACGCCATTGTCTGGCCCGTCGAGCAAGCGAACGAACGAACGAATGAACGGTATGAACAAGGAGAGGGATAATGTGTAAGAGGAAGAAAGAGAGTGAGACCCCTGTAGTTTCTCCCATTACTATAGTGTACTATTACTATACTCCACGTCTTGTACACAGTCGTGTGTTTACCGCGTGATGCCGGTTCGTGACCTCTTTTGTCCCTGGCCTGGGTATATAAAGAGAGTTAGAAGTGGTGGGAGTGAGCGGTGAAAATTATTCTTGAGTTCTATGCTCCCTCTTTATTATTCTTGGGTTTTTTTTTTTTTTTTTCTACTCTTCGTTGCTCTGGGTCACGATTTAAGCAGAACATCGTGACCGATTTTCTTTTGTTTCGTTATGCCTTCTTATTTTCTTTATTGTATGAATTGTTTTTAATTTTCTTTGTCAAGGTCGAGGAGTGACGTAAATTGATTCATTTTCCTTTTAAATGTGTTTAAATGGCTTGATTCTTTATATGCTATTTATTATGGAATGATGAGGATAATATTCTTTTTGTTTTTGCATTATTTAATATTTATTTCCAAGGATTTTTTTGCATGTAGTTTTATTTTTGTTATAGTGTCATTGACAGTTTTGAAGTTATATAATGTATATTAATTTGAGGAATATTATATCAAATTTGAAATCTATTAACAATCTTCAGTCTGGTTGTTAAACTATATACCTTTACTTGAGATATATCAAGCAAAGGGAATCCTTCAGATATATACAGTTTCACGTGATGATTGGATTTTTCTATCTCCTATCTCGGACGACTTCATTCTACTGCCGTGTAAAATGAACGAAATAAAGAGAAAAAAGCGTGGAATAAAAGCTAAAAAAGTAAAGAGAAAAAGGGATAATAAAAAAAAAAATAACGGCAGGAATACGAGTATCTTGGAGAGTTGGTGAGTTCGTCAATTGTAACACCACCTTCGTGATCTCTTTTATTGCGCTTGAGTGACGACGACGACGACAAGGACGACGATGAAGGCAATGACGCTGTCAATTAAATCTACTGCTGGTCAAGGAATCGATTGTCAATATATACTTATTGCAAGGTGTATTTGTTGGAAGGCAGGTTCTCCATTGCAACACGAGAAATAATGATGATTGTATTTACAAAAATATATTACAGAAAAAATAAACAAAAATGTGAATTGGTTTTGTAATTTCTTTCAAGTATAAAAAAATGTTTTTATCAGGCATTGAGGAAAAAACCTGAGTCGGGTCAGACAATATAATGCGTCATGTTTTGCCCCGATTTGCCACAAAAATTTCTACTGACGAGGAATTATTTTCCAAAGAACTTTTCCCTATATACGCTGACATAGCAAACGCTTTTATTTAATTCTCTCCACGTGTAGTCGCTAAACAGAATGACATGAAGAGGGGAGACATAATATATATAATATATATCAGCAATAATAGCGACGAAGATATTTGAGGAATTTCGTCATATAATTTCCTTCATCCCTCTTGTCATATGTCTTCATTAAAACGAAATATAATTATACCTTTTTACCGTCGTCAAGGAAGACGAAGTTATTCACTGCATACATATTCCCCTAATATATACCACATAGTGAATACATATATTGTGTATATGTCTTCATAAATCAAATTTCTAAATCATCAAGCATCCATTCGATATCTTTCATGGCAAATGGATTAAAATTTTGGCTCTGCTTTTGCTCTCTTTTAATCCTCTGCCTAAGTGTTCGCATACATTTCATACCGTTCCCCTTAATCTATTAAATATCTATATATATATATATATATATATATATATATATATATATATATATATATGTATTTTCTTTTTTCGTATAATTTCTCTCCTTTATGAAATTTGTATGCTGCCAAAATTCACAATTATATTACTCCGTCAACACTAAATGTCAAAATGTCTGCCGAATTATCAACACATTTTTTTTTTTATACGATTTAACTTCCAAACAAATTATCATCGTTATTCGTTATTATTATTGCTATTATTATTATCATTATCGTTCCAGTAAAAATAAGGTTGAACAAAAATGTGGAATAAACAAAAAAAAATAGAAATAATGTGGACTTTGCTGTAAAAATTATAAAAATAAATTTCATTCACAAAATATATATACTGTGCATTTATGACGTCGCGCGGGAATAATTTGTCGTGACAGTATAGAAGCGTTATAACTTCTTTTTTTCTCTCTATTTATTTCATTTGCTTATTTTATTATTATTATTATTATTATTATTTTTTCGCGCAATCTCCCACCGGACGCAGGAAGGAAAGCAAATCCGTTGAACAATGAAAAGAACGAGGTGAATAGAAAAAAAAAGTTAGCGAGAAACATATAGAGATAGTGCAACGATATATGTATGTATATAATGTATATTTATGTACAGATATAGAGATAGTGAGAGGGAGAAGAAACAATGAAAAAAAAAAAACGATTCAATTCAGAATATTTTATCTTTGTCATTTTTCTCAAACGTTGAATTAATTATTTATAATACATATTTACGTGTTCAATGTGTATATATATTTTCCCAGTGGAAATTTCATGAAAATGTTATGCAGAGATATATATTCATAGAAAGTTTGTGGTCGTTAACGTCGCTCGATTATTCGTGCTAATTGCATCGCAATAATTTCTTCACGGCAACTCGTGTGTCAGCATCATATATATATATATATATATATATATAAATATATAATAGATGAATTGTGTGCGCACATCATGGTGTATATTTATATATAATCTAGCCACATACATATACTAATGTGTGATAACCACCACCTTTGTTAAGTTTTAATGGGACTAACTCAATTCACTATATACCGCCACATTCGCGTATGCAGACACACATATACTGTTTAATAATAAATTAATGATAAAAGCTTTCTCTATAATACGTCACTCAAACGAAATTAGTGAAAAGTAAAATATGTGATTAGTGACTGGCTTTTATTTTTTTTTTTTTAAGCTCATTATAAAATGGCGGCGGTAATGTTGGTATAACAGTAGAATATATACTCAGAAAATTATTCCAGTTTTTGTTATTGATTAACGATGGAACTATTATTTTGGATTACGATTGTAAGTATTTTTGTAAATTAATGGAGTCGATTTGCTGGAACAATCGTTCATTTTTAATCATGTTTTTCAGAAAGATGTGTTTTTTAGGGCGGCGTTAATCATAACTCACAATCGCATAATCAGATTGACCTAGTTGTTAGATAAAAGTTTGCATAATTGTTGCCACTTTCGTCTGCACTAACCAAATTTTTTTCTTTCGAAAATCAAATTTTTCACATCCATATTGCGAATAATTTAAACGTCGTGAAATCAAAACACTTAACCAGAATTACATTGATTTAAAATCTATCGTTCAAGGAAAACAAATTTGCATTCATGAATCGTATTGATAAATTCTCGTCAACATAAATCTTCATCACAATAACTAAATTAGATAACATTCATACGTGTAATAATAACATTTTTGTTCAAAATATCTGATCGCATCAAACGAACAAACAATTATAATTTTTTTTTATCTTCACAAATTCATGCACTATTTTTTTTCTTTTTCACGAATATCATCGCATACTTTTTGGGTGTTGTTTCGTTATTGGCAATTAACGGGGAAAAAATGGGTGAACGTCATTAGCGACTGAGTAGTAAAATCCCTCTTTTTTTCAATTTATCTATGAACGTCACAACACGCACGTTGCGTACATATATACGATCTTTTGAATCTGTAGCACTTATCACATTGAATACGAGAATCAGATTGCTCGTTAGGATCGTTAGGCGGCTTTTGGGCACTATATATATATATATGCGAGAGGGAGCCAATATCATCATCCTTCAATTAACCATGGATTTTTAGAATGACGAACGTATCAAGCTTTCCATTTCTTTATCCCTTCAAAACATTTTACAAATTAACAAGGAATTTATCATGATAAAACATTACTTGTACTTTAATATAATATATATGCATAATGTGTTCTGATGCATAATACGAAGAAAATTATTAATAGAGTGACCGATGGGATAAGAGGAAAATAAGCTGCGAGTTGGAAGTTATATATGGCGTATGTAGATATGTATAATTCAACTAACAAGATGCTCTTTCATTCTCGATATTGCGCGCACGGGTCTCATGACGATCATAAAGATCCCTTTGCATTTGGTGCAGTAGTGTAAGAAGTGAGAAAAAAGTCAAACACAAAAAATATCAAGGATGCTAAAAAAAATAATGCAAGGAAAAAAAAATGAAAGTATCTCTCGAACACGCTTGAAACTATAAAACTTTAATATCGCACGTGGCAAGATAGCGCGCGGTGGAGTTTAAATCGAGAGCGTGTGCGATGTAGGTACATTCTATGCATGTATATATACATATACATTTATGTACATATATACAGGCATATGGAAAAGATGAGGTGAAGTAATATGAGGAAAGGAAGAATCTTCCAGAGGTTATTGGAAGAGGAGAAGTGTAAAAAATAAACAAAAAAATATATATTAAGAAATTCTTTTGACTTTTTTTTTTTGTTTGTTCTGGTATTTTATCAACTGGTATATTTGATTAATATTATTTATTCTACAAAAGATTTAATGGAGAAATATTTTTATCTCCATACATTGAGATGTGGAAGTGTCATTTCTCATTACTGATATCAAAGAATATATTTTTCTAATTGAATTTTAACCAAAATTATCTATAATTAATTCTCAAAAATACGTCTCACTAGATATTACCTCGAAAAAACCTGATTTATACAATTGCAATAAATGTACAATATTTTATTTAATGTCAAAACAACTTTGCGACAAAATTAATACCACTTGAAACAATTTTTCTATGTTTCAGTTCGAAATACTTTACTCTGCCTCACGGGACTTGTTTGGGATGTGGCCAAAGGTAGGGCTCTTCACGTGGGTTCAACGATTCTCATGCCTGTATATACATAAAACACACCAACATAAACACATATAAAGTATACATCACCGTATACATCAAGCAAGAAAAAGGGAGAGAGTGCTAAATTTAGCACAACCAACTACATGAGGAGAACGGTGAGTTGATGTTAAAGCTTCTTTGAATAATTTTACTTGGAGATATTGTTGCATTTATTGAACAAGTATATATTGGTTTTGTATACCTATTATACATCAGTATCTACATTTACATATATAATTATTAACAATTTAGCAAATATTGGATAGTTAATGGGATCGAATGTAGCATTCATAAATAATAATTCTAATGACAACAAAACAACATGATTCTATCTACAAGATCTATATAAATTTCAATTCAAATACATGTATCATTATTTCATACATACATATATACATATTACGAATAATACATAAAATAAAGAATAAGAGAAAGATTCAAGAGTTCGGTGGACCGCGGTCGTGGCGTCTTTCCGGTCTGAATCATGCAGCAGTTTTATTTGCCGAAAGAAAAGAATCGTCCCAATAGCCAATCGTTGAAGGGTTTATACATATATATATGTATGACGCACGACTGGTTAGGACATGTTGTCAGATGATATAATGGAATCATCTGTATCTGCCGATAGAGTGAATTCAAGTCGACGAGAGTCCATATCGCTCCATTGCAACTTGACAATTGGAGACGATTAATGGACTCGACAGATCAAAAGATTATTTTCTCTTTGTCCTCCATACATAGACATATATGTGCACGTATATATAGATATATATATATACATGTACATATATCGACAAGTAAACCTCAAAGGAAATAAGAAAATGAACATGAAATTAATTGTATTAATCGTCAGTACAGTTAGCTATAGTTAAATGGAAACAGAGTGAAGAGGATTTTAATTAAATATATATCAATGCGACAATAAAAAGAGAAATGTGAATGAAAATAAATAATAAAAGTAAATAAAAAAAATAATAAATCATGAGTTTAATAAAGATGATCGTTCTGTAATTGGATTTCGTCAAGTGCGGTACTGACAAAGTTACTCTCTATATAAAATAATGGTTTGACGAGAAGGTGAGTGAGACAGAGAGGATAATAACACAAAGAAAAACGGAGACGAAAGAAGTGAGGATTGAGTATAGATTGAAGAGAATTGTACGGAAGTGTATGTGTGTCGATGTGTTCGACAGAGTAATGCTTTTCCTTCGGTGTCGAATCAAAGAGCTGAGAGAGTAGCTGGCACTAAACGATAAGACGTCAATGGCGTGCACTTGGTTGTGGATGGTATACTTCTCCCTCAATTCCCCCTTTTAACGCGATATATAAACGCTCTTATTCTCGATGCGCGCATGCCATTTTCACGGTTCTCTTTAAATGCATCCGCTTCAATATATCCTTTCTCGTTGCTCCCGCTCTTGCTCGTGTTCAATCTGCCTCACTTTTTCGCATGCTTATATATACAGATAGATATTATGTACGCGTGACAGGAGAGAGGTCTTGCTCCCGTCGTTCACCGTATACCATGTGTCACGAATTTAACGATGGTCTGATGTTCCGTCATTTCATTGTTATTGCAACTTTATATTGGCATCATATGCTCGAAATATTTTATACCACCATGTGAATACATAGTATATATATATATAAATCTCAATTCATATCTATTTATGTAGATCAATAGATGAATCGAATCGTATACGGTATTTCATTCGAATTTATATATATTTGTACAAATATTGCAGATAGCGAGAATTCATTGTTCAATTAAGTATTTGATATTTAAGTATTTGATATAGATAATTATTAATTGTTATTTTTTTTTTTTTAATACTTATATCTCCGAAACCAATTCAACATTTTTAACCCTGAAGTATAAAATTGTGACTGAAAAACGATGACTTATCGAATAGTGAGAGATTAAATCGGGTATTCTAATATTCAAAAGTCCGATGGAAAAAAGGTATACATTGAAGATCATATATGTCATGAAAAAATTGATTATCCGAGAGTTGATAATAACATATACCTCGGAAATCAAATCCAAGAATTTTCTATTGTCAAATATACCAATGATAAAATTCTCTGTGGAATTAAAAATATCCAATGTGATTTCAATAAACCATAAAATCAATAATACAACAAACGTTGAAATACAAATCTTCAATTTTTTATTAAAGAAAAAAAAAATTATACATTACAATTGAATGATACGATTTTGTTATTTTCCAAAGAGGAAAAAATTGCCTTGAACACAATATATATTTATCCAACTTCATATATATAGATTACTATATATATATATATTCCGGATCTTTAACACTCATACAATCCATCGTATGCAGTGCTCTCTCCCTGCCCCTTTTAGACTTATATATTATTCGTCTTGATGGAACGCACGCACGGCTGGTTGTCCCACGCTCTCTCCCTCATTGTTCCACGCTTCTTCTTTTCCACAACAGCACCATTTCCTTTCTTCATACATTCGCACGGCAAAAAAGAAATGTGCCCCAAGTACATATATATATATATATATACACTCGTTTACATATACAATGATGATGACGTTGACAATGACGACAATAATGATGGTGACTATATGTGTTTTCACGCAAGCAAAAAACGTAATGTTTCTCTTAAAAGTTTGTTGTAAATTCGTGTCTTCTCGACAAAATTGCGAGTCATGAGGTCGTGTCTAATGCCACGACCATTTATATACATATGCATGATAAGATTGTACGCGCTTTTAACTTTGAATGAAACACACAAGAATATAATACATCCATTCATTGCAAAAATTAATTCTTATTCTTTTTTTTTTTTTTTCCTCAACCACTATTTCTCTTCACTTATTTATTGTATTCGTTATTCTATTATAAGTCTATATAGATATTGCTTTTAGATATGTTACGCTTTAACAACTGTATATTTGTAAATTGATGATATAAAAAGCAATAATAATACATGGAGATAAGATAGAAAAGGTTATGTGCCGTTGACCTGAGTGTCCGGGACTATAGGGTTTATAGGATGATATATGAGCGGCATATATACAGGCACATACACGTTCAAGCAATCTCGACGTCGTGTCGTCTGTTGAAGCTCCTCTTTTCTCGCACGATCCACATTTCCGTCTACTACTGGTCATTATACTCGCCAAGGACTTCGGAATACTTATCTCAGTGGTTCGAATTTCTCAGTGCGCCGCAATCTTCGATTGTAAGTTAACTACATATATACCTGTATATATATATATATATATATCTGTATGTAGGTATATAGTTAGGTGATGCGCCATTCGTTGGATGGAGAAAAGCCTCGAGGGAGGATAATCGCAAAGTCTAAGTCGCACCCTTCTACCAAGGCGAGTCAATGGGGAGTGGATTGTCGGGCGTAGCTAGTACTAAAGAGAGAAGAATGATGTGAAAGTATTGAAGAAAGTGTGGTATGTGTATATAGATAGATAAAAATTGGTGGTGTGAGTGAGATGGAGAAAGCCCAAGATGATTCTCATTCTGGTCTCGATCGACGCTTCAAACTATCACGAAGTGTGTGCGCGTCTTTTCTCTTAGAATGGGTTTGAAATTCGAACGAGCGTTTTCATGGTAAACGAGAAGAGTTTTTTTCTTTATATACGTTTTCTTCGTCATGTCGAATTGAAGGGTGGATGGAATGAGGAACTTGAGAGCCTCTGGAGAACGTAAAAGAAAAAAGAAGGGGTATTAAAAAAAAAAAAATGAAAAAATAGAGAGGAAATGATGGGAGGGAATGAAAGAAACAGTGGATAAATCTTGTGTAAGTTGTCGTGTCGTTTCGTATATAAATTCTGACAATCTACCCTGACTGTATAATGTTGTAGTATTTTTTTGTCTCCATGTCTTTTTTGTTTGTTTTTTTTTTTTATCTCTTCTGTTGTTTGGTAAATTTGAAAAGTTAAAAATCCCTGGATTACCCTGATGCATATAGCTATTCTCAACAGAGCCTTTAACTTTGAGAATATATATTTTCAAGATATCATTTATGTGTATTATGATTTATTTATTTTTTTTTTGTGGTGCTGGATTTTTATGCATTGGTATATGTTTATCAAATACTTAGTTAACTTTATCAACATCACAAAGCATTATTTTTCAAATTGATAAAGGAAGATAAAAATAGAGGAATAAGAAGAGTGTACGAAAAATAATTTAAATATTTTCTTCAGCGAAAAGATTTATTATCTATATAACGTATAAGTATATACATAGTAAGTGAAACATTGTGTTGAAAATAAATTGAGATAAAACGCCCAGTCGAGACGACTGTGTTGCACAATCTTCTCCTCTCCATGGAACATTTTAATCATCGCTATTTCACTGTCACAACCCCCTTCACCCTCCCCATGTACTGGAGCAACTATGCACAGCACACAGTGAATAAAATGTTTTCACTTTAATTTAAAATTAAATTGTGATACCAAATATAACGACTGTTTATTGCTTATTGTTATATACTTGGAACTTTTACTTATAAGTATTCATCTTGAGGGGAAATTTTTTTTTTCTTTGGTGAAAAAGAAAAAAAAGAAGCGAAAAAGAAAACCAGATATTTAATGAAGTTTTGTTGTAGAAGACTTTGAGTATATGCTTTCTAGATTTTCATGTTAAAATTCGTTAAATTACCGAACTTTTAAAGCATTAACTAACATGGCACGTGGCAAAAACTTCATACGTGTTCAAATTTCAAATGCATTCTTCATAAAAAAGTATTTTCACAAATATCTCGCATTATTTTAATTATTCTGGAGACAGATATCATCACGCCCAATCATTAATAAAAATGAGAAAAAAGAATGAATTGTAGATCATTTATCCTTTAATAAACACAAGTATAAAGTTTCAAATGAGTTTAACTCCATATTTCAGTCAGGCATAAAAGTGAAGAAATTAATTTCTCAAGCTGAAAGAGGACAAAAAAATTCCCTCACAGTTTTTATTATTATTGACTTTCGTCGCATAAATATATCTTGGAAGCACTTGCACAAAATTTAATGAATATATATTTATCTATCACAGTAAAATACAGAATTTAACTTAATTGCAATGAATAATAGAGATTGAGCATAATAATTCTCTTGCTCAATTAGTGAAATCTATCTATAGTAATATTGTTCTGCGGTGTGGGCGTAAACGCTTGTTCCAATGGTTGTTGAACGCGGCGCGTACCAAATATATATATATATATATATATATATGTACTATGTATATATATATATATAAGTGAAGAATAAGGAGCAAGTGTTACGCGACTACTCGACCACCTTTACTTCACTCTGCTTTGCCACCCTCATTCTCTCCTGCCCCTCAAAACCACGAAGCAAACTGTACCAAACCCCTGTCGACGCCACCTGTTGCACAGATTTCTGGCGTACTTTTCTACCTTCCCTTTTCGTTGCGCACACATTTATCGTTTCTCTCACTCTTTGCCACGTCTCTTCCACACCTTTCGACCCCTCGTCGCGAATACGCGAGTGAGGCACAAGAGAAATATATACATATACGTATATGTATATTTGTATATACATATGCGGGTTTATACGTGCTCTATATACGTGTCAGCATATTCGCGTATACGTTCTCGACATTTTCCACATTGCTCTAGCCATATTGCTGTGGACTAGTTGGTATTCATCATCGACTTTCGCGGACATTTTGCCATACACAGTGTGTGCAATACACCTAGAACACACATACAGATCTCTATGTATATCTTTTCACTGTTTTTTTTTTTTTTTCTTCTCTTCTATCTTTCTTCTTGTACTCACACACTCGACAAAAACCAATCCCATTTTGTCATGAATAACGTATCGCAACATTATACCGTATTGCATTTTGCCTTCCAATGGCTAAATCAAATTATCAATTTTCCCTTCTCGAAAGTAATACAATTGTAAAAACGAGAGTGGATATATTCGATTATTGGGATTTGTTACTTTGGAGCGAACTCGTTGAACTGTGTAGATATGTGCAGAGAAATTGAGAGTAGAGGTGTACATGATCGTGTTCTGATAATCGTAAAATGGTGCAAGGCAACTTGGAGAAAATAGAGAGGAGGTATATAGTTATTTATACTGTTGTGGTGGAAAACCAAGAAATTGAGTTTGGTAAATAGTACTTTGATATGTGGGTTGAGAATTCAGATTAAATAGTGAAGTTGCGCTGAGGTAAAAGGATAATTATCAACCACGTGAAAAATAAGTTTTAAATTGTAGTAAAATTTTGTTTCTGCTTTCAATTTAGTAGTCATATTAACAAAGTAAATTTTTTATTTATTCAGTAAGACATGAAAATTGATAAACTTTGTTTGGTAAAAATACTGTTTTGATATCATTTTGTGATGGGTTTAATAATTTTTTATATGACAGGAATTTATCCATGCCAGAATGAAAATACATTTGATTTACGTAAGTGTTTTGAGCTGATGAACATAGAATGAGTGTTTGATGAAATTGATTGCACAATGAAATCAGGAAATATTGCTACAGGCAAATTAAATATGGAAGAAATAATTGACCTAAAAAATTCTCTTTCAGATTTATTTCAAGTAAAACAATGTATTGAATTCTCATTTCTGTTCGAGTGGAATATTTTTTAACTAGCAGTGCATAAAAAACAAAATGTATTGGTGGATAAATCGCCTGTGGGCTGAGGCTAAAATTCAAGACCTATTCGTGAAGATTGTTCCGGCGACATTGCTCGAGAATTAGCACCGGATATTAGTTGCTGGTAATGACAATAATTGGTAGTACAGACGTGAAAAAGAAAAAGAAGGAAAAGTAAATGAATAAAACGAGCAATCAATAACCGCAGAAAAAGAAAAAAAAAACAAATACAAATTGACGAGCAGTAATTCTCGTCTTCAGGCGTTCCACAATCTCAATGTATCTTTTTTTTTTTCTTCGTACCTTTTGCCAGTTATTTTCTTTTTCTAAAACAATTTATGTCTACTCGAGACGAAAGACGATTGAAGTGTGTACATATTTAATTGATTTGCCGTAGGGAATATCCAATTTGGCATCAGAGAATAATTAGCTGACCCCGTTTGATAATTCACTTTTTGTTCTTTTTTTCAATCTTCACGTTGACTTGAAAAGTCAACGAATTTTTTTTTTCTTACAGTATTTTTCTTTTATTTCAGTTTTTTTTTTTTTGTATTTTTTATTCACTTCCTCAGAATTGGGTAGGGACCAAGTGTAAAAGATGTGTATTTTCGACAAACTGCGAAAATGCCAGTTAGTTTTACACACGGTCGGTTGTTTCCACTTTTTTTTTTTGTCATACTTCTTTCTCCTCACTTTTTCATCTCAATTCACGTTCTTCTTTTTTCACTCTTTTACTCTTCTCTACATCCTTCTCCTCATTCACTCTCCCTCTTGGGTTCTTTATAGAGGATTACTTGACTGGACCGCGCGATTCAGAGGACTCTCTGCCATCGAAAGAGCTTTGTTCGTCTTAATGAGCGCCACGGGGCGAAGGCGAGTCCATTCGAGTCTAAGGACACTCAGTCGTTAGTCGAAGAGAGAAACTTTTGGAAGGTTACATCGGGACAGTTCACTAGTTGTGTGACAATGGGGACCGTGTGCGTCCTTTTTCCGTCATTTCTTTTTCTTTTTTCTTTATTTGTTACTTTTCCCCAGGCATCCACTTGACGTAGTCCAGCTTCTTTGAATCTTGAAAACTACTTCCACCAATGACATCTCTCAGCAAAAGGGTTTTTGACTTGTGACAATTTCTATGATGTCTCCTCATTACCGTTTTCACATCCCCCTTTGGTCAACTGTTCAATGAAATATCTCATCGCAACATAAAAAATATATATATATTTTTTATCCAACCATAATATCGACAATTGATAACATTTCAATTACAAGAAACTTTTCTCATTCATTCTTACTTTCTCATTTTCTTTTATTCTTTCGCATTATTCTGTTCGATCAATGACACTCTTATCTTATACTTAATTCAATTAATTATCATTTCTAACGGCTGCGGATGAAAACTTTACAAAATATATTATGATAAAAGAAACGTATGAGCAATGAGTTAGATGAATGAAGAAGAGCAGGAAAAAAGTATTGATGGAATGTAGTGAGAAAAAACATTCCCCCACGAGGATATAAATATATATATATATATATATATATATATACAGATGGTGCATTAAATCTTTTGCACATCCGCTTGATCGCTGGAGTAAACCTGTCGCACCAACTCAACTACATATAACGTAAATATATAAATATATAAACTTATGTGGTGGAATAGCAGGATATAACATTTTTTTTTTTATTATTACTTTTTTGTTTTCCTCTTATCTTATTCGCAAGACGAGTAAACACCTCCCTAGCTGGTTCATCGTGTAATCTCAGTAGTTTAATCCCAAGGAGTCAAGTCCCCAAGGTTTTAAGCGTGTGCAAGGGGAATACGTATAGATAAATACATATATATATATATATAATGTGCAGATACATGTGTATTTAAACGATGGAAATGAAATAGTAGCTGTTTCCGTAATTTTGCGCAGTATCCAACATCGTAATTTGATGACAGGCTTTTACATTATGACACGTGATTTGATATACGTAGATAAAATCGTTTGCTCCATGCATAAAAAAATCTGATATTTTGCCTAGGATGAGAAACGTGACATTATTATCACTTATAATAGATTATTTTCATGATTTTATGTATCAATGTGCATTTTGATATTATTTTCAAGCATGAAATAATTCAAATTAATTAATTACCATTGATTACAGAGTGAATTTATATTTATAATTAATTTTTTTTTCAAGATTACGTTGTGTTTCAACGAGTGCAGCAAAAATAGATCGAATGCTGTATGAACAATAGGTGTGTTCTCTATGAGAATGCAGAATAATATTCAAGAATTCCTGGGGAAATATGAGTTACATGATAATGTTAAGTGAAATAAAAAAAATTCTGTTCACTTTGTCGACATAAGTAGCTATTAGTATTCCATTTTCTTCGTGAACTCTGAAAATAAATTGTAGAGGTTTCGTGCCTGTGTGTTATCGATAATCGAATCGTTATCGAGAAATAATCCGATTGTTATCGCATGATTCTTTGAATACTATTTAATAGACAGTAATTCAAACTTTCACCACGTTAAAAATGAGGGAACTACTCAAAGTAAATATATATGTAGAGAAAAATAAAATGGAACGTTTGTAAATGCACTTTTAATTGCAGGAGTAATTCTTGAACTGACAAATTCACGATCTCAAGTCCCCACAAATTTTTTTTCTTCCACTCTTTTATCCCCATTTTCTTCGTATATACTTTATCCATATATATATATATACGTACCATTAGAGATTTATTCTTTTTCTTCTAACCTCTCGATTAGTTCACCATGCGCGCGTTCAAGGGGAAACAGAATTCACCTCTCTCCCATATACATAGGTACTTTCTTTTTATTCTTCCTCTATTTATTTTCTCTTTTTCTCTCATTGTACACATGCGTTCTCTACTCATTGTATTTCACACTTATACCCAACTAGACATTTTTACAGAGGTGTTTGTGATGTCCCCGAAGACACTCTGTGACGTTTAGGGGTCAAACCTTGCTGTTGCCCCTACGTACATATATACTTATCGTAAATTTCATGTCCCATAAATTTCACCGTCCGGTTCGTCGACATTGTTAGATATAAGTATATATAAATACATATACATATAACACTTCAAAATATATGCATACATATAAACGTGGTTAGAGAAAAAGATTTATTTTTTATTTTTCGTATGTGCCATCAAATCCCAGAGGATTTTTTTTCTTTTCTCCTCTGTTCTCTCCTTCTTTATATTTTACATGCCATCTATCTATCCATCTTCGTGGTCGCGGGCTTTGTTTTCGTATTCCTAAACTCACTCACATATTCACGTTCAATTTTTATCTTTTTCTTATTATTTTCTTTGTCTTTTACTTTGGCGTACAAACACAAAAGTATATAACAAAAGTGGATGAAAGAGTGAAGAGACTAAACGAGTCTTCCATGTCACTCCGGTGTGTTATGCTGCCAGCCGCACGAGTGCACGTTTAAAAGTTGTTCAAGAGGAGGTGTCAGTTCGTTTCAATGAAAAATCCACGCGAATGCATTTTTCTATCGCAAACAATCGTCTTCTTTACCTTTTATTTCATCAATGTCGAATATGTGCACGTCTTTTATCAACATTGTGTGAATCTTCAGAGAATAAATGTCAACTTTTCGTGAGGAAATGTTATATTTGTAAGGGAAAAGCTTTTTGAAATGTTCAATGAAATGTTTTCGCTTTGTTCATTGCATTTATTATAAGACACGTTGAAATAGGATTTATTTATTAATTTGTTCAATTTATTATCTCATTATTTTCTTACTCCTCATTGTGATGAACATAAAGTATTTCTCCACATACAGAATTCGATAAATTTTGTATCATCACTAAAGAATTTAAGATTGAACAAGTTTATAATTCTGATCTGATTTTATTTTTTTTTATTCTTGTATTACTTCTTTTCTTCCACCATACTCTCTCTTTTTTCCCCTCGTCTTTTTCCAGCTCGCGCTATAATATATAGTGGAGCAGTAATAACGAGGAATTTCGTGCTACCGCGCAAGCAATCAGCCGTACAGCCAAGAGACCACATGTTGTTGAGAATATGGTGGTGGTGGTGGCTTCAGTGGCAGCAGAACGAAGGCTCTCCACATCTGCACGGACCCGTCACACCGGTCCCCACTCGACCCATTGGCGTAGGAATTGAAATAATCTCGTGGGCCCAATGCATTTATATACCCGTCAATCTTTCACACATTGTATAAGTACATAACATATCACTTTTAAAAATCACCATTTAAACATATCCAACTCTCTATATTTTGTTTTTTTTTCATATCAACCGAAATGAGCTCATGATACTTTATATTAATAAAATGTCATTTCAATCATCACATCAGTATATATTTTTTTTTTATTATATATCATATTGCCATCTATACAACCACTTTTTACAGTAGCATTCGACTCTCTTCAATAACGCTTCACTATCATCGATTCGTAACGTTTAAACTGACGCGGCAAGAAGTTTCTTGGTCACCACCTTTTGCACGTCCCCAAGAAACATAACAATTTATTGGCCGAACACACATTTTTCTCGGGTCAAAATGACACCTAAGGACAGTATAACTTTTCATGGCTGACTCGAGTGTCTATTATATTGACTCAGCGCCCTCTGTCATCGAATCTTCTACATATTCTTTTCTCATCTATACATTATTTATCATGAAAATTATTTTATTTCTCTTCTTCGTTAGAAATACAATAATTCTTACTTATTTCTCAATACTTCAAAGGACAAGGAATTATTCTTCTTGTGTTTCAAATACTGATATACTTATCATTGTTTTTCTTGGTGAAATGGGCAACGACTTTTCTCTCCCTTGTCTGCGCACTCGCATTTGCCAACATCACCACTGTTGCAAAGACAAAAAATAGGGTGGGTAAAAAATGGAAGAAAAAAATGGATGAAAAAAAAAATTGAGACACAACAGAGGCCGTGTTTAATCGAGGCCACCAAGAGAGTAGTATACACAGGTATATTCACGAGTCGTTGTCGTGTTCTTTCTCCACGCCATTGGCTACCAGTTCGGCCGGTTGGCGCTCCTATATACACTCGCTCGCCGTTATACGCTTTTACCTCTCATCTCACCTTTACTTCTTGCCTCACCTTACCACAATATAACATTCTCTCTCTTCTCCCTCTTCTTTATATGTTGCCATACATTCTTTATATATTTCTCACTCGCTCTTTCTCACCTTCCAGTCTCAACTTCCTCGTGTCAGCCATCGCTGTTTCTCTTTCTCTATTCGTCGTTCACTCTCTCATGTTACTTTAAACAGACACACACACACAACATACGCAGCCACATCGTGGCGAACCAAAGTCTTAAGCTTCTTCCACAAAGTCTCTGGGTGCTCGATAGATTTCGACGAGTTTCCAAAGCTTGTATATGGTAATCCTACTGACGATAAGTCGCGAATTTAGATACTCTATACATACATATATATATGTGTGTATATTTATCATGATAAAGGGAAGGAGAAAATAAACAATGTTGTCACGAGCAACAGGGATGTTAGGGTGTTATGCATATATGCGACATTCAAACACACAAGTGCGTGGTGAGGAGTTTACACAAAATATTAATTAGTGAAGCGAAACTTCGCTGATAGAATTTACGATAAAGTTGTTGTTTAATGTATTATTTCATTAAATAAACAGACGGGGATGAATTTAGATTTTTAATATAATATAATCCACGTTGATATTGACATTTGAATAAACAATAAGATTATCTTGTTAATCTTCGTATCTTTATGATTTATGTACTGTGGATTTGTGATAAAAATTGTCTAATATATTTTGGGTACATTTTAAAAGAAGTTGATTATTGCTTTAGAAAAAATTGTGTGAGGAGATTTATCGGATGATAATCCGACGAATGCACAAATTTATTGTGAACGTCCCTTTTTTTCTCTCCTCTTGCCTTGACGTGTACATTGGCCTTCTCTGCATCTCGTGGGTGCTTCTTCCCCTTGTTTTATGCCAACATTCACCCACTATAGTTTGCGTGTGTATTCAACGCTTCAACTCAACACTCACCATACTAGTGGTGAACAAGAGAGGGAGAAGAAGAGTGGGTGTATAGGTATTGAAATGTGTATACACAAAGGCAATGTCGCACTGCGCTGAGTAACCTCGAACGAACTCACAATACATGCGCATCACGACATATATATTATTTGAAAACATCAGCATTAAAGTATGTAATGGTCGATTGTGGTGATAATACCGCCTACGTTTTTATTATATAATTTATGGTATTGTATATGTATTTTGTGTGTTATGTATATATTAATAATTGTTCTACGTTTTATTTTCTCACTGTTCGTCATCACTGTGCCTTCGAATAATCAATTATATTTTGAATGGTATTTATTGTAACGTGTTAATTGCAGAATCACTTTTCTGCTGTTGTTTATATGTTATGATAAATATTTTATATATAAATAATAGGAATCAATGAGTATAAAACAATTCTGAAATTTTGTTTATTCATGTCATGTGAACAGTTGATGGAGCATTAGTTATTTTTATTGGAAGATTTATTCGTTGTTTTTGCCTCTCGACGAATTATTTTTGATTTATTTATATGCAATAAGGGATTCCGTTGCAGAATAATATGATGAGCGGTGTCGATACCCATTCGCATTTTATTATGATCTCTAACCATCTTTCTGTGAATTCAGAATCATTTGCATGTGGTTTTAATCATTTGCAATTTCATATCTTCTCGTTCTGCAACATCTGAGTAATAACTCAGCAGTGCATTTGAGACGAAACGAGAACGACTAAATATCAAATATAGATGGTGTTCAGGGTCTTCAACAGCAAATTCATCCGGAGCATTACAAGTTTTCATCGTCATTTTAAACTCTGTTAAAAACAGTGAATAAAACATTTATATTGCAATTGTGAAATTAACATTGCATGTATATATTTAGAAGTTAGTGTACCTTTTGGTTCTTCACCCGTAGGCTTCAACTGTAGATAAAATTCATCACCATGTACATCTATGGTTATTGGCACCATCACATGACGATGATTATGCATACTAGTTCGAATTCCAGTGAATGTGTTTCCTTCTCTATTTTGCAGTGCTATGTATCCACAATTACAATTCTCTTTCCTTGGACTTATCGCCGCTATGAATCTCCACCTTCCATATAACTAACAATGAATAAACTAATATATTTCTCAATGTAATATGAGATAATTCAAATGCAATCAAATAAATACGAATAATTTTGAGGGTGTCCAATATGTGGGAATCGCGAAAAGAAAAAACAGTCAAAGCAATTCAAGTTGTAAATTCATTTCTTTTTTTTTTTTTTCATACCTGGTCTATATCAAATCCACTCCTAACCTGGCACTCGCCATATGCATATGCAGAATTATAAATCACGCCGACGAAAATTGTTAAAATCAAAACTTTTCCGTTCAACATTTTATTAAGAAAATATTTTCAATTAGAATTACAGTTGAATTTTTAATATGGAAATATAAGTGTTGTGTTCAATTAGGGATACTGAAGCACTCTGATTGTATCGATGGGTAACGTCGTGTTTTTATACATTGTAGTAACGTGCGCAACGCCACGTTACACTGCTCGAGGTGCCTTTGGAAAATTTTATAGGACACACTAATGTCAATGGTAAATTGATTATGATGATAAAGAGAAGAATGGTTGGTAGATAACGTTGATTTATATGTTCTGACGTCGACAGAACCACTACATAATCTATATTTCGCCATTGATTAGTAGTTGGGGTAATGCGGCAATAACGTGTACGTGCTTCTTGTCATGTTCATGATGGAAATTTTGGTGATAATGGGTAAACTGCGAGTGATAAGACTTCCAGTATCGTAACAATTAGAATTTTTGGAGTCAAAAAAGGTTGAGAAAGAAATGAAGTAGAAGTTAAATTGAATAAAACTCTTCATTTTTTTATCAATTATACACCTCAAGGACCACGACTCTTGGCGTTGTGAATATTATTTAATTGATGATACATTGACATATTTGAATAATAGATGTAGATAAATTAAAAATTAAGATTAACATTCTTCATTCAACTCATGTGGTGAGTTGATGAAACATTAGTCGTTTTCTTTCGAATGTTCGAATCTGTCGCTGCTTTTTGTCCAAGAATTATTTTCGATTTAGATAACTCTATAGTGCAACATTTATTTACTTTTAAAATAATTTATTCTTGATTACAGAATTATGAACAATGTTTGTTGTCCATCATTCGCAACATTAGTCCATTTTTAAGACCTAATGCCCGATATTCCCTCAGAAATGCTGGTGAAACTGATGTACTTTGACCAAATAGTAAATACAACTTGTGTTCTGGAACTTCCAGAGCAAATTCACTTTTGCCATTACAAGTTTTCATTGACATATTCAATTCTGTGAAAAATATATTGAATGAAAAATTCATGTTACAATTGACACAATTACATTGTTAAATTTATGTATTTGAAAATGTTCGTACTCATGGGTCGTTTCTCCCAAGTTTCAAAATGCATAATCAATTTATCATCATAAATATCTACACTTAATGGCGAACTACGCAGTGTACCATTATGCGAGCTTATTCGAGATCCAGTAAATCTGTTTTCAGATTCTTTTTGCAAATATAAGTGTCCACAACGAACATTCAACTGTCTTGGACTTATCACCGCAATGAAGCGCCAAGTACCTTCCAACTAAGCGAAATAATATGAACTTCAATAGACTGTAGAATGGCAGAAAAAAAAATGAAGAATTTATTATTTTTCATACCTTATCTATATTAAATCCATTCGTAACAGTGCAATCCGGTGACGCATATACATAATTATACATTACATTGAGGAGAATAATAATTAAAATAAAAATTCTTCTGTCCAACATTGTGTAATGAATATAATTGAAGTTATAATTCCAATTTAATTTCCAAATATTGAATTATACATGTAGTTAACTAGAACCCTCGGAACACACTGATAGAATTAATTGTCTGTCCTGCGTTTTTATACACTGTAGTGACGGTGCATGTCAACTTTTCCTGTAGAAATCACCGTAACACGCCCTGTCGGTAATATTTAACTAATATCAGTGATAATGAAGGTGAACATTCACGAGATAACGATTTTTTATTATAAGTACGTATTTGAATAAAATATATCAATTTCATATTTCACGATCAATTGAGGTCTGAAATATTTGCATAATTATGCCTACGTGCGTCTTGTCATATTCGTGATGACGATTTCGTATCATCGCGTCATACAAGTGATGACTTTAACAATATGAAGGCAATTAGCATTTATCCATCTATTGTTCAACAGCTGTGTATACACTGTGTGATGTATTTTGGCATATTTTTCAATAATCATTCCACTAATATCTCATCACTATATTTTTTTGTAGTCAAATGTTGATGGAGATTATATTATAATGAAAATTAAATTCTATTCTTTTTTATTCCATTCACGATTATTATCAGCTTTTTAATAATTATCATTGTCATTAGAGCACTCAATCAATTTTTAGATTAATCTATCTTGAATATTTTCTTATTTAATTACATTGATAAAAAAATCTTGAACACGAATTTTTCATATGTACTTGTTATATTATTGGAAAGAATAAAACATATATTTTTGAAATAAGGTAGATAGTTTCTACCAAAATTAATTGCGGACGAAAATGAGAGGAGGAATTATCACTAGGCGAAATAATCTTTGATACTTTGGAAGTGGTTTCAATTTTATTTTGTTTAGAAAAAGAATAAAAATTTTTTTTTTGGTTCATTTTAATCAGCTATTAAATGAAATGTTTAGAATGGAATTTAACAAAAAAAAAATGGTAATAAAGAGAATTAACTGGCTAAACAAATAATTGATGGTTTCCATTGTGGTGCAGAGGATGTGATGTGTACACTCTTATAGAACACACTAGTGAAAAATGGAAAGAAATAAGAATGTAAAGAGTTGCACATTGGTACTCACAATTGTGATACAAGTGGGATTGCATTTTCATTTACTCTGTTGTTTTATTCTTTTATTTGTGCCATTTCATAGTGTGGTAAATGATTCTCTTGGTTAGGATCATTAGTACAAATTTTCTTTGGAGAAGCAGCGAATGAGAGTAAAGAAGGTCAAGAAGTAGGAGAAGAAAGAGATATAGAGAAATGTAATGGTTTAGTGGAATGGTTTGTCGACGTAGGTTTTTATTGCTACAGAGTTCAATTTATTGAGTGTCCAGTAACGGATCCTGGATGACGACATGGCGCCTCTCAAGCGGGGTCTTGTCTCGTTGTTGTCATTTTTTTTTTTTCCTACTCTTTTTATCATTGAAAATGTGGCTTTTCCTGTTTATTTTGGCTCATCTCATCTTACACCAGTCTGGAGTTTGCTCTACAGTTTTTATCTTTTAGTTGAGAGGACAACAGTCAAGGACTCTCGTATATGTTTTGCTTTCTGTATGCAATGTCCGCGCTACCAATTAAATTAAATTCATAGATTCATACGAATTTATTACACTTTAAGAAAAAAAAAAAATTGGCTATTAATTATATCGTTGCTTGTTTAATACATTTAGCAAATAGAATTGCTCCGAGATAAGAAATTAAATGTCCAACTTTCCACTTTGGTGATAGTCTATTAAATATTCCGTATTTTATATCTCGTTATATAAAAATTTTAACGGCGCTCAACGAATGAATTTCGACAATTGAATGATATTAATAACACACGTTGGATAAAATATCAAACGGTGATTGTTTTTTTTTTTTGGTCTATAAAATATTTTTTCCTCATATTTTACCTGAATATAATTTTCTCATTTTTTTTTTTTTTTTTCATAATTCACCTCGACTCTCTACCAACGCAATCTCCTTATACATATATAAATATATAATAGGTCAAAATATATATTTAGCCACAGCTGCTTCAAACTATTTTGAATGACTCAGAAAAATAATTGTACAGCTATTAGTTCACATAGTGAAAAAACTCACTGAATTCTAAGTGGCATCATTGCTACATATATTATAAATTATAACTAGAATTATTTAATTGTATTATTTTCTCTCGCCCTCTCGCACGCAAAAGTATATTACAAATATGTATTTATACTCCTCAATATATATATATATTCGTAAAAAAACATAGAAAGGATAAAACCATTGGCATCTACATCAATTTCAAATCCCAAGTGGAATCTTCATGGGATTTAGTCATGGATATATAGAAAAGCTTCTCCCTCACCATACACATGTATCTTTCTCTATATATATATTATCTATACTCACTTGGCGCTCTTTGAAGCGTATCCAATGTTCGTTTCGATGTCATTCACTCTTTCTCATCATTTTTCTCCTCTTCATTTTTATTTTATTTCCCAATACGATGAAAAAAAAAAAAAGAAAAAGTGAAAACCTCTATATATATTACTACCTACCGACCTCTTTTCACATGAGTTTTTCAGTGAATGAGGACACCCCTCTGGCGTTCCAGGTCGTGGCACTGTGTGCACAAGATATATAGAGGAAGAGAAAACCCGAATTGCACTCAACCGAAGTAATTCGACGAGATTTGCCCGGGTCACTCCCACACGGTAGCAACACACTACTGATACACAGTTTGAAATTTTTTGGATGTATATACCTTTCATGCGTATTTATATATAGCAATTGGTGTCGTGTCTCACGAGTATTTGCTATAGAAATTCTATTAGTACGTGCTTTGGAATATTGTATTGGTAAATATACAATACAGTACACATATATATTATACATAAACGCAGAATCAAACAACCTTGGGCAAAAGTCGTGGAGAATGTTCGGGATATTTGTTGGTATATAATGAAGGTCGGTAAATGCATGTGCACATTCATTGAGAAAAATTTCAAGCAAGTGTAATTATTGACTGGTCACGTAATGTTTATTTTATCTGACTCTTCATACAATTTGTGTTCACATATATACACGAATATATGTATAGACAAAAAAAACCTTGTAACCATTGACAATTACTCAATGATAATGCGCTTATTATAGTATTGGTGATGTTGTAAAGTAAATTCCGCAGTGATTATGTCCCATGAAAATGCCCGTAAGCGTCTGTAGTGTAATATAATTTGTGTTAATAACGCATTAGTATCCGCTTAGACAATGGAGTAATAATGCATTGGTATGTAGAAATATAAATGTAATTTACTAAATATTTATGTGTATGACGGTTTTTTTTTTGTTTTTTGGTTCTTTTGATGAAATTTTTATTTTTTTTTTTCAATCAGACACTGCGTCATTTTTTCGAAAGTCTTTTCTGATTCATCTTGTTTGCGGAATAGATTTCACATTATTTTCTTGTGAAATGACGTCGAGAGCACGAAAATATTTAGCATCATATAGAGCTGATGAATTGAGAACTTGCCGACTTCAAAACTGGTTTTTATAAATAATACCATAATGGAACAAGTTAAATTCCAATAATAGTTCCAAATGTTCGTAAACAATTGATTGTTCGTGAAAAATTGTGTTTATAAACCATTAAGCGTCAGTCGAAAATTTTTTACAGATATATAATTTTTCCCAGCACAAAAAATATCATATATTTATATTATAACATAATAAAAAGAAATTTCCTCCATCATCTGTTAATCACTCATCGTTTTCCCCTCAAAATTCTCTAGTGAAAACACAAAATTGGTTAATTCAGTTTGTAGATATATATGATCAAAGTTGTAATGATAAATTTGAGGTTTGTGTAGCATTTAAGATTTCACTATTATACCAACTATTTATTTATTAATTATTAGAGAGTAATTGTGTTGAAATCAATTGCATTCGTTTTTCCATTGTGTAATATGACAATGAGCATTGCGTGCATGCTAACATACATCATAGAGATAAGGAAACAAATTATTTGATAGCCACATTGGTTGAAAATGTCTGATGTGTGCAGTCACGTTCGACATTTTGTATATGTGGGTGTGTTCCACTTTCTATATATCGACGAACATGTATATATATATATATAAGTCATCCAATCCCGTTTTCTCCCAATGGCACGCGCGCTGACTCGGCCGTTGTCGACTTTTACTATACCGCTTTATACTTGCATCGAAAAGCGGCCATTTTTCCTTGTCGTTTTTCTTCTTAACCTTTCTCTCTTGGTCGTTGTACTCGTCGTAGTTGTCGTCATTCTCTGCCTCCAGGGAATGGGATTTACTTATCGAAGATTGCACTGTCAAGAAGTTGCGCGTTGCTTCTCACTTCAACTGACATTGTCAGGTGTACAATGGGTGAGAGAAAAAAAAAAAAAAAGAAACGCCAAAAATGAGCAAAAGAGTACGAAGGTAAATTCTGTTGTTCGATTTGTTCGCGCGAGTCAAGTGACGTTGTCGTCACTTCTTCACGCATTGAGGAAACGTGTATTTTAAAAAGACCGTTTCAACACGTTTCTATATCACGTGTTGTCAATTTATGTAAAAACATATAGCGAATTTTATTTGAAAAGTGAATAAAAAAAAATTATTTGCTTATCTATCGTTTTTTTCTTAGTCATTCGTTTTAAATCGATTGTGAATTCGCCTTTTGATGTTTCATATACACTTTTTATGAGTGATTGAAGCCGAGATCCCTGACTATTTCATATGTATAAGTGAACGAGAGAGAATAATAATAAAAAGAAGAAAAATAAATAAATAGATAATGAAAGAAGTCTGGAAAAAAAAAAAAACCATCAATAAACGAACGCGACAGGTTGCTCTGTAATTTTCTTACGTTTTCTCACGTATAGAAACATGTATATAAATATATTCTAGATACATATATATTCAGACAGGTATATGTAGTAGAAAGACGGTTGATATCTGTGAGTATAGAACCTACACTGTGTTGACAATCATCCCTCTTTGACGGCACTTTCACATGCAGTGGTTGGAAAAAAAAAGGCCACCAAGCATGAGCGTGTAATATATACACATACATATACAAGAAGCTTCAGTATACGGTTGGAAATACAGTAAAGAAGAGTACACGATTGATATATATATATGATGCTTTGTAAAGAACGCAATGCATTGTGCAGGCGTGAATGAAATCAGCTATATACAGATCCACAATTTCTATATGAACACTTTTGTATGTGTGGTTTTCGAGGAAAAAACTTTGTCACACATTCCTCTTACATTTTTCTTTCACTATATATAAAAATAATATCCGTCGTTGTTACGTTATGTGTGTTACATCACGTTCCGTTGCTGAGTCATATAAGAAAAAAAAAAATTCTACCGGAAAAAGTATCACTCAAACAATTGTATATAACACTTGGAAAATAACAATCAATTTCTTTAATTAATTTTTCCTCTTGTATCGAATTAATGTTATTGATGCGATTCAATTTGTGTTTGTATAAGAATGTATATGCGTGAGTATAACAATGGTGAAAGTGTCATCGTGACTCGAACAAAAATATATTAATTGTAGAGATGAATGCACGATTATTTAGGGCTGATAATTTCACAGTTGGCAGTTGATTGATTAAAATCGTGATTGTTTTCAATTATATTGTTTCTGTGATATTTTTTTTTTTTTTTGGTAACGGTATTATTTTTCCATTCACTTACATTACTTTTCCCTGATGATAACTCGTTAAATTGTCAGAATTTCTAAAACGCAACATTCTTATAGGTTAACTTTGTTGATAGTATCAAAGTATCTATCTACGTACACATACATAATTATGGATTTTAGTAGAAAGTTGTAGTGTGTGCTATAAAGAATGTCATTTCATCTTTAATGAGTTATATAATATGAGGAAATGACGTTGAGAGATGGAATGTGAATGAAAGATAATTATTGAGGCATGATTGGAGAATGCAATTTTGGGATTACCAAGTTTTGCAAACTATATCAAGAATGGCATACATTGACGAAGTGGAAGGTGAAGACTGAGAGAATGAGGATGAGGCAGAGGCGAAGAGAGCATTCCTTCAAAAACCACGTCTGTAATATATATCCCAGGCGTACACTTTATGCACGAGTAAAAAGTTATATAGTGTCGTCTGCTTAGTTGAACAAACAAAAAACTTTTTTCTTACCTCCAATCATAATGTCAAAGTTATACATACTATATTATTATTATTTTTATAAATATATTCATGTCAGATGGAATTCATTTATATTTTCTCTTCAATCTGTTTGTAATTATTAGAAATAAAAAAAAGTAAATATATGAGATATCCTGTATTTTTTTATTCATATATAATTCGGGATTGTTCAATCTAATTTGAACTTTGCGGGTACATTTCAGTTATTATTTCCTTTATTTTTTCTTCCGATAATCGAAACCCTCGCGCATCATATAATGTTACTGTATGCAAATCACCATATGATGTATATAGAATAACGCTTGGTAGAAACTTCATAGCTGTCTTCTTTGTGTTATGCTTTCATATGCGCGGAACGTTATTGTGTTATAAGCATAAAAAGGGGGAGACAAAATTGCTTGGTTATTAGCTGCGTTTTTATTTATGGACATTTATGCTTACGGTAGAAGTGTACATCTTAACAAACGGTGTAGCTATAATATACTCCACTGTTGGTTATATACTGGGTATAGATATGTGTGGATGGTATAGGAATTATAAATACGTTCACGTTTCCTTCCTTTCTCTCTCAAAATTGTGCGTTCACGGTATATATAATTATATTATATGTGTAGATATACGAATTTATAATAGTTGTATATATTGCCAACTAACACGCAACGAATTGTAATTTTTTGAAATGTACAATTTTAATTTCCATGCGTATGTACAATGTGCATGAATGTTTAAGACAAAATATAGAATGTGGAAAATCTAGAATTTGATTTATTTCTCTTTGTCATCATTTGCTTTATAAATTAGATTAGAAGATATATACGGTGACAATTAAAATAGTCGAAGAGTGTAGAATAGTAGCTCATGGGTGTATGAAAAGAGCCCAGTTATTTAGCTATTGATTATATAGTTATTAAAAAAAAAAATATTCTGTTAATGAAAATTAAGAAAATATTAATGACTCTATAATCATAATGAATTTTTACTCAGTGTATTCTGATTATTTTATGATGATACACATTGCGAAGAGTATTAAATATAAATTACAACAACAATTTGTATTTGTTATTATATATATATATATATATAATGTAAATTAATATTTATTTTTCATATCGGATTCATGTATTCATTCTTCATCTTTGTTTTCTTTCCGCGCTATATCTATGCGCTTATTTTTATTCACCAATCTTTTCTATTTTTTTAAATTTTTTTTCCCGAAGACTTTTCTCCCTGCTCACAGAGAAAAGTTTGTAATGAATTCGACCGCGTGAAGCTTGTAAAGCGAATTCACGTTGGTGAAAAATTATTATATCGGCGTCGCTGTCGACGATGCGCAACGGAAAAACTAAACGGAGTGAGAAAGAAGAAGAGATATAAGTCGTCCGTATGCAGGCGCTTATTTTGTTGAAGCGCAATACGAAAGTTTGCTTATACATACTTCTTTTATGGAATGAGAGCAACACGCTCTCGCTTCGCTTCGTTTCCGCGGCTCGTAAAAATAAAAATCCCAAAGACGCGCAAGCTTAACCTTATTCAGGGGAAAGGGATATATAAATAGTATGGCGTTAAGCGTCTTGGCAAATCGTTTTATGAGGTGAGATTATATATTATATTATACGTTAAAAAGTGTGTGTGTGTGTGTATACTGAAACTTTAACTATTTATAGAACAACAACAAGAATGATATAGAAAAATAAAAACAAATTTTATTATATATATGAGGAATAAACAAAGTGGTTGAGTAATGAGTGGACTTTTTTTAATGCTCGTATAAAACAATTGCATCATCCCTTATTTCAAAAGTATTGTTCTAAGTGTTTAAGCACAAGGAATAAATGTGAAAATTTATTGACTTTGATGCAATGTAAAAAGTATTGAAGACTTAAATCTAATAATTATTGATCGTTATATAATGAAGCATCAGATGCACCTCTCAATTGAGATGTATATATTTACTGTACAGATATATATATTTATAGATTGATGTCCTAAGGCCTTCATCAACGTCATTATAAAGTATCCTGTAAACGGATTAACGTGTATACTCAACGACTCCAACGGGTCGCATCGTTGTGTCGTCATTAATGGATAAGCGACGACAGGGAGAATAAAGATCGAATGATGAGAGTGCTATATAAAGCTGTAAACGAAGAGCAAGAATGAGAGATGAGAAAATGACAATGCCTCATAGCTGAAATGCTCTTAGCTTTTATAATAGTTATATTTTCAATAGTGTGAAGTCAAAATGATGCGACGAGACAATATGTACCTGTGTACATTATTTAACAACTCTATCATGGTGTTGGTAGAACATCGGTTCATTATCGTGTGCGTTAATTTGTTCACACAATAAAAAAATCGCAGTGTTGTCAAAAAATTTAGGTAGAGAATATAGAGAGAGAATTTTATTGTAACAAACTTTTTAGAATAAAAAAAGGGAATGTCACAGTAAAGAGATGGTAATTTTTACATTTCTGTTTGATGTATTAGAAGATTTAATTTTTACGATGGAAAATCTGTGAAATAGAATGGATGAAATACAGAGGAAGAGTAGAGCAGAGCGGACATAACGTGTCTGGGGAATTTGCAGGGTTTTTATCGCGCCTTTTTTTCTTTTTTTTTTTCTTTTTCTTTTTATTTCTTCGTTTTATTCTGGGTCGAAAGAGAGTCAAATGTCAGGGGACGAGGACGGAATTCGTGAGGCAAAAAAGAACAACAACAAAAATAAAAAAACGGGGAATAACAATAAAAAGAATAGAATAAGGAAAGAAAATAGAGAATGAGAATAATGATAAATTGCTGTTAAATAAATTGGAAAAAAACAAAAAGTGGAGAAAATGTGTAGCTATGTGCGTATATTTTGAAGTTATTTTCATTTCTTCGAGTTGAAACTCATTTAGTCTGGTATTCTTAACGTAATGAATTTTTTAATACACTCACTTGGTGATGGGGAAGAGAGATGGAAGGGTACTGAGATTCCGTTGAAAATGAGTTTTTTGAAGAGATGTACTTATTTTGTGTGCGAGTATATGGGCCAAAGGTTTTGGATGAGGGTAAAAGTCGAAAGATATGGGGTGGTGGGAGTGAAGAAAGGGATGGTGAGTGTAAGAAAGAATCGTCAACGGTATATGTATATATATATATATAAGAACGTTGGAAAGTGTTTATCCTTGAGATTGGACGTCCTGAGAGCCATCTTCGTAATCCCCTCGCGGCAATCTCGTAATCCTCCCTATAACTCGTCTCCTTTGCGAGGAAGTGGCGAGTATGAGACGACGACGACGATGACGACGACGACAACGATGCTATTCACCCTCTATTTATATATATATATATATATATATATTGTTATACTCGAAACCATTGTGTCCAAGACAATATTTTTCATTCATTTTCTTTTCCACAAACGATCACTTTGCGCGCACTAAAGCGACAGCTTTCTCTCGTTATAATATACTTCTATTTTAAAACATACTTTTGCACATTCAACAGTCAATTAGTTATATTTAAGAAAATTGTGAATTAATCTATTTCATTTTCGTCACGATTGTGATACAGTCAGTGATATATAGAATTTTTATTTTTTTTTTTTTGAGAATTATTTAGAATTGGGTTTATATTGTGTATTCTATTGGGAAATTTTTTCAATTACTGTTAGCAATTTATAATACTTGAATAATCAATACTATCGTGAGGCAATACTGATGTTTGTACCCTAAAATAATTTGCGGCAAAATAAATAGAGAGGAAATAAAAAATGAAAGTTGGGAAAAGTAAAAAAAAAAAAAAAACAACACAAAGCTGAATTCCCCCGAGGAAAAATAACTTTCCTTTATCCCAGACTACCAATATCATTCTCAAGTAAGAGTCATAAAAAAATACTGCTTTATAATTCAGGGTAGAAGCCACGAATCCGAATAATTACCTTCTATGATATATATCCATGTGTACATATATAAATCATGATATTTTTTGCAATTGTAATTTATAGAAAAGTAGAAAATTCATTCTAGAGACAAAGAATTTTTTCTTTTTCTCTTTTTCCCCTCGTCTAGGTTCACGAATAATAATGGCTCACTGAGGTACGAGATTCAGGGATATTTCTGCGCCAAGGGGGGTTGAGTATCACGCGCAGTTGGTCATTGGAAACTATTTAAATTTTTACCAGGCATTATACACTTCGTGAAATTTTCCTCGGTGAGACTTTTTACAATTAAATGTCACATTTTCCGCAACTTTTCACCACATTCCAAAATTTTTCATTGTCAAACCTATACAGTTTCATATTCATTCTGATTTTGTTATGTTCTTTTGGAAAACATAAAAATATTACATATCTATAATACAATATACCCATTTAATTTTGACTATCATGTCTGTTCGTAAATTGTGAGGTGAAAAATTTCGGCAAACATTGAAAAACATTGTGAAATAAAATACAGCGAGGAGGTAAAAAAAAAATAGCTGAATATATATAAAGATATATACTTTAGAAATAAACCGCAGTTTACTCATCTCTAACGAAAAGTAAACTCTCACTTCTCCACGGCGTAAATACTCTTGTCGTCTTTTTGCAGAGACGTTTTGTTTCGTGAAGAAGAATTTCTTTCTTTTTTTTTTTTTTTCATTTACTTGCATTGCGACAATGCCATCGATTGACTCGAAGTAGACACTCTATACATACCAACATATATATATATATACATCTAAATATGTATTGGAGTATGCTCTTGTATAATATCTTGATATATACAGATCATTTATTTGAAGTGCTTCACTTTTTTCCAATAAAAATCTTTCTTTATACATACTTTTCTTCACTTTTTCTCAGTGATTGAAATATAATAGATACAGACACCAAATTGAAGGAGCACAATAAAAATGATGTACACTCGTTGACTTTCTGCACTTTCTTATTCGTGATAATATTCAAAGTTTGTTTGTACAATATATATTCCTGGGAATTGCCAACACTTATAAAGAGTCTGCTATTACAGAAATTTTTATATAATATAGATAAAGCATTTGAAGTATTGATTTATATGGTGCTGCTATCGTGAAATTTTGTATATGCAATGTATATCTGAATTATTAAATTTTTTTTGCCAATAGTATAGATTTCTAAGTTTATTTTAGGATGAAATAATTCTTTGGTATTTAATTATTCAGGGTGAATAGGAATTCACAGTATTTTCTCGATTCACGAAGAAATACCAAGTGTTTGAGATTAGTTATCAATTTCTCAATAACTTGATTTTGAATAATAAATACCGAATAAAGTTGAATTGAACAGAAGAAAGTGAATGTAACTTTCGTAACTTTTATATTCATTACTCTACTGAACAATTATATTTCCAGCTGTTGCAGTTCGGTATTGAATTGAAAAACAATAGCCACATTGAACTTAAAATTGTCGAATGAAAGAAATGAAGAGTATTTGAATTTTCACAAACTCACTGATTCATCAATAATATAAGAATCGATCAATTCTGCAACACCCTATACATCTCTATTTCATCTCTCTATCAAAAATTCATGTCTTTATATTTATAAATTTATATACATATACATAAATATTTTTTTGAGTTCACGAACAAATTTGCGATGCATAGAACGATTTTATACTTGGCCCTCGTCATTTCCAAGTCAAGAAATGACGCTTCTATACTTCACAACTAATATTTTATTTATCGGGAAAAGAATCGAGAGAGCAGTATATATATATTCTCAACACCCTCGACCTCTACTCACGCTATTTCACTGGGCCTTTTCACATCTATATATATATATATTCACTATCGCGTATACACCCACGCCCATTTTGATGCTCGAAAATCGGTGAATTATTTCTCGCGCAGTAAATATATACATATACCTTCTTCTCTTTTCATTTCGTTCATGCGCCTTATTCTCCTCTCCATTTTTCTCTTTCAACACGGATGCAAGAGACGATTCATGCAATTCAAGTACCAGCCGACGCTTTGGCAGCTCGAAATAGCGCTTTCTCGCATTCCTTTTTTTCTTTTTTTTTCTTCTCCCTAAAAACCCGTCAAGACCTGCTCGCGAATATATATATATATAGATATATACAGCTCTGGCCTCTTTCGTTTCGAATACATTTTGTATACACCTTATATATTCTCTACCACGTCAAATTATTATTTGAAGTGTGAAACTCGTTGGCTTGAAAAATAAATGAAGAATAATAAACACACGTGATCGTATGTGCGTGTATGTAAGAATTGTTTTTAATACTTTAATTTCAGTCTTTTATAGTCTTGTGGATATTGCCGTGGCTGCATGTGTGCCACGTGTGATACCGCTAGTCGACGTGACGACGCAATACATTTTATATATATATATATATATATATATATGCCCAAAAAAGTCTCACACATTCCCGCAAGTTCATAACATCCCGTTTCTCTGAAGCGTATTATACTCCTCACGCATTCTTGACGCCTTCAGAGACGTTCGATGCCAAGAGCAAGGCATTTTTCTCCGAAGCCGTTGTCAGATTTATTACCTTTTCTCGAGCGCACTTCTCTACGTATTTACACATATACAGACACCATTTATATATGTATATAATATTGTAATAACTTGAAAGACTGTAAAGAGTCATCTTGTTGAGCTTTCATACACCCACTCCTGAGAAATGAAAAAAAAAATAAAAAAATCAGCCACGTTTGTATGTACGTAACTTGGGATGTTGGAAATTGGATTGTAATTAAATTGGGAAGTTCAAATTAAATTCTTCGTTAATCAGTTTGTGCGTTTGATAATAAACTTATTTTATTATTAGTAATTTTCTTACATTCTAATTCAATTAACACATGGAAACAAAATGCAATCAGGATTATATTCATCGATATTGAATACTCTATGAACTTTGAAAGAGTGCGAAAAAAAAAAAAAATAATAATAATAATTTTTTTTCTATTTCAAAAACTTTTTCATCAAATTCGATTTTTTCCAATCAATTTTTTACTATTCAATACTTGCAATTTCACTGGTTGTTTCAACACCTTTACCGCGATATTTCATACCTATGTATATGTATATTCACTTTTAAATTGATTGCCGATAATCAAATCCCTTGCCGTTAAATCAATCGGATACTCAGCAGTTTCAATACTAATTCAATCAGTGAGGGACTGCTCACAGTTGCGCGCTCACGTGAATTTATATGTCCGATAACTCAGTTATACGATTTTTGCGTTCGGGACTTGTCATCGTCGTTGCACTCAAACAATTTATGACTTTTGTTCGAATGCAAATAAATAAATACTCTTCATATATTCTTATCTTTTCAATGCTTCATTTCGTATATATACTGTTAAACAAATTCCTTTTCTAATTTTTTTCTTTCTATAACCACCATATAGTACCGTGAGAATGTATCGATGTTCATTGTAATAACGACGTAACACAAACACTATACATGTGTACTGTGTATATTTTTTTTTATTTATATATATCTCACGTTCCTTAACGTGTCCTCCAGTCGCGTTCTCGAAGTATCGAATTCCGATGTGGGACATGGGAGGCTGCGAACATTATAGAACTGGAACGAACCAGCTCTTCCTTGTCGTTGTTGTTGTCTTCGTTGATGACGAGAGAGCAACGAATATCAAAGAGTATTTCTACCAACATCAGAGCTTCACTGCACACGCACTACGCTGTCATTCATTACGAAACATTCATGCATGATGAAATAGTAAAGAAGAAAAAAATATATATATAAAGCAATAGAAAAAAAATATAAAAATGATCGGTTGAAAAAAAATTGTTTTTTTTCTTCCAATTTTTATTTCGCTTTATATCTGATCCCAGTCTCTGAAATTATTTTCATGGCTTATAAAGTGGCTCTTTGCGGTGCAGTAGAGCTGATAAAAATTGTGCGACCATTCGTGAGAAGCGGACATATAACAAGGCCGCGCGCGCGCGCCGCTCAATGCTCTCAAACATCTTGTAGGTCTTCGTATATACACACACTAATATGAGACTATATCGTAAGGTCTCTTCTATACAAAGTATGCGAGAGATAGAGTAGTGGGAAAGAGAACAAGGGGCGTAGACATAACCCATGCCAATATTCCATGAAGGAACATGGGGAATATTTTTCAGGTATAAAATGGCTCATCATGTGCAAAAACGGGTTGGAAGTTGTGTTTCTTTCTCTTTGTTCTTCTTTCATATTTTTTTTTTTTTCTCTTCACTCTTTTTTTATTTATTTTTTGGCAACATTATTCGTTTTTGCCCTCATACTTTTGTCTTTTATCCATGTATATACATGCACTTTACTCTCTGCCACATAGTGACCTAGCATGAATTTCTCTCGCATTGTAATGTACTGCGGGCTTCGTGTAATCCGCTAATACGTTGACGACATTGTCGACATTTTCTGCAAACCTGGAGTAACATAATATATATATATATATATATTTGATCTCGAGGATTTTACGCCGAAAGGTTGTGGTGAAGAGTGATATATATATATATATGTACTCGTCCCTAACAATTCACTCGTGTGCCACAATTTCATACACACAAAACTCGTCTGCAACTACAAACAAAATTCCTCGACAAATCAGTTTGGTTGAGTTGAGGAAAAATAAAAAAATAAATAAATAAAAATTGACAAATAAATGAGTAAATTTATTTGGCTTCAAAGCATTTTGTGAGTTTGCTGATTTTAAATTCTGCGGTTGGTGGATATATACACGCTGTAACTTTATATGTATAAACTACGTAGGATAGAATATTTTGTCATGGATTCGTGAATATTCAATTTGTTTTTTTTTTTATTTCTAATTTTTCGGTCCTTCACTTTTTTCATTCAGTTGTGAATCATTTTTGTGGTCATTATTATGTATTTCAGTTTCGTTTTTTTTTTTTTTTTTTTCCCCCACAGAATCGTTGCATTCTATTGGGAAATTCCGAAATATATGCATAGACTTTTTCATAGGGAATTGTATGTCGACAAGTATAACGTTGTGAATGGAGCATTGAGTATCGGATAAGAGGTTTAGAAACTTTTTCGCCTCAAGATTATATATGTACATTGTACATATATGTAGATGTATACCATGTATACCTTTTTATATAGTAACTTGTCTGAAAACCAGATGTTACGCAGACTATTACCAAGCGCTTTTAGTCTGGTTCCATTTTTTTCTCTTTTTATATGTATATTTTGGGACATGAATGCTTTTCAGAGTACATAAATATACACGTGAATATTTGTGTATATAACATAACGACATTCACCAGATGTAATTTCCTATTTTCAAATGAGAATGTCAGATCAATAAATTGGAATTTGTAACGCAAGAAATTGCATACTAAATATAAAAAATATATATATATATAGATAAATAAATTAATTTCAAATGCAATTTAATGTAGGCAAAATTATTTTTTCATTCACATTTTTTTTGTCTTCAGTTCAATCGTGCATTTTATTGAGAGCAACTGAGTCGTTTGCTACACTCAGCAATCGTATAGTGCAATGATCAGTAGTAAAATGAGATTGGGATTTTGCAGCGAGAAGGACCGAGCCTCTGGAGGCAAAGAATAAAAAGAAAAAAAAAAAAAAAAGAGGAAAAGCAATTCAATCTGCATCAGTATCAGCACAACTACTAAACGGAAATTTTTCTCTCCCTCTTCATCTTTCCACTTCATTCACAATTTACAGAAAATGTTTCAAACGATTTTACTTTATAAAAGATGTGATTGAATATACAGGAAAGAAGACACACTCTAATATTCATTATGATTAGTATTGAAAGTAATGAACAAAATATTTCAAGCTTGAATTCAAAATATATTCATATTTGATTGAAAAACATTGACACTTTTATTTTTACTGCATTATTACATTAATCTTTATCATAAATTTCAACTAAAGTAACATGTACACATATTTGAAATGAAAATATTCCACTGTCGGTTATATATACACATATGTAAAGATGGATATATCAAAAGATTTGCTGAATCGCGACGAAGATGAGAGGCGGATGATGAGACTCTTTCGTGCTCTACACCTTCAGGCATAAAGCCCGTATATACTTGCTCTTGCTTTCCTTCCTCATCTGCTATATTCCACGTGCAATAACCCTCCTAACGGGGCAATGTAGGATAATCGAGAAATTAAAGTTACAGGCGGTGATATTCTCGAGTAGCGGTTAAAGGTGCCACTATACCGTCGTCATTGCACGTAAGCATCACACTGCCAATTCACCTGTGTATCTATACACTTGTATGTATGTATGTATATATACACACTTATATAGACACAATCGTTTCTCTCGATTTTGCTAGTGGCAATGCGGGAAATTATAACTTCAATATTCCCCAGATACGTTTGCCATATATATGTATATACAGAGCTTTTTTTATTCCTGCTGAAATGTCTCAGGTTATGTAGAGAAATTTCATTTCTCTCTCTTTACCTCTTCTCCGTTCTCTTTTGGTGCATTTTTTGTGCTCATCTTTTTTTACTTCACTTTTATATCGCCTAATACTATACAGGCTATTATTTTCGCCACTATTATACCACGGGTTTATATCTCCTTCACACAATGAAATAATGTATATTTCACGATGAAGACAATTTTCTTTAACATTTAAGCTTTTGATCCGCAGCTATTAGTTCATCACCATTGTTTTTATACAGCTATATTCCAGGTAGATTAAATTCGTTTTAATCCCCATTTCTACACCTTCCTCTCTATTTTACGTTTCATTACGTAGCGATATAAATATTATATAAATAATTGTTTTGGGAATTGTGGAGTGATAATTTATTTATATCATTATTCTGTATTTATGAATAATGTAGAGAGATATGCTTAGAAATGTTTGAATATAATTTCAATGTATAATATTTTATATATTTTTGTGACATGCTTCAATTCCAGGTATTAAAAATCTATGTCTTTATATATATAATTTATATTACACATTATACATATAATCCGGTGTATCTCTAATGAATTCTTTTAAAATAATTTCAACTGCCTGGAAAACAAGTTTCCTGATAGCAGTTGAAATTTTCATTTCGTATAATTCCCTTTCACTGCATTAATTCCGGCCCTTTTAAATATAACTTTTTCAAATAAATTTCAAGCTCTTTGAATGAATATAAAGTAATCATCTATCACAATTTTTTTTTTATCACAATGAATACATATGCATACACACACGTTTGTCAACACAGAAGTGAGGGTGATGACATACACATATCTACTCACATATTGAACGTGGATTTAAAAGCTTCAACGTAATTAGTTTCTCCCTCGTTTATAATAGACGAAGGGGGGATTTTCGCTATATTAAATCTTGTATATGCGACTGATGTGTACGCTCATGATGGTGCTCACATATACACATACAGAGTGTGAGAGAGAAATATTCGCGAACATTTACGAATTTATGGATAATAATAGCGCGCGTTAACGAGGTAGAACTCGGTCCACCACGTTCAATACACATCATATATACACATACACATATAATCCTGGTATTATATTGAGTAATACGAGAATCAAACAAAAAAAGCAAGCGAAGTATATGTGAAGTAAATTTATATGTTGCATTGGGTAAACGTCGATGTTCTCACTATATCCAGTATTGATGATCAGGTATTATAAAATATATATATATATTTGTCTATAAATATACATATATGTTTATATATATTTGGTTTATATTCCTCGGCGGGACGTGTGCGCTTGATAGCTGAAATGCGCACCTTGTTAATAGGTTTTTAGAAATTGCCAGCGGCACGGAGGTGCATCTAATAGCTTCGTTATAATAGGTCTGCTTTCACGAGTCTGTGCGCGCTGCTGAAGTTGTTATACCAATACACGTATGTGGTTTTCAAGTGTATATAACTATATATATATATATGTTGAGTGTAGATTTTGCAGACACACAGAGGAGCCAGTTGGGTGAGAGAATATAGATAATGAAAAGAAAAGCTTCTACATAGGTATATATTTCATATGTATATGAATGAAGAATAATTAATGCGAACGAAGTGAATATACCGGGTTAAAGCTTCGCGGCGGATGTGTACTTATAGATATATATATATATGAAAGCGTATGTATATATAATGGGAGAAAAAAAAACAACGGATGTTTCATAGCTGAGAGAAATTAAATTGGTTCCGACAACGTGAATGCATTTGTATGTGAGAGTTTGTATATGAAAACATTAATGTATGTGAAAAATGACCACTTGAGTGAGGAGAAATATTGCGAGTGTGGTGGGCATGTACAATATTACCACTATTAACTCTTGTTATTGTTTTTTATTCTGTTTAAAAATTTTATACAGTATATTTAGTCTATATGAGATTCTACATTGTTGCAAACATTGGGTAGTGATTATTCATCCATTTGGCATCACATTCTATTCATATACGAAAACATATGAATAAAATATATTTTTATTCACGCTTCACCGGGTATATATGTGTACAGATGTATTATGTAGATAGAGGTGTATACTCGCTACTAACATCACGTCAGTTTGAAATATTGATGGGAAAATTGCATATCAAATTATTCACCGCATTGGAAAATTTATATCATGATGGATATAAATTGTTTTTCGGATAATTGTACGCATGAAGAAATTTTTATATTGAAAATTATCGTTGTTTATTTGTAGTGGACCATGTTGATATTGGGAGGGAAATTAGTAAGGGAGATTGGGGTAAAGTGGAACCGTTGAATGAGATGCGATAGGAAAAAGAAAAGAAGGAATTGGAATTCGTTGTTTGTCAATGTTTAAACAGTGAACGATATTTTTTTAAGATTGTCAATAATTTTGGTCACTTTGGCAATTTCTTGTGAATTCTAAATTAATTGTCCTTCTTTACTGCTTGATGAAACCGTTGTTCAGGGTGAATAGAGTTATATCTAATTTTTCAATCGAATAAAAATGTATATTGATTAATGGTTAATTAATCGATAAGTTTTGTGGTGGACAATGGATGAGATGGAGATAAATTTCAGTACATAAAATCAATTACGTATCGTTATGCAGTAGTTCGCATCTGACATTGCAGTAGACAGGTACGAACTTGAGCATAGGCATCGAGCACAAGCAATAGGATTCCTCTATATAGATTGGCCAATGGGATTACGTTGAGTCGGCGTAATCTGGGAGCGATGACCCGGTCTGTTCGCCCTAAGGCTGCTGTTGCCCTTCTCCGCAATAGAGGTATTACTATGTATAATAGCTACTAGGAGCTCAAGGTAATCGTGAAACGGCCAAGAGAATACGCGCGAGTTGATAGCTTCTGTAACCCGTAGATGGTTGTGGAGAATCGTCTTTCGCCTTATATATACTTATTTATTTAAAAGAGTCTAAGATGGTTTGATGCTGAATTTTTCGTTTGCTTATTTGTAAATAATCAGAATTAATTGATCAGTAATTTAACCGTCACTATTTATTACCATAAAATGAATTTCAAACACGAAAAATCGAATACCATGACAAATATCTTTTTTGTGAATAAAATTGAAATGTTTCAGCACAGAAGTTAAAACAGAATGGATAATAAACTAAAAGTTCAATGGAGGGATAATGGATATTAACCACTCACATGCAAAAAGTTGTTGAGGGTATATTTTCATTTTTTTATTTTCATGTGCAAATCATGCTAAGTAATTTTTACAATCATTTGGCAAGTGAATGAATGTGAAATTTATAAAAATTGAATATGTTGAGTAAAAAATACTATCCCAGTATAAAATTCTTGTATAAAAATGTAAACATTTTAATTCACTGTAATTTTTTGCATGCAGTTTGTAAATATCCATTATCCTCTCATCCTAGTAGCACTTTGCTGTCGACTAGGACTTTTTAATCTAGATATTCGGGTATTGATCATCAAACACGAGCACTCAGTTTTATTTTTCCTTGTACGTAATTCCATTGTCGATATTTTGTGGAATTCTAGACAAATTCTCAAACTGTTTACTACAGTACATTCTAACAGCAAAACTCATCGTAATCCAATTTATCACCATCTTTATCAGTATCTTTTGGTCCTCTATGGACATTTTCACCACTACTATTTTTGCTTCCTCATTTACCATATTTAAAACTTACAGCAACACAATTCTTCACAAAACCATCACATCTCAACTCACAATACATTATTGATTGACTTGGTTTTTACTAAGATTAAATCTCATTTTTCTTACTCATTTGTGATCCTTGAATTATTTTAATATGACCCAGAACATTTAGAACTTACAATTTATAGACCACTTCTCCAATTATAATTTATTGTCGTTTCCTATTCATATAATGAATATCATCACCAAGTCTTAAATATTCCCCTCAATCATTTGTGATATGACTCTGACATAATCTAAATCTAGACACTGACCGAACATTCACCTGTGTTCCCAAATCTGTACTATCTATTATCATCAGTAAAATTTATCTTTTATTCATCTGGATTTCTGACGCTTGCCACAGTTACAATTAAATCTCAACTGTGAATATCACATTTAATTCACTCAAAATAAGAATATAATTCTATGAATACACCACTAAAAATATGTACATTTCATTTGCCTTACACTTCTAATTTTAAATATACAAAATGCAATATGTTGATGTTCCATCGTGAGCATGTTGATAGAAGGCATTGTAAGCTGGTGAAGAAGAAGCACAGAAGGCGACATCAAGCGAAACCGGTTTGAACCGTTGATCGGTAATATATATTCACACACATTCAACAAAAATGTGTTTGTGCGTATACGTTGCCACCAAGCGCGAGAAAGTGGAAACAGGGAGCAACGTACGAGCTACGATTGCGTCCAAGTCTCGAGCACATATGTGTCTGTATTCAAGTGTCAGCGTCTATATGAAATATTATATATGTATGTACTAGATGAATCTCGTTGGTTTTACTCACTTCAATGTAATAATTTTCCGTCTACATGAAGTAACACAGTTACATTGTGAGTGGTCATTTCGTCAACAGTGCACAACTGTTCTCGAATTTTTCGTGAAACGAACCACTCTCTTTCTCTCACTCTCACGTTCTCCCGAGAGTATACTCTGAAAATTCTGGTTTTAACCTGTTGCCTCTGCTCTTGACACATTAATGGATCATACACATTGTACTGAATATAATATGCATATATAAACACATATACGTACATTATAATGCAACTGAACAATTTCTGCATTTCCAGTTTACATGCATGCAACAAAAGTATTTCTATTATCATATGGTAGAGGTCTGTGGACATGAGCAGAGTGGATGGAAAATAAAAAAACAAAATGAAATAATATTAAAACAGTGGACATTACCATTCGAAAGGGTCGACTTGTTTTTTAGTCGCTCGGTGACTTGTAAACGTGCCATGCTCTCCAAAACGTGCGTCACTATACTACGAAACCAGAATATTATTTGTATATGCATGTATAAATATGATCTTAGAAAGCTGTCATACATCACGTATAGTCGTACATAACAATATAATATAATATAGAGAACCTTAAAAACCCAACGTCTTGTCAACTTCCGGCGTGTGCGTGTTTGGTTCACTATATAGGTGTGTAGGTGATATATGTTTTGTTTATGAATATTTGGTTTTCGGTCGTTGGCACGCGGTCTGCAGATGTTGACGGACCCAGTGTATAATGTTTTTTTTTTGTATATAATGTGCGTGCGTGCTTTGAAGCTTTTCGTTAGTCTTTTTTTGCTTGTGTGCCTTTTCGTTGCCTTTATTTTTTCCCTATCTCGCTTTCATCATCGACATTGGAATCGCGTTTCTTCGATATGCCAGCTGAGGCGCGCGCGTCAAGAGGGTATATGATGTGTATGTATATATGAGCTCGTGGCATTGCCATTGGCGCGCGTGGTCCATTGTCCTAAATTTTTTATTCTCTTTGTGTTTTTTATGTTCATATATATTGGGTGGTATTATAGAATTTATATGCGTAGTTGTTTCAAGCAGTGGGTGTTGGTGTAATGAATAATGATGATAAGACAGAAAATTCATTTTGATCTTTGGTAAATTTTTTTTTTCTTCCAACGTCAAGTCACGTCATGAATTTAATGTACTCGATTGTTTTTGAAATGTTTGTCAGGCGTGGATGGATTGATAAAAATTTTCCCCATTTTTCTTTTTTTTTTTATTTTCTTTCTTTTCTCATTTCAATAGGTGTAGATGAGACTGGGGCGTGATATAGACGCCGCACCTATACATTGTGTACGGTGTGTGGTAGTACGTTAGCGGCATAATGATCATCTCGGATGGTGGAAAATAATAAAAAAAAGCAGAGGAAAAAAAAAAAGATCTATGACATTTACATAGGCGTCATGACGTGTCACATATCTTAAGATCGTCATAGATTTTAATCCTCTGAATGAGGACGAACGGTGAGGCCGGTGGAAGTGAGGCTTATTTTATATTTTTATGTCACTCAAACTGTCGCGCTATATTCTCTTTCTCTTGCTACATCTTCATTTCATATTTCAACTCTTTATATCTTTTAGGTAGGATTAAATATCCCCACAAATATGTGTGATTATACTTTTGCAATGAAAAATGTCGTAAATTATCCAACATCAAATGAGATTATGTTGTGGATAATGTATTAATGGATTTTTTTTATGTCTTGGTTGCGAAAAAAAAAACCATTTTTCTTTCATAATACTTTTATTATTACGATATTAATGAATCTCTATCTAAAATTACAAATGTGTTTTCTTCCAAATAATTCACCCAGAACAAAACTAATAAATGCTCACAACAATTGGAGTTGTAGATTTTTTTTTTTTTTCCAACAGAAAAAAACCATTCCTAACAATTATATATTATTTCAGTAGTTTTAAATGAGAATACCCTCTCATAAACTACAACATATATTCATATACACATACATTGATGCAATATATATAGGTGCATTGGGCTGAGGGAAAATTAATTATGGTAACAAAATGAATTACGCAATATCATGATGAAGCCGAGGGTATGTACAAATATTCCGAATTGCCAAAAAAATTCTTTGGCATATTTCCCTCGTTCATTCAATGAATTTGGCTCATACATATATTTTTTCTATATACACAAATATATACACACATACACTCATTCGCAATATATAAAATGCGACACAACGGTTAATGTCTGGACATAAATATCGAGACTCTAATTGGCCCGGGATAAGCACGCACGCACACGTGCTGCACGCATTATTTCTGGCGGTCCATACCATCGAATTCGTAATTATGCTTTTAATTGAAAACGTGGCGCGCAGCCTCCATCAGCAGTAGACCATGGAATACCATACGTATATATATATCTATATGGTCTGTAGTTCATCGATGAACGTTAAGTTGAGTTATGTGAGCTCCAGGATACATTTGTATATGAAGAACTGAAAAAATCATTTCTTTTTCTTCCATTCACCTTTTTAGTTCATTTATTTATTATTATTATCATTATTATTATTTTTTTTTTGGTGCCTCGTTGGCGATGGCCAGGTTCACTGCTCGTGTTTGTCGGACAATATGAACATACACCATCTATTGGGCCTTCCCTTCTATTCCTTTTATTTTTTTTTGTGTTTTTTTTTTATTCCATTTTTTTTCTCGTCCTTTTTTGGCGACGACGAAAATACACATGGTCTCAACCAAACAAATCTCGACGCCGCACACTGAATGGCTAGTGCTCGCGCCAGTTCAGTATGTGCTTTATTTATTTTTTTATTTTTTTATTCCATTCTGACGCTTATTTCTCTTTTCACCATTTCAAATATAGCGAGCGTACGGTATTAGCTTCGTCTATATGTAATGCAAATAAGCTTTGGCCTGGTGTTTGTTGATGAAGGCATGGGGGATATTTTGCCAATGCACTTTTCTATCTTTTCCACACTCTCTGTCTCTCTGACTATTTTTCCCTGCACTTTATGAGTGGTTGTATGACTACGCCGAGTTCCATTTCTCATCTGTTTATCATGTTCAATTTTATTGTGTTCCTTCAGTCAGTCTTTTTTTTTTTTTTCGTTCAATATTTGTATCAAGTAAATCATATGGTAGTTGATTCATGTGGAATATTTATTTCTATCATGATAGAATTCAATCCTGATTCGTTTCAGTTATTATTATCAGTTATATTTGCATTGAAGCTTGAAAAATACACAGTGGATGGTTTTAAATTGAATTACAAATTGGTACGAATGTATTCTCAGTTATTTTGAGCGTTTGAACTCAATTCAATTGAAGTGATGTCAATGAGTCATACTCGAATTAATTTTTTAATAATTCAATTTGAATATAAATAGTTTTTCGGGAATGTTTATATCAAAAAAGTGAAATATTTTATATCAGAAGACTGTCTTGGGAATTGGAACAAGAAGTAATCTCATTCTCAATATAAGTGCAGATCTGGTGAGTTCATTTGAAATTTGATTATCATCAATCTAAATTTCAAAAATAATTCTGGTTCACAATGGACAGTTAATATTTCATAATAGAAATGCTTGCACTCAAAAAAGGTGACATTTATATTCCATCCATTTGTTAGGCTAAAATAATTTATTCCAGGATGAAAAATATACTGGAAACCAAACTAAGAGTATTTATTTTTGATTGAACAGAATGATGTTCAAGAATACATTTAATTTTATTAATAATACATAGTTGCTTTTTGTAAATTCTATTAAAATTTTTTACACGAATCAATATAAAATTGCAGGAATATTTCAGCAATTCTGTTTCTACTACATTGCTTGCCGTGACTATACACATTATATATATTTCCATTTTCCTCCCTATATACATAAATATACATATCTCTACGTATATGAAACATAAACCAAGACACAAATAGTCGACTATACATGTGCGCATGTTAACCAAACATATGATAATTTACGCTCGTTTATCTTGGAAGATACACGCGTGAAAACACCACCCTCACTTTACTCGCGCAACTACAGCCAATATACAAACTCGTCGCGCGAAGCAACAGACATAGACAAAGTGAAGAAGAACAGAGACGAATAGGTCATTGAACTGATTGGATGTAGACTGTGTGGAATCTTAATCGATATTCACTTTCGCGAGAGTGTGAGAAGCTTGATTGATTTAGTGTCGCAATTACATTATTGAATTTCATATATACACAACACCTCTGCATCATTCACTCTTGACTCTATAGTCAATAAATACTTCTATATATATTTTACATAAACAAATGATCACATATATATCCTGCTTAACACATATTACGGTCGGTAGGTTAAATTAAAACCAATGTTTATGTACACATATTAATTCATTATTATTATCCTCGTTTACTCTATACATTTATACATACGTGCAGTGTGTGCACATAATATATTCTAACCAAATATCGACACTCATCAAGTTTTACAACATCATATATAATTAAATATTTAATAAGATAATTATGTATTGTGGTATATGAAACAATATTTTGGTTGAATAGAAGTAAAGGATTTGTCTTAAATTTTTTTCGCCTTGCATTTTTTAAAATTATAAAAGATATAATGAAAAATGTTATCATAAACATTTTTATGAGTCGGGCACTTTTATTATTTAATTTCTGGCAGAGTTACAAAGGTTGATATTTATATGTTGGGGTGTATGCGACGAAATGAATCGTTACATAGATGGCATACGTACTTGTGTATGTGTTGATGTATATATATACTATATATGTTTAGCTATACGTAAAGGATTTAGTGCGTCTGCCGGGGCCAGATTCGACGAAGGAATTCCGGTGGACCCGTAGATATAATATACCGCAGCTAAACGGCCAACGAGCGCTCTGCTATGCACTCCCTATTTTCTCACTCACTTTTACTTCATTCTCGTTTCTTCCTTCCGTGATGTTTTAAATAGCGCCGCCCAACATAAACATTTGCGCCATATTAACGGCCCGTGAGAACACAACCCGGTTGGCTTAATGGCGCCGTAGGAAGTGTGCAGTTATCAAGTCTGCGTGGTCTTATATTCACAATTTTTTAGTTTTCATTCGTTCTTATTCTTTTTTGGATTTATTCCTTCAATTTTCTTTTTCATCACTTCCTATTTTCCCCATTCTTATAATAACTAGACTACTGGAATAGCAGTATACATATAAATATATACATGATTGTTATGGACTTTGATATCCTTTATAGTAGAAGTGATGTTCGAAATAACTGCAGTGTTTGAAGCTACTGTTGGTGGATAAACAAATACCCATGTAACTTTTACTATAATATATTCCCATTGTTACTCGTGTCTATGTGAGAATAACAAAACAAAATTTAATGCGTATAATACAGCAATTTTTTAAACTGTCGAAAATCGGACGTATCTCATATTCCATGTTGAGAAAAGAAGAAAATCAATGAACAGAGGTGTAAAATTATAAAAAAAAAATAATAAAAAACAAACAGGAAATTGGAAATGCCTGTCCTTGACGTGATTTGACGTAGCCTTTTGGTATACAGGACAAATACTGGATATACACGTATGTAATATTCGATATTGTTTGTTGAGGGTGGCGTTTGTGCATGGTTCACAAAGCTCTTTGAGTTGGCAGAAATTTCATGCTATGGCTTTCGTGTATAAGACAAAAAATATGCGCAGTGACGAGAGATTATATATATATATATATATTGATGTGTATGTATGTATGGATGTATGCACATACATTTATGTATAGAGTTGAATGATTTTGATGCGCGAAGTTTTAATCAAAATTTTTTTATCGACCCGCCACTGCAATATTTGTTCGGTTCTTTCTATTGAAAAAAGAGCTGGGTTCGCATATGTACAATTAAAATAAAAACACAATTTGTTATGTGTCTATCAACGATATAATTGCTTATATTCCTATACAAACATACATGTGCTTCATTATTAAATTTTTCATTTTAGTTCCATTGTATCCGTCATTTTTTTCATTACACTGATATTTTGCTGTTGTAAATTTTCTATTACTATAAAAAAAATTACATCGTGGGTTGTGGTAGTGTTCTTGGTGTTATTATTATTATTTTTCAATAGATTGTTCACCTTTCATTTCACCAACAGTGTTGTAATTAATATAAAATCATTTTGGATACTCATGGAATTTTGTTTATTTGAAAATAATACAAAAGTATTTTTTCTGGTATAGAAATAATGGGAGACGGATAATAAAATGAATAGATTATAGTAGTATCTTTGATATATGTATTTAATTGAAGAGCTAGACTTTAAAATGCATTATATTCATGTTAAAAAAATGATGGCATGACCTTTTCAACAGTGCATGTGCATACATATCTATTGGAACTATTCTTTTTTTTTTTTCTTTCATTTATGTGACAGGTATAATGAAAGGTGTAAAGAAAAAGTTGCGCTTTGTCTAGAATATATATGTTGTGTATATATACATTTGGTAAGAAACATTGCCGGAAGTTGAAAGATGGTGGTTGTAGGGTGTGTACTATACACTCTCTGGGTATTTACGTTCAATATTTTCTGCGTAGTTAGCACCATCATGACCCGGGGCTTCTTCGAATCGATTCAAACAAAGTCGTAGCGTATATATATATATATATATATATATATATATTTCTGGTTGTATGTGTAAATATAACTCGTAATTTCATTAAATTTTCATCTTTGCCCTCGTCCTATTTACTGTAAAACTAGGTGTTATATTATTGCTATAAGTCAACTTATAACGGCATTTTATTTTACGTCATAATAATATTATCCAAGTGTTTTTCCTATATTCGAAGACTCTACATATTGCGGCACAGTTTTTTTTTTTTCATTAGAAATAATAAATAATGACGAAATATGTTTGTACATTCTCAACATATAATTAATCTTAGGCTTACGTTTTAAATGACAAAATTTAACCGCAAAATATTTTAAGTATGTCACACGCCCTATTAATCTAGATTGGATTTTACCTAAAAGGTATTTTTTAATTAATGGCTCTGGGTATTCATACGTATTTTTAAGAGGTACACAACACCGTGGGCGAATGGCAGCAAATGGAGTGTGGTCAGAGCCCAACCCTTGAACCTTTTTCTAATTAATTTTTTTTTTTTTCTCTACATTTTTTCTTCGCTCATTTATTTTTCTAACCATATAATCTCTCGCCTACCATTTACAGACGCGAATACGATGCACTCTTGCAAATTGCTTTCGTATACGCGTTCTAAAACTCGTCAACACTTGAACCGGTTTCTATATATAGTATAAAGAAAAAATTCTCGACGAACCTTATATGATATATCACAGTATTATTTTTTTTTTTTTACTTTATACTGTGAAACTTCAGTTTTGCCTTAGGGCAAGAACTTCATAAGATAATTATCAGGCTGTATTCTCAGTCTTTTATCAAGTAAAAATATATTTTATATAAATATTTAAATTTCCATGTTTCTTATTTAAATATTATGTTGATAGGGTTGTCATTTTTTTTTTATTTTACAATCGTAAAGAAACAAAGGTATTTTTCCAACATAAATAATTATATTCGTGGATATCATATACACTAATTAAATATTAAAATTCTCGTCTCAGGCATAAGTTTATTCTTGGTCCAAGACAGGAATATTCTTGAAGCAAAAATAAAATATTACCGGTTCCGTTTCTCATCTATTCAAAGTTTCATAGTTTATCCAAATATTTTATATATGAAGAAGATTATTAAAAAAAAAAAAAAAAAAAGATCCCATTGTGGATATCTTAATTATGAACAAACTCTGGACTTGTATCCAGCCCAATTAAAAATTCAAAAACTATTTATATGAATCAACGACCTCTTCTTCGTCAACGTTCAACAAATGAAAGAATAAATGTCTTAAAAGTCAAACAGAAAAAAAATATCTTAACATAACTAACATGGAAATTCTACATAAACTAATTATTTACATGTGGTATCCTCATCCCTTCTCTTCATTTCACATGAATATATCAATCGGTCATTTTTAACCCCTATATTCCGATATTATTCATTGAATTACCCCCCCAATTTTTGTCCGAGTATATATACATATATATAAATAAATTTATTTATATATATATACATATATATATATCTTGTACTCAAACCATGCGTTTCGCATACGATTAAGTTTGTCTCCGTCCCTTTTATTTTTTCGTTCTCTTCCTTTCATTTTTGCGAGTCTCAAATTCGTTCTCTTTGTGTCACGGTACACGCGCAGGTGCGGCCACAATGCGCACCCACCATCATAAACCCACCACCAGACGGTATTCAACGAGACGTCGACGGTATTTTATATATACATATACATCCACATCCAAACACACACACATACGCACATTCAAATATACATACGTGTACATAATATACGTACGCGACGTGCCGGTACAAGACCGGATGCGGGAATGGACTGGTCGAGACGTTATATACCTACATCTATACGTGAATAAAAAGGGCGTGGGAGTGAGGGCCACCGCGAGACTCTTTTACCAAACAAGCCCTGAAGAGCGTCAGGAAGAAAAGAGTGGTACGAGAGAAGAAAAAAAAGATAATAAAACCATGCGCTAGCGAAATAAATAAATATATATTTGCATATACATCACACAGAGAACTAGATAAGAAAAAAATAAATGTGAGTTGGAACTTGATTCGCAAACCTGTGGATGAGTGATTGCAGTTTTTGTGAAGATATATACGTGAGTGTTGAAAAAAAAAATATGAAATAAAAACAATATGAAAAAATAAAAGCGAGACGTGCACGGTAGAAACTCAAAAATGATTCGAGCTCTTTGCTTTATTATATAATAAATATATACGTATAAACCGATGCTGTGTGTTCTCATCAGAGCTCCATTATTCCACCTATTTCGTTTGTGGCATTGCTTTCTCATATAAATATATATATATATATATTTATACAATGGACCATAGACGTGCCACAATCCCTCAGTACAGTTCCATGCTAGGGCGCAATTCAGTTCGCGGTTCTTTTATATAATATATATCTCAATCTCTCTTTGTCTTTTAGGTCATTGCAAAATTTTTTTTTATTCTCGCCATTTTCTCTCTCTATATAATTCTCATCGTCCTTACTATATACCTATATCTAATGATATATATATAAAACACCTTCTTTATCTTATACGATTTCTTCATCTTTATAATGCACTCGCTTTAGTCTGTGCGGGTAAAGAAACTCCCGCAGGAATATAGTATAATATATAAAAGTGTATGATAAAGACAACGGCATTGGGGAATCGTCTTGCCAGGTGACGGATTGCAACCACGTCAATGTGCATGGAGCGATATTAAAATTGTGAGTATATATATATGGGTATTTGTGTCTGGTGGAAAGAAGAGACTTTGAAGGGCCGATGGTGCGGCGTGTCTAGACGTGTCTATACATACGGGTACTTCTCTGTTTTAGCCTATCCTCTTATATATATATATATATATATATATATATATATACGCCGACATTTTTCACGTCTTCTCTCACTTCTCCCCATTATATCTTCATTCTTTCTATCCTCCATTTTATTTTTCCTCATTCTATATTCGTATTCTTTCTTCTGAGAAAAGTCAATATATACATATAGACAGAGACGTTTAAATATATATATATACCAGAACGTTTGACTTCCGATCTCATTTCTCGATTTCTTCCTTCTCATATCCCTCCATTTCAGTGATGCTCCCTATATACATGTGCTCAAACATTTTTATATATAGAACATCTATATTGCGCGGCTTTTGATCTCGAAAAACAAAAATTCAATTTAGACACACCGAAAATTGGAACCCCAGGCAGTGAAGCATGTCAACCTCGGATTCTCTTAGAAACTATTTGATAGCGCTACGCAATTGGGCGCTTTATCAAATATATAAATGTGTGTTTATCCATGTGTGTGTGTGTGTGTGTTGGGGGATGGTTGTGAGCGTGGTGGTGAGATACGGGAATAAGAACGTTTAGGTAAAGTCAAAACCACTGGTAAGAGAATATTGTTACATCCTGCTAACTATATACAGCTTGAGCTGCTACTGTTACTACTACTACTACTACTACTAGTAGTAGTAGTACTGCTGCCGCTAATACTTTATACCATAGCTCATTTCATCATACTTTCCCCGCATCTTGGCTCATTCTTCGCGCACCGCAACGCCGTGCATGCTCTCAATTAAACCAGAAATTCAATTTGCCAGTGTTATAGAACAGCGAAAGCGCGAGTGAGAGTGGGGTATCTTGCCTTTGAGCGTTTTAGCGAAGGGTGCAACGCTTGAGCTTATAGCACTATTACCTCTGAAAGCGCCATTCTGAGCTTTCTATACACGTTTCATCTTGCTTGAACAATCACGATCAATCTTGTTTGATTCAAGTTGGCATCCTCTTCATTTTTTGGATTATTTTTTCGTGCTATTTATATTTTATTCGTATAAATTTTCTTCAAGCTTATGAAAAGTTCAGAAAGTACAAAACTTTTTTCACGTATTGGCATTTGGGGATATTGAATGTTTTTTTCTTTTCTTTCTTTTTTCACTTTATTTCTCTTGTTATTTTTTTATTACAATTGTGATATAAATATTTCTTTATATTTTAGATTAGTTTTGAAACTTGTGGCGATAAATATCGGGAATAAATAAAATAATACTTGGATGAAGAACGTACTTTTAAAATTTTTCATTTGATATATAAATTGGTTGTACGTTTCATGCTTTAGCACAGGTGTATGTATGATACAATCTTGAAAAACGAATGCAACTACTCAAAAGCCAGAATATCTCTACGGTGAATCATTGTCGTAGAAAATATATATGGATACAGGGTGAACTAGAATTATAGAATCATCTGGTGAATGGTAAATTGCTGTATTTATTTAGAATTGAAAAGTATTAATTCATTTGATAATTCATACTTTACACAATTCAACTAGTTGATGAATAATTGATATGGAATTCTCGGTGTTTTCTTGGTCTAAATGATAGAAGGTATGGGTCACTGAATTGATGTTTTTGGTCAGTGCACTGGTGTAACAATTATGGTGTGGTATTTCTGCAGAAGTTTGTAAACTACATTAGTGCAGTGGACTTTGAATGGAACGATAATTGAATCTATATATCGTATTCAATGAATGAAATTAATAATAAATTTCCCAATATAAATAGTCTCGGGAATGTATCATTAAAAATAAATTATATTTTGTTTAAAATTATACACACTATTTTTTAATCACAACAACAACAAAAAAATCTCATAATCCTGGCACCACCCTGTATACTCACATATTCATGCACACAACACTTATTCACAACTATTTCTATTCTAATTTCCTTCATGTTCTCTGACATTACAACTCTCTCGTTTCTGTCACTGTGAAAATATAAAGTGCACATATTTTATTTTCTCATATCCATTCTCTCTTAAATGAATAAAATATCTTCTACCAAGTGGAATAAAAAGATCCATTAAGGGTTTTATAAACCTATATATATATATATATATGATACTAGCTGTTGAAAATCTGTAATAGAAAGTTGTATTCATGTTTACATTGTAGGATATATACACAAGTACTACAGTGAATACAAAAGCTTTCTCACGTTCAGACATATTTTTCTCAAGACGTCTTTACTTTACACACATGTATCCACATATAAAAATATACCAATATAGGTACATCATATATACACTTGTCCACGTACAAGGTGCACTAGAAGGACCTCCAAAGAGTGCCTTCATACAAGTGGTCTATTGCCCCAAAGAAAAAGCCCCGAAAAATTCTTGTTCACAAACAGGCAGATCTGCACGTCTCTGGCACTTTTCGATACCGTCCTCTCATTCCTCTCCTCATTTCTCGTCGTATTATGTACATACCATCCACTAACACATAACAATATCCTTCCACATATATATATATATATATATTATCAAGTGTAAGAGGAGAGTAGTGCGAAGCTTTTCGTAACAGAAGTGGATTTCCTTCACTACAACTGTTATATAGATGAGAAAACGATAGAAAATGGAAGAAAGCTGAATTTGTCGCGACGAGCACTAACGCAAGTGTCAGATAACAACCATACTAAGAGACAGCTCTGTAGATTGCGACGAAAAGTGAGAGAAGAAGCGAGAAAAATACCGGTTCCAACTGTGCTCTATACCATCATGTAGATAAGAAAATGAGAGAGGAAATAGTACGCTCGCTGAACTGAGGATAAAGCCAACGTGCTGATGATCATTTGCTCAATGTATTTGTATAAAGGGTCTGTATGTATATATTTGAACAGCTTTTCTGTGTGTGTATAAGCATCTTGCCTTTATCACCACTTTGTCATCCGTAAAGACATGCGGCTCATCATCGCTATGTGGATATATTGGCTACGTCGATAGAGAAAGGGACGAGTGAGAGGAACGGCGTAGGAGAGAGGACGGTGTAGTCGACGCCAAGGAAATTGAAATTGATAGCTGTTGGCGACTTGCCGGTGTGGAGGCATTTGATTTGTGGCGTGACTCTCCCTGATACACCCTCGACCTATCTTTACACGACCCTCTTTGCTCCTCCTTTTCATATATATATATAGATATATCAAATGATCGCCCACTCTATATAACCCCACATGGTTACGCGACCATGACTTTCACGCCATCGTATACGTATATCTAATCTTTAAGGGTCAATCGCAAAGTGGATGCCTGCGCTATTTTTTTATATTCCACTTTCTTTAATATACTAAAATGTAATCGTATGTCTTTATCTGGGAGTGTATATATGTATGGGATATACATATGGAGCCACTCAACTATGAAAATGTTATATATAAAATAAAAAAAAATTGTTTAGGACAAAAAAAACAAGTTTATATACACTACTGATATGCATAAACACAAGGAGAATAATATAGGTGCTGTTATTACCATGATTTGTAACAGCGGTTGTTTTTATGTGCGATTTATTGTGATTTCAGCGAGACTATTATATTATAACGAAACATGGTAATGTAGAGCTGAAGTATCTCATTGAAGATAAATTACAACGATGAGATGTTTTTTTTTTTTTTTTTTTGAGGGGGAAAAAATGGTACATCTTTACTGCGCTGCGATATGCAATGAGAATGAATCTCGTCGAATTTTCGCCATCTATACAGATATAAATGTATGTTGATATATGTATAGTATGGAATGAAATGAACATTTGATGTGGCGTTACAATCCACTCTGAGTTTCCTTCTCAATGAACTGATTTGAAGCCACGTGAATTTCGCAGCATCCATGATATCTAACGCTTTTGGAATCGTGATGCGGTTGAGGCAATTACGCGAACTGAAAGGGCGTTTGACATTCGATGAACGTGGGGAATGAGTGAAATAGGAGAAAGGAGGTATGAGGGTCGACTGTATTCCTGGTAAATATACGAGTTTAATTCATCCGATAGTGCGGCGTTATCATCCGGACATTTGATTTCCCTAACGGTTTTAGAGTGGATGCAATAACCTGTTCTGACAAGAAAAAGTGTGTGAAAGGGAGACAGAGAGATGCATTTTTTTTCTTCGCCTTTTTTTTTTTATCCATTTATATCCCGCTATTTTTCCGCTAAAGTCAATGGACTGTATGGTGATGAACACCGATGATTTAGAAGTGTGGGTGTATTGTTGAACCCTATATTGCGTGGTTGCGAATCGAACCCTATATTGTCTGGTATGAGGAGCCAGTACATTTCTCACTAAGCCAGCTAGACGGCGTATTAAAAGTGATGGATAGATTAATAGATTTCATTTATTTATGCCAAGTCAATTTCTAGCCTGATGGCAACGTAGGAAAAAAAATTATTACGCACAGAGATATTAAGTCAGAGGGAGAGTTGACCTCCTGTGGCCGCCAATGATATTTATCTCTGAGTATTAAAGTTCAATTCGCATATACAGCATTTCTCTTTTTCTTGTCTCATTCACTTCCGCTGTTTTTTTTTTTTATCATTTGTTTCTTTTCACTTCTTTGTTTTCAGTTGTGGGATTTATTGCTCAAGTTCTACATGAAGGCCTGCTGATATGTATTTGAGTTTTCGGTTTTATTTAGTTTATTTATTTTCTCTATTATATCAATGACATGTGGACGTTATCTAAAGATATTTTAAAATATATCCAACACGAAACTTGCATATGAAATTTGATAGTAATAAATAGAAACACCATACAAAATAATGGATATTTTTAATAAAGAAAAGAATTTGTCTCTTTGTTTTCGGCAATTACACAAAAAAGGTACAGGAAATAATAATTGTCCACTTCATATCCTTTAGACAAAGATATATATGTATATATATATATATAAATAATAGATGCACGCTGTTAACGTGAATATAGCCAAAACTTTATTAGCATAAATTGTACTGCGGTTAAAATGAAACAGTATAACACCAGACTTTTTACAGCCAACGTTTATCGCGGTATATCTCTACGCAAACTCCTGAATATCACAGCATAATGTTACGTGCGCTCACCATATGAGAGTCAATAAAGACACTTGTGAGTGTGCTATATAAACTTATAGTATCATATAGGAAGATTTTCATATATATGCATAGGTATATAAATACCACTAAATGTACATAGACATGTATCCGTAGGTATATACCTATCATATTTCAATGTGCAGTTTGAATCTATTCCTTTCATTCTGGCATGACATTTTTTTTAACAGAGATTTTAACTCATTTAATTTATCGTCACGATGAACTAACTTGAAAATTGTCATTCACGAATTCACCAGAAATTCGGTCAAGAGGACAAAAGTACATTTCAATAGTTAAAATGAAATAACCCAATTATATTCTCCGATTGTAATTATACTTATAACCACATCAATATAAACATAAAAGTATATCTATATATTTAGTTTATGAGGTCGTGTACATATTGATGATGTTCAGAGGCAAAAGGTGGTGGAATGAACATTTATTTTACTACATAAACCACCATTTTCACTGCGAGCACAATAAAATATCCCTCACTGATTATACGAAATATTGATGCAGCCAAATAATATAACATAAATATACACTATTGAGAATGTAGTGTTGGTTATTCGTATATTATTTCTCTATTGCAATTTTGAAATTATATTAAACCGCACACAATACGTAAAATGATGATTTTATTGATCCACAAAGAGATGCAATATTTTAGAAATCATCACGAATACGAATAGGAAATTCATACTCACGCCATATAATCCATTAATATTAATCACGTACTATATACATATATCCCAAAGGTATTCAAAGGTATGTTTATACCTATAAACATATAGATATATAATTTTGTATATATATTTTGATGGTTTGCATGCATTGTGCGTTGTGAATGCTGTCAACCAACGTATTTCAAATGCGTAGTGCGTGCAATGAAGCTCTTATTGCCGATGTCGATATACGTTTACACGTCGAGGACAAATTCCTACGCGTGTATATGGCGTTCGTAGAAATGTGGCGTTTGCAAAGAGAGAGAGAGAGAGAGAGAGAGAGAGGGAGAGGGTGATAATGGAAAATAGGAGTGTGGGAGGAAGGAAGAATCATGGGATATATAGAAGTGATAATCACACATTGTCCTCTCGGACGACACGTCGACGCATTTGCACATGTTTAGGTGTAATTCCACGTAGGAAACTGTCGATTAAATCTCTGCTATTTATATATTTATGCAATGATACGTTTTCTATTGTTCATTTCAATTAAATATTATTTTTAAATGGATAATCTGCCAATTTGACATTATACTTTTGCTTCTTTTTCAATTAGTCGTTAAAAATGTAGAATCATTTTTTAGATTTGTATGTTGAATTATGCTTTCTATTGTTCTCTATGGGCACGAAAATGTGGAAAAGTGTTTCAGAATAAGAGCATAATATTTAAAGGAATAAAACATTTGGCATTCTTCGGAAAACATATGAATAACGTTAAGTATTTAAAGGTGAATTGTCATACTGTGAATTTTTAAAGAAGCAATTTATGTATGATGTGAATGTAATTATTCAGTTCAAAATTTCCTCCGAAATTTTATCCTGATTATATCTTGATGCAAAAAACTATAAATTGATTCCACAACAAAGACTTATTTAGCTCTGGATTTTTTTTTTTAGTGTCGTGATTCATTCATAATTATGAACACACGATTGAAGATAGTGTGAATTATTTATCACAAAAAATTTTGATGGATAGAAATACACCCCTATATATTTATGTAAACAAATATACATCGAGTCCGATTCGTTATGTCCAAATTATTGAGAACCCGTGTCGCTCATTGTCAATATCCTCAGGGACAACACGCGCGACAACGTTCATTTGTGACGCAATGGAGCAAAAGCTTTTTCTCTCACTCTCTCCCTTCATCCTTAACTGACATGATCGATGGAATACACACACACATACACAATAGTGGCGTTTAAAACCCGCGGGAATAAATGTTGGACGGTGATCATAGAGTAACCCCTCATACATTTCATATATACCAATACTTTTATTACCACATATACTCTCACAAATCTATATATACTTTACCAAAAAACGTCGCGGATTACCCTCATCTATACTTTCTCATTTTCAACCCAGCTCACATCAGAGTTTGTATATATAACTCCCACTGGCGAATTCTACCACCCGCAGTGTATTCTCATAAATTGTTTGCCGATAGTTTCGATTTTATGAAAAAGTTGATTTCCCGAGAAACGTATTAATAATTTATTTTTACTCTATACTTATTTGTACGAGTGTACACAACGGTTATTATTATATTTGTTATAAGTGTATATCTATCGGCTGATTTTGTTACCGAGTATATTATACTTTTTACATTAGAAAAAAAAGAAAAAAAACTGTACAAAATTAATTTGTAAGGATAAAACTGTTGTGTTTGTTTTTTTTTTCTTTATGTTACATATGCATATTAAAAGAAGAAACTTGGTATTAAATTATCAGTGAAGAATAATTCACGTTTGTATTTATGCATTATCAGATTTACCATATGTATATTTCACTTTAATCTTCACATACAATATTTATTGTGTTACTCTCCATGTACATTATACGTACACGTTTACTAAATATGTAATTTTCATTTAATGGTCTATACCAATAGATCAAACATCAATCACATTTTCTGTTTATATATGCGTACTCCGGCACGCAATAATATTCACAATCATGGCCTGCAGGGAGATGTATGAAATCCATTAAATTTCAAACTATACGCAATAGCTATAATGACACGTTGATGATTGGATCATGTATGTGTATTTATGTGTAGCGTTATATATTCGGTTTGGCAAACAGTGTATTGGAACAAATGTAACGACAGTCACTATGGCCATAGGTCGTTGCTTGTTTATCATATATAGATTATTTCACCTCACTCTGAATAGTGTACAACACGCAAATGCACGTATATAACTCCAACGCAAATCAAATCCGAAAACCAAAACAGTAGATAAACCCGCACTATGTTGGGTATTCTAATATCCTGCTCGAGGTCTCTAATGAACCGCTGACCGATCTCTATTAGGTTGTGGTTTAGCCTGGTATTATGGTACAATGCATACGTCACTCGATCGTTCTGTATATGCAAGCACAAACATGCGTAGATGCGTGACAATAATGAATTCTCTGCAAATATTTCGATAAACCTTGATTATTCCACGTTGTGTATATGTATCTATCATTCCACGTAATGATAAATATATCTCTCGTATAAATTTGTGGCACAAGTATGCATTAATTATGTCAATTCTCATCTCACCCGCTATATGTTTATTCATGTGTATGGTTGTCATTATTCACCGATTGTAGATTAGTAATTGGAATCATATTTGCATCTTACCTGAAACAAAAATTACATTAAATATAATTTTAATATCATTGATATTATTTTGTGCATTTATATTTGTGATTATTTAAAAATAGCTGAATGATTGTTTTCGTTAACACTTTAGAGAGCGAATAAGTACACTGAGAGAAATATTGATATATAATCAATAACACCTGTTCATTGTCACACAGTTTGTCTGATGAATTAATAATTACACTCTGGATTGTCATTTGTTGCAATGAAATGAAATTCTATGACAATATTCGTCTCAGTGTAAACAAGTAATGATTGTTGAGTGAAATTAATTTATGAAAAGAAATACTCGAGAAAGAATGTCGATAAAAAAAATTGCGATGATTCCACAATTGAAAAATTTTTTTCCCCGTATTTAATGTGACATAACTCAGGTATTAGAGATTCCACATCGAATATTTACGACATGGCGTGTGCGTTCCAACGTCGCACGAGGAAAAAACGTCGTTTGCCTGCATCTTTATATATTACATCGGTGTATATATACATACATACTGCAAAAACATGAAGCCGTTGTTGAAAATGAAAAAAAAAAAAAAAAAAATAAAAAATAATAATAAATAAGCGATGATGTCAACAACAAAAATACAATAAAATATAGATATGCATCCACCTATATGTAGGTATGCAGTAATAAATCTCAACGATTATAAGAGCGAATGGTAATAAAATATGAAAAATTGAATATCATATTTTTCTTTCCCCTTTTAATATCCAAACTGAAAGTACTTTGTCAAATATACATATTTATTTTCTCTTCACCATCGTATGTGTATTTTTATTTTTTTTATTTTATGTGGTCGAATGGACTTTGAATAGACTCTCAAAATTCCCGTCAACATACTTTTCACATCACACTTTCCAATTTATATACAAACATTTTTACGTATATGCACGCACAGGAGTTAGTGATACTTCAGTTGCTTCAATGGCAAATAGCCATTCGATAAATTGTCGAGTCACAATGACAACAATGTATATAATGCTCGTTGAGAAAAGTTATTTTAACAAATAGTCTGGCTAATGTATAATGTGAGAAATTTCTACTTTACGTAAATGTATCATTGTGGTGATGCGCTGGCAATTGATAGCTATACATATATATTCGGTGGATGGTAAATAAAAATTATAATTGGCCACTAGCAAATAAAATATATATTTTTCATATGATAATATTATTCTGCAAAACTCTATGGCGTAGGTGAAGTAGGCAATATATATCTATATATGTTCATATAAAAAGATAAATGTGAAAGACGAAAGAAAGATATATATATGTATATATATATGTAGCGTAAAACTCCACAGCGAAATGCGTTTAATCACATTTGCATAATATTAAAATATTTTTAACGCTTGCCCGAATCTAGCCACCTGGTGTATCCATAGAAATTAAAGCTAGCTCTCTCGTGGGTGTCGTGAAACTTGCTAGTTTTACCTTTATGTCATTCGTTCTTGCTTTTTTTTTTATTTTATGCATGTCATGTTACAATTCTCTTGCATATATTCTTCTCTCCATATACATATACAACAGATTCACATCCTACAGTTTAATCATAATTTTAATGACTTAAAATATAACGTATTGTTCGGCTTTAAATATAATGTAATGAAATTATGCAAATATAAAAATTTCTGTCATTCACATATTCCTTTATGTTAATTGATAATGCTTATTGTGTTTTACAAAATCGATTTAATTCTCGATTTTTTTATACTATAGTACAGTAATTATATATACACATTAGGTCGATGTGGTTATTTGGAATTTTCCTCATTTAAAATAATTGCCTTAACACTCCGTGTCAGCATTTGGGGTCAATAATTTAATGGCTCTCATATATTTTCGCTCAGGGGTAAGAATATTTCTATTAAAAATAAAAAATCCCTCTGCAAGAGAAAAAAAAAAAAGAAGAAATATCGTAATAATAATTTGAATCATGATTATTTTCAAATTTAAATCAAATCTAAAATTCACCACTCCAATTAGAATTCATCCTGTAATTCATTTCAGCTTCCGTAATCGCTTTAAATTAAATTTTAATCACTCCATTCAAATCATTTTTTATTCTCACAGAAAAGTAGAAAATTTCGTGAAGTAAAATTGCATATTTGAATGCATTATGAATTTTATTTATCACATTTTTATTTCTAATTTACACTTCTTCTCTTTCATACTTATTAAATTGGTTGAAGAAGACTCCTCCATCACAATATACATATATATATCTCCAACCAATCGTCTTTCCTCAACCAAAACCCCCCGCAATGGTTGTTGTGCAAGCATACGTGCCATGAATTCGCGTTTTAATTCGCCATGGCTTCGTCTATACTATTCTATACTACATACAATATACATATGTATACTTATATACCACTATACATATGAACATATATATATATATATATTTACGCGTGCGAGAAAATAGCGAAATGCGCGCCTGGAGTCAAGCTAACTCTGATGAACGAGAGTTCCGTTGATACTCATGGGGGCTATGTCCCTGGGGATTTGCTCTAATACTTTAGCCCCCGCGTGCATCCTCGAGGTGGCAGGCGCTATCGAGGCTATAGGATATGAACAGTGCTATAGTCAGATATAGAGAGTTGGTGAGTGAGAGGATGAGAGAGAAAGGGGAAAAAGTAGAATAGTCGATTCCAACTCTCCAGGGTATGTTGGGTGGTAAAGGGGCGCCCCGAGCGCAGAAGGACGCGCAGAGAAATAAAATATATATACGCCAAGTAGAGGAATGTAAATTTTGTATTCCAGACGAGATAAGTGGGTGGAGCAAGGTAGAATACAACGGAGGGGGAAGAAAAAAAGAAGTAAACAAGATGAAACAAAAAAAGCGAAGGGAAGGAAAAAAAAAATAAAGGAATGAAATGTAATAAGAATAAAATATACAGATAGAGACGTGATACTCATCGGCATTCGTGTATAGGCGCGTCGTATGTAGCTTTGTCAACGAATCGGACGACTCAGTTCGTTTGATCTTGTGATCGCGTCTCTTGTTTCAATTTTGTCTGTTTTTTTTTTTATTTTTTTCTATGTATAATACATTGTATACATAGTTTTCTTTATTGCTTTATCCTTTATGTACTTTGTATGTAGGTATGTACGACTCGTAATACGGTTTATTTCAATTCTCTACAGCTCTTCGTCGTGATATAGTTGGAAAATTGTAAAGGAGTTCACAAGAATATAGAATTTTGACGAGAAAAGCTCGCTATATTTCTATATGACACTCGTTATGTCACTCGAGTTACATAAAGAAAATCGAGTGTCTCTCTTTCGTTTGCTTTTTCATACAAGGGCGAAAAATCTTTTATTGTTTTTCATTTTTCATTCACTCTTTCATTTTTACTTCGACTAACATCACTAACGCTGCACACTCTTCTGATTTTTGCTGTATATTCACGTATCCGGCTCGTAAGATCCTTCAGACAGGCTTTCTTATGAACCACAGCAGTTTTATTCTTGAGTTCCTTTGAAGAATTCGCGCGTGCGAGTACATACAAGTCATGATATTGTCAAGAGTAAATGAGTGAAGTATATATATATATATGAGTGCCATTGTGTCCACCATCTTGTCACTTATCCACTACTCTTTCAACAATTTTTATCCTTTCATGGAAATTTAGTGAATTTTATTTCATAAATATTCAAGATATATTCATTAGACAAATTAATTTTTTTTCATCTATTCACAAATATCAGAGTTCTTTAACTGAAATAATACTGACAACTAATACAATTTCATTTGATTTCTTTGGTAGATAATTAATTTACATTTATCAATTTATTATGGGCGAGAAAAAAAGGCTCAGAGTTTTGATCATTTTTCCAACATTCATAGTAGAATCGATACAATACGAGATATCGCTTATGAATTTTAAATTAAAAACGGATGAATAAGTAATTACAGTGATACATCGAGAGATGATGTACAATTAATAATTATGAAAATGAACAGGATTTAATTTTACTTATATTATCGTGAATATATCCATGAAGAAATATAAATGTGGAATGATTCAACTGGCGAGACAATTATATGAATTCACCAATCAATTATATTCCGTAGAATGTACAGTGGTTATAATTCATTTCACCATTCTCAACAATTCTATATATAAATCTCAAGCAGCTAATTGAAGTTGGCATAGCCAGAATTTAATATCATTGCAGAATTATAATTTGTCAAATAGCGAACTATTCTCTCTGCTGCATTCTCGCCTCCTCTCATTTTCTATTTGCCCGCAAATGCCAATGAATATCATTTCAAAACCATATCTTCTTCACTCATACTATCGTGCCACCGTTATAGCGTTGAGTTGTGATAATGGTTGGTTTGGTGATTCAATAAACGTATTTTGAACAGCCACAACTATCTTCCCGCAATGCTGATATTATATATCAAATAATGTTTGTCTAATGTAGTTGGGTGAAAACACAGAGGCGATAATCTGAAATTATAATTTCACAAACTTTTTGTCACTGGAATGATTGAGAATAAAAAAAATTGTTAAAGACTGAAAACATTATTCTTTCGTTTTGAAAAAAATTAATAGCAAACATAATATTATTTGATATTTGCAAAGTTCCAATGCCCTGTTGCACAACATCATCATCCTGCCAAGAATTGAAACTTTAAAAAACCAGAACATATAACAAGAATCACATTCTCATACTCTGAGATCATATTTTCTTTCGCAATCGTCTGTTCTTTTTTAATTGTGTTTATTTCAGCAATAAAAACCCTAGAAAAACCGTTAATTAAGTTGACTTTAGTATGATATAGCACACCCAATTCGGCAAATAAAATCAATTACAATTTGAAATAAACAAAAATGAATACAAAAACATTTCTCACAAATTTCATATTACCATCTAATTATACACCATATCAATCTCCCTTCTCCACCAACTCGTTTTGGGCGCCATAAACCAGCTCATTGGCTTAGCTCCGTGTGGTTTTGTAAGGCCACACATATACACACACTATGTATACTAGTTTGGGACCGTGAGTAAAAGGGCCGAGCGAGGAGGATTTTCGTAGCCGAAAACTCGACGAAAGTACTTCGTTAATTATGCCAGAGCATCGTTTAATTAATTAGCGTAGAACCTGGTTATATGAGCTTGGTCCATTGTTTATACTCTTTCCCCATCTCACTTTCTCTTCTATACTCATTCCCCCTTTCAGCCCCACAACTCTTCCTCAATGATATAGCATTGCGCGGGATTTTGCGCATAATGAAAGTAATTTCAAAAGCTACGACATTGGTGATACGACACAATATGTTTGTTATAACCTCAAAACGTAAATTTGTTCCATTCAGATATCTATAAACAACTTGCAAACTCCATCAAGTCTTATAATTATCATACTATACCACAGCGTCATCCGTTCAAGACATTATCGCTGCTATTATTCACACTCATGCGATTTCATATACAGTTTGTTCGTTGACGTCTTCAGTTCTGATCTTGACTACTTGGAAATTTCCATCTCATACTTAGTTCATGATGTTGAGAATTGCGTTAGGACTTTGGTTGCCATATAACCTACGTGTCATTCAGGCAAAACGTACTTCAACATACCACATTCACATTTAGCAGATACACGTATCTTTATATATGTCTCTTTGTACGTGAATGTGGGGTAGATTCGTGATCTCATAACTTCAAGAAGGGTCTTTTCTAACAATGACAGTGACTCCCTCGGCTCGTTGACAAAAATTCCCAGTATCGTTACAGAAATATAAGGAAGAGATCATTTCATCGGCAACCGAGAGCTCATAAAACTCGTTCAAAACCACCCACAGTAGTTTTCATCTTCTCGTTTTTCTTATTCTCTTCTGCGTGTTCCCTCGACTTGTCTCTTTTTTTTTTTCTTATTTTTTTCTATCTTCCTTCATAATCATCATCATCATCATCATCATCATCTTTTTCTGTTGTCTCCTCTTTCTCTTGAAAGTAAAACGGTATGAAGATTACAGCATTTTCACACAACCAACGACAATGCTCTGTCTCGTCAAGTGGTAAAACATAAGAGGGTGTGTGTTTGTGTGCGGGTTTTGTGTACAGGAGAATTGTGCAGCACCAGGCCAAGAATGACAAGAGGCTTGACAAGATCATTTTTGTTTGTTTTTTTTTTTTTTTGCTTTGTTGCTAACTTTTTTTTCTCTACCTCTTCATTCTTTATCTTTCGTTTTCCTTCTCTGGCATCACTTCCGCGACGTTTTATTATTTTTTCTTCCTCACTTACTATTTTATTTTTTATTTTTTTTTTTTTTTCCCCCTCGTCTTTTATTGTTTGTACACAGACTAATAAAGTTACCCGTACCGAATTTGCCGCCATGGTGTTTCACTTTAATTGGCAGAATCTCGAGAAATATTAACCGTCGTGACGGCGGTTGCATATACATATATAAAGATATATGTTTAGAGCTGAGGTCTGAACAGGAAAGAACTTGGAGATTTATTGTCGCAAGACACACAACGCTACAACCGTTGAATTTCCAGCGTTACTGCAGTCTTTTCCTTCCTCTCCCTTATATCTTTCGTTCTCTCTCGCTTTGCCTCAGATTCTCAACGTATATATATTTACCTGGCTTCATACTTGCACTCTTATGCTACACACAGCCTCTCAGCGTGCAAAATAGCGTAATGCGTTATGCTGTGCACTACGTGCTCTTTGTTCGTGCAGTGAAGGTAGTAGTCCGTGGTGCAGCAGGCCTAGAAATTATTATCGCGTCCGGGAACATTGCGTTGAATATATATATATTTATATAATACTGTATACTATAAATACAAAAGTAGTCGTAAATACGTCGCACGTGCGCGTCGAGTGTTGTTAAATACAGATATATTTATATATATGTTTATTAATAATTACTATAGTTGACTTATATGCAGTTGGAAGAAATGAAAGTCAAAGCGAGAACATTATTTAATATTATGAAATTAGTGGTGAATTTTTTGGTAGTAAAATTGTTAACTTCATCCATTCATCAACGGAATTAATGTATGTATTTAAATGTAGATAAATAAATTATATTGTATAATAGGGTTTTGTGTAAATTAACAACACTGTTTAAAATATTCTGATGCTTTCTATCGAATTTCTTTGTTTTTTAATAAATATCTGATGCAAATTTCGACATTTACTAATGGAATGTTCATATTAATTCTTTTGTATTGATCAAACGTGCACTCAGAACGATAAAATAAAAAAAATAAATTGGAAAATGCGTCATTATGTATTTAGAATTCAAATAAAATGGATAAGATTTAATTATACAATTCACCCGGAAATTATTTTTATTTTATTTTTCAGTGTCTATGAAAAATCAAATTTTACTGAATTAAACTTTCAACTTATGTATCTCAACGACAGAAAAATAGAAAACATGTTGCATATACTGTCGCTACAATAAATTTTGTATGAGAAATGTATTTTCGTTCACATTTTAGATATAGAATTAATTTCTCCTAAGGGAAGTTGAAACTCTTCGAGTAAAAGATATATTATTATTGGTCTTTGCAGATATATATATATACATATATAAATGTACATTCAATACAATTGAATCGCATAAATACAATTCTGGGGAAAAGTTTTTGCCAGTTTTATAGAAAAGTAAGTGGACAATCTTGTGGGAGCGGTTGACATGAGGGAAAAGGGTCGAGGAGCTATCGAAATTGCTGCACTTTGAACTCACTTCCGGGTACACAAAAGTACATATATAAATATATATATATGTATGTATACAATATATAAGAATATATAGTTATGTGGTGGAAGGATACTTGCCAGTTGTCGAGTCGGTTGCGTTCAATTGCAAATCGATAGACCGCTCTAACTACAAGAGGGTCTTGTGGCAGGTGTATGGGTGTCGTTTGAAGGGATAGTTCGCGCAAAGGAGATGTGTATATATACAGACCGCAAAGTCTTATCTCTCCTCGTCTCGTTTCGACTACTTCGGTCTCCAAGAAAATCGATAGGCAGTTAGAACGCGGTGGATTTGTCGAAGTGGTCCTTTGGTATTCGTATATATTTTTTGTTTTTTTTCTATTCATCTGTTATTTTTTTTAAGTTTCTTTTGGGGTGTATACTCCACTTGCATACGTTTGCATTGCAGATATTCCTGCATTCAATTGATATAACGAGGAGGTATTTGTGGAGATACTTTAGGAATGGGTGGTATAGAGGTTTTTTTATTTTTTATTATTGCATATTCAATTTAACTATCAGTACAGTTTACTCTGTGTAACATAACAAATCAGTTGTGCGCATTTGGAAACTGTATATAAAATAAATGATAAATAATCTGGACATTTTTGATTGATATTGAATGGAAAAAATATAGAAATTAATTTTATCAATTTTTTTTTTTATGGATATTTTATGATTAAAAATTCTGTATTCACACTGTGAATTGTTCTGTATTTCATTCATTTATTTTATCCTGTAAAAGTTCATTATAATTACATTTTCATTTTTCATTCCCATTCTCTTCTTCACACCAAAAAGGATTTCGAGAAACGGCTTTTATGCTGATGAAGGTTAAAGTATACACAAATATATGGATATACATGGAGAAGACAAAATGAATGCGGTCATTTTGACGAATAATTTCGCTCATAATTTTAAATTAAAATTACGTAAAAGAGAAAGAAAAAACATATTAAAGTTCATTATAATCCTCTGAAATTTCATTATCGAATACTTACTCGACAAATCCCATTTGTTATTTCATTCCAGCAATTATATCTCAACATAAAAATATGAACAAACATTAATCTAATTTACGTGAACAATAATACATATGCCAGTGATGAAAATATATTTTTGTTTCAAGTTCATACGAATACGTATATGTCTACTTCTATGTCTGTATGTGTGACTTATTTTCAACTCGATATATATTGACACACACACACACATTTGTCATGGGACATTTACCCAACAAATTGTGTCTACGGAAATTATTCTGTAGTACTCCCATGAGTTGTCCATACGCTACGACTGTCTAATCAGTTTCTCAGACGTAATGGAAAAAGTTATAATTCATGCATATATATATATTTGTAACCCTATATGCCGGTTGAAACCTGTGTGATAGAAGTTTGGGTTATATGACGATTGCAATTTCGACTGTCCACTCCCACGTGACAAAATACCTTTAGCCATGACAATTTCCGTAGATATTCTCTACTTCTGTTGCGCAACTCTAAAGCACCACATTATATGTCAAGCATATAATACATAATTCATGTTAACTGTATGTATATAAATTTATATATGGGAATAAAGTATAGTATGTATAGCGTATGAAATCATGAAATCAGTGTGCAACACTCATTACATACTGATGTTTCTCAACTTTCATTAAAATATAATATGAATTTAAATTTCAAATAGTCGTAGCTAAATTGAGATGAAGTTTTTATATGTCATTAGACTATTACTCAGAATAATATTCCACACCATTTACTTTTCGTGTGATAAAGAGAGTTGAATGACTTTTCAAAACTTTCATCTTCAAACATGTGTGTGATTTATTAGTGAGTGTAATAATTCTCAAATATATTCGGTAGGTTTCTAGACAGTTCATACAATTTTCCGAAACTATATATCGATTAATTAAATTATTGAAGACATATAAATTGATATTTTACTTCGTGAAATAAAATTCCGAGCTGTCATTCTATGAATACCAGAGTAACAATTCTAATATTGGAGTTGATAAAAAATTCATATATCTTTTCCTTGTGATGTATCACTTCAACAGTAATTGAAGACTATTTCAAGTACAAAAATGATCCAAGTCAATTGGTTGATTAATAATTACTTATCTTATACATACTCTACATCTAGGGAAGTTCTGCGACTCTACTGTACTCGTGTGTTAAAAAAATTAACTATTTTGCCCTAAATAAAAATAGAATTGAGAAAAAATTACTTCTCTATTCGTTCGAAAATGTTCTGCTAAGATGATGAGGATTAATAACACAAGCTCAACAGTTATCAATAAAACTTGAAAAATCAAACGTCAAATAATACCAGTATCTTCCTCCAAATCAGATCAACTTTTTACATCTATTCCTACAAGCTTAAATCGACTTCGTACAATTTGTGAAGGTGACCTCTATACGAGAACACAAATCAGTATTACTTCGCTTCGTATCCAAACCGAAGTGTAACTACGAGTGATCATTCCCCGCAGGGCAAATCACACACTCACACACACACACACCAAGTCCAATATACCAAGTGACAAGCATGTGCCTGTCACCGTGGTCTTATTTCTTTTATTTCCTTATCTTTTTTTTTTTTTCAAAAGATGGTACTTCCTCGTGCCCGCCGGTACTTGTATAAAGTACTTATTCATTCGTCCTTTTCCTCTGTCTCCAATTCTATATACGTATTATATATATATATGCCAACTCGATCCTTCTTTAAAATCCTCTCTGGTCGACCGAGTATGGTGCGGCAATTCTCTTTACCTTTTTTCTCCGACATTCGCTCAGTGTTCAATCTTATCTTTCGGTCTTGTGAACCCGAGCATTTCTTTTCCCCTCCGGGAAGTACATTTCGTTGACAGAACCCGATTGCACGCTGACACGTGCGCGCGGCGAGGAGTGTAGATGGGTGGTGGGTCATTTATATGCATATATATATATATATATATAGGGTGAGGAGAATATACGAGTTAAATGGAAAAGAGTGTGGATTTAAAGGGTTGAATAGAAGTCACTTTCACGGTAAATTAAAATTTACTGGAGATTTCTCAATGTTTTTGTTGGATGAAGTTACTACATTTGTGATACTATAGTTTACAAATAATGAATTGATAATACTTTTAGGAGAATAGAATTGAGGGGTGATCAGAGGAGTGGTATTGACCAGAATTTGACTGAGTGAATTTACGTAGTGATTGTTGAATCTTTTGGTATTAAGGGGTTTTGATTGGTTATTAAATTAATTTTGATGTCAATCGTCGTTTATAGTTTGAAATTTAACATTCAAAGGAAGCTCAATTATGGTAAGTGAATTTTTTATTTTTTTTTTTCATAACGCCGTAGGTGCTCGAACGTTTCCCCTCTAGTTAGATCTATAAAGTTGGTGAGTTGTTTATGTATATATGGTTCATTGGAATTGCGTTGAGTTATACAGCTATATAAAATGAAATTTACTTGAAGAGGTCGTTGAAAAGATTATCGAATCATTGAATTCCTCTAGGGCATAACGAACCTGCTTGATATAGACTGCTTTTGCTCCCGACAGAGCTATTTCCTTTGAAAGGGCAAATCGTCGACTGGATATAACCGATTCCCTATCCACAAATCGCGTTGCCGCGTGGGACCATCTTATACACACAGGAGGCTTCCGACTGAATCATCAGACAAGAGCACTGCATATATATATTTGTATATTGATTTTGTGAGGTGGAATTTCTTTGAAAATTTAACGTGGCATTTTTTCGCATTTCCATTGAAAATTGAATATTGTAAAAGAGAAATAAATTGGAACGAATGTGGGTGGAAAACGATGATCTATATTATAGTCAAGATTACAGTTATTTACCGAACATTACAATTGACGAAAGGAAAAATACAATTTGTATATTATTACTCATGATAAAAATAAGAAAGCGTTGAAAAAACGTAATTTTGATGTGAATAACACTCTCTTGATTCAGTTGTTTAATAATATATCATAAAAAAAATAAATACTTCACTTCTAAAGCTGAATAATAAACAAATCAGTCGAATGTAATTCAAAAATCATGAGCAAGTGTACTGCATTCATAATTCCCAACATTATATTTTCAATTGAAAATTATCATTCACATTGTATCTCACAGTTTCATAACCAATTGTTTTCCTTCAAGTGTATTAGTTTGAATTAACATTACACCAACAAACGTGACATCAGATAAAAGTCTAATCGTCAAAGAGATTTCACACCCTACTATATTTTTCTCTGTCTACATTATATTTATAACTTACATTAAATTAATCCAAGTTCACAAAGATATCATTGATTTAATTGTATTCATTCTAATTTATTTAATATCATTTAACAACTCGGAGGATCATCTCTATTGCCAGTAATTATATATGCTCTTTGACATTCGTTATTGCTATGTATATAGGTAGATATAATTACATATATATATATAGGTCGCTTTTCTCTTGTACTCTCATTCTATCTGTTCTTCTTCTTTCTCGCATGACGCGCGCATGGTACCCTTAGGCCACATAATACTTGTTGCTCACTCTGCGTTGTAGTTACCTGCGTATTTATATATATACATATATCTCGCGAGGAAGAGATTTAATAGTTTCGTGCGCAACCTCGCTTCTTCATTTCATGGGTGTTAACACTCATTTACGAAATATTAGCGTCGACACAGAACGCATAAGCATCTGCGTGCGATGCATACATGCGATTTGGACATATATATTTATCTGTATATGTTAATGTATTTGTATATACTTATTGCGACATTCACATATGGTTGGTGAGCAATTGCTACAGTGTTGCAATCACGTCATGAAACGTGATATAGCGTGCGTGTTTGTGTTATATGTCGATATTTATCTATGTATAAAGATAGAGATGTGAGGGGGGGGATTGTAAATTTTTCATTGTTTCTACTACAATCTTGATGTGGATAAAGAGGAATTAAAAAGCTATGAAAGTTGAAAGAATTAATGTGTATTTATTTATGTTTTTTATTACTATTTATCATGTAGTGAATGATGAGAAATGTATATGATGGAATTATCTTGGGAATTTTGAAAATGTCAATACCTGTTTATGCAGTATTTATTTTTTATTTTATTCTTTTAATTAAGTCTTTATTTATTTTTGAATTTTCTATTGTTGTGTATTCGATTGACAATGCAATTGTCAAGTGCACTGTGTAATTCATTATGTAGATGGGATTTTTTATTTATTATTATATTGAAATATTTTAACATTTATTTTTGACTATTATATATCAATGTGACAATGAGTCGTAATTTTTTCTTTTTTTTTTTTTCATTCAACATTATCATCTTGTTTTCAACGAAAAGTTTCAAGGAATTATTCACGGGAACTTATATATATATCTTTTACTTTCTTATTCAAAGTGATAAAGATGAGATTTGGAAAAAAGTTTTGCACTTAAAACTTTTATAGAATGATAATAACAAATCAAAGTATATTATATATTTATATATATGAAATTGCAAATAGTAGAATTATTTGTAGTTAATTTTTTATTTATATATCTATGAATTTACAGTACATACATGTTTGAAGAGTCGCAGAGTTATTAAAACTATCTGTGGTTGAATTTAATTGATTATGTACTTGTAAATTTCTCAAATGAATTGTGAAGGTTTATTTAGAGTATTTGATGGAGTTTTATTCACCAACGATATAGTACCATTGATGTCATGACTTTTAATATATCTGACAATGAAATAAAGACAAATATAACAAATGAAATAGAGAATTCGTGGCATTTTCAGTATTACAATTCTAAACTCGTTGATGCATCCATCGCTGTGTGGTACGGAAACTTTTAGAACGGATGTGAAAAATTCTCCCGGAACTTGTTCAGTCGCATTTCCTTATAATTACTAATGGCAAAATGTCGTAAAGTTGCATTTTGAAATTGGTTGCGGTAGTATGCTGTATAAATATATAGACTTGTACAATGAAATTGTTGGGTTATCAAAGGTAGAAAGAGAAAATACAACTGGCTAAATGAAATGGGTAGAGAAAATTGTGGGGACACGAAGAGACTGAGATATTATTCAGTTGGTGGATTATACAATGAGAAACTTTTCAATAGTTGTGAGAAACGAAGTGTAAGTGAGAAAGAGAGCAAAGGAATGAGATAGTGAAAGAGAAGAGAGCAAGAGTTTGCTATGTTGAAAAGTCGTTAAAATATGTCCTATCATCAGACGAGAGATTGAAAATGAATCACAATTTTCAATGCAATGTTTCCAGAACTAAAATATTTATTCAGAAAAATAATGCTTAAATAATATTTATAACTATCATTCCTCATATTTATAAAAATTAAATATTGAATGATTGTAGTGACAATTATGGATCAATTGTCAAACAGTCGGGTGAAAAAAAGATTTTTTTAATTTGAAGCCATTTATTCTTAGAACAATTGTTACCGCCATATCAAGCTGAGAACAATTATAGAGACGTTGTGTATTCCTGAATTCTTTAGTAATCCGTTAATTATAAATGATAAAATCTTCTTTTTTTTATTGTAGCTCTTTCGGTACACCCAATAAATAAGATACTGTGTCAGAGATTTATCGAGCTATTCATGAATCAAAGTCTCCCTCTATTCTCTCTTTTCATTTTCTTCCAACCAATTTATTTCTTTTTTTTTTATTTCTTTAACTCTTTGTCTACATCTTGTTCACTCTCTTATACAATCATAAGTTTTGCCCGGCGGGGTTATATATTCATTGAAACTTTTGGTTCTCTTTTGAATTGTGATTAAATGTCCCCAAGTGAAATTAATTTCAACAAGTAAATACACAAGGAGTTTGCAGCATTCGATAGAATCGAGAAAGAGTTACTCACTCTTTTGTTTATTAATTGACAAGCCGACCTAAAAGAATTTTTTTTTTATATATATTGTATAGACTACATATACGATTGGTGTTCAATAAAAAGTTTTCTTCATTTTGATGGAATATTTCTCTTGTACAAAATGTGATTCATGTATCTAAAATATATATTGAACTAAAAGAGAGCAAGAAAAAATAATAAATTGCAATTCATATATATATATGGTGAGAGGTACAATACTTGAATGCTGTATACGACAACGATTGAGAAAAGAAGATCGAGGAGTGTATTTAGTTTCTCCATCGATTGAATGAAACGTCTGTGTGTGGGCGGATACAACAAAAAGTCAGCAAGAGCTCCATTAACTTGAAATCAACCAAGCAAAACTCTCCTTTATTTATTTTTCGATATATATTTATACTTTTTTATTTTCAATCTCGTCCTCTTTTTTTTTCTTTTCTTTTATACGCAAGAGCAAACATTCAACTCTTTAATTCTGATAGTTGAATTGTTGTGCGCGAGCTGCTCCGATATAGATGTGAAATTGAATCGCGTGCTCGTGTAATCCAATTGATCTATATGTGATTCATTTTATCTCATGAAACGCCTGCGGGAATGCTCGTGCATTATTTCATTACATTAGTTTATGTATGAGTCATATAGGTATATATATATATATTCATTTATTTATGTAGGTATATATCATCTGCAAAATCGCACTCGCACATGACACGTTTAAACACGCGAAATTAACAATTATCACCGTATTAATTTATGAAGTAAAATATTATGTTTCATTTCGATTGACTTTTACGAAAAGTTATTACCAATATGTATATTCATTTGTTTATTATTTTTATTCAATCATATATATTAACAGAAGAATTTTCTAATGTGTGAGAATTTTTTGAATTATAAAATGTAAGAAGAAAATATATTTCGTATGAGCTTCAGCAATAAACAACACATAATTTTTTTTTTCTCCAATGGAAAAATAATATTTTTATTGTTAGAGACATTGACTTAATCGCACTCACCAAAATTATTTGTATACGATGACAAAATAGAAGGATGACTTGGCGAAATAACAGAATAAATATTTCACTAAATTTGTGAATTCTCATCTGATAACATTTCCCATTCTGATAATATACATTGTCATTCCCAAATCTGTGTCAATTTTCAACAATATTTCTCTCGATATAATCAAAAGAGAGGATAAATCAGGAATAAAAAAAACTAAAAGAATAGAAAGAAGAAAATATATGAATGTCGAATGGAAGAACGAATAAATGGCAGAGAGAAAAATCGCTTCGTCGTTATAATTCGCAGCTCATTTGAATTTTATAACTCGTACCATCAGCCCACTCACACATACAGACACACACACTCATATATATATATATATATATATTCACACTGACCCCAACTGGCTACTACAGGCTGTTAAAAATTTCCTTCACGAGCTGCATTTGCATATGCGGAAGCGAAAACGCGCCAAAGCCACACTCTATACATCCATATGTGTACTTAACGATATATACATATATACATACACATATATATATATGTAAATATACATATACGCAGTGATATAGATTAAACGAAAGTAAAGAGTATAGCGGGCGAACAATTTTTTTTTTTTTTTTCAAATTATAATAACGATGACGTTGCTTCTATAAAGTTCGTTAATTTCGTGTCTATAGCTAATTTACATTTCATTACAAACCCTCGTTGACTTTACATATATATATAAATATACATATATATTTCGTATATTATCTTTTCATATTTCAATGGAATTAATATTTTTTTAAAATAAAGTTCTTATTTCTTCTTTCTATTATTTATTATTTGATTTAATGTGAATTTAATGTTTGATCTATATGTGAAAGCACTTGTTCACTGTTTCCCCGCTATTCTATCATGCATGCAACTAATTCCCTTGAATTTCATCGCGCGTTTGAATTCAACGATGAAGTATCTACGAGGTTGAGAATTGGATATTCATTTGGTTTCGTTTGACAATTTATATGACAATTGTCGTCACGTAGTTGTTAATCAAATATATCATTGCATCCTCAACTGTATTCGCTCGCCTGTATTTATCGCTCTGTTGATCTCTGCTCTCTCTATATTAGCGCTACTACTATCACTTGTAGTATAGTATTAAACTACAATTACCATTCATTTCTGCTGCTACTACTACTACTACTTCTCTGTTAATTTTTGTACGTTTGTTTTATCTATGAATATTTTATCCGCAAAGAAGTGTTTCAAAGGACAAAGAAAAATGAATTCTATTTTTTTTATAACTCTGCCATTGTCGTGTCTTATGTTGTTTGTTACAATATATATATATATATGTGTAGATGTGTTTGTATGTAATCACATCTAAGAATTTGTAATGAGAATAATGACGACAAAGTGAATTTGTGAAGGAAGAATGACGACACTAATGAAAGACTATTTATTTATTTTCTTTCCATTTTTTTTGTTTGTGTTTTCTTTTTTTTTTTTCGTCAGACATTGTTTTAGTACCAACTTAGTTACATCCACCTTTAATTGCAACGTAATGGCCTACGTACTTTGTCGTATTGATTGTCGTAGCGGTGAGGCTTTGTAATTTTGTTGAACGGTTAGAGTAAATTAATTGAACAGTTTATTTGTACCAACGCATCAGTATAAAAAAAGGGGGGGAAAAAAAATATAAATATATGATATTTTGTTCTATTATACCTGGGAAATTTAATGAGGGAACAATTCTTCATCATATATACGGATTAAATATTATTACGTTCATTATAAATTTATTTCAATTTAATAAAGAGAATTTACGTTGGCAGATTGTTTTATCACACGAAGAGAATTCTGTTGGCGGGCGATTAAATATTTGATATTTCATTATCAAATATTGAAGTCAAATGTTTTACTATTGAATGAACAAATTTCATTGTGGGCATTTATATATATAATTGAATTGTATTGCGATACACGAATTCATGTATAATTAAATTACAAATGGAAATTTATCCATTCATTGTACTTTGTCAAGGGTCAATTAATTCAGCGTAGTTTATCAACGTATTGCGCCACGAAATCATTTTAATTACACTGGAATATGCATTTATTATTTATAATTGATGAAAATCGATTGGAAAAAAAAACAACAAAAAATAACAAAGAAATTCTTTGATCTCTATCGGTATTTTTCCCATTTTTTCTTTTTACACTTCATCGTTAATCCATGGTGCAATGTACTTAGAGGCGAAATGAAACGTGGTGAACCACACAGTGGCCACTCTTGTTTTACGCAATTAAACCGAGCGAAAGTAATTTGGGGCAACGAGGTCAAACGAACAACCTGATGGGCCAAGCGCCACTCTCGTCCCAAAATTGACTATATAGGTCGTGGACTTTACCACTAACATCAAGTGAACCGTAAATACTTGATACATATACGTATTTATATAATATGTATACAGATAGGTGGCTATATGACTCGTGATTGTGTGCTATTCTGATGCGCTCTACAGGTTTACAAACAAAAAATAATGGCTTGACATGGGCAGTCAAAAAAAAAAAAGAAAAAAGAAACCAATAAAATATATAACAGGAAATTAAAAATCAAATTTCATTTCACTGTTATTGGTTTCTGCTCTTTAATATTACTAACGTTATTATTTTTTTTTTCTATATATTGGGGAATTCCACAAATTTATTTAATTTCCTGCTGGAAATCTATTTCTTTACAAAAATCTATATCTAATATAAATATTTCACGAATTGATATACAGTTTTGTTATTATACAAACGCGATTCATCCACATAAGTAAAATCAAAGAACATTTATTTTTATATTTAGGAAATAGTACGAATTACAATAATTCAAGCATTATAACATATTTATGATACGCTGAGTTATTAGGCAGTAACCAAATGTATTGTGTAGCGATCACTACGTAAGATAATAGTAGTTTCAATTTTATTTTCTCCTGACATTCATGTAGAATGGTTTGAATGTTTGATGACAAAAGTGATTGGTCGTTTATTGATTGATACATAGAAAAAAAAAATGTGATTTATGACAGGCAGTCAGATATATATTTTTATTACAGATAATCATACCGATATATTGATTACGTAAATACGAAAGAATGGTATAGTAAACATCACAAATAATGTATGTAAACATAAATTTTCAGTGCACTTTAAAATATTAAAGTCTTTTGTTTGGAACTGTGTCAAGTTGGCTTGAAATAACAAAGCCAATTTTTATTCAACCCCCTTTACAACTAATCTTCGTATATCAGTACAAATACCAATCTCACATTCCAGATTGTATGCAATATAAATATTCGTGAAAGAGTAACGATCCTTCAAGATATGTATAACAAAGTGGTGCACAGAGACAATCATAAATTTCATATTCGTACCAGGGACAATTTAAAAATTCGATTATTTCCATAATTCTATATGTTCGTCGAGGGAAATTATTCTTTATCTATTTTTTTCTTTTTCCCCCATCATAATTGTTTCTATATATATCTATACCAATATACATATATATATATATATATATATAATCCTGATATCGAATGAAAATATTCCAGTATCGGAATTTTTAATCATCTCGCGTAGCTATTTCACGATACCATATATAAAAATAGAGGTATCGTTATACTGCGGATTTTATTTCCAATTTTATTGAAAAACACATTTGAACGCGAGAAATACATAAAACAGAATATATATATATGTATAGTATTGAACGTTAATTAAGCAACGTGAATTCACCAGGGAATAATCTTCGCATTCGAGGTGTTTGAAACGAGCAATTTAATTTACGTGGAAGCGTTGATGGTGCAGTGGCAAGAGTATACACAGAGCACCAATAAAGAAATGAAAATTCCAAAGTCCAGTAAATAAATATTTGATGCCATTCTTTTCATATCACTACAGAAGCATTCTCAAATTTAGTAACTTCATATATTGGTATAAATAAATTAATTGCAAGAATGTTTTATTTGAACAAATTTATATAATTTTATTAAAATTATTCTCATTGACGATAGTAAAATTGTCAGGACATTGTAAAGTGTAGAGCAAAGTCTTGGATTCAATAATAATCATAATCAACAATAAAATAACAACAATAATAATAATAATAAACAATCAATATGATGTGGCGTAGAGAAAATAAATATGTATATACATCGATGTCAATACGAAACAATGAATATAATAATAATGTTCATAAAGCAGATATTGAAAGAGAGAAAATTGGTGCGAAAAAACGAATTTTTTTTTTTTTGGTAGTTAAAGGATATTTATTGGTATCCCGTATTATATGTATATAGAGTTTGAATAGTAAAGAAGCAGACGCAAAGGTATTTCAAGAGATCGCGAGATAATTATGATATTTTCAAGCGAACCACAAGTTATATATATTTTCTTATTGAAAGGCAAACCACTCAAGAAATGCTTGTTTGCATCCTCGTTTCATCATTATTATTATTATTATTATTATCATGGCTGGAACCGAAAAAAAAAAAAAAGAGTTGAATCATTCGTGATATAATTGGCATATACTTGTAAATTTAGTATACACCACGTCGAGCCACTAATATTATATCCATTTACATATACCCTTCGTTATATTCTATCGCAATAGGAATCATCTTATTCTAGTTTTCCACTTCCAATATTCGTGTTCTTCTACCTCTGACCGTTTCTTTCAGTGAATTTTTATAGACGTAGAAACCAATCGAGAAAATGTCCCATGACCCATTTCACCATCATCAGTTTTCACTCTGTCTTGCTCTATCTCTGTCGAGCATTTAATCGAACCTCTTGATTTGGCCATAAAACGACAGGAGAATAAGAAAAAAAAAAAAAAACAAGCATGCTCGCGTCTTTCGTATAAATATATATATATATAAAAGATTGGAGATTGGGAAAAAAAAAAAGAAATCGCAGATAATATAAAAGTTTCGTAATTGCACATGGGGGAAATAAATTTGAGATCGATAAACACGTTTCACGCGCGTTTGTTTTTTTTTAAATTCTTTTAGTATATAATATAACGTATTTTTATACCGAATCATTACTGTATACTATTATGTATATATTAGGGTGTCAATCAATTTCAATTGAAATACACTTCTACAATCAATCATGATGAATTATATATTTTTTTTATTTTCTACTTTGGTTTTTTAAAACAAAATATATATATATTAAGAGGGAACTTGATGTCTAGTGGAGTTAGTGATTGTTCACACTGTTCTCTCCTTTGAGAAGTTAATGGTTTTTTTATTGTCACTAGACTTGAGATAGGGGTCTTTGGCCGTGTTGTAAAACATCATTTATATCAACCACAAATTTGTAAATCAAATTTGGTGCAGCAACTTCAGACCAAAGTTGAATTGGATGATGAGATTTAAAGCCAATTAAAGTCTTGAAAAAAATAAAAATAATATTAAATGCAGAGTTGGGGATTTTCTGACATATTTTTGTATCTTAAATTAAATTACTTTTTTTTACCATGTTAATTGATGGTGATTTATTATCGTCTGGAATTGCTCGGCAATTTAAAATTTTTGTAATAATTATTTATGACTGATTCTAATATGTTCATGATGTATGTTTGTGAAAATTTATATTCGCTAATTCAATGATGAAAATAAACAGTATATGTATATATAAATATAAAAAGAAGACAATGAGAGAATGAGATAAGCGAGAAATTGGTTCACAGACAAAGAATTAAAATAATGGAAGAGAGATGAATATAAAGAAGTGAAATAGATCAGAAAAAAAAAAGGTGAAATGAATGAGGAAAAGAGAAATACAACGGATGAATGAAAACAAAAAAAATTGTGGCTCCTCTCAGGGTATTGCAGATGTGTAGCATCGACGCTTATTTCCCTTGAGGCCAATGCACCGTGTGCGCGCTCAAATGCAAGCGCTGTCCAGAATTAACGTCCAGGCGAAACTTTAATTGGCAGTCTTGTGAGAGTAGAGAGTAGGGAGAGAGTCGACGATGACCTCGTGATTATCATCAATTGACATTTATTCACAAACGTTAATTAATTATTGTCTAATGGATAAGTAAATTTTTCGTGTAGGATAAGAATATTAGTGATAAAAAATTGTTTGATGTTTAATTTTCATAAAAACAATCAATCTTTTACATGTGAAATGTTTGCTTGTGTTCTTCGCCTTTACAAATTTAATTATCTTGATCCAAATTTTTTTTTAAACCATAGCATCATTGGAATTTAATGAGAAATTATTACCTTTCCAAAAGGATTTTTTTTTCATCTCTCTATATCTTCAGTGAATAGTAAATAGTACTTGGAATTTTGTATTTTTTTCATCTTATGAAAAATGTATGACGACAACTTGAATATCCATCTTCTAACTCCAACCGCATGTGAAATAATCTGCAACGTTGGCAAGATGTAAGTCAACGAGAGTCAACAAGATAACTGGAGCAAGATACGAGCACCAAAGAAGTTATAATCAAGGATCATCGAGCTGTATATATATATATATATATATATATATATATATATATATATATATATTCCTTAAGTTCGTCTTGCGGAAGGTTGACAACATATTTCCTCAGACAAAATTTCGTCATCACGAGAAATAAAGGAAATAATGCCAGAGAAAATCAGTTATATTCCTGTGAGGACAATATTCTTCTTATTCCTATTTATTCTTTTAATGTCCGGAATAAAAAAAATATAATCATCGAAGTAATATAAAGTTGTTTCAAATGAAAAAGTTTTGACTTTATTTATGGAGAAAGAGAAAGATAGTATCTAGCAATTTGTCTTTGCATATCCTGTTATTTTATTGCAAATACAATCAATTGAATTTTTATTTTTAATTAAAATCTTTTCGAGTTCACCTTGATGACCTCGGTTAAAGTACACAACTTTCTCTCCGCTAAGTCTATGAGTTTGGCATGGTGAGCATAGAAATATATATGTATATAGACGCATTACATTAAATTGTTTAATAATACATACATGTTTATTCCCGTTTACATAGGCAAATATAACTATAATTGGAGTTAACTAAATTCCTCTCTTCAATGCAGTTACACAATTTCGCGACTGGTTGTTGACGAGAACGTGATGTTGAATTTAAACGGAAGTTCATTAGCATTACTTCATGATAAATTTACAAACAACTCTTGAAATATTTTTCTCATTCATATTTATATATTTTGAACAAAATTTCTTCAAGACAAATAACAAAAATACTTCAACAAATTAATTGCAATTCTCTTTATAACTTTTTGACTTTCATCGTGTTAGTATTAAAAATTCTCTCAGCATATTCAAGAGTTTTATCGCGTCGTCGTCGTCGTTGTCGTCGTCATCATTGTTATTGACGACGACTCATACATACATATATAGATTTTGAGCTGTGAATTTTGCATTACTTCCATAACTCGGAGATAAAATACGCCAAGGAATTCTGGATATTTGGTACATGATAAGTGAATGAATGGGTTAGAAGAACGCATCCGATTTTATCCAAGAAAATTTCGTGACCACGATAACGTCCGCTTAAATATTCTCGTAAAATTAATGTGCACTATTTGTGTAGAATTTCGAGCCATGTCCCTTACACGACATTTAATTTACAATTCATAAAAGCGTATATATAAAAGCACAATTTGATATTTTAATCCACTAGTGAAGTGGAATTTCTGATCATCAGGTAAAATTCGACGTCTATTAGAGCAACACTTTGTTCAACAAACAGAATCTACTCGTCTACCAACGTGTTACAACTCGTTCGGCTGTATCTACTAGCGAAGCGTGTAAGCCGAGTCTATTTCCCTCTCACATTGCTCTTCGTCTTATAACTCCATACCTCTCTCCTTTATTACTTGAGCAAACTCTTAAATGCACCGCAAGGCAGAAACTTTTAAATTCTAATAAATATTTAAGTTTGTTTGATCCGCCTTTGCTGGCTGGCATCACATCTCGCTCTTCTCCCTAGACCACCGTGTTCGAAGTTCTGAAAAGCTCCGTTCAAAAGCTTCATTCATTCCCAACCAACTCTTATGCATCGAACGTTCGCTTTCAATGTAAAAAAAAGAAAAAATGGAAGAAGAATAAGAAAGAATTATAATGAATGACTGTAATTCACTAATGTCATTCTTTTACATCGAGTGATTTATCCGAACTTTATTCTCTCCATTTTTTTTTTGTTATTTTCCCCTCTTACATATTATATTATTCTAGACGTCTATGTAACCATTGTGATCGTAGTTATTTCTACATGAACAATATACTAACAGAAATATTTGGAAACAGAATGGAGGGAAAAAAATTGACATGAAAAACATAATGAAACATTGAATTGAACAGAAGAAATGAAATATTTGATACAAAGCATTCTGTGCCCTGGGTAAAAGTTGGAACGCGTGTGTCGACATACTTATTGGAAAATCATTTCAAGTTCTCAGCATTGAAGTTTGTGCGATCACGATGTCCGATACATTTCCAATACACCTACATCATATGTTACATTCCTCTTGCTTTTCTTACCACCACACGTGTACATGTATCTTCGTACATATACTACGTAGATAAACCCTTTCACCCTATGTAAGATGTTGCACGACATGCCTGGCGTGAATGTCGTGCGTTATATCCACCAACTCTCTCTCTCACAACTTCACGAAGACCTTAACGGCGATAAAGACTGTCTCAGAGGGAGCACGGCTTCTCTACTGCTTTTCCGCTTCGATGGGAAAATATGTACTGTCCCTGGCGTACCAAAAACGATCGACTAACCCATATAGAATAATATATATGCATGCACAGTTCGAGTTTTCTCTTAAACGAAAATCTCTGTCCTGTCTGGGTTCCTCCACTAACGAAAATAACATTGAACACGTGAAAATAAGATTTGCAATAAAATATATTGTCGATATAATTTTACACTTCAACTGTATTCCTCTTTAACTAAATACTGACAATATCAAGTATTATATACTGACATCAACACAATAATGGACCAGTGATAAAGAAATGTGTAATACGTTAAATAATACCGAATGAAAAATTAGATTAGTTTTTATTTATTGAATTCACATTTACACTGAAATATAAATATATTGAAGAGCTTCTGTATCAAATAGTATCCTATAATAATAATGTATGAAGCTGCCAACAAAATACAGATATATATATATATATATATATATATATATATATATTTACACTCGAATATATATAACTTTAAACATCATTGAATGGAAATGAAAGTTAAAAGCTCAATCAGCTAAAATGCAGAGTATTCACTAACTGTTTAGGGCTTTATATGTCGAATAAGTTCTCTATATTTGAATTATTTCTATCGCAATGAACAAAACTTTGTAAATAACATATATGTATATGGTAAATGTTCGGAGAAGTAGTGAAAAAAAATGATCAAAGATAAAATGAAAGAAATTTACCGTAGCACAAATTCAGTTGATATTTTTATTGATTCTCAAATTTATTATATCACTCAAATATTATTCAGATAGTAATTTTTATATATGTGTTTGTATTAACTCCTATGTCACAATAAATTTTACAATAGGTTATTAGTTTTCTCTTTGTACATTTACGTATACATATACGTAAAGACTGTTCGATGTTGAGTCTGGTAGAAGCTTGGAATTGAAAGAATTTGCAATACTAGCGTACGGAGAACGGTTCAACGGATGTGTATAAATATATCTGATATTTCTGTATATTCTTACATTTTCATATACACAAGTATATAATATCTATGTATATATATAGAGTGAAGCGAGAGTTTGGAAACCCGATACGTTTGTACTTATCCTTAGCACGTATCGAAAGAGAGTATTAACCCTCCATTGAGTATGTATCGAAACTTTTTTCCGCGTGAATCGTGAAACATTTTGTATGTATGGATACAAGTGTATGGGGATGTGTATATGTGTATTGAAGCTAAGTTGAACCGCAACTGTTACACAGTAGTAAGAGAGTTCTTCAAAAATCCATTTGACACAACGCGTGTATCTCCTCTAAAACTTCACACTTTTCAAACATTTAACCATTTTCTATTGCGCAGTAAATAAAAGTATGTGAAAGTAAAAAGGAAAAATAAAGGACACAGAAGCAGACACTGTGAATTTTTATATTGGAATAAATGTTGAAGTATTTGTTCATTGAATTGAATGATGTGGGGTTGGAGTTTATTTTTCGTTATGAAAAATCCACATAGCTTGTATTGTTGCAGAGTTAACTGGATAAATGTAAAATAGATAAAATTAATTTTGTAATAGATAATTTAAATTATTGATTGCACTTAACTTCAACTCACTTGGGTTATTACTTTTGTAATACAATATTAGTATGTACTCATCAAGCATATCCAATTACTGAATAACAATATCAAATTTAATATACAATTTAAAACGTTCTAAAATATTCTCCATAAGAAAATGTTCCTATTTTATATTAATATTTAATCCAAATAATAAATTAAGCTTTACATTTGATTTCTTTTACATTACATATCTGCTCTTACTGATGTCCGATAAATTTCAAAGAATCTACAAAACCATCTAACAATCTGTCACAATTAATTGTATATCATACTTTTTAGAGTGCACCATTCACAAACACATTTTTTCAATTAATTCTCAAAATTGCAATTGTGTTTCTATACAAACATCGTTAAAAAAGTTAAACATCCATTTATCTAATGGAAAAAAATGTATTTAATGAAAGAGATTGTGATGATAAATATGACGTGAATAAAGTATCCAATGGTGAAATATATATTAAAGAATAAGAAAAAATTGTAAAAATTTCATTTTCCTTTACTAGCCGACACACACACACACACACACCAAAACACACATTCTATATACAAACACTCTGCTATACTTTGGAGTGGCTTTATCGACGACAATGAAAACCGATGAGAATTCTCGGGGAAATTACTGAACAATAATTTATCGTGACTGCCAGGCGTGCGGCTATCGGACTATCGATAATATTGTAGCGTGTGTGGTAATGACCAATCTCATTGGCCGTAAGCCACGCTCCGGTTCTCGTTGGATGAAAAGAAGATGTTATTTTCAGGATATAGCTACTCTATATGGCGAATGCTTTACCTTCTGGTCCCGCAGGCATTTTCCATCTCTATTCCTCTTTCACTATTACTCTCTCACTGAATTTCTCTATATACCGTCAATAATTTCTGTTGGCCTGGTTCCCGTTTCCGTCTATCCAAGCGAGGACGAAAGGTCGTGGCGACAGCAAACCGCTTCAAGTCTATCGATTCAAGCTCCCGATCAGTTCACCATTCCACCTCACTCTTTTGCTCACTCTCTCTTGTACTTCAGTTAGTATATATACACCGGATGTATGCGATGCGCGCCCGCCCTTATCTATTCCAGAAGAGTAAACTGCCTCTACTCGAAATTGGGCCAGTGATGTCAATGGAAAACGCCTGTACATCGGCTCTATAGATAAGTTTCACCAACGAAATATATATAAACAAAAAATTATATACATTCAACAATATATTTGGGACATGTGAAATATTAATATTTTTATCAGCTGTACAAATAAATATTAATTTTGATCGTGAACTGAAACAATGCGGAAAATTACAGAGCGAATTTTTATCGCTGGAAAGTATCGCAGATAATTTTTTCCTCGTTATTTTTTAAATTGTAAAAGAACATTCGAGAGCGTGCACTTTGATTTACTCAATGTTATGTAAAAAATCGTGATCTCGATAGTTATATATTCTATATATTGAAGCAGTATTTCAAATACTGGCATCATAAAGATTAAATCTTATTAATATTCTTTTCTTTTATTGAAAACAATTATATTCAAATTATAATTTTTGTTCTCCAACCGTTCCTTTTATTTCGCATATAATGACAATTTTTACCACATATTTCCAACCACTGTTTACTTCGTGTATAAATCCTAACTTGATATAAATTTTCACCCCCTGTCTCCCTCTAACCATATACATGCATTTAAGTTGAACGTCAATGCGGGATTGTAAAGAGAAAGGAAGAAAAAAAGAGCGGGCTTATCGGCTTTGTTCTCGTGTCCCGCGCATGGTTTCAAACTCTACCATCTATATATATATATGAAAATGCGAAAATTATGGGCCGCTCGATAGCACACGTAGGGTCACGGCGGCAGGCTCTTATTAATAATTATATCCATGTAATTAGCCGTAGGCATGCGCGCGTCCGGTTCATATATATAAATTGCAGCATATGTATATCTTTTACACATATATGAAAGAGTGGATGGTCGTTTACAACCGTCTGGGCCACAGTATAGCAGTATGGTGGTTTAGTTTAGAGTGTATATGAGATATGAAGAGAGAATATATAGTAATAGAAAGTGAAAAAGAGTGAAAGCAAGATAGCATGAGGGTGACTTTTCGCTGTGGGATAAAACGACACTCCATTGCTCTCTCTGCAGAAATACACAGTCACACCACCCACCACTATCACAATTGTAAAATACTGGTGTGCACGAGAGGGTTCTCCGCGTGTATTTCCGACGTCCGTCGCCGTGTAACCACAATGGTTAAAGCCGATAGCCATCAGCTAATGACTGAAAAGCGCACCCTCGTTAAGAAATGCCGACACGATCTGTCGGCTCATATCTCACTATTGCAATCATGCAAGATATTGTGATTGTATATGCGCTTGTACGATATTAAGTTTATGTAATAGCTAGTAAAATTAATTATGTAAAATTATTTTATCATTTATATTTGGAATAGGCGGGCGCATAATTTCCCATTAGATTTAATTTTGATATACGGATTTATAATGTTAGAGGGGGTTTTCAAAGATTTATTATAATTACAATTTAAATAGGCTTTTCATTGTGGGGTGATGTTTAATGTATATGAACTGGTGCTATTATACCATAAAAAAATCATATATTTCGCATGTGTAGGAAATATTTAAACATTACAATTTAAATATTTGTGAGATTTTTTATTTGTTTTGTGTATTTTGTGATTTTTATCAGAGTAGTAATGAATATTATTTTTATAATTGATTGCACTCGTTGAATATTTTTTTTTTTCAAGATACTGTATCATTTATATAGAAAAGATAATATGAGTATGTTAATTGGAATTCGTACTTCGGAGAACGCTGTCATGAGTCAGCTATCAAACTCATGAATAGCCTTTTGTAAGCAGAGATGCTGAAGTCAACTAATTATATTCTTCTACGTAATTATACTCCAATAACACTAGCTATTGTAATTTTTTGTTTGTTTTTATTGTCCAGAGAATTTACTTGGAAAATTCACACGAAATATATATATATATATATATATATATATATATATTATCTGTTGGTATATTAATTTGATTTTTTATTTTTAAATTGATTTTTGTTATCCTTAAATATTTAATGAAATATTCCACGGTTTTCTTAATGAAAAACAGATAAACAATATGACAGCTGGGTTTTGGAATAAAATTCAGCAAGTATAGATATTTTCTCATATTCGTGTTCATAACATGTAAACTGTATACAGTCCAAGCTGAATAATCTTTAGTAAATAGAGGAACAGAATCAAGTTTGTGGGTAATCAACTTCCTGAGTATAAAGTTTGGGTACGTGAGATATAGCCCAAAGTGATGAATTTAATGCAAGTAGATTTGAGATTAAATTGAAATGAATGAGGAAACGGAAGAACGCCATTACAGTTACAGTTAAGATAAAGAATAAACAAAATTTTCTCATTCTCATAATGTTTGAAATTGAACGATGAATATGCAAGTTGAATTGATATTCCATGACTTTTTAATTAAAATTACCAATCACCAAAAAAAAAAAAAAAAATAAATAAAAAAAAGAACTCAATGGAATACACAAAAGTTTTTCACATAGTTTACCATTAACTAAATTATTCCAATTTTATTCAAGTCAAAAGACATTTAATAAATAAATGCTAATATTTCTCTTCAACGTTTGATAAATGTGATTAACTTTATCTGGTAATTCAATTTTTACAGGGTAAAATTCATAACACATCCATACGTATACACATATACACATCTATACATTAAACCTCCTGCCTCCTCAACTGAAGTTAACTGATTTAAGCGAGTTACACGTGAATACAGCTGAGAACGATGAAAATTAATGCAAGCTCGAACTTTTTGAAATGTCCAACGATAACTGGACGTATAAAATGAGGGGATGGTTGTGGCTTGGTCGAGTTTATTTCAAGTAGAAAACGCCAGTACATATATACACATGAAGTATAAAATCAAATATACATATATACGTGGGATTCGTGTGTCCACGTCGTCCTATTTTTTTTTTTTTTCCTTCCTCTACCTTTTTATACCCCGTCACTCGTTCTCTTGTTCATTTTTTTTGTTCCCGTTTTCTTTTCTCTCTAAAGAAAATGAACAACAACAACAACAACAACAATAACAACAACAAGGCCTTAACTTCCATATATCAGCATTGCGCGCGGTTCACGTGGAATAATTTCACTTTGCGCTTGACGATAAGGGCGCGGGTGCATGTTACCATGCTCGGTATGATTGCCGGATTGCGTGATCGCGCCAATGTCCTCGCTTTCATTTCTTTTTTTATTTTTTTCTCTCTCGTTTCCTTCATTCTTTTTTATTTTCATTTCTTTTTTTTTTTTTTAATTTCCTTTCATCTCTACATGTATATTCGCATATATGTATAAATACGGCCACACAAATAACGTGAGTGTCTCGCCAGTTTCGCGCGTTGAAAGCTACGAAAATAGTGAATTCCGGGGAATGAATCGTGGCGCGGGCCACTGGTGTATAGTGCAGGGCGGTTTTCAACGTCGTTGAAAAACGAGTGGACGGATTATTTACGCCCGACTCGACAGCATGACGTGCTCACAGAGGGACGCGCTCAACTCCCGATTGATTGCACTGTGAGCTTGTAGGCTGAGGTACGTGATTAACGAACTTTCCGAGTGCACCAGGGGGAAAAAAAAGAACCCCCCCCGTCACTAAAAAAAAAAACAAAAAAATGTAAAGAAAAATAAATCAATGAAAGGAAATAAAAAAATATTGAGATATAACCGTTTCTACAATATACACATGCGGTACCAACTGGTATGCAAGAACCATCAGCGAGAAAATGAGTTAGGGAGCTTTTCATTATAGGTTATATATTTTCACTATATATGTTTAGATATATAAATGATGGAGATGGATGGATGAAAGAGATGAAGTCATGAAAAACAAAAAGGAAAGAAAGAAACGAGGAAAAAAAAAAAATCACAAACAGCAATTATTCGACAGGGATGTCGATAATATATACAGTGTTTGTGTTCCATCCATGGGCGAATACATTTTGCTTTTTTACATTTTTATTTTTTATTTCTTTTCTTTTTGCAAACCCGTCAAAGGATGATGTTGGAGGGTTATTATCGACGCGAGTACGGGCTGAAGCCACATAAATATCCTGTCGATAAATATATACATATAGAACCAATAAATTTGTGAATGGTGTATATCCATAAATATAGCGGAGCTTTGGGAAAGTACACCTATATATATATATATATATATATATATCTCTATGTATTTGTATGAAGCTGAACGAGGGATGAAAGCCTTGGGGGCGTCGCTGGTCTCATATATGTCTGTATATGGCTGCGAGTTGGCCATCGGCCAGCGGATATTTTTGAACTAGCTATCTTTCTCTCTTTCTATATATGAAACGCGCCTCTGAGAGTACTCATATATATATATATATATGTGTGTGTATGTGTGTCTACACTCTACACTCGTCTTCCATCTGACTCATAGTGCATGCATCGTAGCACCCCATCGACTATACTCGGACTACTTAAATCACTTGGAACGTACGTCGTAGATCTGTCGGACCAGATTCCACGTGAAAAACCACCGCAGCGCACGTGAAACGCTGCATGAGCGTCACAACATGAGAAAGAATATGAAGAAGAAAGTGAAGATGAGAAAGAAGAAGTAATAACAGAAAAAATTGTATAGTTGGTAGGGTAAAATTGATGGATGATGCGTATCGAGGAAATTAAAGAGCACCAGTTCTTTCATAGCGTTTGAGAGAAAAGTTCCTATTTTTTTTTTATTCAATAAATCACATTATGAAAATATATTTTTCATTATGTTTATTTGATTGGTAAAACCATGCTTATAGTTATATGGCAATATGTAATATGTAACGTAGCATCTTCCGTGAAAAAAGAGAAAAGATGTTTGTGTATGTTATCAAAATTGTAAGAAAATATTTTATTTAGTGTAACAAGTTTTGTGGCAACTAAATTTCTTTGGGGAATATACCATTGAATATTTTTTACTGCATTCAGCTGGTTGAATATATATATATATATGTAATCATGTAATCAGAGCAATGAATATTATACATATCAATGTATTCTTTATTGTAAAGTGAAAGACTGTAACCAAATTGTTATTTTGTGTTCCAATCTTTAACCAAAATTATATAGTAATAATTTCAATTTTATTTTTCTCCACTTATACATAATAGAAAAAAATAAATACTCAATATATTTCATAAGTAAAATACTATGGGAAAACTATATACTCTTGTGAGTTAAACACACACTCCTGTTTACTTAATATATATACACGTGGTATAGGTAGTGAATTAATATTTTATTCGACCCCAAAGAGAACATGCGATTTATCGAAGGTATATATATATATATATATATGTATCCCCACGCGAATAGCCAATCGAAATTTCTTGTCGGCCAAGCAAAACTAATCGGAATAACGAAGAATGAATCGTCAGGAGGTCGATACGAATAAGAGATGTAATACGAGAGCATTGCGCGAGCCAATTTCAACCGATTTCACTGTGGCTCTGTGGTCTGATCCACTACGGGCCCTTTCTACTTATTCTCCGTCGAGTGTATGTATACACACGCTTTAGCGTTCTCTGACCTTACAACTACTACTACTACTTCTGCTGCTGCTGCTGCTGCTGCTGCTACCACCACTACTATTCACTACTCCAGAATGTTTTTATAGCGATTTTTCTTCACCACTCTTTCAGCACACTTGGCATCGACTCCGTGAGACATCAATTATGGCGAATACCCAAACGTATATATATATAAACGTTTTTTGTATTTTTTCTCTGTCGTTAAATTTATCACAAGCACATCGGAATAAATTTTTTCTTATTATTCCTTTTTATCAATTTTCTACAAATTCATAATATATATTTGGTTTAAAAGAAAAAAAATTATATTTATATATGGTTGTCATAAAAATTCTGGAATACATCTCATTTTATTTTACGTGCTCATATATCAAATGAGGGAAGAAAAAAAAGAAAAATGGAAGAAGAATAAGTTTGGGTTTGTGTGGGAAGTGGCGCGAATCTTTCAGTTAGAGAACTTTTACGTGTTTACGTTTGGAAAAAGTAGCGCGAATAGTGAGAGAATAAGAATTGAAATGTGTGGAGTTTACGAATTGCCAAAAGACTTAACTATATACGTATTCATACTTAGAATTCAGCGGCAGCCCATCTTCACTAGTATTCTATATTGAACGGAAGTTAAACATTTACTTCGGTCGGAAGTTAAAACTTGTGCGCTGCCACTTGACAAGAGTTTTCTGGTGTTGGCATACGAGAGAGGTGCAATGTTTGTGAGGATGTGCACATTGAATGGGTGTTGATGCGGCAACACGAGACACGGAAACCCGATAAGAGATATGTATTGAAAAGAAAATATAGGAGAGAGAGTGAAAAAAAAAAAGAAAAAAGAAAACAAAAATATGGTTGAAAAATATTTGACGAGAATATACAACGATTGGAAAATTGTTTGTGGTGGATTTTTATAACACCTTGAAATGGTATTTATTTATTTACCTCATAAGTTCTGTGATAAGAAAGTACACGTGAGATACACGGATATAGATATTACTGACAAGTATTTCCTACGAGTGAAGGTGTAAATTTGTACGCTATGAAAGTGGTGGAGAAAGAAAAAAAAATAAAAGGACAACTTGACTATATAAACGCGGGAGAAACGAAGAGTGAGTTAAGAGGAAAAGCAACGGAGTGGAGTTTATGTCATGCCACTATCGTCATGAGAGAATGAATAGCGGGTGTAGAGTGTGAGTTACTGAGAGAGAAAAAGCTTTATTGTGATATATAGATATTGAGGTACGTTAGCCAAACGAAAGAAAAGTCCTTGGGCCGTGAAAACTTGAAAGGGTTTTGTTCGCTGTCGTTGACGAGAGAACAAGCTTTCTCTCTTCTATATATAATAATATGATATATATATATATATATATATCCCATCTCCTTTCTCTTTGCGACAGGAAATTCTCGTATATGTGAGTACACCTCTGGGGTCTACTCGTCTTTCATATATAAAACAAAAACATCAACGCGTTTATATTTTTCTTTACTATCCGATCATGGATATAAAATTTGAATATAAAAAAAAAAAAGGAGAAATTTACTTTCAACCACAATCTCATTAGTCTGGACTATGAAAAAAAAAAAAATATATATATATAAATGAAAATGTATTTAGTGCATGTGATATGTTGTGGTGGAATATTTTTTTATATAAAATTTATATGACCATTATTTTTTGATAAATAAATTATTTAATGTTGAAATGTTACACTGGGATTTTGGGATTGAAGTCTAGATGAATTGCAGTAACAAATGAATGATGTTTAATTATTCGTTTGGATACTCAACACCAACTTGAAACTACAGTAATTATCGTCGGGATTTAGTTAAATCAACACTGCAATTAATTCTATAATGGTACATCAACTTCTTGTTACCTTAAGCGATTTAACTGAGCGATATTGACTTTGTGTGAGGATCATTTCGTTTGTAATTCGATTTTTTTTTTCCTTCGTATACTTTTTTTTTTTCTTCAAGTCTTTTACCAATTGATTAAGCGAAGTATATATGTATACACAGTGGTGGATTATTTTTGGGTTATATTATTATTATTGATTGGGTGGATTGGGAGATAAAATTAAAAAATAAATAGGTTTGCGATGTCAAAAGTTCATTTTCATTTCTTTTATTTCTGTAAAAAAATTGAAAGAGTCTTTGTGACATAGGTCCGTCGTTTTGAGATTGGAAAATTTCAATTGAAATATCAGCAATAAAGTTCGGACCATCAATTTTCCACTCTTTACACTCACAAAAGTTTTGACATAAAAAAATAAAAAAAGTTCTAAAATCAATATGTATCTACACATACTGATCGTGATAAAAATATTCTTCATTCTTTTGTATAGTTTCTATATTTTTAAATGCTCAAGATATACCACACGCAAGCTGGTCGTTCATTCTATTCCTCACCCCTTTCTTTCTCTTTTTGATTTAAGAGAAGAAAAGCGAGAAAAAGAAAGACAAATGTAGAGAACGAGTTTAAAAAAAAGTAGCAATGGCTCGACCCAGTGGCGCCATCCGTTTCATTCCCAAATCTCATTGTCGTTTGGTTTGTGTGTGCGCGATCGCGCACACGACGTGAATCGCACCCCCGATAAGCGAAGAATCTCGTGTGAGGGATGAAAAAAAAAGAAAAAAATAATAAAAAGGACGATGAGAGCGCGGGGATGAAACCCAATGTCGTACGGAGAAATCACTATCGTAAAGTATGGATTTGCATATCGATAACTAAATGAACGTACACCCATATTTATTTTTATAGTTATTGCTGATGGCTGCGTGCATGTTGATTGCATCTTCTACGAAGAAATATATTATTTTCAATGTAGACTGTATGTAGGAAATGTATAATGCAAATATATTTAATTATATTTAAAACATATAGAATTTTCTACCTATTTTTGTTTTTTCCTCGTAATCTTTACGTAATTTTTAGAAAATAATTCACGATAGATATCTCTCAAGTGTGCGATGCTATTTACCATAAAAATAATAGACGTCACACATATGTTTGTTTCATTTATATAGACATACATTTGTGGATATGAAACAACACCGTTTATATTCCCTTGATGTGCTCGCGGTTGATGGCCTTGATGATGAGTGGCACGGAAGTATCGTGAAATTGGTTTATTCGATAGAGTGATAGATAAGAGACATGGTACGAAATGCTCAGCGAATTGTTTGACACATTGTAGTGTATTCGCATGTATCAATGTACACGGTTGTGTTCGATTTATATTTATATATACACCTAAATATTTGTACACAGCCATTTGTGTAAATGCATAATTTGAACGTTTGATGTTTGCTATTTGGCAGAATGTTCTTACAAATAATCTATGCATAAATATATTACTGCATCAATCGTATAAAATTCTATGAAATCATTGGACGATAAATTTATTTGTTGAATATTAAAATTAAATTTTTCAGTTGAAAATAAATTTAAAAAATAAATGAGTATAGGAATTAATTAAAATACATTGCGGATATAAATATGTAAAGTGAAGAGTATAAAGTCATATAATCAAACGACTGCTGCTTTTATTCGCGTCAATGTAGTTCATTTATGTGCGTTTATATGTGTAGAGTTTTGCCAGACCGTCATCAATATTCACATGAATATAGTGGTGAATATACGGAAATGGATACTTATACGTTTGCGTGTACGAAAAGTGAAATGAAAAAGTGAGGCGTATAGCGTAGGCTAGTACAGAAGAGTCTATATGCGCGAGTATAATATCAGCCAGTGTGCTTTTTGCTGCTTTTAATCTGTAAATGCATGCCGCGTCGTGCCCGTTGGGGGAACTCATCGAGTCCTATACCGCTGCGCACACTTAAAAGCGAAGTAGATGAACGTTGGTATAGTCTCTGGTAAAAGTTTTCACATCCGTTTTGAAAGCTCTATTTACTGATCATATCCATATATATTCATTCACTCAAGTAGCATTTGATAAATGATTGGAAATAAAATAAAAATACATTATGAATTGATAAATTTTTTCATTATATTTGTTAACATCAATCAGAGTCAACGTTTCAATACATGTTTGTTACATTATTATTTTTCATTTTTTATATTATTCAACACAGTAGGTAAAATTAATCATTGGCTCAATTAAATTTCTCTTGTTTTTCATTTATGAAAGGCGAATACATTTGGAATTATGATGCAGCTGCATGGGTCATTTGATTGTGAATTTTCATTCACAATTGTTGAATTAAATTCGATATCGTTAACTATTGTGATAGAGAGTAGACTTAAAAAAAAAATGAATGAGATCAAAATTATTGATAAAACAGGTAAATTGATATTTGTAACCTGGTATATATAAAATTGAACAAATGAGAGTGGAGAAAACAATGTACGTTATTTTGTGTGAAACATACATTTATATATAACTTTCGAAATAATAAATAATCTCGTGTATTATACATTCGTAACATTAGATATGGCGAACGACACTCAATTTTCCTCTTTTCAATTATGGTCATTTCACTACTATGATCTGAAGAGAAAAAGTAACCGGCACATTGGCCATTGGTACACCGCCTATTAATATAATTTATGTTCGTGAGCCATGCAAAATTGAATTTGTATTTTTCGTCTATGTATCCATGTATATTATACATATATAAAATGTGTCTACGTTTAGTTTTGTTCGCGTGCAAACATTTCGTATTACGTACGAGTACTCACATATTTATGATCGGCTTGACGATTTTTCTGGCCAGATAAAATATCGATCCGCGTTGTGAACAACATCCCCCCTCAAATTCTTCTTTCGTTTTCATTACTTCTTTCATTCTCGACGGCATTTTTTACTCTCCCCAATTATCATTAATGTTTTTTTTTTTCTATTTTTTCAATTATCTTCAGGAACATTTCATACAGTTGACGACCACCAACCCATTGTACTAGTTACACGCGAATATTTTGCAGGTATAAACACGTTCAATATTTAAAATAATCTGTACATCAATTAATTAAAAGCGAATTTTTCACTTTATATATATTTTATCCCATTTACTATTTATTGAATACATAAATTGAATAAAATTGTTTGAATGTTTTGAAAAAAAAAAATTTCATACTGATCACTGTGAGTCCAAGTGTCTCCAGCATATTATATCCTTCATTATTACCATTCTAATCATTGTATTCTCTTTTTCAAACACTTGAAGACAATTCATTCTCTCAAGAGATGAAAAAAAAAAAAAAAAAACAAAAGAAAACATTAGTCTACTTCAAAATACAAAGAGAATTGTATACGATGAACAGAAATTCTTTCCATTATCGACTCCTCAAACTATATAAAATGTTCAAATGAATTCCGACTCTCTATATCCCAATTTCCTTATCTTTTATTTTTGTCTTGTTTTTTTTTTTCTCCCGATCTTTGTTTATTTTATTTCATTTTATTTCTTTTTTTTTTCTTTTTATTTTTTTCCTATCAATAAAATCTATTGGTGCCGATCCGTGCAATTTCCCACCGGATAAAGTGGCAGAATGCTGCACTGGGCTAAATTTTATTTTCACCTTTCTCTCTCTCGCCTTCATTTGTCTGAACTTTTACTGTTTTCCAATTCCACGATGGCTACACATACACTTGCACCATGTATACATAGATAGATATGTGCACACACACTCTCATTGACAAGTGGCATTGGAGGGGCTGTGATCGCGGCGATGCACCGCATGGAAGGCCGTTTGTTCATTGAACGTAATCGGGCGCTCGTTGTGGCGAGAACGAAGTGCCCAGCGCATATCGAGTTACGCTGATCCCACAATCGTATATTCCGCGGAACATGTCAAGAGGCGATGGTAACGATAATTTATGTATATATATATATATACATAGTTACAGTCGTAGATGAATGTAGGTAGAATGCAGTATCGATTAAATTCATTTGGTTGAAGAACGAAAAAAAAAAAATATAAGACAAGAAGAGAAATGATACGAGAAAAACGAAAAAGAAAAAAAAATAGCGTGAATAGGAATAAAAACTAATGAATGAATGAATGAGTGGAGAACCGTTCGTTGATTATGGTAATGGTAATTGAAATGACGTCGAGCAACTGAACATTATAAACTCTCAGTCATCGTCAATTTAATCCTCTTTCACCGACGTTGAAATGAAAAATAATAGTGCAAAGATGTGAATGGTAAAGAATTTAAAAAAGGGATATTATCAAAGCGGGGGATAAACTCTTAATGAACTTCTTTTTTTTTTTTTTTTTCCACTCATAAATGACTATTAATAACGAGAAAGAAGTGTCAAAGAATGGAAAATATATTTTTTTTATTTTATGAAAGATTAGGATTTTTTTTTTCACATAAAAAAAAATTGATATTGGATTAGTTGCCAATAAGAAGGAAACAAATGGAAGAGGTGGTTATCAATTGGTGAACAATTTTCCATCCAATTGCTCAAGGAAAAAAAAGGGGAGGAAGATGGTAAAAAAAAAAAAAAAAAGGTGTAATGGCCGGTAGATATAAAATATATATCGAAATGAAGGCTCTTGGCAGCACCATGAAATGGGTGACAGTATCACACAATGGATATCGATGTCTATCGAAGCCCATTTCACGCTATACCAATCCGTTTATTACAAGGATATTTCGAATTTGTTTTTTTTTTTTTTCACTTCCCGCAAGCTCACGACATCGTATAGTGAACTTAACGATCGTATATAGCTTTATTCCACAAACAGGTGAAACACAAAATGTATACCACGCACACAGCTGTGCCGCACACTCTTCTCTCTCGACCCTTTTATTATTTTCCCTCTTTACTTCTTCTCTTTTTCACTTATATATAAATATATATATATATATATTCTTCTTGCGCTCAATGACATTGGAGTGGTAGAGTGCATGCAATATTCTGGGTATATGGAATCGCAGTGAAAATCACTTAACGCGCAGTTCTGGCACGCGGCCCACTCGCAAATTGTCGATTCAGATATACAGTTTGATATACGAATTTAAATATTTCTTCGTTTTATTTCAACTATAAATAGAATGGACTTCATTTTTTTTACAAATGAACAAATAATTTAATTTTATATATACAATGTGTTTTATAGTTAATATTTATATTTAACTAAATATTAATTATCAATGTAGGATATTTGTTTAATTTTCTTATATTCATTTATTTCTTTTCTTTTATTCTTCTTTTTGTTGCTTGCGGCTTTGAATAAAAAGTGAATAGCATTCTGTCGGGAACTCGAGACGACTCTTAACATTATCCTGAGCATTCTTATATGGAACAAATGATGATATGTGAGTAGATATATGATTCATAAAAATTCAAATCGTAAACCTGACTTGGAGATGTATAAAATACTTCTTTTTACTGCCGTAAACATATTGTATGGGATTTTGTTTGTTTTTCTTTTTTTCCCTTTTACCTTTTTTTCTTTTTCACGGTATAAATATCATCCACTTTGAACATAAACTCTCGATAAAATTTGATAAATATTCTCAATAATATTTATAAACTTGCAGTCTGTATTACTAAATATGTATTACTAATTTCTTTATAAATTTTTTAGTTAACCTAACCATAATTTTTATTCCAATTCACGTGACAAAAATGACTTGAAATAAAATATAATAGAAATAGATTTGAATTATTTTATTTCTGGATGAAGCAAAATAAATTTAGCAATTATTGAACTTGAAAATTTTGGTCTGCTTTTTGCTCTCTCATTATTTTTCTTTCTCAGACCATGCGGAAATGAAAATTCCCATAGGATTTGTATAGATTCGTCGCGTGAAGGTGAATGTAGGGGTCGCATATAGAGGATAAGAGGTAGAGAAACGAAAGAAAACATATATATATTTTTATATATTGGTATATGCTAAAGATTAGTCCACAGAGAGAACATTTTATATGTCTGGCAACACGAAGGGCGTGCATCACGAGGGATTGAGAATATTGGCTTGATGGGCCACTGTAGAATTCGGGCCAATGCTTCTGAACCCGATAAGAATATCTTGGCTGAGTACGTGAAGCTAGCTTATTCCACCCCATTTTTGCATCGGGACTTTCCACGTCTTCACTAAAATATAAAAAAACAATAAAATACCGGATTTCATTTCCAATTGAATTTTACATAAAAATCAAGAAATAAAATATACAAACGATTTTTATTATCGTTATTGTATATTTTATATTCCATTATTTTTATCAACGATTGAACTTCATGAATGTTGCATAGATTATTAGGACCAATTGAAACACTGAGAGGTAACAATGCATCGAGAAACATTGTTGAGATTCATGAGAGAAAATGAAATAATGACGTTCTATGTTTCAAGGATTCGAGTCCGTGTCATTTCTTATTGATAAAATCGACCTGTGCTGCGTGACTGGGCTTCGTTGACTCTTTTTACAAGCGAAAAGAAAAACATAAGAATGAAAAAATAAAAATAACGAGAGGAAATAAAAATAATAAAACTGGGGTAACGATATTGATCGTTATAAAGAGAAAAAGAAAAACATATCTATTATACAGTAAAATATTGAATTTAATTCATACTATTTGCATAAACAATACACCACACTGATTATGGTCATAGTAATTACAAATCGATAAAATAAAGAATCAATAGCAATTAAATATTAATAAACAAATGAATTTAACATTTTCCTTGATACATACTTTCCTATTTATGTCTAGACTTGTCATATGACAAATATAGAAATAAAATATCCGAAACATTAAGTTATATTATTTTTTTTATCAGAACCTATACTTTAGTTGAAGCGAAGATGTGTCCCATATTTTATTCTCTCCATAAATATTTTTCGTATTTGAATATTTATTAATTTTTGTTCGCAATTAAAATTGTCTTTCCTATTTATTTTCAATTTAAATGGAAGCAATATTCTCATAGAATTCTGTAGACACTAATACTAATATTATTATGCTAATGGATTGAACCGATGTCGTTGACAGGTTGTAGGACATTGAGGTCAATCACAAATACTGACTAGTATTAAGCGTGGTTGATGCAACTATTTAAATGAGTAACTATAGAATCCCACATTTCAATAAACATAAAAAGAAAAAATAGAATGTTGATTGATAGTGTATTAAAATAGATTATATCAATGCAGATGTTGCGCATGTTTTTTTATTCATTATTGGAAATTCATGTCGAAAGACAAAATTAGATGAACAATACTTATATAAATAGTTCCATGTATCTATATTATACTGCAACCAATGAATCCAAGCCAGAATGTCAGATCGGCGCCAGCACTTTCACAGTCAATGGGCCGAAAACTAACTTTGGCTATTTCCTGGTTGGAATACTGGTAGAATAAAATGGATTTCCACACGCGTTGCAGTGCAGTACAGGATTCGCCAAATGTATATATCAGCATTGGCCTTTAAATCTTGCATTCGACTTTTGCATCCTCAATTCTTTATATCCCCTCTACACAATAATATCTTCAATACAAAACTTACAATAACGCTTCAACGAACCTGAAACATTGTCAAAATATTGTATCTATTGTATAGGGAGGAGATGGGCAAATAAAACCCCTCTCTAAAGGAGTTTGATGTTTACATGTCATTTCATGTGATATTTTTGTTGTTGGCGAATAACAAATAAAATTCCTTTGACTTATACGCTGCATTCAGACGTCAGTGAAAAATAAGAGAATGAAAGAATTATATTTTAACACAGAGCATCTCTTTATTATTTATTTTAGTTATTAAATTGATGGAATATACTATGTGCATACTGAAAGAATTGATTCTAAGTTAGAGTGATAATTTTCAGACTGCGCCAAAATTTATAAAACTGAAAAATTAAATCCACTTGTTCCACTTTTCAAATAACTGGGTTTCCGAATTTTCTTGTCTAGTATCGATCACCTATTTTTTTAATACATACCCCATGCAGACATTTCCATTCAAATGTTAATGAATGTAACAGAAACGAATCCTATGTGTTTGTTTGCTTTACTGCAATAATAAAGTACGTTCTTAAGAAGTATTCTTTTAATTACATATATAAAAATAGATGGATGAAAATTTTTTTTTTCTATTTATGATAACTTTTCTGGAAATGTATCATGCCCGAGTTATTCGTCCCACCCAACCCTCCCCCACATCTGCATATAAATATATACACACATAGTTTAATCAAAAAAATTCCCAAGCGAGTCACGAACCTGTGGTGAGTCAATTTTTAATATAACTTCACTATTTCCACATTATTCGTGACGTCAATGCATCAGACATTAAATATATACTACTGCGACAATTTATTTATCTCAGTTAATTCATTTTTTTTTCATACTCATAAGTTACAAATGTATGCATATACATCACATGAATCATTATATAATTTGAGTAAAGTTAAAAATTATGCACAATTTTATATCGTGTACAGGTGAGATGATCCTCTTTTTTATTTAATCTCTACTTCACGTGTAAGCTCACCATTTTTCTCAACAATGCGCGTGTATAAAGCGATGAGAACGACTTTACGTTATGGATGATGTATTGTTGGATAATGCAAGCGACATATTTGACGTCCTGCCACCCCCTATCGCACACCTCCTCGCTTCTACGTGCGGTGTGCAAACTAACTCAACCATAAAGTGGCGTGATGCGATTTAGATATTAATCGCAATTGCGCATGTTATCACATTGACATAATTATTATCAGTTGAGCCAATCGTAAATTTCTACAGTTACATTGCAAACCATTGCAGTTTATTGTCCGATCACTTACTGTTAGTATCTCCTAAATATATGTATACAACATGTGATGCAAGAAATGAATTTATGATAATTATGAAAATGAATAATTCACTGTAGAAAAAAAAATATTACGAATCGAAATTGTGTAATTTTAAATGATAACGAAATAAACATTCACTACGAAAAGGTTGACTTGGAATTATATTGTTCAGGAAATATAAAAATTCAATCAAAAAATTTGTATTTACAATATAAACACAGAAGTTTAATGTTTTTTTTTTTCATTAAAAACCACTCGGTAAATGGGATCAACAGTGAAAAAATAAAAGCACGAATGCAGGATTTTTTTTTCGCAGGTATTTGTATTTTTTATTTTTATTTTATATAGACTGACTTCATGAACGTGATGAACTCACCATTGATTTTGAATAAAAAGGTGGTAGTATTTTTTTTTTTATCTATACCCATCTGTATCAATCAAAATTTTTCACGAATATATAACTGATACACAATTCGCAGGTGGAATTCAGAAATATGGATGTGTTCAGAATGTGGATAGAGTTCAAAAATGAAAGTAAATATGTATCGTGTATTAAAATTCGTTTAATAATTTAAAGAAGTAGAGTTAATTTATCCTTTCAATTGATATAAGATTTTATTTCGATTCATGTAGCAATATTAAATTCATGGGAATTAATAATACAAATAGTTTTTTTCTCTCTGAGTGCAACAGCGATATATATATATGTATGCCATCAATTTTCGTAGATAATTGTTGAGTTGGACCGAAACGTTCACGAAACTTTTCGAACGTTGCGATTTAGTTTTGGCGTGTGCGATGATTCAGCCATGTCTATTATGGATTTTAAACTTTGGAACTCGCTATGAAACAATTGCACGTCGAGGAAATATCTATATTCAACTACACACATATATACAAGTTGCTTGCACTGCCAAACCATTTCATAGTTGTTGCTCAAGTGTACTAACAAGCTTGTCGATAGCTTATGTTAGTATTTATGTTATATATTTTAATTTTGTACTAATAATTGTGGTGTTCATCTATAATAATTTGCCAAATCGTTTATGAATATTTGCCAATTGGTATTGAAGATATCGTACGTACAGCACAAATTTGTATATGGCGATCGAACGATTAGTCGCTATGAGAGGATAATATGATAATGGCCAGATTAAATTTCGCGGTACAAAACCCTCTGCCATCCCTGTTTCTACCCAAGGATTATAACGTGAAATGGAACGTAACATACTTTGGGTTTAATTAGTTTTTCTTAATTGGCATCTGGAAGTAATTGTATAAATTGTAAAACACATATATACTACTAATTTTAAATACATTTATTTTTTAATTAATTGTATGATTAGATTTTTTTTTTTATACGACAAAAATGAGGAGATCATTCAATGTAGAAAATTCGTTGTTAAAATTCTGTTAATTATGATAATTATGATAATTATGATAAATGAAAAATTATGATAATTATGATAATATAATTTTAATAATAGTTCCAATTCTATAGAAGAGTTGTCTGCACTAATTAATCAGTCCTCCCTTGTTCACATTTACACTATCGATAACCCTAAATATTTTTCACTGTCATGTAATTTGATCAGCTTCAATGTACAATGGTAAATTTGTGCCACTATTGTCTAAAATTGCTGAATAGATTTCAATAGAGAAGTCTACCTACTGAATAGCTAATTTATCCATGAATAAAGTAAACTTGGCTTTTGAGTATCTCATTGCTCTCGATTCAATTCCTTCATTCTCAATCGAATTTCCAACATTAATACTCGATTGATCATTGCGCAAAAAGAAAAAAAAAACAGTAATCCTTTTTATTTTTTTAGTTTCAAAATAATTTATCTATCTGAATTCATCGGATATAAAGTAAATTTTTGATAGTAAAATCTCGGACAAAGTGATGTAGCTCCACGTCTCTCGCTATATATCTCTCTTATATTCTCAATCTACCACCCTTCACCTCACCCTCTCTTTTGGTGTCACGTTATACATACCGCTCGTAATTTCGTTGGCGATTCATGTGACATTCGAAACGATATAATACGAGTGGGCTACCCTCATACATGGTATGTTGGTGTTAGTGCTGTAACGTAAACGACGAGTCTCTCTATCGTTCGCATCGTTCACAATTTACGTAATGCATCGCGTCCACCATAAATTCGTAGCACAAACGAGATTGACACTGGCATGCAGACGACGCGACAGTGTACACGTCGGGCGCGTGGTCCAAAGTATTACGGCAGTTAGAGTATATGCTCTCTCGATATTCCATCACCATATCGTTTCAATAGGGGAGTTTGTACAAAGCATTTACTGGCGTGAACACCTCTGGATGTAACCCTAGATTCTTTATTTTTCACCCACCTACTGCAGTGCTTCGTTATCATTATTTAGTTATCCGTTTTGATTTATTACTATTTCCTTTTTTTTTTATTTTTACAAACTCCACAATACACTGTATCCAATACTCATCATGACTATCCTTCTCACAGTGAGGTTTTGTGACAGGCACAGACTCGTTCTGTGAACGACAAATTATATATAACGTTATCTCTGTATGTATAATACGAAAAAGGTTTTTGCGGCGCATCGGAGGTTATTCACCGAACCTCTCAATATATATCGTGTCTCTAATGGAATTGGAATTTTTTTTTTTTTACCCCGGTTTTCTGATAAAATACCGTTGCATTCAAGTTGCATGAAATCAATAAAAACCCATGCAGAATACAGATGTGTTTGGCTGACTTGAAAAAAAAAATAGTAAAAAGAAGGAAGAGAGATAGTATAAAAAAGTCCGGTAGAAACCTGGAGCTTTTGATTACTCCTATCGAATACTGTTTGGGAATGAGTGTATACCGATTGTGTGCAGGAACGGGTTTGGAAAATATACATTGTATATGTTACTAATGAATTCCCAGGTGGACAGAATCGCTCAATGTAAAACTCATAAAGTATACTGGCTATGAAAAAAATATATATATATATATATATGTAGCACTCTTTGTCTCAGTTTACCGGTCTATCTCTCTTTCTGCATAAAATTCTAAATCACCTCACGTTGGTCGACGGTAGCTTTCCCTCACTTCTATATATACACATGAGAAATTTTACGTATGTATCTACATTTAACCAATGCATTCACAATACGTTTTTGCAGTGTGGAAACGTTTTACTGAGTGCAATATATACTTCTCTATTTTTCTGACAGCATAAAAGATTCCCATAAATTCATGAGGTTTTTAAATTCAACAGAACGAACAGACAGAGCTTTCTCACTATTTGAACGTAAAGTCATTTAATATTAAAAATATTTTATTAATTTGTGCCGAATATTCATTCGTTCAAATAAATTAAGAAGAATTGCGGTTGATCCGGAAAAATTGATTGTATTAAATTTTTATATTTGAAATGATTAAAAGTAGAGAGAAGAATTGTGAATAATAAGTGTCCTTTATTCGCAAAAAAAAAAAAAATCTGATACATATATAATATTTTATCAATACAAAATTTTAATTAATTCTACTCAATAGCATTTGCAACAATAACATCAAACAAACATCAAAAAAAGAGTATAAAGAAATAAATAATGCATATATTTATAAGCTTATAAACTACATGTACTCATATCGTTAAGCTTCAGTAATCAAAGAGTATATATATACGCCCGTATAATTAACGTAAAGTGCTCTTTCGTGAGTGCGTCTATACATACACATTAAAGAATTTTTGACGTAAAAAGCAAATTTTCGCATCTCACCCTCTTCTTCAATTCCTCTCAGTAACTGATGGAACTTTAACATTGATGCATTCGCACATTACGTTCATAAGCATATATATATATATATATTTATGTACATGTAGAAGTTTGAAACCCGACCGCACACGCAGTACGATTATATTCTATTTCTCTCCTCCATCTTTCATATAGATTAATGAACTCAAGTTTACGAACATCAGCCTTGCGAGCTTTTGGTTTGTCGCTTCAAGACTTCCACCCATTATAAACTATATAAGTTAATGTATATATATATATTAATATATACATGTATGTGGTATTAAACCATCTAAGTAATCCGGAACTTACGTATTTTCATTCTCGCACTTTTGGATGAAGTGTCTGTAACTTTAATCGGCAAAATGTTTCATATAAATTTAACGACTTTGATTGATTTACGTCCAAGAAAATGTATGAATGATTAACTATATATATATATTATTACTTTTCAAAAAGCACTTTATCGTCGTATGTAAATTCAACTTTGAAACATTTTCATTGGTATAAATAGAGCTGTCAAATACAAAAAACGATTTGAGCGAGATAAGATTCAACTCGATGGATGAAAGCAATAAATTTCCTGTTGAATTTAAATGAGTATATAAATAAATAGCCAGATGATATAAAGGGGTGGTGATGTTATATTTATCGTATGAAAATTAATTATTCATTTATTTATACTTGAAATTTAAATATTGAATGGGATCAAAAAAATTTGTTCTTTATTGATATTACGTTTATATAAATTTTTCGATTTTAAATTCGTGTGTATATATTGTTGAAATTAATTTCTGTTAATATACAGACAACGCCATCTGCAGTCCGGCTGTACGCATCTATTCAGAAGTGTTTAATAAGCGTGTGGTGCAGTAGAGTTGAGCAAAAAGTAGAGAAAAAAATTAAAAAAAGTCTCATAGCAATTTTGCGCTGAACATGTTGAGCTTTTTTCGTCGACTACAAATTGTATACAATAGCTACCATGAGCACTGGCGCGTGTTTTAAGCGAAATATCATCTCGTAAATTGCCGAGGGCTTATGTACAGCTAGCGAGGGTGCGCAAGAGGGTGAGAGAGAGAGAGAGAGAGTGAGAGGAGGGTGAAGCGGAGTGTGACAAAAAATGGAATGTCAAGTAGTGCGTTTTATCGCTTTACGCATTTCACAATGGCTCGGTGTAAATGCATGTTGACATATTTCAATTTTGTTTGTAGGATTCTGTAAAATTTCATTTCAAATACTTTTATTTAACAATTAATCCCGATGTTTTATTTAATATTTGAATGCTTGTATAATTGTCTCTATGGACATGAGAAAGTCATTGCAATGAAAAACCAAAAAAAAAAAAAAAGAAATAAATAAATAAAACATAGAATAAGCAAAAGAAGAAAAAAGATGAGAATAAAAAACTCTTAATTTATAGCAGTAGAGTACCTTGTTGACTGGGGTATACACATGCACTCGCGTCTCGTCGACAACGAGACACGCACTCTCGCACATGAAAAGAAGAAGGAGAAAAAAATTCCGCTCCACGACAAACCACAATTTTTTATTCATTTACTTTCGTATTTTTTTTTTTTTTTTTTTTTGCGTTTCTGCGGTGCACGTTAATGCTTTTTCCTCAGTAGTAGGAAAATTAATTTGCCTTCCTGCAGAGTATGAGCAAAGGTAATATTATGAAGAGTAAAAAAAATTCTTATCTCTCAGAATTTCTTCGAAATATATATTCGTGAATAAAAGATAGTTTAATAATTAATTATTATGAGGTTAAAAAAGAGAGAAAAATGTGGGGATTTATTTTATAATACTTGATGAATTTTTTGTTCATTGTTTAATTTTCAAAATTAATAGCAATACATTTTGAAATGAATAACGAGTGATTTTCATCATTTATTATCACTGTAAGAGTATGACAAATGACTGACGTGTCCACTGACCGAATAATTCATTTATAAAATTCACAAAATCATTTATGTCACCACAATCGTATATGATTATTCATTCGTTCATTCTTCCATTCTATTTAATTGTCTACATCTAAAAATGTAACTTTCAATCAGCGATAATGTCAGTATTCATTTGGTTTTCAAATTTCATTCCTGTCATTGGTCATTATCGAAATAAAATTAAATAATTCCATGATGATAAGTGAATTCAACATTGCACTCACAATCGAATAATTGAATAGAGAAAAAGAAACAAACAAAAATGAATAAAAGTTTCCATAATATTTTAGTTGCTCATTTTTACCACATATTTTAAAATGTACGCAATGTTTTACGTTAAGTGACTAGAAGAATGTAATTCTTTTTTTCTCTCCCACTTTTCATGCCACATTTTTTTCTCTTTACGTTCAGCAAAAAGCATTGTGACCTCTTGTGTTGCAACACAGATATACCTTAGGCAAAAAAATGTATATAGATATATATAGACATTACGCGAGAGACGGTAAGTGCAAAAGAGGCCGAAGAAAGTTCATAAATTCGTACAAGGCAAGGGAGAGAGCGCGAGAGGGTTGGTGCAGCCGTCTAAAATGCATTAACCATACCAACCTCGAGGAGCTTGGTGAACATGGAACACGTAATGGTGCAGGCGGTTTTCAACATACGTACATTTATATGTATGTATATACTGATATTTACCAGTATCAGTGTGTCGGGGTAGCGAATTTCTCATAAATTCTGACCTACATGTGTAAAAATCTGAGAATGGTGAGAGTGAAATTTGGCAGACTACTTATGGCTTTATGCACTTTATCCAAGTCATCTAGTATACATGTATATATTGAAAATATTTTTCAATGCTTATATACCCAACACCATTAAAATCATACTATTGTCAACAACATTGTTGCAAGCACTCGCATTACATAGCCAGCCATTGTTCGCACGCCAAAAGAATAATTGCAATTCTGCCCCTAAAAATTTTAATTCCTGAATTTATAAACACGATAAAATTCCCCATCCGTTTTGTAATTGTCTTCATTGTCCTGTCTTGTAATTATCGCAATCTTGAATAAGATTATCTGAAGTTCAATTCAATTTGAGATTATCCAATTTAAGTTAACGTGTATCTAGTTATGAGGTGTTCTTACATCTCTCCGAAATAATTCCAACGATGAAAGGTGGTAGAAGAAAGAAAAAAAAAAAACGGATACAAAAATAAATAAATTACTGGGCAGTTTTATTTATTCAACTTCTTGTGTGTTTTTTTATTTTATTTATTTTTTTTTTCACATTTTCGCTCTATTAGATTTATTTTGCAACGTCGATTTGTTGAGTTCACTGAACACATTTTGCACCTGTCGAAATTTGATTTAACTGCGGACCATATACTCGTAGTTTACTTGGGACGCTGTCGAGAGTAACTGCGAGAACCTTGCCGCACGGATTTGAAAACGAGAGGTGAGGTATGTGTTGAGTTATATATAGTTGTCATATATATATATATATATATGTAGTGAATTCGCGCGTGCAACTTTGCAACGAGAGCGCTCTTCCATATCCTCCATACAACCAACACACATACATTTATTACTTGAATTTTGTTAGTATAGGTGTCAGTTTCAACGTGACTACGTGATGCGACTGTGAATAAACTTTCATTGCCATGTTAAGCGCTTTTACTGTACCTACGCATGACAGAGCTTTTATCTCTCTGTAATGCATGTATAAAATAAACTTTACGATACTCAACTCTATAATATAGAATTAAAATGATTGAACGCAGTTTTTTCTATGTTTGTCATTCAATTCTCCATTTTTCGATTAATTATAGTACACAATAATTCACTTTATTTCACAATATAACATAAGTGGTGAATAACATAAAATATAACATTTTATATATACAAATAAAAAAGCAAGGACTGTAAAAAAATCAATTTCTCAAATATAATTATCAACCCGTTGCATATTTCGCATTCACCACTACCACTGATATATTTTCTCCTTCTATACTCTCTTTCTCATGACTTTAATTGCTTCAATTTGTGCGAATGTGTGACAAAAGCAAATGCTCGAATGGTGGAAACGTGATAAAAGTGGTTTCATGCACCAGCCAGACTTTACCACACCTTTATGAACACCTTTATCCATAGAAACACATGAACAAATATATACATATATACATTCATATTTGTTTTTCACTTTTAGGTTAAAACGATGCGGAATATTTCGTTTAATAATACTCCCGAATACACGTCTGTTTGTGAATGTAACTACATAGAATTATATTCCTATCTGTCATGCAGTATAAAAGATATTCTCACTCACACGTCAACTCTCTCTCTCTATACATCTGAGAGGAATTTATCTACATTTGAATTCAGTCTAGCGACACATAAACACGAACACACGTCTCTCCACATCACTGAGAATAATGATAATAATAATAATAATAACAATAATAATAACAGTTCATAAATGGATTGTCAAAAGAATTTTTGAATATATATATTTTCATTTGACAGTACGCGAAATGTATGCACTGAAAATTCAACATCAATTTTCGCATCAATGCATAGCAAGATGGTTACATGGAAAAAAAAATATATATATATATATATATATATATAATATATCGAAAAATATACAAATTCCATTTTCAAGATAGTCATCATCATATTATTCTACTTTTATCACGATCCAATTTCAACCTGTACACATATGACAGCATAAAATATCATAGTCATAGAGGTTCTTCACTTTATATATGTTAGTACTAACATTTTCCTTTTTCTATCGTCCTTTTATCAACAAAGTAGATCATTTTCTCATCGACTCCGCTAAGATGGATACGCCCCTACCATGTTTTCTCCTCATACAGAGTGAAAAAAATAATTTTCTTTTCCTCTTAGGTACTGCTGGAGAGAGAAGAAGAGGAAAGAAAAAAAAAAAATAAACAGTTATCCGACGTAATATTTTTACAGTACCTTAATTATCCTGTTTTATTAGCCGATTACAATGGCAAGGCGGGTTTAACATTAAAGCAGAGCTTTATAGTGCGAACACAATTATTATTGATTTCACACTCTTAATAACGTGTATATATTCACGTCTGGCTATGTTATATGTGCGCATATACGCGAGAATTAATGCACCGGCGACACGCTACCTCGTGTTTCAAAGGCATAACGGCCAGTTGTCAAAATGCGAAACTACCGCATATCTGTGGTTCACATTAATATATATATCTATTTATTCAAGTATGTATAGTGAGCACACGTGGTCAAAACGAGACTCGTATATATGCAATAGTCATTTAATTTATTGGGTTAACAAGTGCCGCTACGATGTTTTTGAATCGTATCGGACGCTTTCCAATTTGTAAACGCTTGTTACCAATTATCCGTATACATTATCCTGCGGGGAATAAATTCAATTTATATTACATATATGCATGTATATATTTTTATTTGTTGATAATAAATCTTCATTTCTTTAATTAGATAAATTGCAAATTGTTTTGAACATATATATTTTATAATAGTAATTATTGTTTCCGATATTGCTATAATGGTATGGGGAATAATTATTGATAGTATAATTATTCAAATAAAGTTGTTTGTCAAATTTAATTGTAGAGAGATGAAAAATATTACCAATAATTTTGATTTTTCCACTACTTTCACTGATATGATTTCCTTTAATTATAATATTCGTATTTTTTATTTTATATTTTTCTATTTTATTAGAGATTCCAAATCAAAATTATTTAATTCAAAAAATAAACCCTCAACAAGTTACCAAACCCATATGAAACATGAGTCCAATAAATACACTGACTATTTTCAAAAACAAATATAAACCAAACGACGTCTTGCGAATTTTATTATTTATCATTGTAGACGAATTCATTACACAATTAAATTATTGCTAAAAAAGATTGTTAAGAAGCAAATATTCTGCAGATATATTGTCAGAACAATTCAAATATTCTCTAACAGATTTATTCTACATCATACATAATTTTGATAGTATCAAATTATGCATCACAAATATCATCTGATATTCAAACACGTATATAGAGATCATGAAAATTGACACTTGAAATTCTCGCAATGTTGAGAACAAATGTGCAGACGATCAAGTGATACTGAGAATTGCATATGACGGTAACTTAGAATATCATTTCGTTGGTGAATTTCAGTCAATTCTCTTTCGAATTTTATTTCATTATTTACACTTTCAATCTTTTTTTTTTTTCCTCTTCATCTTGTCACGTTGAATTCTCAATATATATTCGGTTAACATATATATATATATATATATACATGTGGTGAGAGTATGAAAGAAAAATATGAAAGAGAAAAGAAAACTGAGAGTGAAAAAAGAAACGATTGAATGATGAAAAAGACAAGAATTTTATATTGGAAACGTTGTGCGTGTTCGCTTTATGAATGTGATGCTTTATGTAGCAGTAGCTCACGTGGAATCACATATATACAAAATTCCAAGTCAATGAGCTTTTCACCGGTGCACTCTACCACGCTTTTGATGCTCTTATATCTCTCACTATCTCTTCTTCTCTTATGTATCCACATTCACATCTACCAATTCAACTACCTCGTGTATATCCACGTGACACTTTGTCGCGTGCACATCTATTTTATTCTCATGCGCAATTCACATCAGTGAATATAAACTGAATTGGCTTTGTTGTCACATTTGTGTATGAAAACAATTCTTTAATATTCTTCATCAATAATTTTAATAATTTATCAACAAATGCGCATAAAGAAATAGTACAATTGAGAATTGTTTAGATTTTTTATACATGCAACAGTAATCAATTCTTAAAACTCATTATTTTATAAATGGTTTTTTTTTATTCTTACACTTTTTTCAATTGTTTTTCTTTATTGTTGAATCAAACGACATATAGAGTTTAGGTCGATGGATTGCAGGATTCTATTGGTCCTAATTGGAATTGTCGGGTACGATAACAAGAAGTAGAAATCAACTTGAAAAAAAAAAGAAAAAACATTGGAAAAAAAATTATAGCGTGAAAGGACTTCTAGCACGTCCACGCTCGATTTAGCCACCATCTTGTGTGGGATGGCCTGGTACGAGAGTGTTCGTTCTTTATTTTTTTTTTTTTTTTCACACTCTCGTCTATAACTGCACAGCTTCTCTCACCTTATTTCTGCTTTTTTTTCTTTCCTTGTATTTTCAACCACGACTGTACTGTTTGTTTTTGAAATTATCGGCGTTTCAATTGGCCCTGGTTGGCTGCAGGTTTGTTCACGCCAAAGACGCGCAGCGAGGCATGCTCGTTCCGCTTCCACAACAATACGAGATGGAAAAAAATATTCGTTAAATTTGGGAGAATGAGTGCTGTATATAGAAAAATAAATGATCAAATTGTATTTCTCAATGTTGTTTATCATTTTTTATTTTATTTTACGGTTAAATAATTTTTGCAAGTGTCGTATTTTTTCTGACACTTTTAAATCTGAAAGAATATTTATGTATATTTGTTACGGGTATGTTCGCATTTAAATTGTGTCAAGTCTCATTGAAACATTGAGCTGTACGTCATTGAAGAATATTTTTATCTGTACTGACGAAAGTAGAACAAAAATATTGTATAAGGTGTGTGTTATTTTATATATAGACAATGGTAGGATACTGAACACAATTATCTACGTGGAAAAATTTCTAACTGACAACTGAAATGGAAACATAATAAAGATGGGTAGAAGAGTTTTGTGAAGACGACACGACGACGGCAACGATGACATCGATATTCGCTCGACACGAATGGATAATAATGTTATATTTTCCGACAGATCGATGCACCAGCCCGGACTCGATGCAAAGAGTTATTTTCCTCGATAAGATTTACTCAGCATCCAAACGAAACTCATACATATAATACTATGTACTTCCTATTTTTTTCACTACGCTTCTAAATCAATTGTATGATAGAAAAAGATATAAATAGGAAAAATAGTATTTTTAAATCAAAAATAATTATGATTACTCCATAAAAATGTACATTCTTTCTCGAATAATAAACAATTCTCAAAATATCAATAAAATATTAGTACAATTGTTTACGATTTATCATCATCAATTTATTCATTGTCTTTATATTTTTTTTAAATACATTTCATCTCGTTATAAAAATCAGTACTCTATTCAGTTATTTTATATGCAATGATTATTTTTATTTGAATACAAACATTTTGAACACGAGGAAGTCTTGAAATTCACACTTGGATTGCGAATAGAATTGATTCTTCTTTTAAGTGCACAAACATTCTTTTGATCGAAAATACATTTCTTTTCTTTGTTTTTTTTTTTACAGTGTACAAAATAAATCTTCAGCAATTTATTGAATGTCTTTCATTCACTTTGATACATTGTCCGTGCAAATAATATAAAACTATTGAGTATATTACTCCATTGAATGTGTTCACTCAATCGTTTGTCGAATGTATTTGGAGTAATGGTGAATTTTCTCTTTTACCCAAAAGTACCATACGAAGGAGCAGAGCAGAACTGATGGCTATAAGGCAATCGGTTTCGATCGATGGTCCTCATTAATCTCAGGCCAAAACTTCGAATTCACGAATTATTTGGGCATGCCGCCAATCTCTTTACTATATACTATTGGCTCACCGGTAGTAGCTGTCTCACGAGGAAGGCAACTCCCCATTTCGGAAACGGAAACGACCACCTTCCACCCCCAAGAACTGCGCAACTATTTCGATTATATAGATGCATTCACAAAACCATTTGACATCCACCCGTGAAATCCCATCAAATGGAACAATGTAATAAAGAATCCAGAACCCGTAACAAAAATGTGTCGTTAATAATGTGGTCTCATAACTATGTTGATGTAGCGTTACTACAAATAATTATGTGAATTCCAATTATTTCACAATCATATTTCGCATTGGATTTGAATTTATATTTTTATCAATATCCATTCATATCAATCTAAATTTACATATTAATATAGATTATTAAGTTCTCAGTTCGTGAAATGTAAATCGAATTATTGGATTTGAGATATTTCGTATATTTGAATCAAAACTCGATATGAAATTCAAAGATTGAGTGTGTGTGTGTGTGTGTGTGTGTGTGTGGATGAATAAATTGTAATGGATATTTTATGTGTTTCTGTTGAGTGTTAAAAAGATTTTGATTATATTTACTATGGGTAAGAGAAAATAGGTGATGAAATGTGAAATAAAAAAGTATAAAACTGTAAAAAAATCCGGGAAATGTCTGACATTGCACATTTTCCAAGCATCTGTTATTGCTACTATTTTTTTTTATCACTTCTCGACATCTTCTATTCAGTCGTTGGTTGCGCATCAATACAACGCGAGCACAGTCTTGATATTTTATCGTATATAACTATAACCTGTATATATATATATAAACCCGATGCAACTCCTACGAGACCAATAACCGTTCGGACTTGTTCCTTTCGTCTTCTTCGATTCAGCCGCGGGCTTATCGTAGGATATGCTGGCACCTTCTACTTCCCTTGCGGGTATTTGAGAATGCTATATACTAAAGCCGATTTCCAACGTCCCATGAGAATTTATCACGTCGAGAATACGAGCGTAATCTCAAAAGGTAATTGGTGAAAAACGGTTTATTCATCTCCAATCATTTAATCGATTATTAGTATCATTATTTTTTTTTCTAATCATTTATACGAAATATTAATTTAGTATATGATCGAACAGATTTCCGATATTCGATTTTATATTCAATCAAAACGTTCAGAAACATTCAATAAACTTCATTCACATCTGAACTGGAAATTGTATTTCATTCGAATTCAGTTATTTCACGTTTTCCACTTCAACAAAATTAATAACAAGCAATTAATTTTTTGAATGCAGTCAGTTTTGTCAAATAGATTGACTGAAAGCACTAACTTTGTGGAAATAAAAAATCATTCCACTTAATGTCAATATTTTACTCCAAAGCTTCTTTAGAAATGTGGGATAAAGCAGTCTACAAAGATTTACCTCAATTTTTATTTCCAAAGTCCCAAGATGATTGCAGTAGATCTCAAGTCGAAGAACTAGGATGATAATGCAAAATTCATATTGTTATCAATTATAACAAAGTATTATTGTTAATTATATCATCAAATGTGTATATACTTTTAAATTACCATTATACATGAATTTCACGCATGAAATTCGGAGTGATTCGAGGGGTTCAGGTGTACTATTATTCCAAATGTGTGGTGTGTTCATCAATTTGAATGACCAAATCGTGTTCTGTGAACGAAACGACCTCGTTCAACTTGTATATATTGTTCCCTGTTCCAATTGCCGCAATCGCGGTTCAGGACATAAAACCTTATCGTTTTCTTTCACACTCAATTGTCTCTCTAGCCAATAGAATTAAATTCGTATCTCTAAAAAATAATGATTGCTCATCGAAACAATGTTGAATCTCAAAGGGATCATATATTATTCAGTTATTCATTTTATGATAACTATCTCAAGTTTAATGTATACTTTAAGGACGAAGATGTGCGATGTTTTTAAACTATATATTATATATTAATAATTCAAGCTGTTCCTCTACTACTACTTCACCAACAATTATTAAAACAATGTAATTTTAATAAATAACTAGTTCATATCTCATCATAAAATAATGACGAGAGTTTTAACTATATTATAATGTTAATATTTGAACAATTGAAGTTTGATATACATGCTGAGATTCAGCAGAATAATTTAATTCAATACTAAACAGCTGTTATTAAATTCTGTTTAATTATCGAAAACTTTTAAACACAATTATGAAGTATTAATTCTGGACGATTAACTGAGCTCAGTTTAACGGATACATTATTTTATTATTTGTTTTTGAGATGGACAGTAACTCTAGAAACTGTGATAATTCAAATGGTATAATATCTTCCATCATTGAAAGTATAGGTGGGTCATAGCGTCAATACAATGCTAAAATAGTTTCAACATTTGAGGCACCAAATGTCTCCCTTAATGTTTCGGAACGTCCCACCGTTTGTGATTACATATATATATATATATATATTCAAGATCCCATTGAAACTCATAGAATTACTGCATAGTGAACAATTTACGGAGTGCCACGTGATATGAATAATTCACTCGTACAATTTCTGTCGAGAGAATGGATTATATTACCATTCCTTTGGAAAATTTGTGTTTGTTTAAAATTTACAAATTCAATTTAACGAATAAACGTATAAACACACGACATTGAGAATATTTTTCTTCCCTACAAAAAAATTACTGTGTAGTAATTTTATGTTTATAATTGTCTGTTTTCATTTTTCATATATTTTTTTTCTTTTTAGTCGTAAAATTATTCATTTAAAATGATAACTTTATGAAATATGAAAAAGTGGAAAATGAAATAAAATAAATTTTATCGCTTTGATGTTCGCGCACCATTTCTTAGCGCACACACCAACACATATACGAAATGAAATTATTTCATCCTTCTTGCAAGTTTAATTTAACAGAAATTTTTCGTTTTTTTTTTCTCCACTTTTTTTTCTCTCCGTTTTTTTTTTTGGGTTTTTTTTCTTTTTTTTTCACCACGTATGGATATAAAGTCTCTCTCTGTGCACCGGCACGATCTCTTAAATTGCTTTAATACTCTCGAGACCATAGTCGACAATCTTTCTTTCTTTTTTCTTTTTTTTTTTTTATTCCAACTCTTTATGCGTCCTTGTTTCACCTCACCCCACCTCTCTATATTCCTCTCCAACACTTATCCTCCGCACCGTTCTCACCACCAAAAAGTTCATCGGGTCACAGTAATTAGTATGGAAAGTCTCATGTGCAAGTTGTTTACTTTTTGCTTTCGATTATGAAGTGACTACTTATAGAAAATTTATCTCATGAATATCAAAGTATTATATAAACTTTTATAAACACGTCAACAACAATTATTAAGTGTATACGAGTGGATGTATAATGATGATAAGGAACTACACTACAATATATATAAACATCAAATATAAATCTCATAAATTCCAACAATCTGTTCTCAACAATATTGTTTCATCAATCTGATAATAAATTTTATATGACAGAAATAAATATAAATGTGACAGAGTGGAACGAATAATAAAATAAAAAAGAACAAAAATAAACGTTGGGAAAGGTAATACTTTATCGTGTGGCGTGTAGGTGTAAGGGTCGATGGTAACGACAGCAATAGAGCTTGATACAATCAATTGGTTGAGGAAAAAAAAAAAAAGCTCCGCCCTTTCTTATCGTTTATGTATTTATATATGATTATACTGTGTACGTAAATTTAAGATATCTCATCGTATGTTGATGTGAGAATTTATTTATTTATTATTGTAATATTTATATAGAGATTCAAACAAAAGTAAATAACTTGTATTCAAAATCAGGTAATTTCAATTCTGAATAGCAGAAAAAGAGAGGATGAAAAATTACTTGAATGAAAATGAATAAATTTGATTCGGAACAGATTGGATATCTATTGAGATTATTTACACATTTTTTTTTGTCATTCAGAAGAAATATAAACTCAATCGGAATTTTTTTATTAAAAATATATACACCAAATACTTTTTATTTCCATCAAAAATATTCCGATAAATGAAATGGACAGTAACTGGATAAAAATTGTGCTTCAGGTTTTATTTTTCAGATACATTCAACGTTGCAAGCTTGTTCTCTTCTTTTTATCAGACTAACGCACTGAATGCAATTAATTCACCATCGATTTTGAACAAAAGGTCGTCGGATTATTTTTTTCATATTTATTTGTTCGCATATGAAATTTGGAATTTAATCTAATTTTTATTTTACCCAGGGACAATGTTGTCGTAAATAATATTTATTAAATATCTTCTCTATTTTATTATAAACGAATCAATAGAAGTATTTTAGATTATGTTGCAATAGACATTGAATTTTACATTATTTATTACATTGCTATTATTTCTCGTGATTTAATTTTTAAAAATACGTCAGAAACACTCGCATTCCTTCATTACAATTTTGATATTGAATTCGCACAGAACACTAGTATACCAATATCCACGTTTCATTCAATCAAATAATGAGGTAGGTATTACATAACATACTATTCGACTTGCATAATTTGGTATCTGCATGATAGAATATTTTGTTATTCGATACTACATTGTTAACTTGTCGGTGGTTGAAATGTGGTGGAACTGAACGAAATATTCAATTTCAAGATAGTCATTAATATTAAAAATACTCAATAAAATTTACAACGACTGTAACAAAGTAAAAAATGCAGACGAGACTGCGCTATTCAATCGAATAATTACAGAAAGAATATACATGAAGAGAAAAAATAGAAACGAATGAGAAAAAAAAAAATTGCAGATCAAAGAAAAGATTTGAAAAATGTCCCGAGTTGTTCCAAGTTCACAAAAGACTTTCTTCATATTTGTTTTATACTTTTTCCCCTACTTCTGTGAAGTCTATCATACTATACCGCAACTTGGCGACCATCCAACTTTATTTAATTTTTCTCTTTCAACTTTCCCAATCGCCCACCTGAGTACCGACTTTATCTATCTCTTCTTCCGCGTAATACTTGTATTTTCTGAATATCTCTTATTTCAGTTATATATACATTTATATCTTGAAATTCAAATTTATTTCAAGGTATCGTATACTAAGTAATTGATACAGTGAAAATACATTTATAAAATGTATACTCAATTTATATGGAATACTTTTATATTCTATAAATGTATTCGAAGTTTAAACTCTTCCTTTGATCAGAAAAGAATTGAGCACAAACCTTGTTTTGCGCATTTATTTAAGTTTGTTTGCAGAAAATTCAAAAGTTATTCCTTCTTCTCCTTCTTCTTCTTCTTCTTCTTCTCCATCTTCTAATCTAGAAAGTGAAATTTTCACAAAAGTAGTAGATATCTTTGTGTCGGGAAACTTTTACTCAGCAATGTAGTTGTAGAATAATTCGTAAATTAATTCACGAGATGCGGGCTAATTTTCAGTAGCACTTGGAAAATATAATAGCATAGTGTAAATCCTTTGACCGAACACTCACTGGTACTGCTAACTATAATTATATCTCAACATCTCAGTTGCACTTTTCGTGAATTATTTTTATTTTTTGTTTTCTTCCACATCCTACCTCACCTTCTCACCATTTCGACTCTTCTATATATCCATAGTCACATTTATATACATAACTAAATTGTACTCTGAGCACTCGACCTCTATAACTGTGACTGCGGTGTTGAGGGTAGTTGGAAAGTTTTAATGGACTTGCTTGAAAAAGTTTGTCCATATAAATCCAACATATAAAATCTGCCAGCAATAACGGGTGGAAGCTTTTGTACCGTACTATAGAAATGGGATGTCGTCTACCACCCATAACCATATACATATCTCTATACTCACATATATACATATATTTTTCTCCAATATATCGGTTATTTTGGTACAATAAAAAGTGCTGGGAAAACAATTGATTCATGCGATTGAATATTGGTTTACATTGAAGACGTATGAAATTTAATAATTGTGATTCATGACGAGGGAAACCAAGGAAAATTTATATTCTTCTCGTTAAAGTTTCAACAATAATATTTACCTTTCATGAATTATCATGAATAAATTCTGCGAGAACTCGCCAGTATTTTAAATTGAAAAATTGAATAAAAAGTACATTGTATTAAATTGTTTCTGTATTCAAACACAATTTCGAAAATGATTTAAAACTATAAAAAAATTCTTGTAATATATATCACTCAATCTACAAATTATTGAAATACCAAATGAACAATTGATTCTATATCCGACTGTACGCATCCCAATTGTGTTTGATTATTTAGTCTTTTCTTTGTTCAAAAGGTTTCGATAGAATATATATATCTTTCACCCACATTCAAGAATAATTGGAGCTTGATGTAACTTGTATGTATAAATAAGATGGATATGTCATAGATAAGCCGTTATAATCAGGGAATTTCAATGATATATTTTGCGGGTCAAAGATCAAATCTTCAATAGAACAGATTTATAGTAAGCGGGCGATCGTTCAATACAGTATATAGTACTGCAGTGGAGAATACTCCCAGAGGTCTCATCTCTACGGACTATACAATTTCCATTGAAATGTATATGTAGATATATAATCCATATATATGTATGTTTGTATGTATATATGTAATCGACACCGTGTGCTTGCGGTTAGTGTGGCGGTTTAAGAGAGCACGACTGGATCTAAGCAAATTCAATTAGTTGAACAATATCGTGTGAGCTCAACCTGTTGAGTTTATAACTGTGGAAACATTTTGGATCATTGTTGTATTTATTTGTGTACATTCAATAATGTTTGTTAGTGATGTTTAACAAATGAAACGGAAAAAAACAAAAAAAATATGGTCATATATATATGATTGAAAAACAAATATTATTCGCGAATTATCGTTTGCGGTACATCAATATTGTACTTATTAATTGCGGTATGGAAGAATGAATTCTGTGTATGATTTTTGTTTGCATTTAATGGTTATTTAAAAGTCAAACTGTATTAATATTGTTGATTTAATACCGATGCGAATGTTAAAATATGTGAATTTATTATTATATCAGGATGAAACTGATTTCAAAATTGGACGAGTGAAATATTTGGCTGGTCTGCTATGCATAACATTGGCGTTTGGTATTTGGTTTAATTATAAAACATTTTGCATAAATGTGGTGGATGAAATGTTGAATTCACCGACCAGAAATCAAAAGCATGATAATTATTTCGCATCCTTTTATATTATTATAATATTTTAATTTTGTTATTGTATACAATGCGCAGAAATTTTGGTTGGTAACATATTAATTCAGCAATTTATTTGTGAAAAGAATAGAATAAAAATAATAAATATCTGTGAATTAACAGAAGGAAAGGAGGAAGAATAAAAAATAAGAAAGATTTATCGCTAAATTCGATCGGTTGAAACAAAACTGAAATAAATATAAGTAAAATAGAAAAAAAAAGAAAAAGGAAAAAGTTGAACTCACCTAGTACAAGCCTCAAGAGAGATCCAAAGCTCCAAATTCTCCATGTGAAGTGGATAATCGCCATTTTGCTTCTTTTTCCCTGTACGTTCTGTCACCTTCACCTTCTTCCTCCTCCTCCACCTCCTCCTCTCTGCCGTCCTCTTCTTTGTCCTCGTTTTTCTTCTTCTCCTTTCTTTTACTCTACTTTTGCTTGATCCGATTACTTCTACACAAATACACTCACTTATGTCTTTTGTTTACAGTACAATCCTGTGAAATACACTTTGTCGAGGTCAGTTCACCATAAAAAATTAAATAGTCCTTTATCCATATGGGAAACGGAATTTGTTTGTTTTTTTTTTCAATTAATAATACACTTTAACTCTAATAATATACGACATATCAATTATCCATTGAGTATCCTTTTATCTCCACAACGTAACCGTTGAAAATCAGTGTGGAGAGAAAAAATAAAAAAATTTATCGCCGGAAACAGCACGTTGTGAAATGTCACTCGCCGCTTTGTGAACAACCAAACTATCCATCAATCATTTTCCGAGCAAACTCGCGACTGAAAAAAAAAAAAGAGTGTTGCGGCTTTACACACAACCCACCGTCACCACACTTGACATGTCTCAAAAATCTAACTAGCTATTAAATTGTTTTCTGCACTCAATTAAAAAATTATTATACAACCATAACTTTATAATAAATTTTTAAATCGTACCAATTGTATACCTATAACAATGGTGATGTCAAATTGTTATTGTTCAAATCTCTGCAGAACTCTTGAAACTTTCACGGTACACGTTTGTTTCTGATAATGAACAATGTATATCTAAAACAGACACGCAACTACACATTTACTCGCAGAGTTTGAATTAATTCGAATTCTGTACTATAATTATCACGTTATTCTCAATCAAGAATTCCATTGAATTACATGATATTAAAATTTGTTTCTCAACAAAATTATATTGATCACTTGCTTTCTACCAAATAAGATACTCAATGTTCCCATACTTCATCAAATTTCAATTCATCTTCAACATTCATTTCATGAGAATGAATTTCGCATTATCTATAAATAAAGAAAGAAAGAAAAAAAATGAAATAAAAACACAGAACGAAGAGAAAAAACATCAACGACTCATCATCAACCTGCACTCGATGTTCCAAAATTCCAATTCGTCACAGTGACACTTTTATTTCGCGTCGTCTATGCATATGAATAAATAAATGAATAATCTATTTATTTTATTTTCTAATCCTTGATTTATTTATTTATTTATTTTGTTTGTTTGTTTATGATTAAAGTCACCGATGATGAGGATGCTGAAAAGCTGCCAACTTGATAGCCGGCGGTCAAGTGAAAGCAACGAACCTTCAGATGTAACACACGGCGCGTACGTTATGTACAGAGTGAGACGGATACCAAACCGATGACTGTGACTGCAAGCGAGACGACGAAAACGGCGGTAAGTTGCGCATGCGAATAGTAGATTATAAACTACTTGATATGTATACATATATACTGAACTATCACCAGCAGCACAGGCATCACTACCACCAGCCTGAAAGCTCTCACTGAATGCAAGTTCGAACGCGCTCGCGCATGACAGCAAAGACCACGTTTTATATACTAGTAGTTTGTTACTCAAAAGTTTCGCGGGCTTCTATTCATCGTAGTATGTTTGCCACGTGATAATGACACATGGATATATTTATGTACATAATAATAATCCATTACTTTGAAAAATGATAGACTTATGTATTTGTTTCTTCAATTGATATTTAATGATTTCCAATATCACATTGAATTTCATTCTCTTGTTCAGGTACTTTTTTTTTTCTCTGACAATCTATCTTCCATGATTCAATTTCTTCCCCCGGAAAATTCTATACAGTTTAGTAATTTTTTATTTTATGTTATTGGATATTCTTTCAATAGGTAAATTGACCAATGATTTTGTGCATTATCTGATTTAGTGTCGAATGATTTTGTTGATGTTATTGTTAAATCAATAACCATTTTGTATATAAAGGTATCGACTATCTGGAAGAATAATCTCAATTCAGGACCTGTTGGGTATTTCATTCGTAAACGGAATACATGTGCATATTGATTCTGTTCAATATTATGCATTAGCAAATTTGATGTCTGTCAGACAGGGCGAGTGCACCTTCAGGCGATATATATATATATATATATATATCCGATATACGTTACATGCAATTAGTCGAAATCAATGGAATTACTTCTGATGATTCTACGAATTGAACAAGCTTTGATCCACACTGATCATGGATAATTGGCCACTCGAAATCAATACAAATTTAGTGATATAATTTCTCAAAAAGTATGCTCAACCAATTGTATAGCCATTCGCGTATTTGTCGCACGTGGATGCTTTATATATACACACAAAATATAAACATACGTATATACCCATTCATATTAATGAATGATATCTAATGTGTGTTTGGATTGCAGATATTCACTTTGATTTTTTATGAATGTATATAATTTTATATGGAACAATAGATAATAATGAATATCAACTTTATTGATTGATCAGCTGTCTTTTCTTTCAAGACAGTAGATACGAGTTAATTGTACTTTATAGTTATATCCACGCTACATTTTTCGATTGGTGCAATGTGAATTTCAATGAATTAATACTGTAAACGAACGCGAGAATGACGTGCTAGGATTATCGATCGTTTTATAACATAAGTGAGCGTGTTCGTACAGACTATTTTGGGTGAAATACTTCACACTAGTATGTATATTATATTTTATTATATATAACACATGGTAAAAATTTACAACGCCAGGTATACACTCTCAATAAAGATTAAATTCAATCCTTTTAAAAAATTTTTGGCACGTGGATTACTTGCCCAGTATTTTTTATTACACACAGTATCTAATTGAATATTCAACTAAAACCTCCGAGTTCATATGTATATACCAACAGATATAGTAATATGTACCAATTGTGAATGAATTGAATGCTGCATCCAACTGATATATAGTAGTTTTCAAATTTTATCTTCAGCCAAATTCTACACGAACAAAAATCCACATTTTTTTTTTGTCCAAACAATTTCCAGACAATGTAGTAAAAGAATTTTGGCATATTACTTCACCCAACTCTTTATCATCATGACAGTCGTTGTTATAAATTGAATAATTCTCGCATTTCCATTCAGAACCAATGCCATCGGATCGAATGAATTAATGACCAGTCCAGTGTAAACCAAAGAATCAGAAAAAAAAAATAAAGTTCGTCTGACATAGTGAAGAGAAAAAAAATCTACGGCAGATTTTTAATTCATTCATTGCTGATAGCATTTATTCAAAGCTTTCCAATAGAAATAAATGATGTTTCAAATCAGTAAAAACTATTTCCCAATTCTTATCTCAATTTAATAATTCACTTCATTCTACGTGCACTTTTATCTAGCACTTTTTTTTTCCTAAAATATAGAATCAAATAGCGCCAATTCAAACTAATAATCGTCATTGAATATTTCACAATGAATCCTAACGTGATCGTTAATATATACATTAGATATATGAAAAAAAAAAAAAAAAAGGCGAGAAAAAATAATCAATGAATGTCCACACATTCATGTACATACTCATATGTCCATCGTTTGCATGGTAAACAATTCACAACCGCTATTTTGTACATATACATACAAGCTATGCACATTCTCCACGCCGGACAACAAAGTGGGTTATAGCTTCAATATCTATATATAGATATACGTGTGCAATTGAAGAGGCAAACACGGTACAGAAGCTTCGATGTAGCGGCCCGGATGTCACGTGACCGGCAACTCTGGGCGCCGTGATACGCTTCCGCGATCATCGACTTTGTCTCATCGATCGCGTGGAATAGTCGTAACGCGTGTTATACTAGCACACATTTATACACTCATATCGATTGGCTAATCGAGAGGTAGAATGAAAGATAGGTAGAGGAACAGTAGGGTGCGCTGCTGCATGTTTGAACACGCCAAGACATAAGTGTAGTTGAGAAAGGGGTACATTATAGGAGAGACAACAGGCGACGACGACGACGATGAAAGAGAACGACAACGACAACGAATTCACAACGTGTATGTATAAAGGAACGGGGTAAAGTGGGAAGGATGAAGGGTTGAAGGGAATCCTACCGGAGGTCGGGTCACGCCACTTGACGATGGCCCCAACCAGCAACGATATTTCAGCCGTGGAAACAATGGTCGACCTTAGTCCGGCGGGCAGTATCTAATGGGTTTCTTAACGTAGTGGGTGTCAGCGTTTCTACGTCGCGACGCCCATTAATATGCCTACCGGCGGGCGTCGGTTACGCGAATGACATGAAATACTACTGCACATTCCGTTGTGACGATCAGCCACGTTCTCTCTCACTTTCCGCTCGCTTCCTTCACTGGTTCTCATGTATATATACATTGTATGTCTTGGTGCGGTTTCTCCACGCGTCAGGCATACAGTGTAGACCTATCAAAAGGCGACAACCCCCAACGGCAAGAATATTCATGCTTCACCTATAAATATATTTACAACGTATAATACAAGTAAAATATTTGCAGTATAAATATTTTTCTACTGATAGTCATGTGTTATTTCTTTTTTTCTCTCCCCGTTTCTTTCTTTCTTTTTCATTCCGGATATTTTTGTACCCCCACTTTTATTAGGATTGTTGTATGTATAGGCTTGATTTAATTCCAAGCCTTTCACGATGTTTTTATTTCGTTGTGTCATTTATTTTCTCTTTTTCTGCTGGTGCATAGCAGTAAATAGTTGGCCTCTGAAACAATTCCACTGTATTTTTTTCTGTATAGGTATATATATATATATATACATATATATATACATTCGCAGCAATAAATTTCATTTTCTCACAGTAATCTAGAGTGTTGAATCTAGTTTGCGTGACCTGTTTCATTCGTTGTTGGCGCGCGGGGTCGTATCATCGTTTGAATCAAAACCTAAACCTTCTCCCCTGCTTGCAGTAACTTTTGTTGCTACTTAATATATACGCGTGCATACAGTTAGCAAACGCGCGCCCTTTATATATATCCACAAAGCTTCTGTGTGATGTAGCACTATATATAATCAGACAGTGTATTGCAAAGGCGCGTTGTGTCATTGCAATTCCCCTCATTGTTTTTCGCCTCCTCTTGGTACCTTTGTAGTCTCTTTAGTTTTACCAGCACTCGGGTGCAAGTCGTGACGTGTTCTAAATGTCACGTAGAACCTCTTTGCAATCATCAACATGTACGCATAAGAGAATAGGTATATGTAAAGTCACCTTGGCCTTTAATATCCCCTTTGCCCAACAGGGTGGCAAATTTTGTCAAGACGTGGGGCGAACACAAGTTGAGCAAAGGGTTACGTAGTTGTCATCATATCTATGAGGTAGTTGGTTAGAAACACACATTTATATATGTATATGTATTTATTATTTTTTGTTTATGTATTGTATTATATATATATATATATATATATATATATATGTATATGAATGTGAAGTGACGGAAGAGGGTGCTCACCTACGTCAGACTCTGCATCAACGTGCACGCACATATAATACTCTTGGGATAGACCGTAGAAATTGTCTGGGACTGTGCTTGCAAATCAACCAGAGACCAAATTTACATGAGATTTATATATGGCATTCCGTTTGCATCACCCACCCACCACCCTCTCTCTCTCTCGCTTCCTTTACCCCCCGTTTCTGTCCCTTACTTGCTCTTCCTGTTGTCTATCTCGACTGTCTGAGTCTTCATACGAATACCCAAATGTGTAATTTACAAATTTCTCGCTGTGGAAATTGTTTTGCGCATTGTTAAATATGTAAATTTTGCGAAGTGGTATATGTTGCATCAATATCAATGTATATATATATATATATATAAAAATAAATATAGATAGATGTGAGTTGTATTTAATTTATGGAAAAAAGATTCTAGTGAAATGTTTTTGAGATTTTTAAAGGACGAGTTGCAATATAATTCATGTTTTATATTTCTGTGAAATAATTAAATGTAATTTGTTACTAGAAAAATTTCACGACATGTATAATGAAAAATTAGTTCTTTTTCAAATTGAATTAAAAATAATGTTCAATTTTTTATCTGAAGTATAAAAATAGAATAGTTACAATAATTTAGTAATATTAAATTTCATTTGATTGCTATATATTATTATATTGAGTGAACTGACTGTGTGTTCGTATTCATGAATGTTTACAAATGAATAAATGTGGACAGGATATAGAGTTATGGGTCATTGAATATGGCTTGTGAAACGACATAGACTCACTGGCGAATGTGAATGTTGTTTATGGTCATGAAATGCATTGCTTTCAGTGTACATATAAATATATAAATACACAAATATATATAGATGGAGTTAGGTGTTACGTAAATGTTCACATGACGCCACTCGACAATTGTGACAATGGTTGTAGCATTGTTTCCAATAGTTTTGCAAATACCGACAATTGAAAATGTACAATTCACGAAAATGTTCACAGCAAAGATAAATAAATAGATAAATAAATATATGTATATATTATTCACGCCATTTTTAAAATTATACATCCATTAATATTATTACTATTATTAAAACAATTATTTCTTATTTCTATTTCAAATATCTTTTCCTCTACTATTATATTCTATTATAAAAGTATATTCAAAAATACTGGTGGCATTGTAGGTGAACTGTGAATTTTTGCACACACACACACACGCACACTATTCCTTTCATCAGAATGAAAATTGTCCATTGGTTTCTATTGTGTTACACGCAGGACACAATGGCCTCCACCATTGTATTTAAATGAGGCCAACGTTGAGCGCAATGTGAAGTCGCGTGGGGCTCTCGCAATTTGGGTCGTGACTACTATGTATATACAGTTGGATACTCACGCGCACGCACGCATATGTCAATACACATATATATATATATTTTTTTCTTCCGTACACAAACACACCTGGATAGTGATTTGAAATATTCACACCTGGCTGCGTTGCAATTTCGTAAAATCATCCCCTATATTAATCCGCTAAACTGCACACGTCAGTTGGTCCAAATACTATCAATAAAACTCGTGTACCACTTCAAGGTCCCCTCGATAACTATTGTCATTTTTATACAATTTAACATTTAGATTCCGTAATATATATATATATATATATGTCAATTATTTTTTTGGAACATTTTTGTAACGCATAAATATTATATATTGATATAAAAAATGAATAACTGACATTTGAGAAATTAATTAGAAAAATGTAGTATAGATTAATTTTAAAGTTTCTAACGGTATTGTACATATGCTTATACATAAATATATACGTTTCCTTTGTAGTCTTTGTGACTTGTTGGTGTAGGGTCGCGCCCAATAATTGAGAATACCGTGATCGATGAAGCTATAATATACATATGTGGAATTGGATGAAAGAAAAGCCATAAGCCCTCTTTCACATAACTATTTACCATTATTCTCCACCATTATAAACGTGTCCTTACTCCCATTGTCCCACAATTTTCTTCTGCTTCCCCCCTGTCAATATATACATATTTATATAGCATGATGACTAGTTTGAAATGCGTGCAACGATGCGAGTATGTATATGCGCGGATGGCGTTTATATGTATTAGCTCATATATACCTAATAAGCATTCTCTTTGACTGTATACCTTTTCGTCTTTTGTTATTTCATCCGCACGTGGACAGAACAATACTCGACAACGACGTTGGATCATGTACGTGAGGGGGGAAAAATAGTTGTAGTAGTGATGGTAGTTTTGGTATAGAACAAGGGGGATGCAGAAACCTATTCTTGGACGATGTTATAAAATTTCCCGCAAATCGCTGTGTGGTCGGTCATTGCAACCCCTCGTTGTCGTTTTCTGCACACAGCAAATAGCAGTACGGTTCAACGCATTTGGAAATCGCCTGTGTGTGTGTGTGTGTGTGTATGTGTTTATGTGTGAGTGTTCTCGACGTGCGACTTCTCTTTCAAAATAAGAGATTACAATAAGGGGAGCCCAACAACGTATATGTTATATTATGTGAGGGTTGGTTGATGTGCTCGAGAATTTCTTTTTTCTTCTACATCAGTGAATTTTAAATTGATTTTTCTTTTCGGTTATTTAGTCTTGGAATATTATTAGGAGATTTGATATTGGTGTGGCAACTTTTTGACTGATTTGTTTTTTTATTATATATCATATATCAGATTGATTTTATTCTTCAACACGACACTTTTATATTTGTTTAGTAGATTATTATTCTTCATGTGGTGGTATTAGTATGTTAAAGATTGTTCAAGATTATTTGAGATTGTTATAAAGTTATTTTAGAAAAATTCATACAATCTTTACATGGTTATTAATTAGACAAGTGTTTTATTTATTTTCTTCTTTTTATTATGTAATTGGAGTGCTAATTTCTCTTGAGAGGGAGGTAAAAAAAAATGTGGAGATGAATTCATAATATTTATTGCATGTCTCCAGAAATCTTTTGATCATTGGACTTAATATATATATATGTATGACTAGAATAAGAACCTTCGTATTTTTTTTTCTCACTTGATTCAAGACACTTTTCTACCAGTTAATTTAATATTTATAGTGAAGCGTCGATAATAAAATGCGAGAAAAACTGTATAACTTGTACTAACTGTATTTACTTGGAACGTTAACAAAAAGTTTCTAACGTCGTATCGTTTATAAAATGGAATAAACTTTAATAAATGAATGGATACTTTATAAATATTTTCCCATAAATCTGTACGTTGCATAAGTTTTTATAACTTGCCATTAAACAATATGGAAAAATAATTGAATAAAAACTTTTTAGTTTGAATACATATATCAACATTTATCGTGTACATGAGCATTGAATATGTTTCTGTATACATATAATTGTTTGGGAAATGAAAAAATATGTGAAGCTCTCAAACCAATTGAAGTGTCAATCAACCAGAGAGTTTAATCGAATTTCTAATTGCAAGTTCCTGTGTATTCATTGGATTGGACAACCACATATGGTTTGTTAGAGACAAGAGTAGAAAAATGGTAGAAAAAAAATTGTCAAATAAAAAAATTCTCTACCCTTTTACATAAAACAATGAACTCAATGAGAATGAGACCAAAAATGTAATTGGAAAAATAATTACTTGTCGAATTTAAATATTTAAAAACTGTAATATTTCGATATTTACATTATGCTTTATCATCTTATATTTCTATTATCATTATCTCACTATCACTTTATATATATATATAAATTTTTACTTTGTATTTCATCTAATAGTTACATAGAAACCATTGAGATGAGTGTACATACTTTCCGCTTGAATTCTGCAATGATTGAAAATAGTCGACTGGGGAATTCTTCAATGGGTATACATGAGACGAAGCAAATGGTAAGATAATGATCTATCTCGGAGGAATTGAAAGAAATGAGGTAAAATAAAATGAAAAAAAAAAAGGAAAAAAAAAAGAGAATTAAAGAAAAACACGAAAATAAAATGGGAAGCGGTAGATGGAAATAGCACGAAGTGATATTACGTCGCGCGTTTTATATCATGACATCGGAATCATGGGAAGGGGGAACAAAAATAAAAGATTGAAGAGTCGGGGAAAAAAAGAGCCCGGAGAATTATTTGGTTCTGCAGATTTTATCCACGAAAAAAAAAAAAAAAAAAAAATAAATTCAACTATTCTTATTCAGCAAAATCACAAGCTGAACTTTTTCTTTTGTGTCACTGTAAAAAATTTGATGTTAAAATTAATTCGAAGGTGAACTACATATACATCTACAAAAATAATATAACTGACAAGATATATTGGAAGTGAACATTCAAAGTATAGATATATAATTGAAAATAATCTAAAATACTATTGTGATTGAATGGTATTTTATTTTTCTTGCAAGATCGTGGAGTATTTTTATCTCTTGTGCTTCGTAAATAATTAATACCATTAATTGCTCACCAAATACGAGATTGAATTAAGTGATAATTAATACTTATTGTTGACTCAAAAATAAATTTATCCTCGGTAAGATACAAAGTAAATTTACATGTATCAATTCACATCGTAAATGATTTATCTCATCTTTATTTTTTTCCCCACCACGTTCTTGAATAATAGTCTGCTTCTCTACCTTGTTCCTTGTTCTTATCTTTCCACATATATACATACATACATTTATACTTTGTACCTATCTCTCTCGCTCTGTTAAATACAACTGACCTTAATGGTTACTCATCGTGCAGTGATGCTAGACGATCAAGTTTCAACAGTCTGGCATCTCATGCGCGGTTTCACCTTTCTCTCCACAAATACTGAATTCCAAAGGAGGAATCTCCCTCTCATCATTCTCTTCCCAAAGCCCAACCGCACATTCTACCTCTATTGTATCACCTATATACAGTACACTGCACCTTGCAACGTTCGTTCAATTGTTGACCATTGCCCGGTTGAATTTCTGAACAGTCCTAATTCAAGATTTGCATTTGCGTTGAAAGCTCGCGCAAGTGAGCTCGTCCATGAACACACAGCAGTGCGCGGTTTCACTTATTGTAATCAACAGTATATATATATATATACGTTATTCACGATGACTAATTAATTTTGTATACATCACGTCGACATTCAATTGTTTATATACTGTACAATGAATAGGTTCTAAACAAATGAAAGCAACAGGATTGAACAAGATTTTTTGTCGTTAAATATATTTTTGGTTTCCTCTTTATTTCCTTGTGCATAGTGAAAATGTTTCAAGAGGGTGTGCTTTATCATTTCACTTCGTGTATAAAGCTTCACTTCTTTTATGAACCGTCACATACATTTTCACATACATATACATTTTCTTTCGGTATAATGCTTTAATATTGATGCTTTCTTTACGTCTAGAGTGTCTCTTGAGATAGGTGGATACAGAATACTGGACCATACACTATACTTTTAGAAAGCCCACACTGTATTTGTATGTGTCGGTGTGTGTTGTCACAGCTTGTTTAAAGGGCAAATGGATTCATACACCCATGAGAACTGTATATGGGAACAGGGTTGGTGGGCAGAGGAAAAAAGAAAAAAAAATTCCAAACATAATGTTTCATCTTTGAACCCCTCGCAAGTTCAAACGTGTTTGTGGTTGTATACGCGTTTAATGTACGCGTGATGGTCTCAAGAGTAAATATCTATATATATATATATATATTTCTTAGGGATTCGTACATATTTCTATCTATAGCAATTTTCATGACAGTTTATTCGAGTGGAAGTGGTGTGTAATGTTATCCGAAAAATTTTTGGCACCGTGTCAGGGTTAATTTGTTATTTGAGTTAATGGAAAAAAGTCTTATGACGGGAAGAGAATGAATAAAAAAGAAAAAGGTAGAAAAAAAAAATAAAATTGAGGGGGAATTTCTTGTCGCGAAACTCTATATATATATATATATACTCATATAAAAAAAGTGGAAGAGAAAAAAAAATCCACTGAGAGCCTGCGGTATCGTCACGGCATGAATATGAAGTGTGAAAAAGTCTGTGATGCAGAAATGATAGACGCGGGCGAGAGAAACTAAACGAGAGAAAAATTTTTCGCCAAGCTATCATATATATATATTTATAATGGAGACTGGTGTGTGATCAGTAGCCTCATTTCAATGTCTGCGTGCAGAATTGAAAAGACGTCGGAAGGTCTATCGGCTCAGAAGTGAAATCACTTTTTTTCAACTTTTCTTGTTTGGTTCAAATGATATTTTTTTTTTTTTTCCACAGTTATTTATTATACTTTTATTTATAGTGAGGAGAGTTGGGCAAGATAAGCTTCTGCACAATAATGATTGAAGTATTTGCAGCATATAATTCACAAACACTTCATTTCTTACTCGTTAGCGAAAAAAAAAGAAAAATTTATATATGTTTTATATTATATGATGATTCGTAAACGTTCGAATGAATTAAGGAGGCTCATATTGACCGACAGTTCCCCCATTGAATATTCAAGAGAAAGTGAAAGCGTTATTACACATGCATACATTCATTCTTGAATTTAACTGCATACTTAATTCTCCTGTAAATACAAGAAAAATTTGCGTGCACACAGCCTCTCCATCGACAAAAAATAGAAACCACAAAGAATATAAATAACATAATAAGACTGAAGTATATATAAGTACGAATAAGGCAGGTGCTGTGCCTTGGGTTATACCTACCCGCAAAAAGGTTTCACCAATTTTCTATATAAATATATATTAATATCACTCCGATGATCTTGCAAATGAACGGAGCACATCTTGCCAAACTGCAATATGATCTGACCATCGTCTATATTCTGCGATTCACGCAACAGCAGTGGCAGCTGCTGTTACGCCCCTCGACAGATCGGTTTTCACTTCTATACAATAACAAGTTATATGTGAAGTCAAATATAATGGATAAAAAATTATAAGAAATTCCAAGTGTACATTCTTTAAAATCACATAGTATATATATTAACATTAATATAATATTATTTTCCCCATGATCATTTTATATTTTTGGTTTTTAATTTATATGAAATGGAGAAAAAATAAATGATAATTACTTGGCATTTGTGCACGTCAATGGCCCAGTAAAATTTCCTAATATTCATGACAAAATATTCACAGCGTGTTGTTAGAATTAATTATATATGTATAAACTTAAACACCGTTTGTGAAACACAAAGTCTTTGACAGATGCCTCCAAGTGGCAGGGCAATTTCACGTGCTACCGAACGAAACCGGTTCAAAGGTCTCAAAGGCATGATAGCTTTGTATCTGCATCTACATGTATACGCAGATGTGTTAAGGTAACCAGGTGCGTTTCTATATATCAACTATGATGTTCATTATAATTTGCTACAGGGCGGTTTATATAAGTATATATGTTGAATATGTGTTTCTGCAAGTAACAAGTTACACCTAATGAAATAGTTCTGTATGTGAAATACAATTATCATCATATGTTTCCATCTTTCACCTTTCGACTTTCACTCTCCATCTCGTTTGTCATATGTCTCTCTTCTCTTTTCTGTCACAAGACAGGACCAAGTGAGACAGGAATTCAAAGGAAGACTTTACTCTAACAGTCCTTTCACGCGATAATTGCATCCACTTACTTCTTCAACAACACATAAATTTCGGGCTTCCTCAAGCAGTATCCAAAATAGTTTTGTTAGTGTGCAGAAAAGAATGGTATTCTTGAATATTATACATTTTTCTATCAAGAACAAAAATCCCCAGTTTAGGTTTAAATATATTATTAATTCAAGAACAAAAAATTCTTGAAGTAAAAATTAATAATATTCAAATGTTACAATTTGGTATTTATAATAACCAATTTATTTTCCTCAATATTTCGGAATTTATTTTCAGTTGATGAATAGTTAATTATTTTTAATACACTCAAATTTACAGTGTATAATTACTAATAATAAAATCCCACTTTTTATAACGTTCGTTAACGCTTTTTAATATTCAATGATGAAAAACAATATCAAGGTAGAACATATAAAATTCAATACAATTTATTGAATTAGCCATGATCATTATTTAATATATGAAACGCACTCAACATACACGTTCAAAAACAATAATTTTGAACAATTCCCATATCTGGTTAATACTTATAGTTACGATAGTCTCATGATTCGTTTCATTCGTATTGTTATTATATAGTGCGGTAACGTGAGCGTGGCAATGAATGTAGGAAGCTCCTATTCGAATTCGTATTTATATGTGTAGATATATATATTTATTGGATATGTGCGTTGTTATGTGTATACAAAAGCATGTACCACACATTCACCATGGGAAATTGGGTAAACGCGTGCGCTTTATTTCATCGTTTCATCGATAAATTGCCAAACACAGTCTATGTGAATACGTTATGAATGAATGCATCAATATAACCTAATTGATTTTACACTCTATCATCTGGGTTCAATCAATCACTTGCTCATTTTTTTGATGATACATTCAACAGTCCTGTGACAATATTCTCTGATGAAAATTTGATATCACATTTTAAATTTTAGATTAACATCTTACTATGCAAGTCATCACTCTGGTGTTCCACCTTAATGAAGAGAAAATTAATTTTTAATTGAAATAATAAACTATAAGCTTTATTAATATTTGAAAATATTCCATATTCAGAATATATATTCAGTTTTGATTCGAATGTTGAAACATCTTCAATTATAAATCTCAATTTCAAATGAATAATTGAAGGGATACAATTCATTACAGATGATAAGCTGGTGGCTTGGTTTAAATTTGATGAATTCATTTGAAACATTTATGGCCAAAATATTATTTAGACAAAGATTAAAATTTCATTTCTTTTATCTGGATATTTTTTTTTTTATGTGGTCATATCTGTATGTGCATTTTTACATACGTGATGAATCTGATTACATATGAGCCAGGTATGAACATGAGATTCGAAATATGTGCATGGAATTTAATTATTGACTGATGAACAACAGCCATTGTGGGTTCGCACAGACCCTCATCGTTGAAAACGACACGCCAGTCAGCATCAGCACCAATAGCACACAACTCTGGTAATCGATTTCAGTGATTTATGAGCTGAGGCACGTCCTTTGTGACGATTGATATCGGCCACGTCTTCATTCTAGAACGTCTTGCACGACTACCAGTACTACTACTACAACGACTACTATTTTTACTTCTACAACTGTCCTAACTGCTCTACCACCGCACTTTCATTTCTCTATATAACTCATTCTTGCTATTGTCAAGTTGGCGTTTGATGCCGCAGGCATTCAATTTATCTTGAAACTCCACCGCGAGATATAAAATCGATGATCAACATCCCGGAAATGTCGACATGATTTTCCTTTTTTTTTTCCTCTTCATTTTTTTTTTCTTCTCCATCTTTTACGACGATTGGTGAAACGATTTAGATTTATTGTAATTGTATATATGTGAGGAAATAGTTTTTTACTTTAATCACGTAGTGAAAAAGGTACTGCAATTGGTTGGAATTGGATAGTGCACATTGAAGCCACAATGTTTTTTACGATCATGAATTCATAAAGAAGTAATAAAAAAATATATATTGGTGTTAGGTAAAAGTATTCCCTGAGTGACTTTGTAATTTCTCAATTTTTTTTAAAAGTTTCTGAATCTTAAAATCATAGTTTGCACAAGTAACAAAACTTACTACATTTTATTTGAATCCAACTTCTGATTCAACTAAAAGTGACGTTTATTCTTTTCTTAACAAAATTAAACCGTTCACTGATGAAATAAAAAGTTTAGGACGAGTCTATCATTAAACGAAATATTTTCCAACAAACTATTCTTCAACACTGTAAATTCATTAGATTTATCCAATGAAAAAATAATAAATAAAACATTTTAATTGCCTAGAAAGTGACTGAAAAATGAAGCACTTGAATACAATGAAGCTCAACTCGATACTTAGTCGATGTTAAATTTATAACAAAGGAATATTTGGTATTGTATCATTTCGATGTGTACACTTATATTTACACATTGAACCGTACTACAATTGCGTTTCACGAGGGTAATTTTCATCAATTGGGATCGCAGTGTAGTAAATGTGTGAGAGATCCTTCAGTTGGTGATGCAGCATAGATACGTTTATAAATTTAGATACAATTCAGTGAGATCTTCACATCTGTCTGCAGTGAAACCTCTATTCTCCTTCTGTTCCTGGAATGGGCGTTCATGTCTTTGAAGCTTTGTGTTGGTTACATTGGCATAAGACTATTTAATTTGCATCTTATTCAATGGCATGTTACTGCATGTATGAAGCTACTATCCACAAGTTTAATACAAGGACTCATGTTTTCAAAGTTACTAAGAGGAATGATGACCAGTAAGTTCAGTGGAGCTATTACAAAATTTAACCGGAAATTCAAACTATTCCAAACTAGAGTACCACACTCATCTTGTATATGTGATTGGGTATTTGGTATACAATGTACGAGCTCTAACTTCTTCAAACAGGTTTTAAATTCATTAATGTATATCAATGTGATAAAAATATCACGACAAAGTTCAAGAATATAAAAGGAAAAATAATGAATTTAGAAATATATCAATAATTTATTCAATCTTTTTGTTTTTTCACTTGAAAATAAATATATCGGTACTATATACTTGTCATTGCGTACGAATGCGTTTGTATGACAATCATGAAAAGGTCAATGTAGAGTGCTGACAATACATCAATTGTGAGTTTATGTACCATTGTTCAGGAGCAATAGCACTCTACAATCATAGCGTTTGATTGATTAAAATCGTGGATGTATTTTTCTCTGTTGTATTTTTTCCGGTTTTAATTCTTCAAATTGCATTTTCTCCAGTAGTTTTTTTTTTCCATTTTATTTTTGTATTGAATTAAAAACATTCGTTAGATTGAAGTCATAATATAGTTACATCGTTCGAATGTATCCGATTGCTAATTACAAAATGTTCGTTTTCTATCGGAATATTTCGCTGCAGGCAGAAAAAAAAATGATTAAAAAATAAACTAGATAATAAATCTTAAACGATTGATAAAAATAGTAAGTAAAATATCTCTTATAGGAGTGTAAACAAAATTATTTTTAGATGACATCATATAAAACTACCGCATTATTATCCACAATAATAATATTAACATACATTATATTTTATTCACAAAGTAATTTTCCATGTTGAAAAAAATATTCACTGCCTTGAACAAGTGTTTTTATTTTTTGTTTTTTTCATTGAATAGTGGAATATTTATCAATTTAAGAACAGTATCATTAATAATCAATGAATAACCTCTATCAACTATTATCAAAAACATTACCTTGCTCATTTCATAAAACATTTATGATATCATTATCGATATGTTTCTACAATAAAAACAAAAGTACATTAATAATAATAAGAGTAATAATAATACATAAATAAATGACGTGCATTCCATGATGCTGATGAAAATAAAACAAAAAACGTGTTGTGCTTCCGGCGAAGCTGGTTCAAATGTTAGATTATTCCCTCATGGATTAGCTCATCGCATGTTTGAGACCATCTAAGAAACAGAGATCGTGACGATGAAACTTCCGGTGCTGTCCAACATGTAATACACATATAGGTATATATATATATATCACGCGTACAAATACATTCGCAGATAATTTCGCCCTGAGGGGACATAACACATATCGCTTTATTGCATTATTCAATATGTTGTATTTCAGCTAGAATAAAAAAAAAAAACAATCAAATAATTCTTCGTCTATTCTATATACTTGATACACTCTCATTATACTCTTGTGAATAGAGTGAAGAGTTATAAATACATGATATCTCGAGATAAATACTGATGATAGTTAATTCGCGCATATTTCATGAGTGCAATATCTGTATAGAGCTTTTTGTCACGCACATATATAGACGCGTGCACTGAGTGTAACGAGCTCTTCAATTGTATTTGTACAATTATTCTCCGAGCTTTTATTGGTAACGATAATATTAGATAATAAATGATGAAATAAAAAATAAAAATTGGGAAAAACAACAATGTTATAAATGGAGAAACAAACACGCATCGACTTGCACGTAACGAGATACAATAATATAAATTCTTTTAATTCCAAATTTATATGCATAAAAATATTTCACATGAAGGGATTTGTTTGGAAGAGAAAAAGTAGATTATATATATATATATATATATATATATATATATAGAGATAGAGAGAGAGAGAGAGGAAGGTAGCTATTACTACGTCATTATAAACGTTTCACAGCCGTTCACGTTTGGCCTTTACGGTCCTTGAAGAGTTAACCGGAGTATGGTATTTACGCTGTAATTATATACAAGGGCTTGGAGAGAGAAAATATCGCGTGAGACTCATTATATACGACTGAACTGGAAACGTGGCTGGAGGAATTACAAGTGAAATACAGGGATTTAAGACGCAGGTGGAAATAAAACTTGACTGATGCGCTTCAAGTATCATGACTCAAGTATTTCTCTATATTTTCTAAAAATAATTGACCGATTTCTATTTTATACTCAGGGTTTTTTTTTTTTTTTCGTTGCATTCGTTTTTTCGTCATTTTTTATTTTAGTCCTCAGATATATCTATTGGTTTTTATATGAATTGTTTTTTTTTTTTTCTATTACTCCATGAAGTGAAAATAGAACAGAGTAAACTGTGGATAAATGTTAAAAAAGTGGGGAAAAAAAAATACCGGAACAATTAGTTTTAATAATTATTATTTTTTGTTGTATAATGTAATTTTTTTCTTGCTCTCGATTGAAATATATATAGAGATAAAATTGCATTTGATGTTTTCCGATGCACAATTCGTATATTTTAACAGTACGCATGGATTTAATAAATATATTGACTAACGAGCAGATAAAGCGGATTATGTTTCATGGGGTTTTTACCATTACTTTGTTCCAAAAACATTTTCAGTTTCTCACTAATGAATAATTCCATTGACAGAGATAAAAAGAGAAAAATAAAATCCATTCAATTTATTTATGCTATAACGAGAGAGAAGGGGGGGGGGGGGGGGTGAAAATATAACAACCCAATTAATCTCTCAATTCCGTATATATATATATATATTTTTTTTGCAATTTTTTTCAATTTCTCATGCTTCACAATTTCACAGTCGATGAATTAAAATACAGTATAATTCAACAACAACAATGCATACCTAATGATACTCATTATTATTGTCATTAATATTAATTGAAAATCGAAATTACACAAGAATTATCAACTTATAACCTGTCATCATTTCAATTTACACAACAATGAAAATAATCAACTTCTCATTATTACAAATATCACAACGATATCAACATCAACACAGTTACAGTAATTATTCGTTTATTGAATTATTTTCCAATTAATATGAGCTATTAAAACTTTTTATCCCTGCATAAATATATATACAATGCTATTTGCATCTCTTTAATATCATGAAGAATCAATAAATTTTCAACAGCGAAAATCATGAGTAAAGCCGTCCCCCAGTAACTGGCGTACATCAATCCCATTGAGTATTCATGCGGCTTTAATTACCGGAACAAAGTTTCTACCCGATTGGAAAAGTTTCAACGATGCCTGCATACTCAATCGGTATATATATATATATATATATATATATGTATGTATGTATGTATGTATATATAGAATGGAGACAAAATGTGGTGGGAACCCCGCAAACGTCTCTCATCTCTTCTACTCCAAGCGCAACATCTTCTTTGATCGAGTTGTCTGTCATTGGGGATTCATAGTCGGGGTATCTTGCCTAGACGTGATAGATTAAAATACGTGATAACTTTTAAATAGACTTTCGCCATCCGACCAGACGCAAAATTAATCAGAGAAAAAAAAAAAAGAAACAATTTTTTTGCACCTTTATAATGTGGTTTTGATGAAGTCACACGATGTGTTATTTCCCCGTCTCATCTTTTATGTCGATAAAAAAATATATATATTGAGAAAGTGATTATTACTTTATGAATAATATTCATGGAAGATTTTTAAACATTTTTCTTTATCTTTATAAAGAGTGAATTATTATTTTAAAGTCTAATTTAATTCGAACAAATTGATATGATTAATTATACTGATTAATTGTTTCACTAGTTTGAATTGAAATAATTCATTTACAAAATAGAAATGGATTATACGGGATCAATTGTCTAGGAAGAATTTTTTCCCTTGAACTTTAATAATAAACAATTTAATGGAAGAATTCCATTTCAATTCATGGACAATCTATTTTTCATTCAAATTTGATTTATCTCCTTTGTTTTCACACTGATATGACAGTATATGAAGTGCACATATACATATACGTAATCTACGAGTTATAGTGGGATTGTCTTGTCTGCAGTTTCGTACGATCGATGGATTCTACCAATCGTATAGTATAAGGAATAGGATATACGCGCAATCCCTCTACGAGACTTGAAGCTGTTATAGATATAGGAGGATGTGGTAAAGGGCTATGGAGCACAACATTAGGGTCTATTGTCCGTCCGTTTCAACGCCATGTGATCATAGCGGAGTGTGCCATTGTGCTGACGTCTTGGTTCTGTCCCACTTAACGGCAAACTGCATCAATCATCAATGACCCAAGATGTTAATCTCAATTTCATCGTGGAATAAATTAATATAAATTAAATATATTCGATGACAGATGACGTCAATCTCCAAACACAAATTGCTTCGTAGTGAATATATGCATACATATGGATATATATATTTGAATTATAAATTGTACTATTTAGATATAAGGCAATTAATATTGGCAACATAAATATTCATGAATTAGTCAAAATTTCATCAGCTTTAGAACAGGATATTTCTATCAATCTTTGTCCATATTTCAATTACTCAGTCATAATCTGTGTATATTTAATAATGAATAATTTCCATCTAAAAACCAAGTGACACCACATTCGAATTTCCGGATAAAATAAAAATTTTAAATAGAAATAATAATTACAAAATTCCAATTTTATGTTCAACGAAATATTTTTTATAAAATACATTTTTTCACATCTTCAATATTAAAAATGAAATAATAATCTGACGTAAGATTTAATTTTACACATCACACGGTAGAACGAATGCAATCGTGAGCGCATGAACTGACATAATTTAATTTTTTTATTCGCGAAATAAAATTGAATATAACAAGATCCAACTTTATCATTTATATATATATATTAAACATTAAACCTCTTCATCTAAATCTCTTTCTATATGTGTATATATATATATATATATGCAGAGTGGATATCTTATAGTTAATGAGCCTGCACAAGCACCGTGATAGTTCATTGCACTTATATATCGCATTGCGCTGCTAATTCCATTCTCATCGGAATCCTACTCTCAATTCTCTCTGCTATAAGTCAATTCCCATGCAATACGTCATTGTTATTATTCAACTATATATATATACAAATACTTATAAACATCCGTAACAAACACCGTCCACTTGCACACAAACCCGTCCAACTTCTTGAAGTAGGTACCATCCAAAGTTTATATAATACGTCTTGATGTTCAAAGATATCATCTGCTATTAGGGGATTAATCTGGAATACGTTGGCGCTTCACTTATACTACCTTCAACCAATTAACACAGAAACATATTCTGTGGTAATATCATCGCTCAGTGTTGTATAGGTCTATATATAGTTGTGAGAATATATATATATATATATATCATGTCCAGTATCACTATGAACTCAACAAGCATTGACGAATAATTGCGATATCTCTCAGTTTCGACGTATATGATTATTGTGGAGGTTAGATAGACAACCCTTGAGAGATATTAGACCAGACTGATTATCCTAATAGTTGAGATACTAATGAGGCTCCTGAATGTGATCTGTATTAGTGTAATACTTGATTAGTAAATGAAATAACTCGATGTGAAATTGATAATTATTACTAATTGTTATGATATAGACTTTAGTCATTTTTAATATTTTTAATATAATTAAAATTTGTAGAGAGTCTTTGGTTTCGATTGTTTCAGGTTCATTTGATGTTGAGCAAAGTTCAGAAGTGTGCACTGTTGAATATCTATGTATTCATAACAAAGTCAGAGGACCTAACTAATTCACAGTGCAGTTTGGATTTCAAGGAGTAATACAACATTGGATGTTTTGAAATTGTATGCTAGAGTCGATGAAACTCTCCACGTTGAAATGCTTTGTTGATAGTGCATTTGAAGACGAATGTTCACATATTATTTGAATTCAATTACGTTAAATGAATTTGGTTGAATTAAAGGAACATAGTCCATATGTTGATTAGGAATTGTATTTCATTGCGTCATTATTTACGAAATTCAAGTACTTTTGTTCTTTTTTCCTTCTTCTTTTGGTGTTTTTCTATTTATTGCCATTATTATTATTTATGATTCATCTATACGTTTTTGAATACATGTGTCTATTAATATATTTATGTACAGGCACTCACACAATGTTGGTAACTGGATGTCATTAACGCGATCACGAAGAGGAACAATATGCAATGTATATATACATGTGTATTGTCTTGGCATCAGTGATGTATTCAAGAGACAGCGGATTTGGCGAACCATGACGAAGACATCCGGTCGCACGCCCTAAACACGCACCAAGACCCCAACGGGGGTTATATATAAGATAAAAGATGCAAGTGAAATAAGAAATATAATACACTGTATTTATGTATACATATATGGGGAGAGAAAGAAAATATAAAAAAAGCCGGAACTGATGGACAATAATACTTAGTCACGATAAATCAATGTGAATAATACAATTGAAGGATGTCGTTTGAATTCATTTTATAAGAATCACATGATATACATGAAGAATAATAAAAATGACATTTCAAATATAACGATGAATAAAATGAAAAATAATTTTAAATATAAACTCTAAATTGGACATTTGAAGAATGAAAGTGCTGCCAGTTTCCACATTAAGTTCATTGAGAGCTAATTGTTTTTGACTGATAATTTTAATTGGACTCCCGTACAACCTCCTTCAAAATTTGAATTGCGGAGTTACAAACTCAACTACTGTATATGAAATTTGCATCTTTAACTAATGAAGTTTGGTGCTATACTTTGGTGTTGTCATGTTGAGTGATAGAGAGACACCGAGATCGGATAATTTTCCTCTCATTCTTCTCCATACATACGAAATGTTTACATAAAATCGTGAAGAGTCGTTAACAACTATATAACGTCTTCTTGAAGTTAGAATGGATATACAACATTTTGTATTATTGACTTTGGTAAAGAGACTTGGAAATAATATTCCAAAGTTTCGATAATAGTTTTAAAACCAGTGTGTAAATGTAAACTTGTATATATACATTGTCAAAGTATTTAGGATCTATTGAATAGGTAATTAATGGACTCTTGAATTTATTTTCACTTTAATAATTTACTCACAGCGTCAATAGTATAGAAAAAAAAAAGAAACCTCACTGCTTTATAAAATTTTTCCTAGCCTATTCATAAATTATCTACCTTGATGATAAAGTTCACCTTTCAATCTAGAATTATTAAAAATTTTAATAATATATTATTGGTATGCATCATGTAACAAAGGCACTAGTTCCAACACGGTTATATTAAAAAATGTAGCACCACGTTCTTTTATAATAAAAGCGAAGCATGTGTTACAGAAAAAAAAGTCCGCTGTATATAAAACTGTGAATATAAAAACAATAATTAAGTAATTAATTATTATTACAGTACAGGAGAATATATGTTGAATAAAATGAAAATTAAGGAATTCATTGTTCATTATTGCACAATTTTTCAGGTCACCACTGTGATATTTTCCGCTATTTGCAATACACTTTGTGTAGTTAGAATTAATTTCACATCAGTGAATATATTTACTCATGAAAAATGACCTCGCGAACTCTTCCACAAAACAAGAAGGTATTTTCTTCTCGACGTGAATTTAATATGCTTCATATTGTTCTTTTTCAATTCTACATCGTCACTACCCTGATGTCATTCAGTATAGTTGATCTCATATATCACAAAAAATATCGAAGGTACACAAGCGAATAATAATAAAAATGTAACATTCATTAATTTGAAAAATATATAGGAAACTGAAATAAAAAAGAAACGACTTTTTTGCTGTGTCAAAGAGGGTGTCATGAACAAGGCAGGCATTGTCTTTATACATAGTCCTGTACGAGGATTGGCTCGCTTCGTGCACGACAAGGCATAAATCTCATACGCCAATAAAGCTCAGGTTCGAAAGTGAACACAAAGCGACGAGAGTAAAGAGAAAGAGAAGGAGAGTGGTCTCAACCGTTCAAGAGTTACGACGACAAGGATTTTAAGCGCTACACCCACAGAGGACAGAGAGAAATTCGTTATCGAATCTGGGATGCCCAGTATTCTCACTCGCGTGGTACAGCGGACAGTGTCTTTTGCATCTTTAATTGTGATTTTATTCAAGGCATTAGACTAAAAGGCTATTCCCATAAGTACTCATGGTTCTAAACTTCAAACAGAATATCCACGTTGAGATTTCCCATTTTGTTTCCCTTTTTCCTCTATTAACATCTCAATGTGGCACTGATGTATTCATTTTCATCTCGTTAATATTCCATACCAAACTTTAAATCTCCATTATTCCCATTCACATTTTTCAATCGACATTTTTCCATTCTTCATTATCAGACTTTTTCCGCCTGTGTAACTCGCATTGATTATAAATTCTTTCCCACACTTGCACTCACTCTACTTTCATGTCCAACTGTATATAACTGTGCATCACAGATCTGAAAATATAGGCAATGAAATAGTATACTTCAAAACATTCAACAAATTGAAAACCCAGTGATACTTATATAAGACAAATGAATTCGCGTAGAAATTGAAAATAAAAAAATGAAGCAATGGACATTGGAGATGTCTGAGAATAAAAAAAAAATACATACACAGACAGGCGCACACATACAAAGTGAAACGAGCCCCGGTCCAGCTGTCTGATAAATTCGACTGTCGGTTCTCAACCTTTCCCTTTATCATTCAGACAGCTGCCGCTCGAGTCAAGGTTGGTCAAGCGTGAATATATATATATATATATACATATCGGGGGAGCAGGAGATGGGGACGACACAGTGAGGTAGACTTGGGAAAGAAACGTGAGAAGGGTCTCGCTCTATAGTCATTACAATTTTCAAGAGAAATTAAAGTACACATTTCGATCAACATTCAATAAACACACATATGTATATAGTAACGAAAGCGAAATAAAAGAAAAAAGTATAAATGATCCATTATCTAAACCTTAACTTAATGTAAATATTTTTTTTCCACCAAAAATGAATAAAAATAAGTGCAAAAAAACAGCCACTAATCATCTCTTTGTCCATCGTTCAATAAATAATGATGAATAAAATCCAGCAGTAATTAAAATTGACACACAGTGATTCAATCAATTCGAATGGAAAAATTATTGACAGGCATTAATAATATTTTACTGGTAAAAAAAAACAGAAAGACAAAACAATTGTACATATTCACACGTTATATATTAATAACGAAGTAGAGTGATAGAGATAATGTGATAGAAATTTTGTTGAATGATGAGTTGGCAGACTTTATATAATGTCACGTTTGTACAGCACGTGCCGATCACAAGTAAATTCGATGAACTTGAATAAGGCGGTCTCCATAACGGCTCAACGGATTGTAGGGTGAAGTAATATCTGGCATATACGATATATGTGCATCTGTGTATATTTGAGAAGCACTCACTATACGTAAGAATTCCCTTGGGATGAGTGGCTTGGTTTTCTCATAGTCCACAGAATGGCGGCTCTCCCAAAGGACTCTTGCAGATACTCAGATGACTTCATATCCCATAACCGCAGTATCATGAGAGTGGTAACGTTATATATATATATAAATATGTAGAGATCTATATTCAATCCATGCACATGCAAATTGTCTTTTTTTTTTTTTTGTATCACATGTGTATATAAGTTTTGCTTATGATGTGAAAGTTATGACGGGAGTACTTGACGATGCGAGAGTGGTGGTGAACAAAAATGTGTGTGGTGGAAGTGAAATTAACTGAGGAAAAAAAAAAAAAAGCAAACATGGAACAGTGATATAAAAAAATATCCGCAATAAGTATGACAATATATATATATATATATATATATATATATATATATATATATATATATATATAAAATGATTCAGAGATATTGTTACGAAACTTTAATAAATCCAAGTAGAGCAATAAAGTTTCTTGTACATTATCTTATGTAACAACATATGCTTTCCAGTGAGGTTGAACATTATGACACATTTCGGAATATTGAATACATCAAATATTGAGAAAGCCGATACGTTATGCATCTCCAACAAAAATATTAAACTTTGTATTATAAGCACCGAAGTAATAGTTATTTCAAATTCAAAATGGAATTTTATTACGTGACATTTTGAAGACAAATAATATCGCACTGAAATTTCGTGAATATAAATTCGGTATTTTCTTATTCCAATAATAATAATAATAATAATAATAATAATAATAATAATAATAATAATAATAATAATAATAATAATAATAATAATAGTTATAGACTTCTCAATATAGAAAGTCTCTGCAACTTTACTACCCTACAGTTTTCCAATATTTACCTGCGCCAATCAGAATAAACTTTAATATTTAACTGCTGTTCACTAAATTCAACCGCATGTTTCATTTCATTTCTATCCCACTTTCTATCAATAAAAAAAGAACATAAATCTCATTCCAACAAAATGATATTAAATTATACAATTCTAACTTCAGAATAAATACAAAAAAAAAAAAAGAAAAACGAAAATCCAATGAATAAATTGCAAATTGAATTTTAGAATGCTCAATAATATAATCTAGAACTAAAAACTATTCCGTACAACTGACATATATACCGATGACCTCCATATACAAAATCCAAAAATTGGAAAATGCAGTTAGATTTCACCGGCATCAATTACGTATAATATACATATAGAACTGGGCTCTATTCACAACTCGGTCATCCCCTTAATTGAATTATATAGATATATATAAAATGGACGGGGGAAAACACGCTCCCTCGGCGTTATATGCATGCGGATAGGAGTTTATATATATATATAGAAGCCCATTGCACTGCTTCAAGCCGATCTTATCCGGTTTAAGTAAGACCTTCTCCTTTTTCGCGGCTGCGGAGGATTATGCGCGAGATTTTGCCAAGTGGAAAAGTTGTCTGCCCCTTGCCTGCCCATCCAGTTTTCTTCCCACAGAATTGCAGGAGATAGGAGTAAAGAGAGTAAGAAAAGTGTGGTAGGGGAATGATAGGAAGAAAGAGTGTAAAGGGAAAGAGGGTGGTACACTGTGCGGCGCAACTTTCAAGAATGGTCTGCACGTTACCATCCCTTGTGCCTTGGAAAAACCACCTCGCCCACCTCACCCTGTCGCTCTACAGCACTCTCATTTTACTATATACTGCAAAGACTCACGATTCACCGCGGAGATCACGAAATTCAATTTAAATTATAATCATAACCGGTGTATAGTCCGCGTCCGTTGGGATAAATTTAATTAATAGTGTACAGTAGGCCAGGCGCACTCGCGCAACAAGAGAAGAAATTCAATGAGATGACTATCTCATTAAACGAGCAAACGACGATGAACGTCGCCTACTGTGATATGTTAAGGGGAAAAAAGAGCATTTATGTATTTGTATAAACATGCACGAATAATATTAAAAATCAGTATAATAAATATATAAGAATGAGAATTTGGATGTGAACACAATCATCGCATTAAATATAATAATGATTCAAAAGCTAGATTGTAAATAATGTAATTTTGTCTCGTTAAAGTATAAATTAATGTTAATTATTTGTCTGTATTTTATATAATAAGGTGATTTAATGATAATTTATAGTTTTATTTATAAAAGGTGACGAAATTAAATGAAATAGGTTGAGATAAATATAAAGTTTATTATTGTTTGAATTTTTTTCTTTATTCAATTATACGTATAGAATTTAATGACAACTGTACTCGTAATTTGGTAACATTCCAGTGTGTATTACGACTTTGATTTATAAGACTGAAATATTCGAGGAAATGTTTATTCACAAAATTACGATTAAGGGAGACATGAGGGTGAGGAATATATGGCGTCCTTTAGAATCTACGAGCCAATCTGCAAACGGCATTTGCCACGGACTAAACATAAAATATCACCCACAATCCACGCCCACATATAGAGCTATAGGGATCAGGAGATCGTCGTTAAATACCCAAACAGCATGAGGTGTTCCCTCGACGTGGATATATATATGATTATGTATACATATAGGGGGTATATTTAGCCTATATCCACGATGTGATGTTACGCGATTAATCCTACTGATTGGATTCCAATTAGCCTGCTAGCGACTATTCAACCGCTGCGATAGTTCAATATCATATCGGTTCAATTTAGTTAGTGCTTTTCATTTTGCTAAATTTTCGCGAATAATATTCAGAAATTCGTATCAATAATTTTAATTGGTTCGTTTGGTATGGAATTATGTTGCATTTCCAAACCCCTTTGAGAGCTTATTTGAGTGTGTCACAATTGTAATGGCTCTCTGGCATTTCTATATGGATATTCATATATAGAAATAAACCAGTAATTTAATCTATTCGTTCGATTTGAATTCGCAATATTCCAATTGTCATCATGTACTTTTGTGACATCAATCACAGTAATTACTGCAAGAGTTACAATTAATCGAATCAAAACTGTGAAATAGAATAGTGAATAATGTCGGAATATATAAGTTTACAATACTGATATAAAAATAAATAAAAATCTTCAACACAATGAGCTGATGGTGACGTGAACAGTGAATTGTACAAATAAAATATTTAATTTTTCACAACGAGAATTATTACTCGTGAGATACTGCAATTTATTTGATTAAATTTTGATTTACTTTTGTGCAATATTTTTCGTGTTCCTAAATGAGATTTCGGAATTTTTCGATCAGCACTTTCTTGATTATATGTCAAAAAGAAAAAAAAAATATGTTATAAAAGAATAGAAGACTTATTATATTTTTGTATGAAAAAAAAAAAAAATAAAAAAAGAAAAGGGAAGAAATTGCATGTATATGAGCTCTTTTATATATTTTTGAATAAACCGAACACTGGACGGTTCTAAAATTGAAATTTTTCCAGTGCATATATACCGAGCCTTTGACGCAAAATCCTTTTCCCATTTTTTCGTCCACATATCAACTTGTGCACGTCTCTCTCTCTCTCTCTCACTTATTACACACATGTGTATGTGGCTACACTATGTCGTTTGCAGATTCACTACTGATACAAAAGCCAGTGTGTGTTCCGACAGAAAAAAAAAATAGAGGGAATATAACATGCTTTCATCGCAATGCCACATCCAGAGAAGTGATGTCGAAGGGTGAACGAAGAAATTTTCAATAGATAAATACTCCAACCACAATTTCATGTATACATAACAGATACAATTGTTAAAAAATTGTCCATTATATTATATTGAAAATGCACAATAAACGTTTAACAACAGAACAATGATAGACCTGATGAATAATGTGAATAATTGTAAAAATGTTATTACGAAATGTTCTATTTTCACATTTTACATTTTCAATGATAAATGAAACAAACTGAACAAAAGTATATTCTCTTCAAATTATGTAATATTCAATTATACAACTCGTATGAATGAAGTCTTTTAATCCCTCGGCGAATCACCAGGTGAATATGAATGTACGCTCTGCCTTTTTTTCTTCACCATAATATTCCTGCAAATGAAATCTAAAAAATTTCTGATGTAGCTTTTATTTCCCATAATATTCACAAAAAATAATTCACCTCAATTAACATTTCCATTTTACAGATGACATGTGGAAAGCTCTCTCATAATAAAATGAACGTGATACCGATTGACTGAAAAAAGTTGTGCCAAGTACACGCTCGTGCGATGACTTCATTTATAACGAATAATATTATTTTCATTTTCATATCTCTCAGCTCTGAAGTATCTTGAATTATTTTGAAATAGTGGAGTAGCCGCTTCCTGAACCTTTCCCTCGATTCCATTTTTTTCCAAAGGGTAGAAAATAATTCAAGCATGTGTGTATATATACATCTGAGAAAACGTTTCCGCCTCTATGACTGCAAGCAATTCAAATTTTACTCTTCCTTATTTTTTTCTTTTTTTTTATTGTCAATTCTTATTTTTATGTCAACCCGAGGGGATTTATTTGACCCGTAGTCGTCATCGTCTTTCTCCTTGTCGCAAGGAACAAAAGAAAAATTGTATGAGGGAGATCGTGTGGTAAAAATTTCATTACTCGTGGCCGATGAGAGTTTTGGCCCAATGCTTTTTTTTTTTATCCAACAATATAAAATATACATACTTGAAATATATTTTTCATTCCACCCTGATGCTTGATACAAAGGGATTCACGCGTGAAGGCGCGTACACGAAGGAAAAATATATCTCATGGAATTCACGAATTATTGCTCTTATATAAAAGGGGGTGTGCAAAACCAATGACTACATCGTTACATTTGATTCATGTTTTACTCCGGCGCCGAAAGCGAAACTAACGGCGCCATTCTCGTCCCCATATCTGATGATTTGGAAAACTATATGACACATCACGAGGTTTTTATAGGGATATATTCCTTTTTTTTTTTTCTTCTCTTGTCTTTTTTTTTTTTTTCGTTTTTCTACGCCATGAGGGGTCTAATAATTTTATTTATCATCCAGTAGTGTTTTATTATATTATATACGCTATCTATATCACTTTTCTCATCATTCAAATTATAATATCAGAATTATTATTTCATCCATTAACATTCAGACTTGATAAGGTAGTTCGAAAAATAATCCTGCATGTATATATACAGGGGTTATTGAAATTAATCATCTCACCCTCTATTCATCATTTGCATAATAGTTAGGAGAGATAATTAATGGCTTTCAGCCATCATAAACAAAAGAAGACTCTTTATTCAAATGCTATTGTATATATTTCTTCTAATTTAATCATTAAACTATGTAGTTATACATTAATATATAATAATATATATGTGTTACATCGTCAAGGAGAACTGAAATATTGAGAAAAAAATACAGTACAAGACTTTGTCAAAATGAAGAATAAAAATAAATCGAGCAGCATTTTTTAATTTTATGTTAAATTTTATATTTTAAATGATCAATAAACTGGTGCCAATTTATTTGTTTCAAAAATCAATATCAGTTTGTGGAATATTGAAGAAAGAATTGAAATTAATTCATAATATTTGCGTCCAATGATGAAATAATCTTAACTTTGTCTATTATATATTTAATCGTTTTTCTATATATCGTTTATTCACTCATGCGCAAATAATACACACACTTAAAAGAGATTCCACGCAGACAAGCATGTGTATAACCGCTCGCTTGAAACGTATCCGGCGCTAATGGACATTGAATGCTTAATGCTGAGTGTATGCCTACTTGGTAAAGTTGGGTTGGGGCCAACTAAGCCGCGCTAAGCTTTGACTAAAGTGTTGGGTGAGTCCAATTGGAGGGAAGCACCACCAAAAATATATACATATATAAGGGGTTAGTCGCGTGCGTGAATACTTGAATCTGCATATATATACTGTATACATATAATATTGCCTGAGATATAAAGATCGGAAAAAGAGAGCGATTAATTTCTATGTATATGTACAACTCACGGTGAATTGTTTATTGAGATATAAAAAAATTTGATTTCAACAAAAAACACCATAATGATAACTTGAAAAATTTTACTTCATTGAGATATTATTATTTTTCAAATTAATCAAGAAGATAAAGAGTCAATAGAAGAATTAAATATTTTTTTTTCTTTAATCAAAAAATATTCTGACATAATTAATTTCAGTTATTTTTGGAATTCGTAATTGTTTGCTATTTTTTATTGTGCTAATAATTCTTTCAGTGCACGTGAACACTATTAGAGTATGTTGGTGCACTTAAACTTCCACAGTTTAAGATGGAAATCCTTTCGAATTATATATATATACACAGTCGGATGTAAATAAAAGCCAAGGGACGCACAACTATTCATCAATAGTGTATTGCTTCACTCTCCGCGTCAAGACGTGTTTGCATTCAATTCCTCTTCGACGTGAACTAAGTGTGTTGGGTGAGAGGGTAGACTGCACCTCTCTTTGCAATGAAAAAAAATAAAGTCTTGTGTGTAATGTAAACTAATGTATGTATATACGTGAATATGCAATGACGCAAATATAATGTCATTCGCAAACATCAATACAATTTTCTCTGGTGCTCTGTTTAATTTGTTGTGTTTGGGATTAGTTGAAATAGGGAAAAAATGATTCCACAAAAAATAAATGTAACCTTTTTCTCAATAATTTCGATGAAATTATTTGCAGATCAATTGCTGCAATATTTATATTTATTTTTCTTATTCATTCATCCAATTATCTGGTTGTATACGAAACCGTTTGCCGAGGAATATCTATTTACTATTTATTTTTACATATTAAAAATATATTTTTTGGTTAATGTTCTCCATTTTCTGCTGGTGTCTACTTTTCTTATTTTCATCATTTAATTCTCTGCATCACATCCATTACACTTCAGCTGTCAAAGATTTATTGTCACAATTTGTCAGATCCATTTGTAAATAAATTTATACACATAGAGCAGTACACAGTTGTATGTACAAAGCTCAAGAGTAAAGATAAAAATGAGAGGATATTAAATTTTTTATACAGAAGTCTGTATTCAACTATACATTCTTATACAATATTTATTTTTCACATCATATATATTTGGTAACATTGGTGCTGAGAAAGTCAATAATTTGACAGAACTGACAAGAAATTGCAGCAATATATAACAACGTTCCATTCATTTAATTGTATGACCATTATTACATGAACGAAAAAAAAATTCCACTGAATTGAAAGATTCTCAAATGTTATTAAAATTTTTATTTCTATTTTTCTATTATTTTTTATTTCTTTTCAAATACTAATGAGGCTTTTGATCGACAAAGTGAAGAGGAAACAAAAGTGAAAGAAATAAAAAGCAAGTGTCTTGTTCGGACAGAGCGATTGAAGAGCGTGAAAATAATGAGCAGAGTGTGGACAATAGTTTTACAAATCTCTTTCTACCCTCTTCAGTCGTACACGTAAATGTCAAATCGATATTTCGTCCTCAATATATAATTAAATCCATCCAATATATATAAATCCATCACATATATTATTACAATACAATTTCTACGAAACCCTGATTGTAAATCAATATCGACATAGTACAAAAATATTTCATCCATTTTGCAATTTTCAGATTTAAAAATTAATCCAAACGTAATTGTATTTAAATGATTGATTGACAGATAAAATATGCAAATGTGTGAGTGTTTGTGAAATTTAGAGCAAAAGTTCACACTACACTAACATAGAAAATCGACAGAGATAATATCAAGTTTTAAATAAAAATAGGAAATGAGAAATGATAAAAAAAAATAATAAAATATTTCCGTGAGTTTATTTGTTCTTTTTATTCTTTCAGTTCAATCTAATTTATAGCATCCACTTTCACCTGTTATCGTATCAAACTTTCCATTCTTTACAATTACACTACGATTAAATTCAATAATTCAAACATAATTAGGTACTCGCGTGATTCATATTGTCGAACATTCAATAAACACGCTGTTTGCAAAATGAGACATTGACAAATCGGTGCTAATTGCAAGGCTTGAAACATACACACTCTCTCTCTCTCTCTCTCTGTTTCCCAACATTCGACATTGCTGGGTTATATCAAGGCACGTATATGGTAATGGTATGGGACACGCTCAGTTTAATCCCGATTATACCTCTCGCCTTTGCCATCCAACCCTCGCGACACCCGTACAGTGCGACTTTCACCACCCACCTACTTTAAACATATACACATACATTCAAACACCTCAACGAGTCGGGTTCGACCCAGTTGATAAGAACACACACACACATGTCGAAATCCAGTAGAATATACATCAAAGCTTGCAACCTGAAAGGACTTTGTGTATTTGAATTCCACATTATCCAGTTAATTAAAACTATTTGTTACTTTCCATCAAGTTCTGATATAAAAATCTATTCTAAACATTTACGAAACAATAATTGAGTCAATAAATTTTGAAGTGATTTATCAGTATAATGCATCAGCTCTTATAAACACACATGCACCGATATGATTATAGGTATTTTATTTATAATTCACTTAGGCCAATTGGGTATAGCAGAAATGGCCTGTGTGAGCATCAAACACTTCCGAGAAGCGTGCATTGTGCAGCCACACTGCACACTACCCTTGTACCACTTGCAATATGAGCAGGAATGAGCCTCAAATGAGTGCTCGAATACACTCACACATATATACATACCAAACATATTAAACATGAATGCAACATCCACACGATGGCAATGCCAACCCCTATGTACACGCTTTGACACCTGGAGAATTAATTTTCTCCCTCAGTCCATACTAAACGAGGCGCTGTTCGTCATAATATGCACGTGTATCGTCATAATATGCATATATGCGAATATGTATGAGCTCATGGGTATACGTTAGAGACAAAAAGCGCCAGGCATATTTACTTACTGCACAATAGTTTGTATTTTCATATATATTTTATATATAATACCATGAGATATAGCCAAGAATTTTTTTATGGAATATAATTGTCAAGGAAAAATGATATTATTAAATTGTAGTAATTCTCAGGTTTTTTTTTTTTTTATTATATGTAAGAAAAAAATATCAAGACGTCGAATATCTTGAAACTATAATATTGGAATACTTGGGTTTGGAATAATGAATGGACGCGATGGAGAAGTATTATTCAATTAATAATGATTACTCCTCCAAAAATTAATTCTCCAATAAAGAGTAGATATTCTTGATCTAGTCAGGCGTATTCTGGGTTTAAGAATAAAATATTGTCAGAAGATAAATGTTACCACTAGTGCATTCTATATTCATGTTCTTCTTTTTCATATTTTAATTTTCTGAGGTCGTTTTCCATTGCCATCAAAAATTTATAGTCGCATAAGTCAGGATTCAGAATAGGCAAATGTCAATACTGAATAAAGTCTCAAAACTGCAAATTATAAATGAAGCCGATAATGCTTCTATTTTTTTTTTTTTTCATTATTGGGAAATTAAAAGTGTGGTATATTTTTATTCAAACGTTACGATAAATTTTTTTGAACGAATACAATTTATTTGTCAATTTGAAATTTATAATCTAAATGTTGAGATATTATTGATCAAATTCAAGCTCTTGGTTTTTTTTCCCGTCTATATTTCCATGGAAACATTTTTGCAAAATTTTCAGTTTTTATATCAACTTTCAATATAATCGATGGGATTGTGCATGAATAGGATGCGTATATGTGAATACATTCCATACTATTGACGTTATTAGTTGATGGCGCGGTATTGAAAAGAGAAAACGAAAACAAAAAAAATACCAAGAACGAAAAAATTGAAAATTTCAACATGTGATGGATGGATTACATTCATACAATGCACGACTATAGCGTCAGAATAAAACTTTGACCCAATTATACATTTTTTTTTTTTTCGTCTGACAAAACCATTGATGTATATGTAAAAATATTGAAAATTAATTATAAAACATTGGTTCAACACGAAAACAAATATGGAAAACATAATGAAATAACATCAAAGCAGAATAATTCCGGATAACTCCGATATGACTAAGGATTATTGTGAATCGGATGCATTTTTTCTATTTCTATTTGGAAAAATTGAGGACAAATGAAATGTTTGATTAAATTCAATACCGGAAATTGATAAAGTTATTTATTTATATTTATCACGAGAGAATATTGAAAACTTAATTCAACTCTTATTCATGAAATATCGCTTTGACAGTGTTATTTATATCTATATTATTACATATGCAACTTAATTAAAATAATAGTGGATATAGAATTTAATTAAATAATCTAGACGCTCCTTCTATCATATCTCACGAATCATTCTGCTGCTTTCACCGATTCATATTATAATGAATAATTGAACCTGATTCATTTCACATATATAAATTTCATATTCCCTTTTCGATTTCCTGTACAATATTTTATTCAGGATATTTCTGAGTGACAGTACTCGTCTCTTAAAATATACATAAATAAGTCAATGATTATAATGAAAGAACAATTAAAAAATATTGAATTAAATAGAACACCAAAGTCAAATTATGTGAGATATAAAAGTAGTACAATTCAAAGTTTAAATTCAAATTTAACATTGATACTCAGGTGTCTCATTCAACAATAAACTTGTCCGACTCTTTCTTACCAAACTCTCAATTTATATCGATGTGTATCTATATATATATATATATATATATATATATATCTATAATAACTTATTGCCCAGGGATTTTTGTTAAAAGAGTTGACACTAAAAATAAATAGGAAAATTAAATAGTGAGTGAACAAAGGAACGAAATAAAAAATGGCATTCAATCAAGACACAAGTGGACAATTGAATTGTGTACAATAACGTGGACGTGTAATAATACTTTTCTCCCCCATTCGAAATTTATACCAAAAAGCAAAAGTATATAATAACTAATCTTAAAACGCGCCTCCAATCCAATATATCTTATATCATTTTCACATACACGACTTGTGCACGCGCAGTCAAGTGGCATTATAGTTTCCCACCATAACACCATAGTGTAAAGTATATGCAGTTATAAAACATCCAAGAGAGACAAGGGTGAAAAATAAATATACAACCCCACACAAATGCGCATAATTTTTCTACTATGGGAACCTGTTCCCCAACAAACCTGCGCAGCAAAACAATAAAAATAAACGACATTGGCCTTGCAATAAAAAAAAAAATACACACATCCATGCGTCCCTCGTCCACTTCTTGACGGTTCAAACACATCATCCCTCTCGTGCCGGAATAAAAATATATATATATTCTCCCCTTTACGCTGTTGGCAAAAGGACACAATGGGTTGAGTTCATTCGGGACTCTCGTCTCATCTTTCATCTCGACGTGCCACGCGCCGAGTTCACATCTGGCGTTGCGCTCATGGAGGGTTGGATCAATTGAAAATGTGACGACAAGGGAGTGATGCAACAACCCCAACTTATATATTCACTGACTTGCTATTATTTTAGATCCATCTCTATTCTAGTTGCAGTGTGGTGATACACTTGCCAAAGCGATTTGCAGACAAGTGGTAAAAAAATATATTTGAGTATTTTCTCATGTAACCAAACGGTAATCTTTATGGATTTTCAAATTTTTATTACTTACATCCTTCAAGGGGAAACGCGACTTTAGATGGTTTATAAAAATATAAATTTATTCAAATGTTCAATGTGAAATATCAATAATAAATCACATATCACAAAAAAAAATAATCATGCACAACTTATTACCAAAATAATGACAATGTCTTTAATTTTTCGAATTACAAAATAATATACAAGATGTGTGTTCTCGAAAATATATATACCAAGACGTAAAACCCAAATCTCCCTTTAAGTACAGTCATCATCAGATAGTCTCATTACTCGACAATTACTTTAGCTGGAAGGATAAACTCAATTACTGCGTGTGTGTGTGTGTGTGTACGTTAGATGTGAAAAAAAGAGAAAGTGGAGAATATTAGGAATAAACGAGAGAGGTCCCGAGCTCACAAAATGTGAAACGTGATGAGAATCGAATAATTTGTGAGCACTCATCTCCCTTGAACGTACACGAAGGTGTATATACATATAAAGCTAGCCCGTTCTGGACGACGCTAACAGTGGTCGTGAATATAAAAGTGAATTATGCCGAGAGCTTTTTTGGTCAAATAAATCGTGCTTTCACCAGGGACTAATGGATTAAACGACGATGGAATTAAGAAAAAAAAAGGAGGGATGGAGTAATGTTATATATAAAGGGGGGATTGCTTGGATAAAAACAGTTGGTCGACGTCGCGTGAACAAAATTTGAATGATCATCGGCAGTTTTGTTGAGTTGGGAATTAATTGAAATGGTTTGTATAAAAGTTGAGTCAGCACTTGATGATTATATATAACTTCTTACTCAACAGTGTTATTAAGTATAATTGACTACTCAATTTATTTCTAGAACTTATCAACGTGTTGTTTAACTTATATTATTCAGACAAGTGCCAAATAACTTTTGTTTTCATTCATGTTGGTATAGAAAAACTTGTTAGTTTCATTAATGAAGGAAAATCTTTATGATACACTTGTATAACTTAATGATGTCTATTTTTATTTAAATCTTGCTATTTATTTTTTTGCTAGTTTGTTATGATCTTAATATTATCCATTCGCAATACCCCACCTCTCACGATATTCGATCTACTATTTGCCAACGACTCTTACTTCCTATTTAAATCCATCTTTGTGTATCGCAAAACCTCCTCAAGTTCGGTATGCAACGCCAGAGTACAACTCTCGAGACGTCTGGCAGTGGCGCTGTCTGATTAACTCGAAAGGATCGTCCCGCTTCGCGAGAAAACTTCTTCCCCTATATATCTTTCATCTCTATATCATTCTTTTTTTTTTCTTTCCACTTCTCTCACTCTCCTTTACCATTCATATATATGTATAGTTTTCGTTTTTTTTCATTGTTTTGATTTTCTTTTTCCTTTACTCTTCACTATATATTCATCCACCACCGCCAGTATTTTTTTTTTCTTTGCTCGTTACCCTCTGTCGAGTTTTTCACTCACAGATACGAATTGCAAAGAGGCACAGAGCGCATGACAGCGACACTCGGTGAAAAAGAAAGAAATAAAGTAGAAGAAGTTTAAAGGCAAATAATGGTGAGAACGATAAATGTTCCCTTATCGTCGTTCAATTTTTATTTCATTTTTTTGCACATCAGCAAGTCATCTTCATTTTTTCTATGGACCATTATACAGCATCATATATAATGTTTAAATAATTTTATGGAAGATAGAAACACGCACTCAGAAGATAGTGGGACTACACTTGGTTCGATAGAGAAAAAAATATAAATAACATAAAACAATACTGCTATTTTTTTTCTCAATCAAAGCTTTTATGTTTGGTTAATATTTTTTCTTTTGTTGGATTTATTTTTACCATTACAAAAGTCTGTGGCTTTCCAACCGAGTGTATCCAATCAATTGCTGTGGGTTCAGTGATTGAAAAATCTGGTTAAAATGTATACAGCTTTATATTTTTATTCCAAAGTATACAACAGTGGAATATTTCTATATAATGAAACCACCGTCTCGCACATCCGTACACAGTTTATTTCGATGCACATATTTCGTTCGTTTTTTTTTATTGGATAACGATTTTTTGAACAAATATATTGGCATACACTTTAAGCAATTTGTGAGGAGGGAAATGAAATGGAATAAAATATATCATGTATTGTGGAAAATAGAGAGGAAAAACACCCCTTGATAATTAAATGTTAGCCCATACACAGTATATTTGTTTAAAATAATATCTACCCTCGCTATTTTCCAATATCGTGTATTTTTTTTTTTTATTGTAGTTCAAATAATTCCACCACGTCAACAGAAAATTCACCGATTTCCGTTGGGACCATCCACCCAAACACATACACATATGTAGACAGCATTTCGATTAACTCATTCCACTCATTTCATTCAACAGATATATTCAATTGATCACTGGTTGTTGTATGTACATTCCGTCATTCTATGTTTTTTTTATTGGTCATTGTTTTTTTTTTATTTGTCACATGACTCGTGACACGTGTCGGTGAATTTTTACCTCTTTTTTTTTTTTCGCGTACAAGTTGAACGAATAATCGACAGGCTAAATAATGACATATTAATGTGACCTCATTGGATGCATACCTATACAAATATCATGTTCGTTATTGATATTGAGTGTATATAGTAATAAATTTTATTCACCAAATATTGCATTTGTATTTGTAGCTGATAGTCACATACAGCGTGAATAAAATCGGCACAGTATATTCATGGTAGAATACATCATTACATTTATGTTCAAACACGAAACATTCATATATATTTGTATAAGAAGCATTTTATATTGCGGATTAAAAAAATGGATTCTATGTCACGGTCTTTTATTCATTTGCAATTTCGCTGATATCATTTCATCAACCACCAGAAATTATGAAGATTCGTAGCCAGATTTACAGACTATAAAGGCATATTAATAATACTAATAATAATAATAATGATATTAATAAGAATAATAATAATACTCTGTGTATATTTGTACGTTCAGATTGCCAAAACCTCATAGTGAATGTTAATATAACCACACTTTCATCCTCTAATATAATATGCGTGGAATTTATTCGTTATTTAAATTAACGCAACGATAGCCCAGGCGCACATCAAGCTACGAAGATATAGAAGATTTCTACGTGTATATACATGTTTCTGTGTGTGTTAGTATGTATATGTATATATCCTAAATAAGTTTGTCTAATGCCAACAAGGGTTGGTTAATTCATTTACCACTGAGGGATATAAATGCACACGCAGCGCCCTATCGTATTTGCCAGAAGTAAAATAGACCAGCGCAGGATTCATTGGTAAACATCTGCACGAGCTCATATGTCTTGTTCTGGGAATTGTCATTTTATCCTCATGGACAAATCCTACATCTCATCAATCAAACGCCTCTTTCCATGACACAATCCAGCACACTATCGAAATGAAAATGTCTAATGTGGATGGAACTATTGGACAAGTGGACTTGGCTAGGATTTTTCATCATATCCTTGTTCCAAAAAATATGTGAAAATCAATCTGTAACAACAAAAATGTTTTGTAAATGTCGTTTCAATATTAAACTAAAACTTCAACCAAATATTCTCCATCATAATAACGAAAATTATTCGCCTATAATCTTTGTGCCTATATATTTATACACTCACAATATCACACAGGATAAATTAATCAAAAGTGAAGATCACGTATTGTTAATTGCATTTTACTATGACGAGTCGAGTAGACAATTAGCTTATGGTCCTTTGTCATTTGCATGAGATGTGTTTATGTGTATATGTGTGTGTGTGTGTGTGTGAGAATATACAAGGACGACATGTAGCCGCATTGTTTAGCTCATATTCTAAAGCCCGCGGACATTGAGATACAGAGGGTGAGAGTCTCTCACTATATAACACACATATATAAATACCTATGTATTTTAAAATGTATATACATATCTTCAAACCCGTGGGTACATACACGTGAAGGAAGTGAGAGAAATGCTCTTGGGACAGGATTTACTTAACTGGCGAGTGTTAAGCTGTCAGAATAATCCACGGACGAGAGTAATAATGGACTCGAGTGCAAATGCGTCTCTTGGGGGAGTGTATGAATGGTATATCGCTAACGTATATAATGTAGGTTTTGCGCTTTGCCATATAAGAGTCCAAGGAAATTCTCTCTTCTGACACATACGTTTATACTCTCTTACACACTTTATATATATATATATATATATATTTCTCATTTGCACCCCTTAATTTCTACCAAAGTAATATTATCCTCAACAAAAAGGAAAGGTATGATTTGCATATGTTGCATCCATCGTTTCCGGTGTGGTGAAAATATTTAATACTCTAACACCTGACCAGCTTAGACTTGATATTTGTGTGGCACTTTACAGTATTTTCCACTCACCGTCAGTTTTCATTATCACATGTAGTGCACGTTATCTATTATTAAGCTACTATATATGTAGCATATTGTAGTTGACTACTGAAAGAACTGTGAATTTTAATTGGGATTATAATTGTATCGGATATAAAAGTTTGTGATAACTCAGAATTATTATCATGAATGGAATATTGGTTGTCGACAACAGAATGGTAAATGGTTCTGTGGACGCGTGTTGTATATTTGCGTGAAGTTTAAATTGATTGGAAAATTATTGTAAGTGAAATACAACACTATATTTGTAAATTGCGTAATAGATTGATCGTAATTTATTAGTGATGAATCATATGTAAGTAAAATGGAGATTAAATATTTGAGAAATGTTATGATATTGTGAATGTATAGGAGAAAAAATCTAAATAATTATTCAGCCACTAATAACGAAGAGATTCAATTAACAGATTTATTCACTTTCTCTTGTGTTTCCATGTTGAACTCCACGTAGAGTGATGCTCAAACAGGTTAGGATACTTCGAGATTACATTTGCTATATATTTATATCGTCTTTGCCAGCTGAAGTATGAACATATAACATCCCTGAAAAATGAAAAGCATTGGAGGTACATGAAAGCGAGTGAATAGTTGGAGTATACAGATCGCCACTGTCAGGTGATACTTTACACACACAGGTGATATGTTTGTAGAGTAATACACTCGAAGCTATCATTTCATGGAATTATGTATATGTTTGGAAACTCTCATTACTTCAGACCAAAAAATCCTCTCATTATCACATGAATTTCTTCTAATTATATGCAAACGTATTAGACTTCATATATATGTGTATATACACTTATGAAATTAGTATTAAGTGTATAGAAGGAGACGATATCGTCTGTGCGAATACACTCGACACGAAATACGGGCAAACTGTAATATCAATTGAGAAAGTAGATCTTTGTATTAGTTCAAAAGATGAACTTGAAACAATAATAGAAGTGAATTCAATTACTCTACTGTATCAATATTTTTCTTTTCATCAACGTGAAAATGTGTGATATCTTATATATAGATATATGTTCCAATAAGATAACAGTTAAATTGAATGAGGAGAACATTATATAAGTATAGTATGAAATAATTATTTGTAGAATTTTTTTTCTTGCCATTAAAATTTTTTTTCCAATTAAAATTCCTTCTCATTTCTATAGTTATTCTATGTTTGTCTCAAATATCCAACACTCGAAGTCCGTGATCGAACAAGCGAATATAATCTCTAGTATTATTTTTTTTTTTTAAATAAGAGTTGAAGAAAAAAAGTCGAACTAACATCGTTTATGTTGCGGAAGTACAGACCTATAGATCCAGGTAGCACTCAAGAAAATAAGATAAACGCAGTCCATTTATAAAAGTGGAGTAAGAGAAAGAGTGAGTCTTGTGGTAAGGTAGATTGCAACTTTTCACGGCCAAGAATAACACATTCTCCCATACTTATATTCTCTTCTTTTCTTTCCTCTCTTTTTCTTTTTTTTTCTTATTTCATACTGTCGACAAATATAAAAGAACGATCACTTGCCTACTGCGGTTGGTTCAACAACAATATAATATAACTCCGAGCAATTTTGTTGGGCAAACTGCGAACCCACCACTGCCATTTCCACGTACAGGTCCTATCTGATAGGGTCTCTTGAAGTGTATAGCATGCCGGTCGACTATTATATACCATGCATACCCGTGTGCGATATGGACGCCCATTTCTTCACACTAGGTCTCAACATTTTTTTCCGGGTTAGCTAAATTTTGTACATTTTACGACACAGAACGCGCAAGCAGGAATATATTACAAACGTGTATACAAATCACACACATGTTCGTTTATATGATAAGAAACGAAATAAAAAGCGGCGAAAGAAAAGAAAAAAAAGGGTAAATAGGAACATAAAATGGTCAAATGAATTTTGCTCTTTGAAATAATTTTACTGCATATAAATAAAGTTGATAAAATATCAAGAGATCATAATGCCGAAATAAATACGAATCAAATTATGCTGTTCTCACTATCTCCTTGTCACAGACATATGTATAGTTTTGTTGTAAATATGAGAGAATTCTATGAAACAAAAATGGCAGATATTGCATTAATAATTTGCACGACCGGTAGCACCAATCAGTGTGATATTCATGAAAATAATCAGGTTCTCTGATAATTAATGTAGCATTGTTATGAATGTGTTGTTTTCATCATGTAACAGATGGAGAAAAACAAAATTAAATTGTTCTTTTTTCTTGTCCAATTTAACCAAGCCAATTTTCTTCTTTGTTGATATTTTGCGTTGTCATTCTCGACAATATAGGCACGTACAATTCCCTATAGGGTGTGAATATAAAATCAACGGTCGAGGATATTTCCACAGTAGAAGATGAGAATTGTATACAGGTATACAAACACAAAGTATATAAATACATTTTATACATATATATTGAAGTATATATACGGCATACAATGCAACAGGAAAGTCTGACGCGATTCACCAGGGACACCCTCCACCGTATAACCTTCCTATCCACGTGCGAAATTGCATTTGTGGGAATTCGAGAAAATTATGTCAACCCATGCGACAACTCGTTGTCTTGACTCTGTGCAATGATGGCTTTATTTATTTTGTTTATATATTTTATAAAAATAAAACAAGACAGTGTCATTGGGTTTCGTAATTTTATTCTCAAATTTGTAATATACTTTTTTTGTTATCATATATTAAATTGTGTAATATCTCAACGATGAATTTACGATCGCTACTTCTCAAAATGTTTAATTACTCTAAAAGGAACAAATAATAATGATAAGATTGAATACATAATTGCGTACAAGAATGAAGACTTAGTACACGATTTACCGGCAATTTACACATCAAGACTCATCGTGTATATCCAATGATGACGCGAGGATGACAACGGGTTTGTGAACGTCGACAGGTGTTGTCATCTCGCGAATTATTTCGAGTCACGTAGACAGTGGGCTGTGTGCGCCACCATCGCGTAGTACCATTATTAGGACGCAACGAATAAGAATATAGGGATAAGAGGGAACAGGGAAAGGTCTTTACATATATAGAGGGTGCTTTGAGGAGATAGAGAATGAAATCGCGCGAGTGAAACCCTCTCGCTTATACTATGCCGGCCGGAGAATAATGCAAATTATCCTTGCACCGATAAACCAGAGAATATATGGAGATGTATATGTATTTATATGCGCGTGTGAGTATATAATGATGTAGTTGGGTCGCATGAAACTATAGCCCAGAGTGTGCGACGAAAATTACCATTCTCTGCGTGAAAACCCCATTGGGATTTGTCACAGTTTCATCTACTACCGGGAATCGGTTCAAAAAAATTTATATAAAGATATATTGAGGAAATTTTATTACACGAAACCGTATTATGTCAGTGTGTGACAAGGGTTTATTTAAATTAGCAAGAGAAAAAAATTCGACTGATATTCATGGTAACTAATAAAATAATGATGTCTTCAAAAATGTACAAAATTATTACATTTATTTTCACGTTGAATTAATAATGATAAAAGTTTAAAGTATAAATGGTGGTTTTAACTCATGTCAGTCATATTTATGAGGATCTACAAGTTCAGATCATATTTATTATCATCAGTGACAGACTTATTTTTTCTCTTTCTTTATATTCAATCTTTAAACAGTTCCAAAAATATATCACATGGTTTTTATCAAACATCTGTAGCCTGGTATAAAAATATAAAGAGTGACTGCTGAAAGTATTTCTCTATCTTCATTTACATGAATGTTCCATAGTAGATTTTTGATTCGACGTTTTTTCAATTTTCTAGCAGGGAAAGAATATAAAAAGAATTCTGTCAGAGTTCTATTACTTGTCTCGAATTTTTCATGTCATCATATTTTTAATTCCTATTATTAATTCATTTCTTTCTTTTTTAATAATACCATACTCGTTCGTATTTCATTCCATTTATATCTATATCTCATGAATTGAGAATATATATTTCTATATGATATTATTCCATTCCATTCCATTTATACATATATATTTTTTTTTATTACCTATGACAGATTGGATAATTGAAATTATACCGAAAATTCATTCACTTCTATTTCTTCCTATATATATTTATATATATAAGGACTGCGACCGGCGCGCGGACGCACATTCATAATGAACGGTATGGTCGCACCGCCTCCACACCAACGGTATTCATTGCGTATATCTATACATACATGTATATATGTATACTATTCGCTGACGCTGCGGGAAAATAGTGGAAAAATGTACGAGATTTCCGCCAGTGAGATTCCCCTAGCCGATTTACCACACTCGCGGGAACACGACGCAAAAAAAAAAGGGGAAAAAAAAAAAAAGCTTATACGCCAACCGAAGAGCGAAAGAAGAAACGGGACAGCAACATTATTGCTCGTAATTTTGTTCTCAACTTTTCTATCGGACTATTTTCGTCGTCGTATATTTATATATATACCGATTTCCGATAAACATATAGTAAACTACCACTCTTCCAAGAGTTGAGTGTAATTCCGAGATAACTAGTGAACTATGACCACAATTATATATTTGGCTGATCTTTTTTCAGCGACATACTTTTCAATTATATTTTTGTTTATTAGGGTGAGAATAAAGTTGCTGACACACTTGGTGGTGATTTAATGATTAAGAATATATTCCTATTTTTCGCAGTCATATAAAATATGTATTTGTATAAGGGGAAAAAAATGAACAGATTAACGTTTATGAATAATATGAGTATACTGAAATAACAATTTATTCATAGTGAATGTCAGATGTTTCTGATAAAAAAATGTGACATCTGCATTCGAGCTTTTGATTATTCATTTGTTCAAGGTAAATATACCTTTATTGGAGCAATATTCCATTGCTGAATATTTAATATGTTAACAGTTAATAAATGTGTATTTGCAACATATTTCTGTAGAATCGAATATTTAATATACTGAATGTACGCAGTAGCTGAATCTATGTTAAATATTAAAGATGAATAATTGGTCTTCACTCAGTGTGAAAATCTGACTAGAAAAAAAATTGATTAAATAGATAATAAAGTAGAAAGAGGTTGAGGATAGAGCAAATAATTTATAACCACATGCGATGGGTTATTAATTACATGTGGTAAGGCTTCTGTTTTTTTATATGAAAATCATATTGAGAGAATAATTTGCACATTCAGTGAGTAAAGGAGTAAATATAAACATTATGAAGATTTTATTCGCTCAGTAGAAACCATGTTATCGAAAATTTTCGTTGAATTTATGAATATTTTACCACATGTTTTGTGCGTATTTTATCCGGGTGGCAGTTATCCATTATTCTCTCATACCAGCTCCATTTTAGTATCTATTTCGTTTACTTCATCAGGATATTTGAATATTATTCACTCGAGCCGATCTCTTGGTCTTTTTCCGTGTAAATATATCCTAAAATTATAAATATATGTATATGATTAATTAACCTCTATATTCTGCTATGTAATATCCCTGAGGATTTCTCGAACCAGAAACTCTCTATGTTTCTCTAGTTTCTTGCTTCGCTTCTGATATTTCGTTAACCAACACATACAATTTTGTATATCTGTGTTACAATATGTTTATGCATACAAATGTATACATACTCTTCGTCTCGCATTTCTTCATTTCCATTCTCACAAATTCATTCTTTTTTTTTTCCCCCACTTTTAATTATACGTGGACAAGGAAAAAATATGGGAGAACATGATGATATTAAGTTCCAATGAAATGTAAGGGAGTAATTTGTAAATTGTGTCATTAATTGAACTGATATCAACAGTGATGAAGAAAGGATTCTTATACAAAGAATAATTGAATTGTTAAACTTCACATTTTCTAATCAAGATAAAATACTTTTTTTCCCCTCACTGTTATATTTGTGATGGAAGAAAAATATATCAATATAATGTCATTATATTCATTTCTTACATGTCATTATGAGGATCTTTTCTTTCATTTAATTTCTTTAAGTTCGTCCTCTTCGCAATAATGAAATCACAGTTCAATCAGATATTTTATGTATCATGATTACTCTGAAAAAAAGTTCGCACTGAAGAAGTTTTATTACCGAATGAAGTCACGAAATTTACATTTAAATTGAAAATAATATTTATTCTTCTTTCAAATATGAAAATGATCCTCGAGAAAAAAAAAAACATAGCCAATAAAAGAAAAGTAGAAAAATAAGAAAGATTGTGAATGGTAGAGGAGAATAAAAATCATTTTTAATTTTGTTTCAAATACAATTCAAACATTTTCCACTTTTTTTCATTCTCGTATACATATTACCAATCAAATATATATCCTAATTTAAATGAAAACTGTAACAACTAATTTTCATATTGTTTAAAAATAGCAAGTACATGCACATGAATAGTTCTATTTTGTAATAAAAATTTGATTCAAATCACTTTTATCTCCTGGGTTCAGAACATTTTTTTTTTTTTCTTTTCGTTTACCCTGACTATTCTCTGAGGTAAATTTAAGAACGACTATCGTGATTCTGCATGAAATTGTCAACTTTACCTTTATATAAATATAAACATATACGTATAGCTCTTACTTCTATTGCGCTAACGCTTACATTCTCCTCTCTCGTTCTTCTTTGCGCGCCACACTGTAGCGTTGCATCTTAGATTTTATGTGCCGTGGGTAATAGGCAAAACGGTGCACGTCGGATGTACGCCGCACCGCTTGCCGGCGCGTCCAATAGCACTTCCGCTCATTCTTCCGTGCGAGAATTTCCCGGGGCTTACTTTCATCATCATATATATATATAAATATATATACATGACGCATTTCTTTTCAGTCATATTATTTTTATCTCGTCATTTGAATGATTTGATTGCCACGAGACATTAGACCACCTTATATTGTTTGTTGTTGTAATCATGCTTCATTTTTCACGACATTTACTCAATTTCCGCTTCACCTGCAAAACAAAATAAATTTGTAGTAATAATTATTATATGATTGCGTTTTAATATTAGAGAAAATTCTGACGTAAAATTACTTGGATCATTTGAAATTGTTTTTTTTTCCTTTTTACCAAAAACAAGACAATAGTTATTTTGAATTAGAATTATTCCACACTTTCTCTAAACTATTCTTGCTATTTTTCTACAATTCATCCAACCAATTTCTCTTCACATATTTTAATGCATATAAATATGAAATATAATTTGCTCAATTTTCAGAAGTAAATTCCTTGTGTTTTCTCATCTTTTGTATATTAACAAAAATAAAAATAAACAATATTGTTAAGACTAAAGAGAGAATTGATCAAATATAGAAGAGAGAAAAAAATATGGGAGAAGACATTCGCGAAAAACAATTGTATATTCAAAGTAATTTCATTTGTTTTCTCATTTTCACAAATTCATTTACAAACAAACATGGAGAAATGTAATAAAGAATGTATAACAATAGATAAATAAAATAGTATTTGAATATCTTTTGAACTCGCAAAATGACGTTCTCCGTATGGACATTCGATTGAAATGGATAAAACATATACATATATATCTAAACACTAGATTCATTCGTAACGTGCATCAATATTGAGGCGAAAAAAAAAAAAAGAAAAAGGTCGTAAAATGACCGACGTGGTCTGCACAGTCGCTGTTCATATAGCCATCTGTCTGCTGAATATATCCCAGTCCCATTGGCTTGCAAATAGTTGCGCAAAATTGTCCTGCAACATGAAAAGAGAAGGGAAACTAAGTGAGTAAAAGCGAGTAACAGAGATAAAGCAAAAGATGCGACGATATTGCGTTTTTCTATAAGCGAGATGAGGGACAATACAAAGACCTTGCGCAAAAGCTCTTTAAGGGGCTCAACCATGTTGCATCTATTGGTCTGTGTCGACAGCATATATATATATACAATTTCACGTGTACTCGTGCCAACTTTTTGCTTTGGCCCACGTTTTTGCGGCTCTCCGGACGCCATCCACGACGCCCTCGTCCTTCCGCTTACCCTCTTCTACTCTATACTCTCTTTCCGTCTCTCACTTGTGTATTTTACCACGAGCCTCGACGGATCGACGGTATTTGCATACACACGACTCTAGCGACATCTTATTCATGTAAATTCGTTCACCCAAGATTCAAGCAAGACACGGGCATGTATTCTCTTAATATATAGATGTGTCTGTGTATATGTAGGCAAACGCTATGGCTGTTGCTTTGTGTCTGTCTTCAACCGGTATTACCTACTGAAATCCAATTTCACGACAACAACCCTCTTATCTGTGTAATAGAAACAGTTACAATGAAAAAGAAAAGAAAAAAAAAATAAGAAATGAAGAAATAATAATGAATAATATCGATACTATGCAATATTGAAATATTTATTTTTTCATAAACATTGGATGATGGAATTTAATTTTATAAAATTCCGTATCCACATTTCGTTGGATAGTTTTTCAAAAATATCATCGGTAGAATTAATATACAATTTTTTATCTATCGTGGTTATTATCTTTTTATTTTTTTTGTTTCAGTAAAGTGAATATAACTTGAAATTTATTGATTTGACATTTGAAAAAGTATTTTTGACGTGACAAAATCAATTCTATCGATGAACAATTATTAAAAATAAATTCCCGCACTGCAACGTCTCTGTAAATAAATGTACGTTCCATTATTAATATATTTGGTAGACAGAAAAGTATTTCTGGATAAATTATATCCGGGGACAAAAATCTTCAGAAAAAAATTGTTGTAAAGAAAAATCACCAGAACATTTTACACACACACACACACACAATGTTTTTCCACACACTCCTTGATTTATCTCTCTATGGGATGTGTATTGATCTATTTTTTTTTCTTGGTTCCAGTATATTCAAATTACATACGTATTTTTCTCGAGGGTTCGACAAATAAATTAAAGGGTATAAATAGTGCAATGTTCCGGTAAAAGCTAATTTACTTTCTCAAATGTATGTGTATATCCATATGGATACGTACTTGAGTGCAAATGTAGGCAAAGAACCCTACATATATATATATATGTGTGAGTGCATGTAGCAAAATCTATCCCTTGCTGCAAACATTTGCAGTTCATGCCTGGTGTAAATATGTGAAGCATTGCTGAATATAAACCGGCGTGAGATTGTTCGTTGGCGGATTATCAGAACGTGCGTTTGCCAACGAACACACGCACACTGGAATACACATCATGGATCTGTTTTGAATTGATGCATCCATGTACCACTGACCCCTTGGTCATAATATTAACCCTCATACAAACGAGCGGGAGAATGAAAGAAATGAATAAATAGAATCTTTACCTATTGGATTACAATGAGTGTAATACGATGCACAATAAACCGTTCAATAATATTTCATACTTCTATTTTTGGTTTATACGTGGCTTATACTAAGTATACTTTATTATTGCAGTGATTTTTATTGTGGGAACGATGGTAATTCTATTGCTTATTTGAAAACAAAAAAAAAACACTGAATAATCAATTTATTTTTACAGTAGGCATTGATAAAACATTCACTCTGTCTGGTATCGATAATTTCCTCACATAAATTGAAGCATTTTCGTGTACTTAACACAATTATTTATTTATCTTTGATATGAATCATGAAGTAAAAAAAAAAAAATAAGAAAGGAGAAAAGAACGATAAATAAATAAAGAGCAGATCGGATACCCCAGATACATTTTCAAAGCCATCTTCAATATGAAATAGAAAATTCCATTCCCATCCTTCGATTTTACAGTCACACTCGTATTCACATGCACATTTATTCACATTTATGTATAAATGTACATCGTCGTGAGCCACATCGTGTGAAGGTATATAAAGGGGATGAATGATGTACATAAAGAGTAAAAGAGAAAGAAAAACGGAGGGTTATACAAGTGTGTTTATATACGTAGTCAATGTAGGGTAAATACGAATAAAATATCGATAATATCGTTGTTGGATACGGGTGGCGACGAATAGATAACAGTAGGCGGGTTATTACGTTCTTCAATACAATATTTTTATTTATTCATCTATCTGCTTTGTCAAAATTTTATCTATAAATTATGTGACAAATCGAAATATATTTTCCTTCCATTTTTTTTCCCCCCCGCCCCTGTTTCTAATAATTTTATACCGATAACGATTTTCCAGTTTCCCCCTGATTGATTTCAGAGCTATATGAAATGATATTCAAACACAATACACAGGACATGAAACAATAGATCTTTTGAATTGCATGAATTAATAAAAAATTTCGTTTTATTTCCATTTCTATTTTTATTTTCCTTTAATATTTCCATTCATTATTACAATGCTTTTCAATGTGCCAGTTCAATTTAATATTCAATAATAATAATAATAATAGTAATAATAATAATATATATATATATATAGAGTACGTTCATTAGATGCGAGACTTCGTGAGGCATTGTCTGTCTGTAGACAATGAAAAAGGTATTATTCCAGTCTGTCCTATGCAATTAATATGACAGTGAAAAAATTTTAATTTTCCACTTCTCGGGGCGGCTTCACTACTACGTCAGGACAATAAGCAATTACATAACATTGCCACCAATATATATATGTATATATTATTGAAGAAGGAGAATTTATTCCATTATGAAAATGATCAAAAAATTCTTCTATTTCTATCCACAAAATATTGAATTTATATTATGAATCATATATAATATGTGAATTTTTTTATTGACTCTTGTTCGACGATAAACGACGTATATATATATATATATATATATATATATATATGGTTGCAACTTCCCCAGTATCCCGGAGATTTCATCCCATAATTTATACCACGAAGGTCCACACGCCTTAAACCGGAAGATTAACTAACTTGCGGATATCAGGACACTGCGGGAGATTTAGACACCATTGGAATTTTCCATCCGACACCCTATCGCACTAATACATCCGAATGGCATGCAATTCTCCATCATGGAGAAAATTAAATGGGGAGTGTTACTATAATTTTCTATGTTGGTTGCTATGTGATGTAGTCATTCAATCATAGCCATCATATTAAATAGCTGTATCAAATATATGTTTAATTAATAATGGAATTATATTATTAATTGAAGTAAAATATGAATGTGCATGAGATTTATTTATCATCAATTGCTATTGAGTCTCTAATTATTTGTATCAATTCTATTCTTCATGTATGTTTTCATGTATTTATTTTACTTTCCCTCATAACTCAATGAATATTCAAGCCAATTAGCACACATCAACATTGAATGTAAAATCTAACATACAAGATATTCTGAAATAATATCAAATGACGGAACATTTGATTCAACCCTTAATGAGTATCAAATACCCATCAACAACTTCACATTGAAAATACAACCCAAGATACTGACATGCATTCAAAATTGCAGGAAACCGCCAACAATTGCGTGTAATAATATTAAAAATAAAACAGTGAAAATACTGAATATAATGAGCATGCTATTCACAGCAGAATATTCCAGTTATTTGATGCTTTTTCATCAATACAATATGTACATAATACACTTACAAATTATCCTACATATGTGATTTTTACCAGTCTCCTTTCTCCCATCATCATCATCATCATCATCAATATCAAAATATAATATATCTTTGTTGAACAAATATGTATTATATAACATAAAGCCGCGCACCGACGAATGTCGACGAGGGTTTTGTCTCGACATTGCCTCGAGGCGTTTAAACCATCCGGCGGGCGTATATATCGGACCAAAAGAAGCATTATGCTCCACAGAATATCACCATACCCTAAGTTTGCGTGTTCCCGGCTTCCTCACATAAAGCCTTCGTTGCATAACGTTACCACACCCCCTCTGACTCTTTCCTTGTTCCTCTCGCAACATTTTCCCCCCTTCATCCCCTACCATATTACAACAAACCGTAGCAGTATTATCCATGGCAGACACGCTGTATATACTAGTACAGTAGGTATACTTATATATATAGTAAATAACATCGAGGCGTCGACGTCTATAACGTTTCGTTGCCACCGAGTATATGGGAATTTAACGTTATGGAACAAGGCATATCCGATTGCACCACCCATTCGCAGAATTATATATATATATATAAAAGTGTATTTGTGCATGTGAATAAAATCTGGCTACGATATATTACACGAAACTCGTTTGTAATTAAGTCGAAAGATACAATCTTACAGTGTTGGCCATTATTTAAAACGAGGGGTATAAAAAAGATATTCGTCAGGCGGTTTTGAGGAAAATAAAAAAAAATTTTCCAGTGTATGAATGTGGCTTTTATCAAACGATGATAAAGTCTGTTTCAACATGTCGATATAGCCAATGATGATTGCATGGTGAAATAATAAATCTACGTTTATATCTGTATGTGGATAAATATAAAATAGAGGGGTTTGACAAAACGATATATTTGAATGCTGTATGTATATATGTTTATATATTCCATATGTCGCCCTAGAGGCATCGTTGAATAAACCCTCACGATAAATATACTGTATGCGAATCAGTTGAAAAATTAAATGGACTCACTTCAAATGTATACATCACCCTTCAGCTTTTATATCAACATCATTTCACTAGAGACTGTATAATAAACACGATTAAAAATATTTTATTATTTATATCATTGTTTTATTTGTATTTTTTTCATTCCGTTTGATTTATACTAGTTTGTTATTTTTGTTGATAATAGTTATTATACAGGCTATTTTTATATTGGCTGGGAATTTTTCTTAACCGATCTCAACATCACTCGACATTTTCTGAGTTTCTAAGACTAAATTTAGTGGCCTGCTTGACTACAATGAGTAATCTTGAAAGTGGTTGAACCATAAAATGTAAAAATTTACATACAGTATAGTTCAGTATCAAGGAAACGATAAATTAAATAAAATCTTACGATTTAACCGTAAATGACAATATATTTTTCGACAAATTATTCAGTTTATTAAATCATTAAAAATTACATAGTAAGTTCAGTGTTAAGAAAAAATTCTTAACACTAAACTTGCAGATAGAAATAAAGTGCATAGTGCCATAATCGAGATCGACGACTGAAAGTTGAGAAGTCAGCGTGAAGTATCTGTGTATATATATATGTATCGTTGAGAATAAGGGCGGATTAGTGTAGTGTGCTACGAAAACTACCGAGTCATCGTAACTCGTGGCCAAGTAGAACAAAAGCCATCGTGCGAACGCTAAGGATAATACACGATGTACGTGAAAATGTACGTACACGTCTTTGAAATAGCCTTAGCCATTGAACAGTAGAGGAGTCTCTTCTACGTTCATTTTATATGTGCACAGATAGGTATATATACATTTATAAAAGATAGTAGTAGATGTGGACGCTGTTGCGGACAGCAGGTGGTGGCAATAGCACACAGCCACTGAAACGTTATATATATATATAGTTGATGCGCCATCTCGTGGTTGTCTTTTGCTACTGCAATAACCCTCGGGGACTTGAACCGGAAGTTTTGGCCTCTTCGCAGCGGTAGCTCTCAGGCAACATTATGTAGCTTTAACACGCGACGCATTTGACCCTCGTCTTGTGTTTTCTCGTACACTCACTATATATATATATATGGAGACTTATCTCGATATAACAACATTGTTGGTGATGTCTAGTCAAGTTAGGATCGATCAACGTTTTGTATTGTTAAATGAAATCTAAATTTTTCTTTTCTTTTTTATCTTAAAAGTTTAATAATATCTATTTAAATTATATTTTTATTTACTTGATGCGATACTTTATCAATATCAATCAAATCATCTTGATAAATGGAAATGGAGAATTATTAATTTCGAATGGATATAAAAGAAAAATGGAATGATTGAACTTGAAAGGGAAAACTTTTCAATTTGATACATTTCTCCAGATGAATTTACAATGTCAGTGAATATATATTTATTCTTGTTACAAGAGTTTGCGAAAATTGACAAGATTAATAATACTTCAGATTTTCTTCATGCAATCGCGTTCTTTATTAACTGTATTTTATCTTTTATTATTATTTTTTTTTTTTTTTACTGTACTTTACTTTCAGTACAAACAATTTGTTCAATATATTTATATGCACACTTTTGTATTTGGATACTGATCTTGTGAAAAGGATAAAAAAAAGAGGAAAATTTTTATTTCATCCTTTGACATATAACGGTCTAATATCCGGAGTCGCTACGTTTCCTACTTTTATCTATTGTGAGAATAACGGAGATGAAATGGAATAAATAAAGAAATAGGAGTGAAGGAGGAAAAAAAATTAATAAAATGTACACATATGGCTTTTTGATATTTGAGTATCTTTCTCATAAATTCAATATGTATATTTCCTTGACGACAATCATTGATCATATAACTCTCTTCGAGTGTTCACTCAAAGAATAAAAATATAAAGAAACATGTTATCTAGAGTAGAATGGAATATAAAACATATTTTTGTATCTATGAGAAAAGATACCAATGGATATCTTAATGTGCATTACTTGTTTCTTTCATACGAACGTCAGTTATACTTTACTGCAAAGGGTTAGCTGACAAAATGTTGAACAAAAAATTATCCCAACAGATGTGGATGGAATCAATTTGTGAATAAATAAATAAAGAATATCCACTTGAGACGAGTAGAAAATGATTATTGAATCCCCGTTTCTCATAACAATTTCATTATAATCTTTTACATAATAAGAGAAAAATTCGGTTCGAGTATGAGCAACTAAAGCGATTATGTTATGGCTCGTAAAATGCAATCGTAAATTCACAAGACGTGAGTGGCAAGCTGCCCATTATAACCGGCAAATGATGCGTCAATCTGTCGACGAGAATTGTGAAAAGCGAGGCAAATATGTGTGGGTGGTGAGTGAGTGATGAGACAATGGCTTTACGATTTTTTTTTTTCCACGTCAGGAAAAAATTTAATATGTAACTGGAGTATTTTGGGGGAAAAAAAAATCTTCGGCTCTGTTCGAATTTTCTACATGATATAATAGAAAAAAAATCGGGCTACATACTCTAATAGAGTTTCCACATCAGATCACTTCGTCTTTGGTGTAGCTACAAAAGTTAATTCTGTTTTTTTTTTTATTTAAGTTGTATAAAATCTCACATCAAATAGAAAATTATGATCACTTCAATTTTATCCAACAGCAAATACTCCAAGTGAAAAAAAGAAAAAAAAAGATGAAACTGAATTGTTATATTCATCCAATTTCTCAAAGCAAATATAAAAAAAAATGAAAAGAAAACCAGATTACTTTTGACTTTCTGTCGAATCATCGACATTATCCCTGGACAATAATCAATAGTGCAGAAAAGCAATGGTGCGATTCACAATATAAAAAAAAATTTCCCCCACAATATCGTGAAAAAATAAAAGAAAAAATTCAGTAGGGTGCGAAAATGGAATAGATGGGTATCAAGAAAATATCTGGAATAAAAGAATTGAAGAGCGAGCAAAAAAAATATATATATCTTGCCGTCTGTTTTTACGACGTCTCATTACTCATTACAATCAACCATTGTTATCTGGAAATTAATAATATACTAATTAGCATAAAAAAAAAATAAAAACGATAATAATGAATGCGTAAAAAAATCTCGTGAAAACAAGCACTCCTATACACATTTATATTTCATAGTTTGATATAATAATGTTTGTACATCATGATCTTCAGTACTTACGAGCGCGCCAGACTATAACAATAGAAAATCAAAAGCAACAATAAACAGTATAATAATAGTATATGGTTAGCCGTATAAAAATGTCATATAACTGCATACATAAACCGTAGAATTCTCAAAGGGTTATTCTAGACAGTATCGCAAACGACCAATCATAAATAATATATATCCACGTTGTTATTACATCAATTTAAAATGGCAAAAACTAGGACATGTAGCAATACTATCAATGATAAGAAAAGATTGCCGAAAATAAAAACAAACAATGCTAAATAAATTTTCCTGCATTTTTCTTCGTCATTTGATTTCGTTATTAAATTTGGTCTAGTCACAATTAAATTATGTATTCATCAAGCCCCTTCAACTACATCCACTATATTCATTCTATTTTTCCCTATCCCATTTTATTATCGTTTCAAACAATTGCTCATCAGTTATAAAAATTGACATGTGGTGATAGCAATTTATCGTTTGTAAAGCCCCAGATTTGTATGAAAACGAAAAAATAAAATATTGTGAACGAATAAAATAAATACGTCACTTATGATCGATGAAAATCAACGAAACTATTATTTATTTAAATGAAATGTTTTTGTATAACAGCATTAAGTGAATTTGACACAGAAATATATAAATGTAACATAATATTTTCGTGCACTGTACAACCATGAAACATAAATAAAAAATACACCAAGTAACGATGACAACTGCAAATGAGGGTGAAAAATTATCGTAAGATATATCAGCAACCCCTACAAATCACATCTTTCATCTGTCGACACCCACAATCTTCATTATATCAAACACAGAATCAGTGAAAGAAAAAAAAAAAAAATGTGAGTGGAAATACAAGTAGAAACTAGGGGATGCAACTTCTTTCATCGTCACTGACACATTATATGCTTCTCTACAAGCTAAAATCCGAAAGTTTTTTGCTTCTACATATAAACACTAAATCTACTATACATTTGCAGTCAACATACGTACAGCAGCTTTATCGTAAGTCTTTTCTATGTGTATTCATGTGGGTATTGCGGATTAGTGACACACGAGGGTATAAGTGTGGCGAAGGCGTGTTGTACGGCACCCTCTGGAGCTGCCAATGATTACCCCTATCCACAGCCAAAGACGAAATAAATACAACCTACATTGTTGTCTTCAAGTTGTAAGAAAAAGAAAAAAAAAAAAAAAAAGATAGGGTGATCATGATGAAAGAGGGACAAAAAGTAAGATAACAAGTAAGAAAATATGGCTTTGTTTACCCTTCACAATTATTTGAAGGCGATAGACCTGGTAATGACGTCGCTCAAATACAAACAATGTTTTTTATTCTCATAACAAAATAATATTACTCCTCAACTGCTATTCATAAACATGTACCTCTATTTATTTATTTTTTCACTCGAGTTCTTGTCTTTGACGTTGCTGTGACCTGTGTTCAACAAGAACCGAATAAAATGTTAAAAATACTTGGAAATTTGGGGTTGCTATAAATAATTGAATGGATGTACACTACTGCTAATCCATAACTTATGGAATAGATCAGTAATTATAGATCCAATAAGTGACACAGCAGACATTTGCACATGTTTTGATTGTCCCTCCAAAATATTTATATATTATATATATATCCTTGCAATTGAATCAATAATGATACTCAAGCTGTTTGACATGTGACAGATATAAGTATAGACTAACAATGGTGAAATGAATAAATGTATACCAGACATGTCTAAACCAGGACGTTGATGAATTTCAACACCAGATAAGACAAAATTAGATTGTACTCAAAAAGACACTCAGGCAATTGGAGCATGGAGTGTATTTAGGATTACACAGTTGAAATCAATATCTCCGGAGGGGGGAAATAAAAAATAAATAAACACGTTAAAATTGAGACAAAAAGCTGGACATTTATTTATAAGCTAAGGATCATTTTGGCGAGCAGTTGCTCTACTTTACTTTTGCGACATACGAAATATCGACGATATTTGAACAAGAATAGGGCGGTCAATGTTCAGTGAGGAAGACGCCAATGGACAACCGTTAAATCTTGATCGGCAAACGGGATCCGCCATGGATTGAGCCCTTAATCCCAATCGTAATCCTTTCTAATCCTCAGAAGATCCAAGAGAAAGGGGATCGTCATGACCCGGCCATCCATTTCTAATGCCAACTAATCTCTTCGACCGTACCGTTGCCTAACCTACTGTTTGCCTACTCATCTATTCGTCCACCTCTCTGTCTTCCGTATTTTCAATCTCTGTCTATTGCAGTTTTTACATGTTACTCGTTGTGCAATTTTTATCCACAATACTATTTCATCATCCCATCGTTTCAAACAATTTATGGATATCGGTGTGCCACTGCCACCGCAACTGGCTTACATATAGATTGACAATGTTTTACTGAACAAATGAATATTTTCCATGATGTCACGACTTTCATTGCTCTTGCCGAGATTCAATGAAAAAAAAAAAAATAAAATAAATAAATAAATAGAAAACAACAAAATAATTCATCTAGCATACCGCACATCAAGCGATTGTTAAAAAATCTCTTTGAGTTGTGACGAACCGTGAAAATTGTTGTTGCAACCAATACAAAAATACTCTCAATATAGTAATACAAATATATATGTACAAACATGTATTGTGGCAAAAGTGAATATCGATTTTATCTTGTATATAGTGATAACAAATGAAAAAACAAAAATATGTCCCACTGGAAACGGAAGTAATTTAGTACCAGTGCGAGTATGGAATCGAGACAACCACGTTATTAAATTGAATGTCAGGGGACTGATACTGTATACTTTTATCATGTACAGTAGAATAACATAAATATATTTGGTGGCCTATTTTTTAACTTGATATACTTTTATACAATAAATTTATCACAATATTATAAATATTCTCATTGTAAAAATGAAGACTAAACAAATTTACACACTAATAGCTACTCTACATAATGTCACCTAAAAATACGATTACATAACAATTATCACATCATGTAAATTTGTTTTCTTTAATATGCTGTGAGCGTTTGGGGATGTTTTTAGGTGAGAGAAATTTCGTAAATAATTATAGCTAGTTTGAATATATTTGTTAATATTATAGAGAGAAAATAAGAAGTACTCAAATTAACTCGTGTGTGTATTGCTGAGTATTCCTTTATACGCGATACCTATATCAACTGTGTGTGGACATTATTCAATATATATTGTGAAAAAATAATAATCATTAAGATAGCATTAAGATAGTGTTGTTTCACGGATTGCAATCATTAAATTATGAGACTATCGATGGATTGATTTTTTTAGCACATATGTCTCAGTAAATATGAACTGCTGGTTGACGTCAATTAATCCCTTCCAATGGTGTTACTGAAGTATTTAAAACCCGAAAGATTCCAAATGTTTCATCAATTACAAAATGTATTTCAAAAATGGAGTGATAATTATTCCAATGCTTTTCTTCATTCTCATTGATTGTTCACTGGTTCAGGTAAGTCTTATTATTTAAACATATTTTTATTTACACGAAAGATATATTTTTTTTTCCTAATGATATGCATGGGTTTTATTAATATCTAAATTAATCAGGCTCTACATGGTATGAAAATTAATTCCACTTAAACAATAGCTTAATTATATTGAATCTGTGAATATATATATATTTTTTATTTATAATTCGCTCACGAATTTATGATAAAATTAATTTCAATAAATATTATGTTGTGAGTGAATGCGAAAAACATATGAATCTCTAAAGATATAAATTTCATATATCACTACAAAATAGTTCTTAATTCATCATTGAAAATTGTTAATTAATTATTGCTTCATAATTTGATTAAGTATATGATTGAATGGGGAATGAAACATTATTATCAATTAACGCAATTTCATACAATACACAATCAAATGACGAATAATTTGCTTTGTAGAAAATATTGAATTATCAATTCTCATTATACTGAACAAATTGATTTGCATGACTGCAGAATTATCCACGTATTTCCATAGATTTATACAATTAATTTCACCATAAATTGAACTATGTCAACATTGATGTACTACAATTATTTTAGCTGACAAAAATCTATCAAACTGACATTAATCAATTGACTTAATTAGAACCGCAATGTGATCCATCAATGTTTGGACCACAAAGTTTGTTATCAAAGCTGCCGCTAAACATAAACAAACCATCCACGCTATTGTTCTTCTCACAACCACACGTTGTGAGCAAGACATGTCTCCGTCACTTATAATATACATACATATATATATTATATGTATATATCCAACAAGTTTAAGCTCTTCTCACACCACCCTTCATCTCTCCCAAAGTATCGAACAAACTAACGAGTATTCATCAATCAATCTGCCTGTGTTCTAGTTGTCACGACGAAGTTCAAGTTCTTTGACGAAAGTTCAGTTTCAGCTATGCGACCATCGAATGTTTGTACATGTAATACATATATGTATATATATATATATTTGAATACAGTGAACATGGCGATCGGAAGTTCTGTGGTTTTACTTCAAATGCCTTTGACTTTCCACACTCTACCTGCTGGCTAATAAATAACGTTCACTTTGAAATTCCGTCGATAATTTTTATGACTTTTACAATTCACACAGAGTGACAATATTTCGATTGATTCAGATAAAATTTGTACGAGTTATGTGCTGATTATTCTCGTTAGAATACATAAGAATGATAAAAGATCATTAATATAGGACCTTGATACGAACGCAGACTTCATGGGCTACATGTTGATTAATATATCTATAGAAAACGGTCACCCTTCAGCTTCAATCGCTCACCACAATGTGGCCTTTTTGCTATCTCTCTCTACAGTCATCTTGAGCCACACTGTGTATAACTCATCTGGCAAATTCTCCCTTGAGCGTTTTTCTACTCTACATATACCCTCTTTTCTTTCTGCATTTTTTTTTTTTCCACCATCTTTTCAACGACCACTACCAGATTCTTTGTGCTCTTTGCGTTGCCCAGGCAACATACACGACACGATTAAATATGTAATTTTGAATTAGCCGACGAACAAGATGACAGTATGTGACCCAACTGTGCCTCAAGCCATTTTAACCCTAGGATGGTCATCACCATGTAAATGTACAGCAGTATGTAATGCTTCGTTGAATACGTCTGTGTGTTTACAGATGTGGTTGCTCTATGGCTATACAAGAATACGGGTCGTTGCTCTCATGATGACAAACAGAATTTTTTTTTCATCTCATTCTCTCTTGATGTTTTATTCATTTTTATTATTAAGAGGATATTATTATTCAGACACTCCGAATATCTACAGTTTTTTTAATTTAATGTTTTGTTAATTATTCCGATAAAATAAATTGGAAATATATTATGAATCCGTGCAATTCTAGTTGGTACTATAGAGAATTCTAATACGAATCGAATGAACTATATTCGATCTTGATCAGTGGATCATTTTTTGAAATATTAACATCGCCAGGTGGGGAATGGTAGAGTTGCAATCAATACATTTAAAGTTTGCTAACTTTCCTGTTCTCCAATTGTTCAGAAATAATTTTCATCGTACGGATTCGAAAAAAGAAAACAATTAAAAAATAAATTTCGATTACTTTAACCTGCAACATGAGAAAGAAAGCGCTTCATGTACCTTTTTTCTTCTTTTTCAAATCTACGAGAGATGTGATCCAATATTTGGATGGCATTTTGACAAAAGTCTACTGTAATTTTATTTTCTACGAAGTACACATATATCTTTGTATGGCTCACTCGCTCGTGATCGCTATACTATATATGGCTTTTCTCTGGCCGACTTTTTTCACAGTCGTGGCAAGATCGTAACAGTACCTCTGGCTTTGGAAAATCTCTCGTAATCCGTGCGAGCTTGGACTCCGAGAGCGGTCCACCAAGAACGTGCCGAGAGAGACATGGATAGAGAAAGAAAGAGAAGAATGAAATAGTCGAAGAGTCTCGAGCACACTTCGATCTTCTTATGACCCTTTAGGATGAGAAAAAGTCTGAATAAAAAAGAAAAAAAAAAAAAGTAGAATGAAAAAGAGATGAAGAATTCTGGTGTATGTAAATCCAACTTGATATAGCCATATCAGGATTACTACAAGACCAAACGAATGTCATTCCATTTCCACATGTATAAATACATAGATACAAGTATAAAATATGTAGGACAACGAATATATTTAAAGGGAGATAAAGCAAAATATATTGTGACATTAATAATTTTTGTACGAATTTCAAAATTAAATGTTCACACGTCATCTTATATAATATTTTTTACGACTAATTTTATTTCATATATTCAGTTGATTCACGTGATAAAAAATATCAATTCAACAGCTGGTCAGAATTTTTCTATAGTAATTAGTGAATTCGAAAGGTTTATTATTGAAATTGATGATAGTGCATAATGCTGACATAAATGTGAATAAATAAAATATATTGACACGGATGAAAAAAAAAATATATGGAAATGGCCAACAATAAGGTGCTTTAATATTTGAAAAATCAATTTTGTTCATCGTAAATCTATTTTATTCTACTCTTCTGCATATGTATATCCCCCTGTGATTGTAGATGTTCGATAAAACATTCTATTTTACTGGAGCACGCTGACAGCATATATATTTAAATTTTCTGCAATTACCATATATATATTTTTCATCAACAAGTTTATCCAGGTCATTCTGTATATATCGAGTGCAATAACAATTTCCTTCCTTCCCTCCATCCCTTTTTTTTTGGCTATTCTCATCCAATGTCACTCTTTATCACATTTAAATTGTTGTTGTATTTTAATAGTTGCAAAAAATCCAGAATAACAAAAAAAAATTTACTAAAGAGAATGCAGTTGATAAAAATATACAAATTAATTACAACTTCTCTCATCTAATGGCAAATAGAATATAAATCAGAAGAGTTTTCAATACATATGTATAGATTCATTTGTGAAACGCCGTCGTCCGAAAAATAGATATATATATATATATATATATATATCACCTTCGACTCTGTAAACTTCTCTTCGGCAAAGTAGTAATCTTACCGAGAGAGCTCGAGAGCGCCACTGGAATCACTAATACCTATTAGTGCATGTTATCCTCGCGGCCGCGATTCTATCAGATACTTTCTATATGTATACTATATATATATATATATATTTATATATGTATGTATGTATGTATCTAACAAATTTTTATTCAATTATATATTGGCATTGAAGTATATAGAAAAAAGTAATAAGTATTTATAACTATACAACCGATATAATACCTTAACTATATTATTTATTTTTACCGCGGTCATATACGGATGAAAAATCAACAGTGAAATCTCTTTGATTTAAACTTTTATACACGTACTACGAGTTTTCCCGTTTTTAATTTAAATTCCATTATCAGAGATAAAATAAAATACTGATGAAAGAGTTAAATATAATTCGTAAATTAATTTGGAATTTTTATTAGCCAGATTTTTGATGAAAGTTTGCCAATGCTATAATCAACTTAACATTACAGAAAAGCAGTCTACTTAAATATTATAACATCGAGAATAATTATGACTGATTGTATTGATATCAGCTTCAATAATAACCGTACAATAAAACACATTGTGTCAGCATTATAAGAACAAATTACTCCAAATAAAATTACCACTTTTAGACTTCTGGAAAATTAGAGAATCAAATTTTTATAAAGAAATAATCACCAACCATCAACCCAATATAAATTAATAGACTTCTATTAAGTATTAAGTATCATCCGATAAAAAATGGAAAAAAATAAATAAATACACTTTAATATATCTACATACTTTATGTTAAGATGCAGATTCAAACTTCAAAGATCACAACACGATGGAGATGACCGAGCAATGGTTGGTAGTATTATAAGCAGTCTGGTAATAAAAGATAATAAAAGACCTTTGTGTTAATCGAGGCAAACCCACCCACTCATTTCCACGCTCACTCTCTTAAACTCCTCAGCTATAAATCTCCTATACCATTAGCATAACGCATTAGTGAGTATACGACGAAGTTCGCAATTAAGTATATAAGAGAAAAGTGCTATTTTATAAAAGTTACAGACCTGGTACTTTTGCTTTTAGATGTGAACGGGGGTGTGCCTGCACAAAATCCTAAACGATATCGTATTCGTTCACCACTCATGTATATGTATTATACACAATTTATATAAATATATATATATTAGGAACTATGTAAATAGATATAGATGTATATGGATATATAAAATCTTCTGAAAATGGAGTACTCTAAGAATAAATAAGCTTGCCGGGGTTGGATTTTCTCCCCTTGATCGATGAGTTGCTATACGTCCCACGGGAATATTTCAAACCCCTCTCGCATCAGTATTGTTGTTTAACGTGAGATTGAACTCGCGCATACGACAGAAGTGAATCGCGAATCGCCCCATTTGTAAATATAACCCTGGCTCTCACGCGCATCAATTATATTGCGACATCTGTGACGAATTTGTTAGAAAAAAAAAAAAATAGTGGTATTTTTTTATTCCCTCAGTATGTTGTGAATTAATTTTTTATATGATAAATTTTGTTTGAACATTATTTGTATATCTCAATGATTTTCAGAAAAATTTTTTAACATTTACATTTTCGTTTTGGTTTGATTTTTTTTTTTTTTTTTTTGGGAACTTTCTCTTTGTTGTGACATTTTATTTTATTCAACTTTGACATTATTCTTAACCGCATACAATAAATATTATAACATCAGCCACAAAGGGACACTGTTCTTACCACATCACTATAACATGTCTTTGTATGGTTCACGCTCAGATCGTATGTGAAATGGTTGGTTAGACTACAACATTAATGTCCAGGGGCATTGTCGTAAAATTATAAGCACAAGATCCCATAAAGCTACATACATGACCATGGTATGTCACAATACAATGTGATATTCGAATATCTCTCGTCTTTAATATCATTCCACGTGAATATATATGTATGTATACAATTGTAAATAATTATTCACAATATATTTAGTTTAATGACCCATAGCCATTAGCTGTAGAATCTGTATCGAAATTAATAATAATTTTCCACAGTTTTTACTCGAATAAAAAATAATGCTATATATCTGTATACTGTCAATTTTTGTCACTGTAAAATAATTAAAGAGCGTAACTGGACGTAATTAGATCACGTTAATCGAATTCTGAGGAATTTAATGATGAATATTGATAAGATGTGAAAAACATTTTTGTAATATCTTACCAATTTTCATATTGAGTAATATTTCCCTCCGATCAATTAACACCGGTATCTCTCCCAAATGACAAAACAGAAAAGAAAAATAAATAAAATAAATGAGATAGATGCGAGAAAATAAAATGACGACCACTGGCATTAAATTATTTTTCAAGTACTCCAGTTTCCCTTTCGGCAATAATATATTTTATGAAGTTCGCCGAGAAATAATAAAGAGTAATATACGGTGTATACACCTACATATATAACTATATATAAAAAAATATGAGAGTGTGGTTGTCTGTATATGTCTGTGGAAAGTCTCGACAACTACGAATAGAAAAAAAAAAAAAAAAACCAAGGGAAAATAGATAGTCAGACATTGGTGCAAAAGTCCCCTCAATATTTCGCATTGAACAAAAGCCAAACAAAAATACCAAATGCCAGAGATTCATGGACAAGAGGGTGAGAACTCCAGACGTACATACACCCCCACCCTTAGGTATACATATATATATGTATATATAGACATAAACATTACCCTTCGGCACTTGGATATAAACCCACAGTGTATATCAACCACTACTGCTGCTACTATAATACTATATACTCCAATGATTGGGCCCGTGTGCTGCACGCACCATTCCTTGCCTCGCTCACGACATATATATGGTTATATACATATATATTTGCGGTGGTTAATGCGGCGTTATCGTTCGGTAATATAAGTTATGAGTTGGGGAGAAATGTTGTTGTGTATAGACTATAGAGTGTAGGTATGCATGGCTGTTTATTATCACCAAGTCATCCCGATAATTATATGAAATGAACGGAACGGCATATCCGGTCGTGTATGTATATATGTATTTGTCAATATATATATATATATGTAATAGGAAGTGATAATTTGCGGATAAGTGTGATGTATTTTCTTGTTTCCAAGTGCACACCACGCACTATAATGGTAAAAGGGATACTTTACTCATGCTCGATACAATATACACATATAATTGGTATATTATCGTGTGTCGCTAATTTCAAATATTACAAATCATGTCATGTGTATATAGTTCCACGAGACAATAATATCCGTGGTTAGAAATTTATTTATATTTGCGAGAAATGTACTGGCAAATAATGATTCATTTTTAGTAATTACCATTGTAAAAATTAATTATACAGTATCTACCATTGCAATTGTGAATTAGAAAATGACGTGAAATTTCTGGGTGTAAGCGATGACTAAATATATATTCAATATTCTGTGATCAATTGGTTGGAAGACTTGAATTAAAAATATAAGGCATCAATATTGTTGTTTTTTTTTTTTTGTGAAAGCCAGAAGGGTATGTCAGATGGTTCCCCGGAAATTTATTTTACTATATATTTAGATATATGTGTATTCGGAGCGGAAATTCATCGTTCGTAGACTATATATACTCTGTGTACGTGTCGATATTTTTTTTGTTGCTCATGTCACATCCTCATCGAGTTCTTCCGCACGGATGGAGTTTGCCTGTTGTCGTCTTTCATATAATACACCATCAGCAAAGTCGATGAGAGAAGCCGGCGTTTGCTCATTCTGTCCTTCCGATACCCTGTGCAATATTCAAGTATCGAGTGTACTTCGACCCCGAGAATTCTCTGTATAACGATCATCGACTTAAACGGATGTTCGGATGTCCGCCGTACACACGATCGATTATATAATAACAATGTAATTTGATTAGTGCAATCAAGCAAGTGTCTAACGAGACACGCGAGAGGAATTACAGTCTATAGTAAAACTTTGGACACATATATATATACAAGGTGTACTAGAATTACTGATGAATTACTCGTAAATGATATATTTCTATAATTATTCATGATCGATGAGTACTAATTCATTTAATTATCCTCGCAATACAATTAGAATAAATAAAATATAGAATAATTAATATTTTAGTGACGAGTTTTATTCAATTTTTTTTTCAAACACTAGAAAAATTTACTCATGATCTCTTCGATTTGAAAAAAAAATTATTGTTATAGTAAAATACAAGATTTAATAATACAATTAAAAATGATTTATTTTGAAAAGGCAAACAATTATTTATTCATGTGGAAAATCATTCAATAATTAAAAAAATTTTATATCAATTATTCAACTATAGAAACGCTGAAGAATTCAATATTTTTTACTGATTCTAAAATTCGGAAAGAGAAATCACTACAGTCATTTGTGATAATCAGTTAACAATAGCGCAATTTATTTTGTAAAAAGAAAATAGTGACCCGTATCCTCAATGAATAAATTATTTTGCTCAAAAAAATTAATATCTCAAACATTCTCTATTGATCCATTATCTATAAAAAATAAAAATAAACAAATGCATTCCTTTCCAGTGAAGAACTATCTCGAGATTGCCAATAAAATTCGTTACTTATTAGCCAAGCACCAAATATTTCATCGTGAAATAGTTAAAGGACAGTGTAATTTCTCATTCAAACAGGTAAACTATTCCTAAACAATTTCACCTATTTATTATTAACCAAAATCCCAGTAATTCTATTCTACCCTATATATATCTACACGAATCTATACATATACATTCAGCCAATTTTCCTTACAATTGTTGGTTCCCTTAATCACATAGTTGTACGTATATTATATATACATTTCAATACATCAAAGGCATACTATGTGCGGTTTATAACGATTGAAAGGCAAATGTCTCCAAAGTTCGCATCGAATTTACAACGGGGTAAAGGAGTTTAGTAAATATATATGTATGTATGTATATTCTGAGAAATTATCGATGCGCCTTGTACGACAAACCAAGTATAGCTGATAGGGTCATGCAGAAAGGTAAATCGGTAATACAGTCCTATCGATTTATTTTCAAAAGACACAATTGGGTCACACGAGGACCGAGTTATTGGTACCCGCAGGAAGGATCATTGTTATGCGAGGAGTTGGTTAAATCCATTATTCAAATAGGTCTTGCCATAGTTATCCGTGTCCGTGTCCCTATTGTAATTTCTTACCTACTCGTTTCCATATCAATGAGCGGTGTTACCGTCAAGATATATATTTATATTGGATATATTCTATGGTTGGCTGTCTAACCTTATACTAAAATTGCATTTAACGACACCATTGCACCTTCGTGAGACAATTCTCTGAATGTATATGAAGTTTATATTATGTATATATTTAAAATATTTATTGGAATAAATTTATTGGAGTTGCATATCGCAATTTTTCAATAATTTCATTGCAGTGTATTCGATCAATAATGTGACTTTTTATTAAAGTGCTTGCGGATAATAATGGTGAATAATTTATAATTCGTTTGTCGATAAAATTTTACGTTGGATATAGTTGATATTTTATTAAAAACTAAAAAAACCAGGAAATTCAATTTTTTATGTGTCGGTATGTAAATTGTATATTATGATATTAAAAAAATATGTGATGTGAGATGAAATTATTGATTTTATAACGTTAATTTTTTAAACTATTCTATTTTTTATTTTAAATTATATTGGACATGGAGATTTTCGCTGTGTTTGTAGTCTGAATTGAGATGAAATCGATGGAAAATACAGGCCCGGGTATTGGACAGAAGATAAATGTTCGTTTTGAAATGTCACTATTGATAATTAAGGAAATTCACACTGTAAATGCGATAATCATTTGAAATTCGACGATTAAAACATTTAGGTCATATATTTATTGAGATAAAATGAAGATGTCGTATACATGTCTGACATAATTGTTAATTATTCACTTGACATATATGACTCATTGATAATTATATCAGTAGAACATCTATTGCAATATTCATTAAAAAAAAAACAATAAGTATTATTAAGTGTATATTTCTATGTGAATTTAATTTTCATTTCTTATCAATTTATTTATTCTTTTCTTCTCACTTTTCAGTTGATTGATCGGATTTATGGTGGTTGCGGATAGCCGGATACTTGGCGCGCACGCGACGAATTCGCCCTCTCCAACAAGTGGAACTGTAAAGTATGGGTGTGAGAGTGAGAAGCGCGAGTGAATGACGAGGCGACAGACGCGGGCCGTGAATATATTTTATGCCGATAAATTATTGCGACAAGCTGTGAGGGGAAATTTTGTAGAATACATATACATATGGACCACAAATCACTGGCGTGAGCGCGCGCACATACAGTTCTGGCCCGCACTTTGCTCTCGTGTTTTAACTCGGCTTACACATAATTTCGCATTATCACCGGCACCAATTTGTTGTAATTATCGTTAACCAACGAGGCGCATATCTGCATTGGACGCGCGCACGTTACTCGTCACTATAATCGCAATTCAGTTTATATTATATGTACCTGTGTTGCCAACTTTTATTCGCGAAAATTATAAATTTAATCGAAATCGAAATATAAATTGTAATATCGCCTGTTGATGAATAAATAATCAATTCAATCTATTTGTTATTAATGTATGTATTAATTTATATTCATAAATTGAGAGAGACTAGCTTTTGCAAACAAACATGTATATATATATATATATATATAGATACTTTAAATTCGTTTTTTATTTCTTCAATATTTGTGCTGAAAAAAAAAAATATTTATCGATTCCTTTGTGAATATAATAAGACGTATATCACAGTGAGTTTAGTAATATTATTTCTCACTGGTTGGGACATTGTATACATTTGATATATACGTATCTATGAATGTGTATATAATGTTGAAACTTTTAAATATACAGACATATTTTTTTTCATTTGAATTTATGTATTTGTATATAAACTCACTTGAACCATAAAAGTTAATGTTGACGAGATATATCACTCGTTGATGCTCTTCAACACGAATAGATATGAAAAACTTTGGTACAGGATGCAATCTAGCAATTCATATCATTTACTAGATGGACAAAAAAAAAAAAATGATAAATGCAAGAGGACGAAGAAATGAAAAAGAAAAATGTTTGTATATGAAAGAAATATCTAGAGAGAAAAATAAATGTTTGTGAGTATGCAATGAAAAAGTTTTCTTTCACTGTGTGTTGTCATTAAATCTGCTTCACGTCTACTACGATGGAACGATAAATTTATCTTGTCAATCTCTTAGCATACAATTTTAGAAAAATATTCGACAACGTGATTTCCACTTGTTGGGATAATTTTTAATCAAAACCACAAAATAAACGTTTCCAATATTATTCATTATTTTTCAATGATTATTGTATTCATCTTCAATGCAACTGTTTGAGAAATTAATTTTTCTAATTCATTCATGAATGTGAAAATGTCGATTATTCTTTGGAATAAAAATCTTCGTCCGTCAATAAATTCATAAATTGAATGAAATAGTATAAAAGTATAAAATAAAGAGATAAGCAGTCTCAACACCCACTCACAAAATGATGAGAGTATTATTGCACACTGAATGATCTCCCATGAGACTTTGTATAAATAAAAGGATCTCATCATTTTTATACGTTAAAATATATATCTATAAAGAATGAAGTTGGGCGCGAGTAAAAATTTTTGCAAGTGATGGCAATTTTGTGGATGTAGTAATCCGATATCATGATCGTATATAGGTATATACGACTAATCCAACGACATTTTTGTGAGTGGGTTCAATTGTACAGTATTGTGAGTCAAGAAACGAGAATTCCATTGGGATGTGGGGACAATTTGCCCCAAGGTGAAACAAAAATAAAATAAAATAAGAAAGAAATAAAAGGTGGAAGGTAAAAAATAAGGAAAAATGAATTGAGAAATTGCGAGACTTTGAGATGAATTTGTCGGTTATATCTTTATTTATACGAGTAAAAAAACATTGTTTTTATATATTTTCACTCGTAAAATGAACGACATCGTAAACCTAATTCGTCGACTAGGTCATCCTGTGCTCATCCGGTCGATGGGAAATTACCCGTTTAATGTAGTTTAGCTTTAGCTTGAAGCTGGAGACTTGAATTGGTTATTCTATATATATATATACACCTGTATTTATATAGACTCGTTGAAGCGTGGTGAGATCTGCTAGGAGGGCGCCGCAAAGCCCTATATGCGCTATTGCACCAAACCCAAATGTGTACATAAAACCCCGCACCCATCTATCGCTAACCTGAGACCTGAAAGTTACGAGCAACCCTTAAACATCTTATACACATCAAAATATATGTGATATTTATTTATTATATAAGATCCTATTTATATATGTTAAAATAATGTTGAGTAATACCGTAGACACAAATACTTGGAAATTAATTAATTTTTTAATGATTTAAATTATTAAAATAAAATTAAATGAATGAATTGATTAATAAAATAAATATACATTATTAAAAGATCAACTGACCGAATAAAATATCTTCTCTGTATTCATTTTTACAAAGTACATTTTCCAATAATAATTCCAACACTATCAGTACTTGAGATAGCAGAAATCTGATAAATCAGTTAGATATATATACCAACTAATCAACTATGATAATTATTCAATAGCATTGTTAAACATTGACACACCACCAAGTGCATTTATCACAGTGTTTATTTTTAAAACCTATCATTCTATTTAACATAATTCTGTACACTTCACTTTGTAACTAATTTTAACATTGAATTTCTCACAGTCTATTGGGAAAGTGTCATAGATTATTGGGAGCAAGCAACGAGTAAACGCTGATGCAACTGAGGGAAACAAGAAAAAGAAAAAAAAAAAAAACGGACAAGAAGAGATAAAATAAAATAAAAGGGCAAAGTTGACAAGTAAGCTTGGGTGACAATGTGCCAACAATTCAATTTACTTTGTGCATTCACTGAGCCCGAGTGGCAATGAAGAAGAGGTCGGAAGGTAGACAGGAAATAAATACCCAACGGCGTTTGTCGTTGTCGTTGTTGGCCATTTACTTGCGATACTTCAGTTCAAGTTTTTAAAGTTTGTTTTATCGAAAAATAGTGACAAGTGAAAACTTGTTTATTAAACACATTGAGTGGTCGATATATAAATTTAAAATACATAAATACATACACAATTTATGAAGTAATAAGTGAAATATTGAATGGAAAAGAAAACAAAAAACAATATATAAATATGTAAACAGTGAAGGAAATAAATATAGCCGATGAACAATCAGGAAGTCATTATTTTTTATGTTGGTATATTTTATCTAAAAGATTGACATATATGGTGTTAGTATATTTTAGATCAACGGATACGATTTCCTATCCATGAAATCGTGAAAAGCCTTTAATCTTTATAAACGCACCGGACGCTTCGTTAGTACTCGTATATACAAACGACTAATCATTCATTTCATGTCACGTAGGTATACGTGAGGTCATAAAGATGTTATCATAAATTTTTTGCAATTTTTCAAAATGCGACACGCCTGTAAATATAACCTACATACATGTAATGCTATAAAAAAAAAACTATATACATATACACGTAAGCATCCTCTACTTCTGTCACTTTTATTATAGTCTTACTATCGTCATGAAATATTTTTTCCATATATAATACTATCAAACTGATAACGTTCATCTATGAATATAATTAAATATAATTAATCATCATTATTGCATTCGAAAACAATAAATTAAAAGGTTGTACAGAGCACAGTACAATTATATAATTTTTTCTCCCAATTGTAGACTGTGAATTCAATCATTTTTCCCCATTATCAAATGTTCGATATGCAATTTAATTAATCAAATATTTCCTTTTTCGAATTTAATCAAATGGAATGGACATTTTTAATTATATTTTGTGAAGATGTCAATTATAAATTCATCTATTCATTAATTACAATTATATACAAATAAATGTACCAGTATTAATAATGAAAAAAAAAACGGTTCCAATCATTTGCCAGTTAATTATTTATTCGTCATTAAAATTTTACGGCATGAATAATGAAACAAATAATAACTTTCCAAACATAAATGCAACACTTAACAATATATCATTCATGAGAAATCCAGTAATTCTAGTACACACTGTACATATACATATCGATTGATGAATATTTTATTCGTATAATGAAATGCGTTGATAAATATTTCAAAGTGCCTCCTTATTAGTATACAAATACTGACACGATGAAATGCGTATCTGTATAGTTAATCGAACGTGCAAGTTAATGAACACTTTCACGACACAATGTATAAATTCCCTCATGAGTTTCAACCCCATGTTGAGTTTTGTAATTATTGTATATGCTTTCTACATGAACTATCTCCTTCAATATTACTACACGTATTGAACCTATGTATATATATATATACATGGTATCGTCCTGAATTATATACTGCTACACATTCGGTAAATTAATGCGTATACATTGTCATTAAGTAGTAATGGCAATACCTTGTACCACTATTCGTATGTGATATGCTCCATTGAACCTTTCTCATGAGGGATTCAACCTAGATTCAATGGCCCTTTCAAGATGATGAGAGGGTTGAAGGTGGGAGTGGAATGTAAAAGGGTTTATACTGACAAGATTCTGCGTAATGACGAGAGCAAGGATTTTGCAAATGAGCCACTCACATTCTTTATTATATATTTATTTATCTACTTTCAAAGATTGGTTCTACTATACTTCAATAGACATTCAATGTTTGTATTTTAAAAAGTAAATTAATCGATTCTGTACGTTGATGTTGTCTCAATACTGTCAGTTGTAAAAATTCAATAAATGATTGATTAAATTCATTTTATATTTTCTCCAATACATATTTTATTTTTAACATGAAGGAAAAAAAATTGAATTCCATCCAGGAATCAAATACACTGCCTATCAAAATATATATGAAAAAAAAAAATTAATAAAACAGTTTTTACATAAACCATCCAATTAAAATATTTCATTTCTCCCTATCTCCATCGTCAAAGTAAAATTTCCAATGTAAATATTAACAAAATAAAAATTCCAATTTTCACAGTATTATTTTTCAATATTCGAATTTTTATATACATGAACGAAAAAAAAAAAAAAAAAACAGAATAAAAATTCCCCAATAAATGATTACATTCAATTCACCACATGGCCCCACAACCAAATAAATAACCACGTACAAAAAAAAAATTCAACACATTCTTGATACTCTGTACATAATAATCGATTTAATCTTTTAACTTTGACTTTATACCCATCCAAAGCTTCACATTCATATACAATCTATAAATTATTTACATATAGTAATACATCTATAACTCGAACCGTATCCCACATATAGTTCACCAGTGCGATCAACTAAATTCTACAGCCAATCACCATAGAGATCTTGGATACGATCGAGCTCGTATAACACACTACTGGTTGCGACTACCAATACAGAAACATTACTCCTTCTCTTCCTCTCTCTATGCTTGCACTCTCTACTAACAGATATAAACATATACATACAAACCGAGTGTATCTATATATTGCATATATCAGTGATACAGAAGCAGAATTTGTATACAATATCTACATCAAGGTTGCAGACCACTGTGTCGAGACTAATTAATCTTATCGTTAATTAATTTCCGTAAACCTGATTCCATCCAAACTCACCGTTCCTACGCGTTACGAACGGATATAATTGCAAAGGGCGTTGAAATTACAAGCCAATACTGTGCATCGATGTGTGCATATACATATATAAATATATATATATATATATTAACATATGAATATATATGTAAATTACTACTTGATATTGGTGTATTATTCAATGATATTTTAAATTGTTAATTGCTTATGGCAATGGTGAATCGAAACTAGCTCTAAAATTAATATCAAAATCCCTGCTTATTTATATGTACTACATTAATACAGTATATATGTATGTATACATGTCTAATTTCATACGGAACTAGCAGCCCATTTACATTGGATATTGTTTGATCAAAAGTACACACGTGTATTTCCAATTATATTTTAGTTGAGGGTTTGAAATGGATTGGGAGAGAGAGAGAGAGAAAGTATAAAATTGTATTGAAAATCGATTAGTCAGATAGGTATGTGTATACATCAGGGTAGGAAAAAATTCTCTATGCATCATTTTTTTTTTTCCTCCTGTTTTTAATTTCAACTCGTGTGATTTTTTTTATTTTATATCTCTCTATACATGATTCGTTTGAACTCAGTATCAGATGTGATACTGGACCAAAAGTTTGTGACCTCCATTCCAACGTCTGTCATATACCTACATACCCACACACATATATTCTGCTTATTTGTTTCAATGTCGAAGAGAGAATTGCCGTAAACTCGTTTCACATCATTTTCCCATGTATATTCACTAACTAAAGAATAGTTCTGGTTACCAATAAACGGGAAAAAAATAATGATAATAATGATAATGGGAAAAAATTTTCAAATAACGTATATATACATACAGTATTCTATACAAAAGTATACAATTTACCGACAAACAAGAGAGTACTTTCTCTCACTCACACACATTCTCCCTCACTGTCGCACCATTGCCATTTTTTTTTTTCTACTCTCTTTCCATTTCTCTCTATACCACACAGTATATGGTTTCAAATGAACCAGTAAAAAAAAGTATTTGACCTGAAATTCCATGCAGGAAAAGTTGTCGTTTGAATATATAATATATATATATATATAAATATATATATTTCATATAAATGACAAACAGTACCTCGGACATGTCACATAATTGAAGCTGACAATAATAAAAAATTTTCAACGTAAATAACAAAAAAAAATTCTTTCTCAACATTCACACTCGCTATGACACAATATAACTATGTATATACCTATATGTATATATATATATATATATATACATACATGTTTGTATCTATATATACATACGAACATCTAAATTTCAACCAAACACATTACTCTACCTCATCACACTTACCAGGACTATACTCAGAGTGCATCTATCTCGTTACTGCAAAAATTTCTCACGGCGTGTATAAAACTTTCTTCACCTAAACGACATCATATATATATATATATATATATATATACATATATACTCATACTTCTGTCAATGCTAAGCCCACAAACGCAGACAATCTTCACGAGAAGAAAATTCAATATATTTTTTTCTCTTACAAATTCGAATGTCGAAGGTTCAATATGTACATATCATCACACGATGCACACACTCACAAAAGAGATATAAGTAACGTGTTGACGTGAATGGATAAAAAAGAAAATGGTCTATAGTATAACCGAAGATGATGAGGGTGGTGATGGTAGTGGTGGTGGTGGTGGATCTTCTCGAATTTTCCGGCATGTCACCCTAACATAATTCGCATCCACAACGCTCTTGCCACCATATATTCCATCTCGTTTGTGTGCATGCACGTGACCCTCAACTCTCACGAAGTTTTCTTCAACACACACATATATATATATATATATATATAGATAGATATATATAAACTAGAACTGAATGAAGGAGTGAGAGAGGCGGACAGATGGGGATTGCAAGAGGGTTGGTAATTCCTGGTCCGCAATGTGGCAATGTGTATGTACTCCAACACTGTGATTTATATACGGTATCGCGGCGTGAGCACCGAGTAAAATGTAACACTGATATATATATATATGTGTGTGTGTGGGTATATATATATATATATATATCGTTGACGTAATGTTCGTAATAACGTGGCGCTCTTGCCATAGTTGAGCTGAGAGAAACGCCACGGCTCGTGTCCGTTTCACAAGACGCGCTATATCCCCTTATATTGGACTCTATATGTATATATAAGTTGCATAGGTTGGAAAATATATATATATATATATACAGATTGTTGGGTGGAAAAGCCATAGCCGTTTGGCCATTGTGGATACGACCTCATTCACTGCTTTTACACTGGTTGCGTACTTGAGATGTTATATGTTTTTCTCCCCGTGTGGAATTGGCAATTTTGAATTGTCTGTTACAGCCACACTTGTATTTTATTTTATCATTGTATAGTGTGTGAATAGAATATATGTGAATATATATCTAATCCATAGAATAATAATGGCAAATTTAATGATAGAGAAGAAAAAGGAAATTATATATTTTTTACTTTAGTATTTTTTGTCGCGTGGTTTTGAACATTTTTTATATATACTGGAAAATCATTGTGAGAGTATTGAGACTGATTGAGATTTATTGAAAATATTTTATTTTAGAAGTAGTGTGAATTTTAATTTAATGTCATTAAACGCGAGTGATTTATGAATAAAATTTTACTGATTGCTCTGTATTGGAAAGTGAAAGAATAGAAATATTAGGTGTTAAAAAAAAAAAAATATAATCGATTAACATGTATATACATGTGTATAGTAACAAGTGAAGTTGATTGACAGCTTGGAAGAATTTATGTGTTGTAAATAGTAACATGTATTGGATTTTCCAAATGATGGCATTGACGATAGTGAGATGAAGTATTAGGATTCAGCGTGTATATATTGGAATGTATATATTATATAATTGAGCTGTCGAATTGAAGAGAGGGGTGGGCAAGGTATACATATATATATATATATTTTTTTTTTTTTAACATTTATATATTTGTTGTACAGGCCGGCGATATAGTCAAACAATTTTGTGTTGGGAATTGCAATCGAGATAAAAGTGTGACGTGCTATCGAAATTGACACACACACACACACATATATGTATATATATATAAAGTGAAAGAAGATGTATATGCATGGGAAAAAAAAAACAAAAAGGGTGAAAAAAAAAAAAATAGTTTGCGAGAATGTGAGATAGAGCGCAATCCATTTTATCGCTACGTCAATCTAGATTTCACGCTCGATAGTTTTTCACCTTCCAAATATATATATATATATATATATATATTTTTATCAAGTTTTATCCTCATTTCTGATTACTTTGTCTTTACCTCTTTTATACTTTCGAATATTTAGTGATTGACGATTAACAATTTTTCAGAAAATTAGAAATTTGTCAAACTGTCATCGTGATATGAATCGAAAAATATATAACTATGAATATTTTCATTCTATCCTTAAATATTGACACGTCAATAAATTGTAGAGGAAAAATAAAAAACAACGAAGATTTCTTTTCCACACCTATAAATATATTGATATGGAGAATTTTTAGATTTAATATCTTTTTTCATTAATGTCGTATGAAAGGAGAGAAGTAGTGAATGAATACATGGCGTATTGTTGTTGATCATTATAATATACAAATGTGATGTCAGTATTGAATCGAAAATCTATACGAACTTTAATCATGTAGGTGGTATTGAATTAATAATAGAAAGCACTCAATGGTTATATTCCCTCACATTTTATTATGATTCAATGAATCAATGATGAATTACTCAATATTACCATTGTATTTATCGAACTGACAATGAATAATTGACGATCTACTAGATTTCACATTTACAAATCATACAATAAAGACATTTCATTTGCGAGTGCACCAGAGATGAAATTTTAAATATTAGAAATGAATAAATATTGAATTTGTCCATTCTAACATTTTTAAAAGATACATAAATAAAAATAATAATCACTTAAAATCATTTGAAATGAATATTGCATCTAATTAGGACTAAATTAATCAAACAACTGCGTTGCAATAATATACTGTATCAATTTAATACAAATATTAATCTCAAATCACTTGATGAAATATAAAATAAAGACAAATATCTGATCATATAAATTCACTTAAACTTTTATACCTATGTATAGATACAATTTCCGATTGATGTCACACAAGAACACGACGACAAAATAAAGTAGGACGATAATAATCAAATATAATAGTTATTGCTGGATAACAGGGCACACACAAGACCATATGAACATTGGATTATGTTCACGCTCCATTACCAAAGTTGTATCTATATTGTGTGTGACGTGGCCCTTAACGACCGTCCAACGAACTCACCGAGTGGAAAGAGAGACTTTCCAACATTTGGTGCACACTTTACAATATATATACATATTAGATTCAACATACATATATATATATAACATACGACCAAAAATTGGCAGCGGTTGCGGTTGTGGGAGTCAATGCATCCAGCCAGAGATTGGCTATCGATTTTTCTACTGGCACGAAATATTTTTCAACTCTTTCTCCTATCCACACAGATCACATGGGAGTATCGGCCCACACAATGTACATTTAAATATATGGGTCGACGTATATCTGTATATACGTGTACATGTGTGTACCCTGACTCGTTCAAAGTATAAAAAAAAATTTATATATGTATACGTAAAATAAACCTCAACGTAGGACTGTCTACATGTGAGGCCAGGAGAACACTCGTAATTGCTTTCCAAACACTCTCATGCTCGGCCAGTTGCTCAACAATTCAAAAAAAAAAACAAAATAAATGGAACATAAAATAAAATATATCTGTGGTTTTTCCCTTTCATTATTATTTTTGATGTAGAATATTAATTAATTTAGAAACATTTTGATAGAGAACTTGTAGTAAAAATAATTAATGTTATAAGTGTATTTTATTTGCACAAAAATTTTAAGTGTGAATTTTTCGTGTGCATATATAAGTATATAAACCGTATACAACTGTAGTTCGCCTGGCACCATTAGCTTCTCTAATCTCAATGATATGGTAAAGGAGGTTTTGGCAGAGATACGAACAAAAAGGCAAAAGCGAATAGGGAGATATATATACAGAAGGGTCACATTTCATGCACCATTGAACCTACGCTCCATGTGTGTTTCAACTCTCGATGAGATGGTTTGGTTCAGAGAATATTGTGCCTCTTGCTTTAAATAGTATCAAAATTAATGACTTTAATTGCCAAACTTCACTTTCGCGTTCCTTGTAATTTTCAAACATTCTAGTTCGATGAGTTTTCAGGTAATTAGAAAATTAAAACCACTTGGTGGCAATGATCATGTGAAATTTCATATTAAACATTAGCGCGTGTGATTGATATGAGAATTAATTTAATATGAACATAATTAAAATCATTATTTCTATATTAATTCAGTGAATAGTTTAATATGTAAAATGGGCAATAATCAAAATGTTATATCGCAGCAAAAATTTGTATATATGTATGTATAGATGAATAGTATGAGCCGTAAACTTGAACCTATATATTCATCACAGACACTGTTACTGCTATTTGTTCATATCGAAGTATATTGCAAATAGAGATCCGTTTCAAGAGCTGCAAATAAATGGCGACATAGCTCATAAATTCACCGAAGAGTCGTGTCCTCATGGCGTACAATACTCAACAAACAATACGGATATATAATACCATTCACATTTCCACTACAAGAGTCGAGATGGTTTGTATATATGAATCAAACACGATATAAGAATATTGTTCAATATCACCACAGATGAATTTATATTCGAGTTGGATTTTTTCATACATTTTATTTACATCGATAATGAAGTAAAAGCTGAACGAAAAATTTGTGTGAAAATATTGTTACCAAATTTCGATTTCAACGATTGAGTTCATTCATTATAAAATTAATTTCATTTGAATTCATAAAAATAGCGTATGATGCTTATGTAAAAATAATTTTTTACATTTGGCAACGTACAAAAATAGTAGTGAAACAAAATTCTCATGATTTTTATATTTTTACGAGAGATGGCCAAACACTTTGTCACACTTGTATCCATCCAATATCAATCATACAATTTTTCTTATAATCGTAATAAATGTAAGTATCGTCGGTACCAGAACTATATCAATATTCCATAACATTAATTAATTTCTACAACTTTAATTCAGACTAAAATATACCCACCAATTCATTAACACAGTATGAACAATTTTTTTACTGTATCCATCGGGATTTAAAACAACATTAATTACTAAACTGTACTGGGTATAATATCATACAGTATCTACTATTTTTACACTAATTATACAATTAATTTTTATCGCTTACTACGGACGATAAAAATGATTATGAGGATTAAACGCTATTTTATATGAACGCTAAGTATAAATATCATACTGCAGGTTACAGGAAAAGGAGGTGAAGGGTGATATGTGGTTTGTTTAGGCTTTCGGTTCGCGCCCACCGTAAGTAGCTTGTACCTCTCACATCACTATCTTCGCATAACGTGCACATATAGGTATATACAATTATATATACATATATAAGCATACTATAGTGACGCTATAAATTATCTAGCACTTTGTAGCGTTTGCAATGTCACACCACGCCACACAATGTGATTACGTAGATATTTTATAGTAAACACATGCAAAGAGACGTCTTCTTTTACTTCATATATTATTAGAGAACATATTGTGTATATTTATTTATGTATTTATTTATTTATTTATAACTGGGACAATGTGTCTGTCAGTGTTGAATAATAATTGTATTACAATTTGCATTTGAGAAAAAAGAGAGTATTATTTATTTTTCTATTGTCATATTTTTGTAACTAAAACTAGTAACAATTGTTAAACATCACATAATTAATTCCCCGCAGGATTTTTCGCCGCAGAATTTTACATATCAAATTAATTCATACATATATAACAATTCATATTGTCAAATCGAATAATAAGAGAAAATTCAATTTGCTATTTCATTCAAGATAATTTATTTAGTGTGCATTGATTCCATTTCTATAGAGAATAATACACAGTAACAATAATAGTAACATGAAATTCATGACCTCTGAAGGTGTATAGAAGGATGAATTAATTAATACGATGGGATTCCAGATTCTGGGTTAGAGATCATCGTGTATACATTGATCAGAACAGTAGTAGTTCTTCCATCCCTGTTGCGCCCAATTCTCTCACTCTCTGTACATCTCTCTGCTTCTTCACTATCTCGTGTGATATATCAGATAGGTGTACACATATACATCTCCATATGCATACAAGTGATATCTTGTTCATGTATCGCTATATATACAGCCGCAGGCAGATTCACTGCGAGGATTGCGACGATTCGGTTCGGCAGTTTGCGGTGACGGAAATGTCACAGTAGACCGGATATCTCAAGGCACTCCACCTGTCTTCCACGTTTAATACACTTCATTTTGAATTATTTCTCCAATACATCCACAATATTTCCACATCATTTTTTTTTTTTCTCTTCATTAATTTCCTTCCATTTCATTTCCTCTATCATTTCCGTCTGAATAAAATCCAAATTTATTCATCAAACTGTTAATTAAATTTTAATCTTTCATTACTACCATTTTATTTTCTTTCTCTCTTGAAAAAAAAAAAAATAACGTGATATCATGAATGTCTGAGCAAATACAGGTGAATGCAGCTTGAAAAACAATTACCCAAAGGACACATTGTGACTGGCGGAAAAAAGAAAAAAAAGAAGAAAGTAGGAAGGATTAAAGACCTTTAGCAGTTGACGATAACGAAACGGAGTGAAACCACAATCATGGAGAAACAAAGCAGGATTAGCTGTGGTTATTAAACAAATGTTACATCTATATACAACATTGCGGTTGGGTAGAGTGCGCAATGTGAATCATATATATATATATATATATATATATATACACAGTTATGTGTATATGTATGTGGAAGAAGAGCTTTCTATATCCCAGCGTGTTATCCGGCAAAAGCGTAGCGAGTGAGAGGAGACAGGGGTGCAAAAGTTGGCTCTATGCAAACGAGTATTTCGATAGTACTGCGAGCACAATAGCCCAGGCAGTCACCGATAGAAAACTTTTGCCTCACCTCTCTCTTTATCCTCTTTATCCTCTCTCACTCTCTCTCTCTCTCTCCTAATATATACGTAACATATAAAAGCCCTACAATTCTGTACCTTGTCCCCTTGATATCTTTCTCTCGTATACTCATATACCGAAGCGTTCGCCGATTTGCAATTTTGTACGATGTCGTATACGATTTCATTGTTCTATGCTGCGACCCAAACTCGACGAATCGCCTTGCGAACTGTTAGTTCAAGGTTTAATTTCTCCACTGGTGAACTGTCACGATAACTTTTCGCTTCTCGACATGTGGATATTTATATATATATGTATATACAATATAAATGATGATAACTAGAACAATTGTAGTTTTGGACACTTAAAATTCTGGGAGAAGTAATAGTAATACGTCTTTTGCCAATTATATTTACTTTTTTGTTTATCAACTTCAAATGCTTGAAAAAATAATCGGAATTATTGATCACACGATTCTCATAGAAAATTGAATGAAATTGTTTCTCATAAATTGTTCCAAGATAGTGTGAATCCAATGATCAAACGTCAAAAAAAATATGAAAAAAAAAAAAACGTATCTTTTATTTCTGGTAAAAATAAAAATGTAAATTTTCGTTGCAATACCTCATAAATATATATATATAGATATAAATGACTCAGTAATCCTCAAACACTTTGAAAAATCCTGAATGAGACAACTGACACAGTGAAGGGGAATGAATGTAGCAAAGCGAGCGAAAACAAACGAGGGACCCTAAATCAGGAAGTACGTTGGAGGATTGGGCGTCGAAAGCTCATTATCGGTTATTTCACATCGAGTGCGAGAGCAATAGTGCAAGAAAATAGGGGGCGTTAGGTGAAACTGGGGACGAGGATGCTCAAGCCAAACTAGGTTCGATAAAAGGGCCACCATGTTCGAAGGTTTTAATCTCGTTTTATCCACCATAGGGCTGAATCCAGTCTGTATACTCGTGTGTCCCCGTTTCTCGTTCAAGAGAAAGGACATAAACGAAAGGGGGAAGTATATAAGAGAACTGCAAGCTCGAAGAAGCTTTGCTGTATAATAGGTAATGACAAAAAAAAAATAATAATAATAAATAAAATAAAAAAAGAAGAATTTAAAATTCATAATAAAGAAAAATATATATATATATATATATATATGAAGCGATTATAGAGACAATCTCAACACGTGGTAACTGGTCCATATAAATTGTAGCAATAAAGAAAAAAAAAAATTCAGCCAATTTTATATTTTCCCATGCGTATATTAAACGCAATGTATTTTTTTTTTTTCTGCCCAATAGACACATGGGATTTGCACGCACATATGCATACAAATGAAGAGCCGTGATGTGCGACCAGACGAAATATTATTTGACGAAGCCAAAAGGGCGCGTGCACATGCCACACATTGTAGGCCCATCAGATGAGACAACTATATGTGGGCTCGCTCATATTTTGCTGATGCTGATGCTGATGCTATTTGCCACAGAGAAAGAGAAGAGACACATTCAGTGAAAGCTCCAACTGCTGTGCTGGAAGAAAAAAAAATTGGCAGGATAAAAAAAGAAATAGAAACAAATAAATAAAAAACCAGAGGGTAAGAAAAAGGAGCATTTCCCTGTGGACGTTGCGCGGATTGTGCGACGACACAAAACAGAAAGTGCGCGGGGGAAAATATGGGAACGAACGTGCGGAAAGGATTGAGAATTTTTGGATAAGCGCCAGAATGCGTTGTCTCTTGGTATATGAGTATTATATATATATATATAAAACCGACCAAAAGCTCCCACAAACTGGACATTGGGGGCCGCGGATTTTCTCATGAAAACCTGCTGAGGGACAAGAGATTTTGTTGGGTGAATCGTTGGGGGAGAGACAACAGGGAGAGGACGAAGACCAGGCGGAAAAGTGAAATGTGGAATAGAATGAAAATGGCGGGGTTGACGGCCTATATGTAACCGCACAAGCAGACACACTCCCACACACATACTCGGTATTAAAGTATTACATGGATTTTCGGCTGGATTTATTTCAGTTAAAATAAAAAATATATAAATTCAAAAGTTATTGGGAGGGAGAGGAAGAGAAAGTGCCGCAAGCATCACTGAATCACGCTGCAACTTGGAGCGATTCTTTTTTATTTTATCTTTTTTTTTTTTTCTAACCGAATGGAATTGAAGTCTATTGGCCAATTGATATTCCAACGTCGTATTGATATTTATTGCCAGTTATACTCGTCGATTTTCAACCATTTACGGTAATCCATGATGCCGTTATGTGTTAGTGTACATATATATATATATATATATATATAAATAGGAATTTTTTTTTTAGTTTTCTTCAACGTTGTTTTTTCCTGTCCGGTGTATTAGGACAATGAATAAAAATGAAGCGTTAACGAGCGTGCATGGCTATATATACTTGGTTGTAATACGAAGAATGTGAGTTGAAAGAGATAGAGAGGAAGAAAATATAAAGAGGGAAAGGGAGATTGTACGTGGGAGAACTCGTCGAGAGTGCAGAGTGCAATTTACTGCAAAACGCACTTGCTATCTCAATTAATATTCAGTGATTCACCTTCCGAAATGAAGCTACTATAACATCAAGAGCTGAAGGCAACGGGCTCACGTTCAGACTATAATGAATTTTACAAATTACTCTCTAACCAACTCTCCCTCCCATATTCACCCTCTTCTTCTCACTCTTTATGAAGATACTTTATCCACACTGACAGGTGAGTTTATTACGGTGAAACAAATGCATTTATTCGTCAGTTTGTGAAATATATTTGCTTCGCTGCGAATTATATCTTTGAATGTGAAACGTTTAATAAATTCAGTTAATGATAATGAATTTTAATGTTCAACATCACGGTATATTGTGGTACAATAACACAGACAAATTTCAATGCGACTTGTTGTATGGAAATTATACGTGAAATTAGTGATCAATATGCTTAAATGTTTTGCAATTGATATTGAAACGAAATTTTGTCTCTTTATCAAATTTATTTTGAAGAAATACGTTTAGAAAAATTAATGAAGATAATAAATTAATAGTCTTTCATCACGAATTATTTACATATAACGAATAATAATTATATAAATTATTGTTTGTAGTATATTTTTTTTATTGTCTAAAATTATTACTATGCAAAAATAAATAGCTGATTTGGCAATGAGTTTGCTTAATTTTCCGCGGCATATTGATATAGTTAATAAATATTTTTAAACGATAGAAAAATAACACAAAAGCCAAATATTTCTATTCTTGCGATTCATATATGTCTATTTAATTCATTAATGTATGAAATGTGCATCAGTTCAAACTTGACACGACGATGATAATGAAGAGCACTGTTGCGAGATAATACTAATTTCACGGGTGGGTTTTGGTTATACCTCCTAGGTATATATGTCCACAGCTAATCTTGTCCGGAAATACATCATGGGAACGTGAGCAGACTCTGAATTATTCGAGTTTATACGATAATATTTGAAGCGAATATGAATATCAAATGTGTAGCAAACCAATCGGAAGGAATATATATGAACATATATTTGCTTGTATCTATATACAAATATAAACCATACATGTAGATGTGAAAAAAAAAAAAATAGTATGAATTCATTAACAACTAAAACAATACAAATGAATTTAAGAGGGTGTATATTTTCGAGTATTTGATAACATGTGGGAAGTGAAACGAATGTAATAAATTACCAGTTAATCGTTTCGTGAAATATTCACCAGATATTCTGATTACCTCGGGAAATAAATATATGAAGTGTGTAAACATTTATTATTGATATATTGTGTACTGTTGCACGGGGTAAACATTGTTGGAAAATTTTCGATTATTTGAAAAATATTCAAGTGAATAAATTTTATTTTATCTCTGATAGAAAACAGGTTTTAACATTGAACACAATACATTTCAATATTTTATGGATATTATTATACATATAAAAAATTATTGGAACCATCACATAGTATGGTGAGCGAAAAATTGTACCGATATTGCAGAAAAAAAAAAAACTACTTTCTTCACTGAGATGAATATAGGAATATATGAAGAGAGGATGGGAAAGAGGTGGAGTGAAAACATGACATCACCCTCAACTATATATATAAAACTATTTATGTAAGATACACTATAGAATATAAGAATGCAATATGGAGGATATATACATAACACCAGGTGCAACATCATCGCGTAATGTCTCTCTTTTGCACTCTCATTCCCATCTTTGAAAGTATACAGAACACCAAATTTTTTATTCTTGGTTGTTGAAATGTTTCTCTACCTTCTGGCTTTTTTATTTTATGCGCTATTTTTTTATCAATTGAAAATATATTCTCATTCTTTCTTATATATATATTTGTCGATGAGTATTTCACAGTGAGTATGTGGAAGAATTTAATTGAAACAATTATTGTTAAAAAATTGCAAAGCGACAAAAACGAAACAATAATGAAAAAAAAAAACAAAAAACAACGAATTCATTTATTATCTTTACTTTTGTATAAAGTGTCATCAAAATTAATACATCATTTATTTTTTTCTATGTCAAGTTCTTCTCCTCTCATCTTTTTACCAAAGTTATATAGTTATATGATAGATAACAACCATGAGAAAAAATTTTTCTGCGAAAATATGACAGAGCACCGAATGGAGCGATTTTGTCATTACCTTCAAAGTGCTTCCAGTAAAGGCAAAGAATGAGAGATGCCATGTATAGAAGAAACGGGTTAGAGTCGCGGTCATTACCCTCTTTGGACATTTGTAAAAACGGCAAAAGCAAGAGAGAAAGAGTTTGAATGAGATGTGTATAGTGGTTAAAAGAGAGAAAACGACATATACATATATATTCATGTATACCAAGTTGTGTATAAGACGACAGAGAGTGCGGAGGCGGTGGACGTATGAGACATGATGCTCAAGGGGGCATATACACACAACAATGATGAAGAACCATGGTGAAAAACGAGAGAATATATATATGTATCCACAGAGAGCAAAAGTTCAACGCACGACCGTAAGTTGCATTGGATCTAATGACTTTGGCGTGCAACGAATTCTTTGCTCTTTCATCTCATGAATTTTATTTTTAACATCATTTTCATTTTTTTTTTTTATCTTCCACTGGTAAGATACGGTGAGTTTTCACTTTGATAGTGGTGAAACTAATTTTATTATAAATATAATTTTAGTCAATTGAAATCTATTTGCCTTTTTATTCTATAATTTTCAATTTTATTTTATAGGCCCTGTTTATTATTGTTAGAACAATAATATGATTGAATATTATATTTAAACTATTGTTGTTGTATTTTTTTTTGTCATTTTACTATTCATTCTTCCGACATTTACTTTGGTGTATACTGCGGCATCAGCATCAGCTCACGTTGTGCATTTTCACTGCGTCAACAGACCACAAGCAAAACACATGCGATGAACTTTGTGAGTGGGAGAAACCGAGAGAGAAAAATAGACTAATGGAGAATTGGATAGAGCGAGGCAAATGGATAAAAGCAGTCGAGTAAGAGAGATAGAGAAAGAGTGAAGTGAAGTAAATGCGCTGTTGGATGAGGATAGAATCAAGACAACTGCATACCGCGGGCACGTTCACGACCACAAGAAACTCTCGACGAGCTCCCTGTCCTCCCTCATCTCTTGAATATACCTGCATTTATGTATGTGTAGATGTGTGGAAACGTCGTTACGATCCCGTCGTGGCCCTACACGTTTTCACCTTTAGAACATTATATATGTATGTGTGTGTGTGTGTGCAGCACCCGTGAGATAGGGAGAATACTCTCAGAGTGAATCCTTTGGAGAATATGCGTGTATATAATTATACTGTACAGAGATGGGATGCGCGGTATAAGGGGATGAATAAGAGAGCATGGAGATGAGGAGAAACATCGCAACTATACATGTATGAACTCACGTGCATGACACATAGCGTCTTGATATCGTTGAAGAGAAGCGAATTTAACTCTGCAATATGCATGGTGTAGTTGCTCGTGTGATGAGACACATGGGGAAACTCATAAAAATTAATATAGTATAGCATGAAAATTTATAAATGTTATACATGAAATGATAATGTGTATAGAACTTATAATTGGGAAAAGAATATTTATTTTCTATATAGTTTTTATTTCATTCATTATTTGTATGAAAGTCCGAATATTTGTGGCACAATAGAAATCAGGATTTTTTTTTATCTCCCTGATATCAATTCAACATTTTTGTTTAGACTTTCTAACAATATTGAAAAAGTTTTAATGAATTTTAGAACATTCCGAACTTCAGTCACATCATTCATCAATTTATATCAAAATATTATTGATGAATGATTTTCCAAATAATAGTGTATAAAAACTTTGTCCAATTACTCGCATTGATTCAATATATAAAGTAACAATACGTTCATAAATTATTATGAGAGAATAAATGAACTTTCCACATATTCAATTAATACGAATGTATATAAAAAAACATTCGTGGTATATATTCATATTCATATAAAAATATGATGCATTTGATACTCACTAATAAAGAGAACAAAAAATGTAATCTCACAATAAACCCAATTGATTTAAATTTATATTAAAAAAATATTTGAATTATATTTCATTTCATATCCTACCACCCCAGCAACAGTAGCTAATCTCATTTAGAATTTGCGTGGACTTACCACTCCAAACTCGTGCGAAGAGTATCATGCATTAAATAGACAGTTATATATGTATATAAATTCATCTATATATCTCACACATATAAGGCTCAATATCCGATACCACACACAAGAAATTTCTGCCCCAGGCAGTACATCGCTGGGGATGAACGATCCCAAGGGATGTTCCAACGTCATGAATAACACACACGTTGCACTCCTGTCCACCAGCGGCGTTTTTTTTTTATCGTGCGTTCGTACATTTGTTTTTTTTTTTTTCATTTCTTTTTCATCCATTTTTTTTTTATTCATTATACGCTCCCTTAAATTATCTCACCACTTGTGCATATACATACAGACACATGCGCATATATAAATGTATATAAATATATTTATATATATTTATATCAATCGATTGAAGAACTACCACATACACACACACACACACACACCAGTCATTTATTAAACCAACTAGTTTCCGTATATGCCGCATTTAGATTTTATACCGTCACTCGCACACTGTTTACTACCATTTATACACATCAGCGAATAAAAATATATTCACTGGTGAAAATTGTTCATGCACGCATGTAATAAAAAAAAAAAAAAATAATAAATAAATAAAATAGGAATAAAAAATGAAATAATAATAACTGTTGCGAGCATGTCGAGCGTGCATATGTGTTACATGGATATGGTTTTCACGTTCAGATACGTGCCTGCAGGGATTATTTGTATGTATACCGGGTGCGTGATGGTTATAGCGTCATGTATGCGGCAGGTGAATTTTTGAATGTATATACACTGAAAAGTAACGTGGCGTTAAGTGGCGAAGCGCAGGTGATTGCACTGAGTGAATAAAAAAATATAAGAATGAGTGAAAACGAGAAGAAATAATAATAAGTTAAGGAAAAAAAGTTATGGCTACGAGAGCGTTAATGTGCATCGCGTTATTCACTTTCGTGCACATTATATATATGTTGATGTATATATATATATATAATAATAGTTTAATTATACAGCTAGTCACACACTTGAAATTGATACTATGTAACACTGTTATCGGAGAGAAAATTGAATCAACATTTCTTTTTTTTTTTTTTCAAACTTTCTTTTTCTATTCATATTAAGTATTTTTTATCTTAATTATAATTGCAACATTTCAGCGATCAAAATGATTTTTTATTTTAGTTTTATATATTTTCTTGACCAATATAATGGAAAGTATCAGACAGGTAGCAATTTAGAATTTCGTTGCAATAATTAAAATTACAGCGAAAAATATTGGTCGCTATCTATAATAGTAAATAAAATATAAACGTCGATGGTGCTAATTAAATATATTAATATCGCACTTTATTCTAAACATAATTCTTGATATATTAATATCGATATTGAGATCGATGAGGTCTATTGATTGAATAAATTTTCGTTCCACTACTCACAAAATACACGAATAACTTTAAAAAAAGAAAAAAAAAAAATACAAATTGAAGTGATTTTTTGTGTTTGAATTTTTCTTGCCCAAGGCGTCCTTTTTTCTCAACTCTCCCCTATACACCCATTCACCTTCACCCCACATAAATATAAATATTATACAATCTCAAAAATCTACAACGAAATTATTTCCAAATTACTCATCAATATCACACCCGACAATTTCCCATTATTTTTTTATTATTTTCTCTTTCTCATCCGTCAATTTAATTTTTAATCCGTAACAAAAAATTTCCCCACCACTGTACTTCGTGTATATAATATCATTCCTTCCAAAAGAGATTGCACCCGGCAACCAACTCATCAGAATAAAAAAAAAAACAAAAAAACTGCCCAACGAAATTTGCTTCTCCTCATTTCACCCCTCTATCAACTATCTTTGTTTTTTTTTCTCGTGCGTGTTGCTCGCGTGCAAAAATAATCATTCAAATGGCACAACTTCGATCGTCATTTCATTCCTTAACTTCATTTTATATATATATATATATATCATTCTTCCCCTGTTGTGTATACTGTAGAATCACAAGTGCACGATAAAACGGGAAGGGCGATACTCTGCGTCGGCTATTTCCAAAGATCGCACTTGCAATTGAGTTAGAAATGTAGTTATATCGCCGTTTCATCTACTCCCTAAGGGAATACAATGAAGCTGTGAACCACCATGAATAGAGTGTATATAATTTCGCACGAGAATTGTGTTACGTCGGCGACAAACTGCCTATCAATGTACAAGTATATATGTAACTCAGTGGGCGGACAGCAGCTCACATAGGCATATTAACTACTTTTTTTTCCTTACAACTATATTGACTCGCAATGCTTTGTTCTGTTTCTGTATATCGAAATCCTCTCACGGACTATTATGCAAAGGCTTTTATTAATATTTTCCTTTTTTATTTTTTTTTTTGTGAACTCTGTATTGTAGTTCCGTTCATTCATTCAGCAGTTATAGAGCATATAATTTAAATGTGGAAATAATTATTTGAATTAAGGATCTTATTCTCAGTAGTATTTTGAAACATGTTACAGAGGATGTATACAAAAGTTTTGGTTATTTATGGTTTATTAACGAAACTATATAATCGACAAAATGGAACCTTTATTGTGTATAGTGTATGCGGGAAGTTTTAACAGTTTGCTTCAGCTTTGACTTATCCTCAAATGCATTCTATACATTATATATATTTGGTTTATAAATGTACATACAAAATGAAAATGCCCTAGTTGGACATTTTTTGACAATAAGATGAAAGGATGTCAAAAATGCTTGATAATATATCGTTGAACTATCCAGGAGGATATTTAACTGAATCGACAAACCAAACCAGAGCACACTTATATTAAGAGTATGAATTATAGATCGATATAGAGCATGTATATGTTTAAAAAGGATATGAACACATTATTATTTTATATATTAAATATATTAATATTAGTTTCTTAATTCTACCTTCTTTCCTTACTTTGTCTCATTGGTATGCGAATACAAAATGAAATAAATCCCAAATATTTTACAATATCAATTGAGTTTAACTGAATACTTGAAATATTCATTCTTTCATTACTATTATATTCAACAGTATTATTTTATTAATTATACGAATTAAAATTGATTTTCGTATCTTTTGTTTACTTTTTGATTCTTGATAAACCCCACAATCTATGCAATCCAATGGAAAATCCAATAATTCTAGTACAAACTACACATATACATCTGTGTATAAACATTGCGATGTCGTTTAGTGTACAGCATTCAATGGTGTTAACGCAATACAGTAGCCATACCATGATACTCATTCGGAGGTTTGTGCCGCCAGCGTGCGCGGGCCATGTCGGTGGGATTCAAGCCAAAGTTTCCGGCACTTAGGCACCGCGTATAACATGCGCTTGCGACCAGCATTGCCGCACCACTGGGGAGCAACACGTTGCACACGAAACTTGCTCTATTTATCAAGGTTTACCTAAGCGTAAGCGAGATAGAGAGAAAGAGAGGTAAACTATAGACGTACATATGTATATAGACATCAGTGACTTGTTTCCACGTTGCGAGCACGCTGCTCAATTAGCCAACAGTGCATGCAGTTTGCTTCCGCACTCGTCACTATATATAATGTTACATAAATACATAAAGATCCCGAAGTTCATCATATATTAGTAGCAGTCAATATTAACATTGTAAAAAAAATTATTATGATAAATCAGAAAAATTGGAGACCCTAAACGTATTCTGTGGATGTTATTTGTTTATTTCAATGATTGTTAGATAAAAAAAAAATATCTACTTTTAATTCTACAATAGTGAAAATAGAAAAATGTATTATCGCACTTAAGTGTATTACATTTTTTTTTCTTTTTTTTTTTTTTCATTGCTGATCATAATAAAATTTGGTTGTTGCATGGATGTAATTTACATAATTATATTTCCTCGTTACCATGATACATAGTGGAAATTGAGTAATTAACGAGTTGAGAATTTGTGCAATAAATTGCCTATGTATATGTGTATGCATACGATTGTCTTCACCAATTCCAATTTCATTTTAATATATTTTTTCACTGTTTTCTACTTTTTTTTTTTTTTCACGTTGATCATCGGTTATTGCATTTATTTATTCATTTTCATTTTTTCATATCCCAATTTTTTTTTCATATACACGTGGTATTTTTCACTCTCACTCTGTCTACCTCTTTTTTTTTGTTGCATTTTTGAGTGCACACATGCGGTCAGTCAACGAATGAATTTCGATAAATCCCATATACGAATCCGATTATTGGTATATAGTCGAAATGCATGATTGTGACATACGCGCTTCTGTCATATGTAGTTCGTTCCCTATCACTATTTCTCACTTTCGCGCTTCCTACCAAGTTCCACTTTATTTTTCATGCTATATGTATATATGTACATATTAATATAACGTATTTTTATTGCTGAATAATTTTGGATTGTATGCGCGAATAGTTTCAACAAAAGTCATTATATTCAGGTCAACTTCTGTTCGCGACACTTTTACTCACGCACTATCAACTGTATATAGATACATATTGACAATTTATTTATTTATACATTTTTCTTCTCGTTTAATATCGCTAAAAATTCTTTTCATTTAATATATATATATATTTGTTCATACACAATTGTGCTTTGTTTGTTCTTCTAATTCATACTTCATTGACTATTAACATTCAAAATCTTTTGGTTTTTCATATATATATATATATATATTGACGGATAAGAAATGGAACAAAAGAGATTAGGGATTCCAAATCTGTAACTATCGTTATATAGGGGGAACAATGCGGGTATATAACGTGGCTGTAATGCGCTGCTGGAATGACAGCAAGAGGGTGTGTGGAGACACTCGTGTTCGCAAGTGTAGTAAGGATAGCTTCATTTTCTTTTGGATGACGGCTTAATGTCCATTTGCTTCACGTTAGCACCCCTATTTCCCTCCATATTTCCCCTCTATCTTTGTTTCTCGTATTTTTTTTTTTTTATCTTGGTCTCAACGAACCCTCTCGACAATACGACCGCGTATAGGGTGGAAAAAAAAAATATTATTCGTTTGTCTTGTAGACACGAGATATTGCGAATATAAAATGAAATATAATCCAAGTATTTTCCGATAAAATAAATAAATTCAAGTCAATTGAATATTTAGAAGAGACAAAAAAATTTTTTTTTTCCTTTGTTTTATTTTTAGATGTTTTATTTATTGATAATTTATTTTGATATTAATTTTTATACTTCACATCTCCCTTCTTTTTTTTATTTGCATACATATATAGGATGAATAACAACCCTTATATTTTTTTAACGCAAATTAAAATCAATAAAATATATGTGCGATATTTTTTTTTATTCGTTAGAATTTTTACATACATTATTGTATTATATTAATGTGAATTTTTGGGGTGTAATATATTGCCTGTATATAGATATAAGATTGTGGAGTTTTTATTTATTTGAATGCCGATTTCGTCTTTTAAATAAGGGTGGAAAAAAATTTATACATTCCAAGTGAATGAAACGTAAAAAAGAATAATACTTGGAATTATTCTTGCACATATAAAAGTGGTTGAATAATTTAAAAATGATGTGAATGTGAATTGGAATAAATGATGGAAATTTAATCCAGTGAATTTTAGAATAGTTGAAAACGATTTAATGTTATGTAATTCATATGATATTTCAAAGAAAATTGTAATCACAGTTACAATCCAACGACAAACGCGAGCAAAAGTTATGTACAATATAAACGTAAAAGTGAATTGTAAATTGTAAATTAAATTTATGAGAGATGGAAACGTTTACATTGCAACCATTCTATCTTTTCCTTAATTCACAAGGAGAACTATTCGCTCGTCGCATGGAGTAATTTGATGTGGAACTAGTGCTTTCCTACTGTGCAGTATGAACTCACTGCATTCACTGTGCCTCAGCAATGTTATTCTATTCAGTCAAGAGACATATTCGTCTTCAATTTGATTATCAATTGTTCAAAGTAATTATCGATGAGCTTCTCTCGTAATATTTATTTAGAGTTTGATTATTTTGCAGTTTGATGATTTAATTTGAATTTAAAATTCTCAGTATTATTGTAAATTTGATACAGCAGTCCAACATTTTCTTATATTGATCCATCTACTTATGCAGAAAAATTTCAATATTTATCTAACGTCAGTTACTGATATAAATTAATGAAGATTAAAGATGAACATGTTGACTTCAATTCTTCACAATATAATTTTTAACGAATAGAATAAATTTCTTATTACATTGATAAAATTCATAAATGTATCAACAATTTGTTCTATTAGAAATATTCCCATTAAAAAAAAATATCTCTTATATCGAATTTATCAAAGAAACGTCCTTAATTCATTGAAACAGCTCTTACAATTAAAAATTCTATTATTTGTCACCCCTAATCGAAAAACACATTCAAAATCCTCTCACGGTGATGAATATTTATTAATATTTCTGTGCTTCACTCTTTCCTGAAAAAAATTCCATTAGCGTATATCCAGCTATATAACACGATTTCAAAAGAATAGTAAAACATATCTCACTCATAAATCTTCTAAATATAATAAAATATATATAAATAAAATATTTCTGCCTACATTTGGAGAGGAATACTATTTTTTTTTTATCCTTCAAGGATCATAAGACGAGTAAAAAATGCGGCAGGTCAAAGAAAAGATGAATATCAAAAATTCAACGCGATAAAATAGAAAATAAAAAAAAAAAGAAGACACTCAACTCATGGCCCACTTTTAACTTTCTTCCCTTCTTTCGTTTCTTTCCTTTTTGTTTTTTCATTTTACTCTTCACTTCTCTCCCTCTCCATATTTCCCCCATATTCTTCTCCACCATTTTCCTCGCGTGAACTTTATGAAAAATCGAATATGAAAGAAGTTTTACAGACGCGTGTGAATATCAGTCGTGCTTGAGAGATAAAACACAGTTTTTCGACTTTTCAAACAGAGCTCTCGCTATACAAGTCAATTTTTTTTATTCCATTTTATTATATTTTTTTTTTTCTTCTTTGTATTTTCATTCAATCATTTTTTTTTTTTTTCCCCCCATTCTTTGTGAATGAATTGCGATAACTAAAGACCCGCGTAATGCCAATGAACTACACACAGAGAAAGGAGGAAAAGAAAGTGAGCGTGGAGAGGAAGAGAGAAGAGATCTTGTTCCACCATATATGACAGCACGCCCCTTGCTTTCAAGATCTATCCCCGTATAATTTCCGGATGACAATGGACCATAGAGGGCCCGCGTGGAATTCTGAGGGTGAAAGGCTATATATATATATATATACATGAAACGCGTGCGATAAAATGGAGCTTGTGAACGATGAAAGGAACCGCGCCGCGATTGCTTCGCTCATATAAATCTCAGAGTTCCCAGACGATTTCAATTAAAATACTATATATAGCAAACGAATGAAAACTTTTTTTTTTTTTCATCATCAAATCAATTATTGGATCATAATTGCATACAAATAAAATGGTATCCACATTGTGCAATCAAATAATAGATAAATGTAAAGAATAATATCGTTCTAACGATAAACAACAAAAATGTAATGGCAGTTTGTAAAATGATTTGTTTCATTTTTTTGTAAATATTCATGGCTATTTTTCGCCCAGTTTGTTGTGTGACATTTATCGACTCATGTGAAAAATAAAAGTAAATAAAAAAAAAAAAAAACACCATCATACAGTGTTTGAACAATGATTGGCGATGAAAATAACAAACAAATGCGGAAAAGAATTATTTGTAACGAACGAAAATGGAAAAAATTGAATTCATTCAAACACGAATGTTTTTTTTTAGTTAAACTTTAAATTCAAAATTGCATCGCATTTGCACATACAGTATTTCGTAGAGTCATCTGTCACGTATATAAATATATTATACAAAACATTGCGATATATATATAGGAAACGGAGTGAGTGATATGAAATTTGTTTGAATTCTAAAGTTTCAACAAATGTGCATACAATAAATTGCACCGTTTATATTCAAGTTTGTGTATGTTTTGGTATATAATATGTGATCTCAATATTTCTCTTCTAAATCGCATTGCTTATATGACATTAGTCAAGCTTATGTAGTTCAAAACACTTGAAACTCGTCCAATTTGCCTTGTACACACCTCGACGAGCCCAAAACTAAAGCAGGAATACGTGAAACTAATTAGAAACAGTCGTTGCCATATATCGTACGTACAAAACTAATATATGTATACCGTGAACGATTCAAAAAAATTCGATACATGTCTTGTTACGAATGTAATAACGTTGGTCTCAATTTGTATAAAATTACCGAAAGAATTAATTGCAAAAGTAATTATAATTAAAAAAACAAAAGAAAATTTTAACCATAGAATCGTCTGTGATTTTCGTTTTTACATTCACATATATATATAGATATTCTTTTTTAATTTCTCTCTTTAAGCTCTTTTTTTTTTTTTTTCGCGCTCATTCTTGTGACTTTAGCGCCGGGCATATATACGTCAAAAGTGTATAAGCACAATGAGAAAATGCCCCGAGGCACGTTAACGTTACACTCCTGCCGTCAAATTTTCCTTTTAGAAACGAACAAAATATTCTCTATATTCATAGCGAATAGTAGTTCTCTTTCATCAGTATATAGTTGGGCTCCTTACTAATACGACCGACATATATATATATATATCTGTACAGTATGTATATCTGCAATAAAGTAGCCTTTGTAAAGGCCGTTATTTGTTCCGCGTTCGCATATGCTGCGTCTGCGTGTGCGGTTAGCATAATGGAGATTTCAAAGGGTTTTTTAAGCTTTATGTTTAGCTATGTATTTTTCTTATTTTGTTTCCTCTTTTTTTTTTTCGGTTTTACCTACAGTATAAAGTTTCAGTCTAGCGGTAATCCTGAAAGCTCTTTCTCGTTACCACATTTTTTATATATACATATTGGCCGACATAATAATTAACACAAAACCAAATTTTAATATAGAAACAGGAAAAAAAAAAAGAAAAGTGGAGAAAAATGAAGAATAAATAGAATAAAGTTTTTGTACATGAATAAACATGACAATTGATTGGACGCCATAGTAATTATATTCTCAAGAACCTCATTTGTCAGAGAATATAAACCTACACATATATATTTGTATATATATTTATTGTTGTGTGTGTGTGTGTGTGTGTATATGTACACGCAAGCCCAAGTCGACTTGTCTCACTCAAAAGCCGCAGTGCATGCACGCCACTAACAAGCGATGCATTCATACGCGCACTTACGTTAAGTAAACTTGGGAGGCACTTTCCGGTCTTCGTCCGCGTGTATACACGACTGAGGCAACAATCTTTTCAGTGCTTCGAATATGTACTTTTTTTTTTGCTTATTTTTTTTACTTCAACTATATCTATACTTAACGTCTGAGGAATAAACGAGCGATGGGAAAAGGTCACTGAAAGGAACCTACGTGACATATACTGAGCAAAGCTCATCAGATTCTATATCAAATATAATGATAATAATAATAATGACTCGAAAAAAACAAAAATTAATGAATAAAATTGGATATAATAACGAAGGGAGAAAAATCCTACGAGTCAAATTTATTGTGTCAGTAGAAGATACTCTATTGTTAGTAGTTTATAATGTGATGAAATAACTATTCAAATAATTAGAGAGAACGATGAATTGACGTTAATCATTATTCTAAATTCAGGATGTGTTTAAAATTGATATTATTATTTATAAACTTTCTCCACATATATGAAAATACTTTTTTATGTGATTATTAATCAATTCGTCTCTCAGTCGATCTGTGTGACTAATATAAATCACTTCATCCGTTACACGTCAAAACATTTTTATTTTTATAATTATAGTATGTAATTTATCAAATGATAATTGATATAAATCACTCTTGAGTTCACCAAATTCAATGAATCGATTATACTCTGGAGTGAAATATGGATAGAATGTCAAGGACATCAAATTTCCCAAGTATGATGATGATGATGCTGAGTGTGACGACAATACGATGACTATAATTCACCTGTATGTACAAAGAGCCAATCCTATGTACATGGTTAGACACATAGGCGCCACCTCCAGTCACGGTCTCTTGACTGACTGGAACCGTATACACATGATACACACACACGAGTACTAACAAGAAAATACACTACGAGCAACAATCGTTCACTTGTACAAATGAAGGACCCACTCATGCACCTGCCAACGGTCACACTTTATATATATGTATATGAATACATTCTGATACGCATCCGTTGACCGTTAAAATGACACGCCTTTACAGTCACGAGAAATAACCGTTTTTCTTTATCCAACCACCAACTTTCAATTATTTATATCCAAAGTGCAAAAAAAATGCAATTATTAAGGGAAACCTATCAGGTTAATCCATGTACAAATTAGAATTTATTCTAACATTTCTATCCCCAAAATGATAATCAATAATGAGATTTATAATCAGTGAACAATTTTTTTAATTTTCCACAGAAAATTTGGATAAAAATTGTTTATAAAAATAATCAAAATTATGTTTAATATAAAGCTACAGATATAGGTATGAAAGAATAAATTAACCGAGAGGAAGAAGTAGAGGAAGAGATTTTAAACCAAAAACTTAATCAAATAAACATCATTACTTAAATGTACAAACTATCATTATGATACAGAACTGAACACCCCATTTTTCACTTTTATTTTTCGTCACCTTGGCAAACTCGATATTAACAATTTTTTCTATGGTCGATATTTCATTTATCCTTAATTACCAATTTCAATTATTAGACATTCGCAAATCAATTTTAATTCTACTTTTGTAAATAAAGTACTGCGAACTTCATAATCTTATTTCATTAATCCTATTTAATGTCTAATACTTCTCACCATAAATTTCTATAATGCTCTATATCATTTTCGATATTCGTATTATCATCCTGACATCTATCTCCCCTCATGCTCACAAATGTCATTGGCCTTCCTTATTATTATTCACTCTATTATGCGGCACCATATATATGTATCCGAACAGTGCTCCAAATAAATGTGCATTCAAGCCTTCATCCCGATGAATTATTTAGTGCGTGAAACGGATTACTTAGTGATAATCCAATATCCTCATTGGATTATTCACTGTGGGAAACCACAATTGCAAATTCGATTATATTTTATATATTCGATATCGGAAATAAGGAGTAAGTTGTGAAGTCTTGTATGTGTGATGATATAGTTTTAGTGAACGTATACGTTCCTATATCTATACATAAATTGTACTCAAGTAAAGGAGAAATATTAAAAAGAAGAGCGGTTTAGTAGGGTGCACTTGAGTCTAGTCAGCATCACCTGTGGCCTCTTGCATTGTTTAGCTAATGCTTGACACATACACTTCCACTCTCTCCCGCTTCCTTCCTATATCTAACTCTCTTAACACCAGAGTCTTGAGAGTTCATCTTTAAGAAAGTTGGAGTATGTATTAAGATTTCATGCATCGTTTTAATGAGTATTCCGTATAAGAATTCATCAGCTGTTTATCATCTTAATTTTTTGTCATGAGTAATACCTAACGAAAATAAATTTGGACAATATTACAATTAATTTCTATGAATATTTATTAAATATTAGAATGAACAGATAGAAAGTAATCCTTTCTAGTCCATATTTATTAACTGAAATGGTACTCATGTAATTGTATCACAAACAATAAGTTTCTAATGCTTATATTTTTCATGATAAACAAAAAGAGTGATTAGAAGTTGGAAATCGGTTTTTCAACTTCAAGAATATTTATTGTAATCTTCAAACACTCTCCAATGTGCAATGGGTTGAGTGAACTATAGAATGCAATTCAATTGTTACGGTATATAGGATTGAAATGCACTTGTACTACAACTGCATTATTATTGTAGGAAAAATAGAAGAATTGATACTCTATAATGCAATGGAATATCACTTTGTTCTCCACAATATGCTTTATCAAAGAAGTTCATTGTGTTAATAATAAATTGATGAACAAAAAAATTTGGATGACAGTATAATTTGGTGGTGTACCAAAAAATAAAAAATTCATCAAAATGGAAGAAGAATTTATAAAGAGACTGTACCTCGTTAAAGAGTCATTTATGAATTGATTAAATGTGCCCTCGGGGAATTGCAATGCAACATTAAAATCCAGTTTTTTAATCATCCGTATTGTGCACTGTTCATTTATCAATTTTTACTGAGAACAAGCTCTCGATGGTTTATCATTAAGTTTTCATACTTTGACCGCACTTTTTTATTCATTTTCATTTACAACTACGTGTTTACATCTGCGAACAAATTTTATGGTCATCAAATAACTATAACAATGGAGTGTTCACGTTATGCTTTTTGTCAAATTAAATAAACATAAATCAACAATAATCCTCTTTCACAACAACCAACTGATAAAGCTCCATTAGACTTAAGTTGAATTATTTCCATCATGCATACTAAACTTTAAATCAAAATAAAAACATTTTCACGTTCTGAGTGGTAAGTTAACAATTCAAAAACCATACTCCGTTCCCTTTTACCGAACATTCGCTTATAGAGAATCATTATTTATCGACAAAGATGGAGAAAAGTAAATAAATAAACTATCAGCTGCTGGATAAACACGTCCTTTTGAATTTATCAATTTTAAACACCTGGACCAACATCCGATTATAACAAACCTCTTACGTAAATGTGCAAAACAGAATATTCCATTTGTATTTTCATATAAATACGAATCTAAATATATGCATCGACTCCGACATGGTGCAAACGATGAGACAGAATCAGCAGTGATTCGTGGTATCGCGATATCGAAATTCAGGAAAACATGCGGCAGGTGTTGCCGCCGGTGGGGCAGCTGCAATCACGGCCACCATCTGCTGCTATAGGATGCACGCTACAATGGGCCTCGTACAGGTATTTCTGATGCCCAAAAACGACACCCCAATTATATATATATATATCTATACGTATATATAAATATATAATGTATCTCGAAACACGTGCCTATACAGGTTTCTAACATCAGCAGTGGACCGATTTTTACGACCAGTGATGAACGATACCGATGTGCCCCCCTATGTTTATACCTCCTCTAATTTGGTTCCAGCTGTTTTTTTTTATCTTTTCCTTGTCTCTCGTTTCAAATGTTTGTTTTCCATGTTTTGAGATGACACCAATGGCAAAATTGTTGCAAGCGAGAATAGATAATTCATATATAGGTATTCGTTCATGAGTAAATTGGTGGAATAATCTGCGTCAGCTAAATTATAGAATTATTCATGTCATGGTAAATCAGATATTCAAATCCCTGTCACTCTCATGTCTGTCTGAAATGGTATATATATCAAGTTGATATTCCCGTTTGTCTAATTAGCCATTCAATACTATTCATATACGTACTGCACAATCCAAGTAAAGATTTATAAATAATGTAGAGTATGAAAATCAATGGTGAAGTGATGACGTAAAATAAAGAAATGGGAATTTTTATGTTGTTAATAGAGTTTGTTAATTGAGAAGTATGTTCCGGGAAAGTAATTAATGATGAAGAAGTCATATTCAAGTAAAACATTTTTTGATTTCATGTAATGTTCAAAATGAGGATAAAATGATTATTTATCTGACATCTACTGGAGAACTGATGAATGATTTATCGAAATAATGTTTACTATACCTAGGGAGATGAGATTGAATCTTTCGATTGTCGATAAAGTAGAATTGCCACGTTGGACTAGCTTAAAATGTACCGTCAATTACAGTGATAACAGGGTTGGAAATAGATAAATTTCGGTTGATTGAATAATTATGACTCAAGATGAGGAAAAATCAATTGATAGGATTGTGATATTATCTTATTCCCTCTCAATACTCCATCGTTAGATACATTGATTAAATACATATAAAATCTAATTTTTCAAGAGGAAACTCGAGAAAAAATAAATTTGTTTTCCATCCTGAGTTGAATGACAATTTTCGTGTGGAAAATTAATTTAATTCATTTCTGATTTTCTTCCTCCTATTTTTACTTAAAAATTAACTTTTCCTTAATGATAATATACACCATCCAGTTACGTCAGATTCCCGAAGGGAAAGAAGAAAAAAATCGAAAAAAAATAAAATTGATTCTATAGAAATGTTTCCGAATAATTATTGATTAATTATTCACAGATTGATGTGAATTGAGCGTATACAATATGACAGTTTGTTTCTCTCCTTTTTTTTTTCTCATGCTTATGATCAATTCATTAATTAATCATATAACGATGAATACATATGTGTTTCAATTATTTTGTGGTGCACGACACTAGAAATAATGAAAAAAAAAAAAAAGTGGAAGTAAAATAATAATTATAGCTCACTCAAATGTTCACGTTGCTTTTCATTTGTTTTCATGTATGTCTGTTATCAATATCTTCCAGACCGGCCATCTCGTCCTTTATCCTCTCTGCCACTCTTACGCCGCTCTTTTGAACGCGATCTACGTTCGCGCGATCGCGATCGACGCTTGCGATCACGGCCTCGTGATCGTGAACGAGATCTTGATCGTCCACCTCCACCACCTCCGCCGCCGCCACCACCTCCACCACCACCACCACCACCGCCGCCGCCACCACCACCTCCGCCACCACTGCCACCGCCACCACCACTTTTTCCGCCCTTCTTACGACTGTACAAATAACGACGCAGTTCACGTGAAATTGGCTTCAAGTGCATGAAATTACAGAATCCAGAGCGGGTACATTCGCTGAAATAAAATTTTGTTTAATTAATGCATAAATCACTTTCATTAAATATTGTTTTCCCTTGATTTCAAATTAAATTTTCCCAACTAGGTATGGAAAAATAGACATTGTAGAACATACCCCATTTCGTATTGACGACAACAGGCTTCTCTGAAATCCGTGACAGGTGATAACTCAGCATAAACAGGTCGCCCACCAAACCAACGATTATTTAAATCATTAACTGCTTTATCAGCATCCTCCTCACGACGAAATTTAATGTAAACATTCCCCACTAAATGATCACCAAGATTGTCGCAAACATTCATCTCTTCAATTTCACCATATTTGTCCTCACACTCGACAAATACATCCTCAAAGAAATTATCATAATGCTCCTGCATTTCTTCATCAGAAACATTTGCAACCACTGAGAATAAATGGCATCGGTTAATTGAAAATTTGTTTGCGAATTTATTATGAATGAAAAAAGAGAGAATTATTCGTATTTGAATACTTACAATGGGAGCCATCAGCACTTTTTGCAGAATTTTGTGGATTAACGTAAAGATTTTGTAATAAACATGTCTGAAATAAAAAAGAAAACAATTGAAACTTGGAACAATTAACTGCAAAAATGAAGAGGATACTGTCATCATGTTTCCGGTCGACTAAAGCCACCACCGCACAAACTCTTCACCCGAACCGAAATTTAATCCTCCAACACCGATAACATAAACATTTTCCGATAAATATCATACAAATAATATATAAACAACAGATACTCATACAATCAAAAGTAAGAAATTTCGTCGGCTTTTTTCTTCTATGAAGAAAATAAATATCCCAAAAGCATTCACTGTGCTTCGATTTTGAATGACAATACCCCCTCAATGAAAAATCCAGATGTACGGATGAATTAGTCGATTTACCTGACTAAATGTTGGTTTGTTATGAATTCTCGAGCAACGATCACCGTGTCTACATGCTCCGATTTTGAAGTAAAATGAGCAATTAACTCTGTAAAATGAAAATCAACATGATATAAATACGTGTATCAACAATTGAATACGATAACCACACTTTCGTATATCAATCACGAGTGTACACAGCCCACCGCAGTTGGCACAATCAAGATACATTTATTAATAAAAAATTGATAACTCACTTGTCTTTTTCTGTACCAAAAATTGAGGCTAGGTACTCGGCCATATTTGTTTCAATTTACAGTCGTAAACCAATCGAGGTATTTAAGAATAATTATTTTCACGACATACAGAAAAAAAGAAATGAATAAAATAGCGGCCACAATCCTCGTTGCGACGCCAAGATGTCCGGTGACTTGTGCTGCCACCACACGGATAATTATGCTTTATAGTTATTTTATCCCTATCAATACCAACAATGAAGAAAAAAATTTCCAAGCTAAAATTGGAGAGTGGCGCCATCACGAATCATAACCGCAATCACGAACAGATGGCACTTATTGTCCTGCCGAATATTCTCGTTATCATAACAAATTATTTGAGCAAAATATCCACAAAGCGTTAATAGCGCTACTGTTATTGACCCTGTTAAACTTCCTGACCTTCACTGATAATTTCTATACTAATAATATAATCATTATTCATTTGTTTATATATTTTCCATACTTGTTTGAAATCATTTGACCTATCATCTTGAAGTTAGATCCATTTTGTTGATGCATTGCAATTCATTCTACATGAATGATTATATTTACTGGCTGTTGTGATGGAAAGTCAATAACTATCTCTTTTCAGATCAATAATTGTCATTCTAGATATCAAATCCAATGTCAGTGTCAATTGAATGAAGATTAAGAGCAAAATAAGACTGTGAAGTAATTACTATTGACATAAAGTTCATTCAGAACTATAATATGAAAGCTGCTTGCATCAATCTTCCCTGAATTTTTTGGAGTAAGTAATTAAAACATTATTCTTGATATGATGGATAAGTCGTATGCGTAGCATATAAAATACAATACTCATAACATTGATTTCTCAACTAACAACTTCTAATTATTTAATGTAAACTTGGTGACATAGGGTATCAGTTTATGAGTGATGACTTGGATAAAAATATCCTATTGATTCTAATAGATTAGTGACATGAGATTACTATTGATGAAATGCCAATTTTCCTCTAAAATTTTGTAGAAGACTAAGTCACTTGATAGCGAGGAATAAAATGTTTTTAAGTAAGCGCGCGAATGCTTTGTATTTATCTTCGATTTGACGATAGGCAGCTAAACCCAACAGAATTGTTTTTAATTCAAAAGTAAACGCACCACGTTGTATAAATTTATTAGTGATATTTAGTATCTTGCGATACCATTCAAATCAATACTCAATGAAAAAGTAACACACTGTATATATATATACACATACAAGCATACATACGTATGTATCCATCCATTCTCATTGAATACACTCTCTCATAATAAAGATTTAATCGAAATAGTGAATCATCGTAGGAACGAATTGGAACGATAATGCATATAGTGCTTTACATGATGTATAATTTACATATTGCACTTGGATATGCGAATACGTATTGCGCTAATACTAACAACAGAGTGCTTGAATCATATATTGTACATATATGTACAAGGTATACAAGCAATTCCCCCTCGTGCTACCTTTACAATGCGTAATTGATAAAATTGCGCCCGTTGAAGGGAGTTGGTCAGTTGGAGTGACTCATCCAATCGATTTTCACTGGACATGAGCTCGTAATTTCTTGGAAAAATATTTTATTTTACATCAACCAATACAACTGTCACTGAGAATGGCTATGTGAGTTGATTTAAAATACGTGTCTCTGCAGGCCCTTTAAAGAAGTGTTATAAATCAACATTTACGGGTACTTCTAAGGACCTATATATAATTTACAATCACTAAATGTGTCTTGTGAATTTTTTAATCGGTCAATAAAATTTGAAAATGATTATTTAGACATATATTTTTTATGTATATACTTTAAGTACATATTTTTATTACCCGTTATTAACTCGATAATGAGGCGAAGAAAAAAACAAATTTATACGTCACGCAAATGACTAAGTATGTGACAATCTTTTATATGAAGAGGAATTTCTTATCGTTATCATACGAAGGCTTTATCTTGTGGTGCGCGTGCGACATGGTCGGAAACAGAATTATCAATTTCACTATGATTCAATGCATCATATTAATTTTCTCTTTTTTTGACCTTTTCAATGACAACAGACGAGCACAAGTTTATACATAAAAGACTACATATCTACATATCTACTTATTTTTTTTTCTTTGCACATTCACACGAAATGCTCATTCTCACGCCATATTTCTGCTAGTTTCTTTCATAAATAATAAATAAATTCCGTCAATTGTGAATCGTCGCGCGTCCTGATTCGGTGTATGAAACTATACATGAGCAAAACCATTTGGTTGTAAAAAAAATTTATGTATAATGAAAAACAATAATACTACATGTATATATAACTTTATTAGTCAAAGAGAAACGTCATGCACCGGAAAGCAATAGAAGGAGAAGAGGAAAAATGCGTATTCACACTATCTTTCATACACCTGTAATTATTAATAGTGCACATGAATTCTTTATAGAATTATATTACATACATAAATGTTTATACTTTTGTTTACTATCCGGATTTGTCTACGCGACTTTCACAAAACTTACTTTATTTTTGGTACAATCACTTACACTACTTCCTTATTCAATTAACAAAGAGAATATTGAATTTGGCAAGTGAATGATTTTCCGGTGTTTCTTTTTCAATAGAGAGTTTATAGAGAAACCAACAATTTCTCATTTTTCTCTGCATCCAAATTTGAAATATAAAAATTGATGAAATGAAAAAAATGATTATTGAAGTAGACCCAGCAAAAATCAGTATTGGATCTAAAAAAATATTTATCTGCACCCATCATTACTAATCTCGATTAAACTCATTTTTGTTTAATCAAAATATCATTTCAACATGAATCAACATTGCATATTTTTAATTCAAAATCGTTACACTATCATTGTTCTGTATGAAATCATACATAAAGGTATAATCGTCACAGTGTGATAATAAAAATTGTAAAAAATGTCCTGTATGTAGCTTAAGCGCAGGCGCCCCACCCCTGGAAACCGGGAAACACACACCACCAGCTATATATACCTAGTGTATAGCAATAGCATGTTGAGGTCAGCGTTCAAGCGCCAGCTGAGACTGGCTTTAGTACACGCGCGATCGCCGCAGTGTGCGCATACTGTTTTTGTTCCTCATATCAGAACGATATCACCAGGTATACACAAGTTCATAATTCAAAATATCCAGCATCTCTATTTTATTCTTGCTTTTACAAATAACTAAAACCGACCCACGAGACACAAACGCACAAGAACATTGAACAAAAATTAAATAACAAAAATAATTGCATTGAAAAATTGTCAATCATAAGTTGGTTTTTCTCATTGCGGTCAAAAACGTGTGGGAAAATAAAAAAGCACATTGTCAACCAGGTTGATCAATATATATATATATAGGTTGGCTACTCTGCGCGCCCCCAAGTGTGAATTTCAAGGTCATTCGACTAATATCTCTCCAGACATACTGTTGCGAGTTCTACTGACGACCTTGAACGAGATCAGAGGTCCTCGGGCGGGAAAAAGAAAAGAATAATAAAAAAATAATAATAATATAATAGACGACACAACACGAAGAACGCGAAAGAATATATAGAAACAGAATGCCGGCCGATGCAGAACTAAGTAATATTCTTAATCGAAGACAGAGGATTAATGATGAATTGGAAGAGGGCAAAGAAGTTAAGAAGCAATATAAATTTGTCAATGTCTTCACGGAATTTCATGAATTAACACGTCGTGAAATAAAGCAATATGAACAAACCTTCAACAGGTGAGCGAATGTTTATCTATTTATTCTTCTTCTTTTTTTTTTCTGATATGATGATATAGATGTGTTTAGGTTTAACTCAGATTTATATAGGAACTGTGGGGAACATTGTTTCAATTACCTGCAATGTTTACATGCATTTCGGGTCGAATATTATGGAGATTACTGAATGATAATCGACAGAGAAAAAAATCAGCAATTGTTTATTTAGATGGAGTTAGAAATTGACAATTAAATATAATGAAAAAACTGAAATATGTTACAGGTATGAGCACGACGATTGTAGATAAACATGTGAAGAAGAGAATGGTTTTTATTTGAGCTCTGTGCGACTAGAAGTTTATCAGATATAAATTTTCTGAGCTCAATCATGGATTTTAGAAATTGTGAGATTTTACCGTAGCGCAATTCAATCATCAAAACTCATGATGTAACTCAATAATTTATATAAACGATTGGTCCGAGCTCAAACGAGAACCATTCTATTCTTCAGATTTTTTTCAGGGTATTTAATCATCATTTTGTCATTTTGTTTAAAATAGACAACTGCAACACAGTTTTTTTCTCTTGACGATTGTTTCGTAATCTTTACAATATTTCAACACCAGTAGCAAAAAAAAATCTCATTGGGTGTTTCGGTTTAATTATTGATGGCAGTAAATTAGGTGCAGACAATAGTATATAATATAATACATTGTATATGAAGTCAATTCGATTTGTCGTGTTGAGATCTGGTCGTATACGGACAGTCCTTGTAAATTCAGAAAATTTGAAGGCCGCTGAATTTTCGGTTGGATAGAATATTTGTATAGTGATTTTTTTTTATCAGATACGTATATAAGCAAACACTGTTTGAATATACACAGGGAAAGTTTGTGGGCTGACGAATGAACATTTTAATTGTTGACATAGACGAAGAGTTAGAACACGTGTTATAGTTTTCTATTATATATTATATATACATTATCATAATAATTATAAATGCGTATAGGAATAAATGCACTGTTAAATTAATTTCCGACTTCTATTACTTATTATTAATTGTACATCAGTGTAGCGGTGCATTGAGATGAAAGTGAATTAAATTAATCATTCCACACAATCGCAAAACATGTCGCGCAAGTTTTTCTTAAATATATATATATATACATACATATATATAGATATGTACTTTCTCTTGATTCAAAATGAAAACACTGACGTGCGCTCAATTCTTCTTTATCGAGAGATGAAGTTATATATTATTTTCTTCTTAAAATATATTTTGCGACAAATGATTTTTAAATTAAAATTCAAATGTTTTAAAATACTCACTATATAGTCAACAATTATTTAAATTCAAAGTTTTGTATTAGAATTCATATGAATACATATATGAACATAATACAGATACACATGCTCTCATATCTAATAGACATTCGGTTTGCCAGCGCTGTATAACTTTTATATCCATTACAAAATAACAAATCGAGATATAATTCCATAAAAATTTTTTGACAACCGCACTCAATTAAATTAAGATCTTTAAATTTATTTCTATATAAATAAGATTGTCACGCTCTACTTCTTCATTGCAAATGTGATAGAAAATATTTCTGATATAGATTTAAATTGTTTGATCAATATATCCAGTATAAAATACTCATGATTAAATTGAAAATTATATATATATATATATTTGGGAAAATTATTGAACCATAAAATTATATTCAGTTTTTGCATCCGTATATATAAACTCAAATCTCAGTGGGAGTCAACGACCTGCATTGCTAGAAATACATTTAGGTACTCATACATATATACATGCCCCCTGCCAAATGAGTTAGTCAGAAATATTTCCAAAATAATCTCAGACGATGTGTGTTGAATTTATTATCATCATTTTTGTTTATATGCAATTCAATTCAATTCGATCCATCACATATATTCTGCCTTTTTTCTTTTCCTCAAAAAATGTTTTTTCAATTCTCTTTTCCTTATAACATTCGGCATGTTACGATTGTGCAAGCCACACGCATTTAACCGCACGTGTGTGTTTCATTCAAGATAATAAATGCTGCAGGTAACACCTGGGACCGTATAACCACACACCACACATACGCATTAAAATTTGCCGAGTGCATTGTAATGTAGACGAAAAGCGCGTTCCTGGAATATATATCTATATAGATGTATACTTATACCTGACCACCTTATACTACCTACACTCTCCGTGTCACGAAAAGAATGAAAGGTGTGTGCGGGTTCAAAATATACGTGGGGCGCAACAAAATACCATCAAGCAAAAGATACGGAGGCAAAGAAAAAGAAAAGAGAAAATATGTGAGGGCAAAAGCGCGCACAAACACACACATTTCAATTCTGCGAAATATAATTTATATATGAGAGAGTGTTAGTAGATAGATATCCATACAAAGTAGTTATCATTCTTTAACTCTTGTGATGGTCTTGTATTACATTTAATTGGAATTAAAATACAGTCTTACCTTAAACACAATAGAATAAGAGAGAGTAAAATTATATTTAAGATTAATATTATTCATGATGGTAACTCACTCTTTAACATTTACGTATACATTTATGTATTGAAATACAACCAGCACACATTTCTTTGCATTTATGACGCATATATATTTTCAAAAGTGAATTGGTCATATTATAAGTCATAAGTTTTATATACATTATCGTAAAGTCTATATTGTAGTTATGCTCGCGTCTATATATCCGAACCTGTCATATTAATTTTATTATTATGCAGTTTTGAATTCCCGCTTTTATTAATGAAGTCTCATCAAAGACGCCCACTATGATCACGTTTGTGTACAACCATATTATATATGTAGGAATTTTCCAGTGATGTTTCAATTTTACATAGTCCAGGGATCATTTTTCACGGCCACTTGCATTAAGTTATCGATGCTATCAGCATACGTTACCATCAATTATCATATATGTCAAGTTATCATTGTATTTTTTTTTTTTCTTTCCAACGTATATGTATATGCAGATAAAGAAGCGATTCTACATGATAAAAGACACGAAAGGCTTTACGTCACGTTAGACATAAATGTTATGTGACGGAAGGAATCAATGAGGTATTTTATATATTATTAATGTTGCTTCACATACACTACAGCCCATGATGATCCAATTCGGGAACTTAACAAGAACACGTGCTTCCTGATCCGGTTTAAATTAAATGCTTCAATCAAATGATAATCAACTCCCCTTGATGTCTGTTGATACGTGCATTTATATATAAATGTGTGTGTGTGTGTGTGTGTGTGTGGGGATATATATTAGATATTTCGTCCTGATTTCCACGCCAGTTTATTCAGTGCTCGTTTTATTTCAATGTTTAATATTACAATTTTTCAATCCTTTTGGCTGCTGAGAATATATACACAAATATATATTGAAATCTTTACAAAGTGCACTAGGTAATTTAATTCTTCAAAGAAAATTCATCATAGTTAGATCTTGATTAAAAAAAAAAAAGCTCTTATAAACTTTAATTGAAGGGGAAAAAAGCGTTGTTAGGTTCTCGTTGACATTTTCATTGTTTGCGTGACATTTTGCAGGTATAATGATCCATACTTATGCGCAGCAGTGATACTCTTCCTGTCTAAAATTAACTATGTATAAAATTGTTTTTATTTATTGTTGTTACAATTGGTGGTCTTGAATTAATTGGAGCACATTTAGAAGTATTGGTGGATAAATTAAATTAGACTGATGCGATCACGTTGATTAATATTCTTAACATGTGTAGGAGGAATCCGTTAGTAACTATAGGTGACATGAAACTTTAATAAATGTCATTGATATTACACAGTTATATGATTGGAAGGTCAATGTAATGAATGAATAATATTACTTGTAAACCAATATCCCCTTCGATATTTATTTTATTCAATATGTTATGGTGATGTATGGATACTTTGACAGTTCATATTAAAAAAGGTGTTGAATATTGGAACAAAAAAAATTTATTTCCCATGAAAAAAAAAACTCTCCCGTCGCGTATTCTTCAGGGGAGGGCTTTCATCTACTCTTTCAACACATCCCTTTTACTCCTCCTGTTCTATAAACAACTTATAACGAAATATATCAGTGTTAGGTATTCTTGCATAAATTTATCACGCACGAACTGAATTTGTCTGCCCTGCTTAAATAAAATACGTGAGTGTATGTTATCTACCTTATATGAATGTCAGATATGTGAAGTATTGAGTCCGATCAATCGGAATTTTAACTGATCGCTCGACCTATTTTTTTTCTTTTTTTTGATTCATAAATGGCTGACAAATTCCAACCATTATTATTGTCGTTAATTAATTTTTTATTTATTTTCATTTTTGTATATTTAATTCGGTCATGACATGAATATATGCAATGCGAAAACTAGAGAGAGTTCACTTTTTCATCATTACATGTTTGAATGAATTTGTTTATATTACCAATGCCACATGTGTTCGATGAATATCAAATCGAAAAATGAAAGTATAAGTGTATGTTGATGATTGAAATACCACTGACCAGTGATTTGTATATGAATCTTGAAATTCGTGAAGTTCTTAAGTTAATGAAAATTTATTTATCTAATATTTCAGTGTGATAAAATTACTGGCAAAAAATTGGCAAAATAATATTACAATTTTATATATAAATAATTGCTTTAGTTATATGATTTCTATTTAAAATCCATTATTGAAACTTAATTTCTCTATCTCTTCGATAAAATGGAAATTATTGAACAAAAATGTGTGAGATAATAAAAAAAATACAGGGTGGAAACTATTTTCTTCTAGATATCATAAAAGTGAAATAAAAATTCTTTATGTGAGAATGCAATGAAAATTACGAATAGAGTGGAAGTGAGATCATGCCTGAAATTTATTTTTATCTCTTAATGGCATACGAAACCTTCATAGGCACATATTTCTGTTGGTTCTAAACAATTTCTGTACGTAATTCAACAGAATTGTATGTAAAACGATCTAATGTGAACGGTTGAAAAACAGTAGAACAGGAAACCACACATTTCTTATATGAGTGTGTCTACAATCACATCAATTCCATTGCGTATAACGGGGCTATATATGTTGTCGTGTGGCAAGATTATGCAAGTTTGGTTGATTTTTTTTTTTTCCACAACAACATTTCACGTACTGTGGAATGTTGACGTTGATTATTGTTCCTCGATGCCAGTTTTGTAATATTTGTGAAAGGTTATGATAATTGACAGAGGTGATAATAAAATGCAGGTAAATAAAAAAAAAGGTGCGGGTCAAAATTTCGCGTGAAAAAAAAAATATATGAAAAGTATTGACCATAAAGAAGAGATCCACTCTTCACCATGAATATTTATATATAGCTCTTGGTACAAATGGAAATTATCCATGTGCATTTTATCCAACACCGTAATATAGCATTTTGCTGTCGCTATATACATTTTATATATACGTGAAAATTCTTCTCAAGCACCAAAAAGGTGATTTTGCAATTCAGCGAAATGCAAGTACCATTCCAACGTCTGAGAGAATAACGCCTTCCCTTTATTATTATATTATTATATTTTGAACGTCAAAAGAGCATGTTCTATCGCATTGAGAGACTCTCGACATTTTTTACCCGGCACTTGGCATTTTTATATTGTGAAGTAAACAAAAGCTCGGGCTAAAGAGAGAACGAGAAGAAAGTTGATGAGAAGAGGATTTATTTTTATTTATTCATTTTTTTTCTTTCTTTTGTTTTCTTTGCAAGTTACCACTGCTCTAGGACATGTGCTCTTGTTGTACATCGCTTTCATGTACAGTATAGAATGAGTAAAGTTTAGAAATCCCTAAAGATATATATATATATATATATTATTCTTATCTTTCAACTTTTCCACCAACTTTTATCATATTTTTTATCAGACAAAAATAGGATTTTAGTTCTTACTGTATTTTTCATATATTAATTTGTCTGATTATTAAAATTTGGCTGCGTCGAATAAACAAAAGTATATTCCAGGTAGCTATAGATGTATCGGTATAGGCAACCAGTCAGTTGATTCTCATCAATTTTGTGAAATATTTATAAGTCTGTGTGAATATATTCAATTTAATTTGACTACAGGGATTGAGAGAGCTGTGTATTGGACAGGAATTTTTTTTATCTAATCGTGGGACACGAAGCCACATCCGCACAATCCTATTTCATTGCGTTCACATATAATTTTCAAATTGTTCTGAATACCATAAAAAAAAATTACGTGTTTTGATTAGCTCACATAATCTCTTTTTTTACCGCGACACTCATACACCAATTTTCGAGAGAGTGTTTCACTTGTCGCCCATATACTTTCATTAACCAACTGAAAAACTATATAATTATTTCTATTATACAGAAAATAATTATAATATCGTCAGGCTGGAATATAATTATAATTATGGCGCATAAAAATTTTTATACACATATTAAATTTCAATTTTTTATACATTAATTAGTCAAACCTCATTCTGGTCTATATTAAATTATTTGAAAATCCGGTGCGGTTACTCTAACATCTGCATATCGAAATTCAATATACATTCCGAAGTTTGAATGGAAAAGAAAATTGAAACGAAATATGAGATAGAGTTCATTGTTTCACATTCCAATAAATATTCATATATACAATGCCCACGTTACATCCAATGGTTTAAAATTGTATTCTATCAGTGATGCATGAATAAAATTACACATATCGTAAATGCATCATCAATATTTTGAATTGATAAAATCAATTAAATTATTAAGTTCACATTCGATGCACACAATTTCATTATGAATATAAACATATACCATTGTCTACATTTCACATATATATGTATCAATGCGTAAACGTATAATTTATTTTTCAATAGCTATAATATATTTATCAACTTCATATAATGGCGGAAGCAATTATGAACGTTTTCACTTTCAATAGCGAAATTTTTTCCGAATCACTGGAGATATTATCATTGATTATATACCCACGTAGCATGAAGTTATAAATTCACTTGAGGAATTGCACCAGCGCAGTAATGAGCGGCTGCGCAAAAACCATTTTCTAATTCTGTTGTCGTCGTAAACCAGATACATGCGCACACGATAAAAGGTTTGATAACGTCGTAGATTGAGATGACTGCGTTCTAATTTTTCAAATGGACAAATATCAACAGGATCATGGTGTATTAAAACAAAAGTGAAGATATTATTATTACCATTCATCAAAGTTATTTTTCTTTCTTACTGTTTTATTTCTGTTCACTTATGATGAAATAATAATGATAGAAAAATTCTCACAGTGAGTCCTCACACGTTCACTTTCAATTGTTATTGTATAAATACCTGCTGAGTATTTTTTTTTCTTTTTTTTCTCAACGAATTTCTGTCCAAATATTTTTCTCGCCCCATCTGCACGAACAACAAAAGCAACGCGTTTCTCTGAGTGTCATTGTATGTATTGTACCTTGACCGAGTTTGGAAACAGCACATAAACACAGATATACACAAGCTCAAACAAATATTGAATCACACTATTGTTGGATAAAAGATTGTTCATGCTAGATTTTTGTTTTTTTCTTCTTCTTTTACTAATTAAGAAAATGAACATAGTACGTTCATATACAACACACCTGAAGTCCATACAGAGTGAATGCACAGGAAAGATATCCAATTATTCGGAATTGTTAATGAAAGAAAAATAATAAATAAGTATTTGCGATATGTTCCGTTTGATTATAATATATTATACATCAACATGAATGTATACTTGAAACAATTATGTACGATACGTTATAATTATAAAACGGCAATCGTGTAGAACGTTATCATTTAAAAATTAATGAACTAGTGCATCATAAAATTGGTATGAAAAATAAAACCTATTCATAAAATTTCCCGTTAATTTCCTGATGTATTTTTGTATCAAATTCCAAAGAAAGAAAAGTAAAATAATAAAATCAATGCACGCGATGATATTTCAAGGCTCTGCAAGACCTTCATCGATTCACCTTCTATTTTTTCCATACAACTGCATTATGTGCGTCTTGTATATCGACCTTTAACGAAGTGCATATGCATATAAACTTATAAGTTCAATTCGTCTCTATCATCATCATTATCATCAACAATTTTTTCTTTTCTTACACTTTTAAAATGGCATTTATAAACACTTGACTTCATAAATAAAAATTATCATGTGCTTAAAAAAAAGTATTACTGAAACGTATATATATAATAATATATTGGAGAATTCTTTTTATTTCTTTGGTGTGAAAATTAATTTTCAAGTTTTGTTGAATGTCAATAGTATTCAACATATATGTATGTATAATACCTTGAGCTGATGCAAAAACCGGAAGTTCAAGTTATAATGCTCAGTCATATATGTGCATTAAATTCTCACAATGCCGCATGTTCGCGTGGGATATTTCAGCTTTTGCCTGCAGTAAACTTATCGATTAAATATATACATATATTCATCCATATGGGCGCCTACGTGCAAGAACATCTCAGTGTTTCAATATCTCACACCTGGTCATAAGTTTTCTTATGATAGAAAAAAAAAAACAAAACAAAAATAAATCAATTCATTATCGATAACAAGAAACAATTATTTCTTTTTATTTTATTTTATTTTATTTTTCCAGTGATTTATATTGACCATAATTTTTTTATGACCATTTGATTTTTACATGAAATTTATGCAATACACAATAGCGATCAGAATGGATTAGATAACTCAACCGTATCCTATTACTTCATTCAGGGAAAGGTAAATGTGTGTCGCGGAAATTAGAAAAAAAAGGTTATACCATCGAGAACAAAGGGGAGCGATTGGAGAGAAAATACAAATAAACAAATAGTACATAGAAATATTTATATCTTGATAAAGAATTTATAATGCAGTTTTATGTGATTTCAAATTCGATAGAGAATAGACATTGAATATTTTTCTTATATATATATATGGACTTCTTTATTAACCGCTCTACACATTTTCTTAACTCATTGCCAGTTACACTTTTCGACACATTATATAATCTTGATGTAATCGACAGATAAGAAGAACGTAAACGTAATGTTGTAATAAATGCTGAGAAATTTTTTTGTAATAGTCCAAAAGCCTAGAATGACTAAATATAATAATACAATGCTGCAATTTAAAAAAATCCAAAGAATCGTGGCTGTTTGAAAATTCTTGTGTTGAAGGCCGGTTTTGTGTTCGATACGTGCATAGAATACTAAACTATCTCAAGCACAAGGCAATCTTAGCCTCTCCCTCTCCCACTCCCACTCTTTATTGTATTCATTTGCATGAGAGTTACCAGGATATCACAATGATTTTTGCGAAACCATCAACGTCTTACAGTTCATGGACATATAATACTGCAACACGACTCGATCTTTGAAAATTCCTCGGTCATAATAATTTATTACGATCATAGACAACGTTTTAAATATCCTTCTTCACAACCAGGATTTTTGTCTACATATGTATTGAATGTTTCCTATTACACAATTGGCCTATTGTTGTTGATAGGAGTTAAAGTGACACGTTGTATTTTCTACTTCTGTTTTTTTTTCCTGTTTTCTTTTCTCTTCTTTAAATACGACGACAAAGTTGATTGACTGTATACAGTTGTGAGTACAAGAAATGTCGAAAGAATTGCTCCGTCCATGTAGGGATATATATACTTAACTATACATCAGTCAGACGAGGTTTCACCATTCAGTCTTTTTATATGTACATATATATGTATCGGTAAATATATATATTTGTAGTTAACTGGATATACACGATTGAATTGCGGCTTGAGAAAATTTTTTTCTTGACGAAAATAGTGGTACAATTTGCATTGCACAATTTCCTACAATACCGCATATTATCTGTTGCCCTGTGTTTCGCATTTTATTCACTGACGCGATGAGGGTGTAATTATTAACTTTTACTTCACCTATATGTACGTTTGTGTTTTTTTTTCTCGTTCGAATTTTAATTGGGATGATTTACTGAACTGTTCTATCATCTCTTGACTACTTTTTCATTTTTATTCTTGTTATTTATATTGCAGATTTGATGATGGACACGATGGATTTTTGGATTTAGCAGAGTTGAAACGAATGATGGAAGTTTTGGGCGCTCCACAAACACATTTGGGATTGAAAGCAATGATTCAAGAAGTTGATGAGGATGATGACGGTCGCATTTCTTTTCGTGAAGTGAGTGTTGTTGATATTATTCACAAATGAAAAAGATATGAGAATAAATGGTGGTGATTAGTCTGGAAGGTCGAGTTGTTGTTGAGAATTATAAAAAATTTGACCTTCTATACAATGTTTACAAACGGTTATTTTTTTATGGCCACTACTATTTTGGTGGTGATTACTCGGTTTTTATGGTACCGAGTGATGAAGGGTCGGTTCATTGCCAGATGTTTTGTGTCCGTTACACGTTCTTTTTTTCCGTATAATAAAACCCATAATTATTCACAGTTTCTTCTGATATACCGGAAAGCACGTGCTGGTGAATTGGATCAAGGTTCTGGGCTTGGACAATTGGCACGTTTGACTGAAGTAAATGTCGATGAAGTTGGAGTTACCGGCGCCAAAAATTTTTTCGAAGCTAAGGTATATGAATAAAAAACATTTTTAATTACTATCATTAGTGGAATGTATTGTTAATGGAATTTTTTTGTTTAATAGATTGATCAATTGCGAAAATCGAGTAAATTCGAGGATGAAATTCGAATGGAACAGGAGGAACGAAAACGCGAGGAGGAGGAAAAAGCAGCGAGACGTGCACAATTCCGTGAAAAGGCTGCCATTTTTGGCAATAATTGATTAAGAAAAACAAAAATAAAAATTATCGTCTTCAAATTTTAATGACTGCTTACATTGTCACACATAATAGATGGGTGTCATTTTTAAAAGTATAGGTTTGAAATGTTGATCGTAAAAAATTTATTCATATTTGAGAATGAAAAGGAAGAAAATTTTTATTGAAACTTGTAAGCTTGAATTTCACTGATAGAAAATTGTTCAAAATTAAATTAAAAGATTGCGTTGAGAGCTCATGAAGAAAAACTTTAGGGGTCGTCATGTGATCGCTATTTTGCTGCAAGTTTTATTGTAGAAATTGATGAAATGTCCAAAAAACATGATGATTATTAGATATAGGTCTGTAATAGTGCACATAATTTTGTTGTTATTTTTTTTATAAGATCACAAATTCTCATATTTATATCTATATATAAGTTCTTTTATCCATTCTTTTACATTTCTTAGCATATCTAGCACACATTTTTGAATCTCGCACATACATTTACAGTTAACGAGTCATTTTTATTGAGAGAAAAGGAGAGAATTCCTAATAATTTTCTGTATTTCTACTTGTGTACATATATAAATGCATTCAACATTAATTTTCTAGCTCTATTGAATGGAGTTTTTCTCTTCAAACAATTAATTAATTAATGCTTGTGAGTGTGCAAATGTTGATAATTGAACAAAATGTATTAAATACTAATAAATTAAACTATACAAAAAAGAAAAACAAACCAGAATTATTTTATTGAAATTATTTATTTATAAAGCTCATATCAACCCAATGAGTCCAGGTATATTTTAATGTTAATGAACGAAATCTAACTTATCAACAATCTTTGATCTTACCGACTGAAGTTGCCGAGTTTTATCAAACACAAAATTCAGTCATTCCATATTTTTCCCTAGAAAATAAAATCAGGTATAACAACGTTTGTATGGTTATTAAACAAGGAGAAACCTCTTCAACTTCAACTTGCATCACATGCAACCCATACATGCAAAGGAAGTCGATTGATTGCACCATTTTGGATGACAAAAGATACGAAAATAATTTAATAACTCGTCAATTCCACATTTTACCATCCAATTTCAATGTGAAGTATAGTTATTTTATAAATCTATTCTGTATTTTAATTTATACGTATATGAATACATAATCAGATGCGATATGTTCAGCGTTGTGGAGTATTATTTCAATCCTGACCCGCGAAAATATTCGTGTGGTTATTGCAAGGAGAAAGATGCATACAAACGTTATGGTAATGAATAATTACTATTTATAAATTCTTACTTCAATTCTTATATCATAAACATATCGACATATTTTACTGATATTTGGAGGTTAACACGATTGTATTTATTATTCATATAAAATTTATATTTTTGTATTGAAAATATATTCTTATAGGTATGTGGGCACACACTTTAACTGTTCAGGACTATCAAAATTTAATTGACAGAGGATGGCGTAGAAGTGGCTCGTATTGTTACAAACCAGTGAAAGAACAAACGTGTTGTCCAATGTATACAATCAGGTATTTTCTCATTATATTCATTCTGGTTTAATTTTTTTTTTCTTTCTGTCCTTCGAGATATTATTTAGGTATGAATTGTTATTTATAAGTACATGAATGAATCTGCACGGAGATATTCACTTCTTTATGCTTTCGTTGTATTATTTTTGTGGTGTAATAATGCTGCAGAGAGGCCATTTCAATTATTGTGATTAGATGTAGAAGATAAGGGAGTTTGTTGATGTTTGGGACTTGCGAAAATGGTCACACACTTTGTGACGCTACTATTCATCTGAAATCAATTGTCTAATTTTTTTTATATGATCGTCATGAGTGTGGCAATCGTTGATACTAGAATAATCAGTGGGAGGGAGGTGTTAAGATGTTGACCATGAAATTGAAGTGTCGTATGGGTTATGAAAACAAATTTAGAGAATTGAATTTGGATGAACTGAAATGTGGTATTGTGTGGAATAACTTCGTTTTTATAATATTCTGAGAGAAGTTATTGCAGAAATTATCTTGAGTCGAGTTAAATTACTCCTCCAAACACATCGACTCGCTCGAGAATACATCGATATAATTGACCCATTACTTTTGCCAGATGTGAAGCATTACATTTTACTGTTTCGAAGTCACAAAAGAGAATAGTAAAAAAAGTTGCGAAATTCTTAAAAGATGGAAAATTAGAGGACGAAAATGATGGAAGAACATATGAGAGGACTAGAAATTATCCGGCTGCTCGGGATGACGTTGGTATGTGTGTATCTTTGAATGTAATTTTTCTTCGTTACACTTTCTTTTTTCTCACTTTTCACTCTGATTCAAATTAACAAATAATTGTTATTCCAGATACTTGTAATGTAATTGAACCAGGTTATGATGAACATGCTGCCCGAGCACAAAGTGACATTTTTGAAAGTGATGAAATGGTGGTTGAAAATGAATGTGATAATAGATTGCCACAGCCACCATTTGCGGAGAGTAATTCTAGTTCAAATTTAAATAATGATGATGAACGCGATAATACTCAAATTGAATCTATGACGCAGGATAATTTGGTCGACAAATCAATTAATGAAAATAATATGTCAACGACATTAATTACTGATAAAAAAACAAGTGTTCATAATCGCATGTCAGAATCTGATAGTGCGCTGCCGAGGAAAGCAAAATTAATTAGAATTGAACGTGCGAAAAATAGATTGTTGGCAAAGGGTAAAACTTTGGCAGAGATTGAGATTATTTATAAGAAAAAAAAAGAGCAAAATAGGCCGAAAAATATTGAAGAACTGTTGGATAACGTAATTGATGGGAGAAATAAGTTGGAGGTAAATTTTTCAAGTATAAAAATAAGTAATATGCATTGAATATTGGAAAGAGTAATTTTCGTTCTTAATGTACAGTTGAAATTAGTTCGTGTTTCGTCAGAAGAATTCATGACGACATTGGAAGAAAGTGTAGAATTATTTAAAAAATATCAAATAGCTGTGCATAATGATGAGCCGTACGATTGTGACAAGGAATCATTTCTCAATTTTCTGGGAAAAACACCATTGCAAGTAAAAAATTTTAATTCATCAATTCTCTACCTTCCATCAAATTATCACTTCTAATTTAATATTTGATTTTCTTTTGTCTCCGCTGCAATTTTTGAAGCATTTAAGTACAGAATCGGGACCACCCCTTGGCTACGGCTCATTCCACCAACAGTATTGGTTAAACAATAAATTAATGGCAGTTGGCGTTATAGATATATTGCCGTATTGTGTCTCAAGTGTATATTTTTTCTACGATCCAGCGTATTCTTTCCTCTCACTTGGCACTTTCAGGTATTATGTCACAAATTAGTTCAAGAAATACGAAACGGAATAAAATTTTTATCAGTTAAATAATACCGATGAATTTTTTTCAAGTTCATTGATGGAAGTGCGTTTGACACGTGAGTTGAATAAAACAGCAGATGGCCTGAAATATTATTATATGGGTTACTATATCCATACAATCCCAAAAATGAGATACAAAGCGAAAATGCGACCATCAAAATTATTGTGTCCTGTCACGTTTCAATGGTTTGATATTGATCTCTGTATACCGAAGTTAAATGAAAATAGATACTCAAGATTGAATGATGATCTCAATGCTATTGATGAAGATGGTAAAGTAAATCCTGATGATCTAATGGAGGTAAAAATAATACACATATGTATATTGATCGAATTCGCGTAAATATTTCAATTCAGCAATTTTATTTATTTGATAGCAAATCTATTTATATATCTGATTATCCTGTAGGTCCGCGTTTACTATCGTGGACGAAGATTGTATCGTTCCATGCGGGATATACGGCGCAAATTTGATGATAAGAAAGATGACAGCAATGAAGTAAGAGAATATGTAGAACTAGTCGGAAAAAAATGCGCTTACAACATGCATTTGGTTCGATGCTGAAATGGAATATTGGAAAAGAAGTGAAAAATTGTGCCCACAACTTCCACTGATCCAATAATGGGGAAAAAAAATTGAATAAACCAAATTTTTATTTTTTCATTAGTGGTTAATTTTGTTTTTTCCGTAAATTTGATTTGATTTTTATAAATAATGTCATATGTTCATAAAACGAATAAACGTACGTGTGACCTTCATGTTCACAAATTGTCGACGGCACCCATTTCACATTAGGTATTATTATCTTATTGTTGTATAATTTTAATTCACGTGTTATGCAAGATCATATACTATATAATTCGATATTTCCTGAGGTTGTCAGTGATGCTTGCCATTGATACTAAATAATCAGAAAAACATGTGACACAGCGTTTAAGACGTGCTACATAAAAACCAGAATGAAAATATTATTATTCCTTCAAATAATGAAAACTCGAGAAGCGGAAAGCTTTTTTTGTTGATTTCACTACTGAGATATATTGATATAAATGTATGCATACATATATATACGTATATACAAACTCATTCAAGTAATAAACACATTTTTGATTGTTATATACAAAAATTTTTCACTGGAATTAAAATCAATTTTATTATAATTTAAACTTTGGCAGATTGTACTGATGATTCAGTTGGGGATGCTCCAACATTTTGTCCACCGTCATCACGATTAGTAGCAGAAGAACTTACACCAGTATCGTTTGTTCCCTCCGCTGATTTTATTTCATTCCATTTTTGTACTTTTCCACTCCCACCAATCATGAATAATACCATGCAAAGTATGCATACCATTGCGCCTATCCAAAAAAGTATTCTCCACTTTTCAATTGGATGCTAAATGAGACAGAATAAAATATTACATAAACAGCTCGATAACGATATAGACACAAAACGAAACAACAATTATGAGTGGCGGTTGTGTTTAGGATTAATATGATGTGCATGTATGCATTCGCTTGCGTGTGATACGCGTCTGAACTGCGAGGTACGTCTCGTACTATAAACTATGAAAACCATATAGAAACAAGATGTACCCAGGAGTTTAAATCACGAATGAAAATGATCAATCATTAATGACTATGTTCAACATAATTACAGAAAGTGAGACTCAATGGAATTATCAATTCAAAATATTAATATTCAGCAGTTGAATATTAATAATTGAAAAATATATTTATTTCAATGTTGTGTGCGATGAAAGCAAGCGAGATCAATTCCACAGTACGCCTCGTACTATGAAGTATAAATTACATAAGATAAGGCGTACTGTGGATGTGAGCATGCTCAACCATGATGAAATACAGTGTTTCTAAGCTGTGAAAGTCGAAATTAATTATGTGAATTTTCCATGATACAAATGATTTTCGAATATCAATATTATCATTGACATGTTATGTTTGCTAAGTTTGATGTGAAGCAATCACAATTCCGCAGTACTGCCCGTACTATGACCAATTAATTGCACAGGACATGGCGTACTGTGGATTTGAGATTACAATTCAATGAAAAATGATATTTTGCTGGATTTTATATGCAATGAGACTATATTAAATCAATCCTGCAGTACTGTCCCGTACTATGAATAATATTCTTTACATTGTATGAGACGTATTACGGGTTCGATCTGATAATTGGATGGATAGAAGAAAATTGCATCATCTTTCAGATTTCTGTTACTATCTTTTTTTTTATAATGGAATCATGTTTGTGTGCATTTTGATATGAAGAAGCAGTGTAAGATCAATCCCGAAGTACTGCCTCGTACTATGGATGCAAACTACATGGTCTGGGGCGTACTGCGGGACTGAGCTTACAATTCAATGCGAAAAAATTGTTGTCGAGCTGTGAAGATGATAATGAATTATTGTATCGTTTTTTTTTTCTCACCAAATGATTTTTATATGGGATGAACTGAAGCAAATTCGACCACGTAGTACAGCTCGTACTATGGTCAATAAGTTGCACAGGACGAGCCATACTTCGTGTACGGATTTGCTTTTGAATTGATAAAAATAATGTTTGCAAGCTACGAAAATGAAAGAAAATAAAACCAATGTATGGTGATTTGATGTGTAGCAGGTATGCAATGTCCCAGTACTATCCGTACTATGAAAAAGAATCAATGACACAGTACAAGGATGCACTAGGGATATGCAATCGCAGCCGGAATTATGAGTAAGAGTTTATCAGCTATGACAATATGGAAAAAAAAAGTAGCTAAACAAATATTTAAACAGCAGTTACCCCCCATTTTCCAGCAACCTCTTCTACAACTGGTGGTATCAGTATTCCAGATAATGAACCAACTGTATTCATGATACCATAAAGAAAACCAGCATAATTGGGTGAAAGATCTTGATTGTTTGATAAATTGGCAATTGATGCAGCGCCGTTAAATCCAAGTGCTAATATGAGAAATACATTGGCCCAAACGAGGGAACATCCAAGGTAGCCGACGGCTATAAGACAAATTCCTGGTAATAAATGTGCTGCAGAACACAAATTTCAATATTAAAAATTTAATTAGTCTCAATTGGTTCATTTGTTCATTAAATTTGATATATTTACAAAATATCGTTGCAGATTTTCGAAGCGTCGTGACTGTGATAATATTTTTACGTTTAATAGCATCACCAGCCCAACCAAAAAAGAATGCAAGTATAACGCGACTTGCCCATGGTAAACCAGCTATAAATCCACTTTTCGTCAATTGAAATCCTAATGCTTTTGTTTGATACAACATCATACCACTTTGGTAAAAAAATAATAAGAATGCATTTCCAAAGTGTAGCAATACTAAGCAAATAAATGGAATTGACGTGAATATTTTTAACATTGGCAACGAAGCCAGAGATATTCGTTCTTTTCGTACGATACCAGCACGTGATCTAGATTGACAAAAACATCAAATATGGAACTTGTTTTAAAGATATTTCGCCGCAATGAATACCAGAATAAAAGGATAAAAACTCACTCAATAATAAATTTTTTTTCTGTTTCCAATATTCTCGGATGTTCTTCAGGCGAATCATAAGCCAACCACCACCAAAATCCAATCCAAATCATCATAATTAATGCCGGAAAATACCACCCACATTCCCAATTAATATTTTCAGCAATTCCTGATATAATAGCAAATAGAAAAATTGATCCAAAAGTACCGCCTTGCAATGTCCATACGAACCGTCCTTTTTCATCGGGTGGTGACCATTTAGCTACTAGTGTATGACATGCAGGAAATGTTACACCTGCAGTCATGCCAATTACAATTCTAGACACTGCCAGAACCACCCAATGTACTTGTGCGAGAATTGGTGTAATTAAGGACACGAATGCAGCGATCATTGATGACCAGAGAACTGATTGTCGTGGTCCAAATTTTTGGGCCAAAACGCCGCCGATAAAATTACCAGGAACATTACCCCAAGCATAGGCAGATATTAATTGACCACGAATAAATGATGTCCATGGAAAAGGTGGACTATTAAATACTTGAATACGAACTTCACGTGCAGTGTTTGAACTCTTCAATATATCGGATAATACTTCAGTATCATTTTCATCACCAAATGATCCATCATATATAGTTTCATTAAGGTTTTTTGAAATAAATCTACGCATTTGATTGGTATTTGCCGTTATACAGGCACCGTGTAAACCGTTCTTGTCTTCTGATGTCTTTATCATTGGCACAGCAAGAATACTCATTTGTAATCGACACATGTAATTCATCCAACAGCACGTGAACATCATGATGCAGATAATTACACGTGTTGGAATCCATTCTGGAATGATTTATTAATTGAAATGTTCTATCAATGAAATATTTTATGTTAATTTCATAAGGAAATATCTGAATATATTTCAATCGAATAATTTTGATATATATCATTATATGAATGTAATTATTCAATGATTGAATGATAATATTGTAATGCACTTCTCACTCACTTGCGCATTGTCTACTCATTATTTATTTATCAATGAATTGTTCTTATCTCTTTCGTCAAATCAAATAATATGTTTGTGGAAGATAATGCGATGTGAAACTTGTCGCGAATTCATTTGGATAATGTACATAAATATATTTATGGAACGTAAAAATAAACAAAAACGAAGTAACTAACCAATTGCTAAAAAATTGCCATGCCAACAAGAAAAAAAAAAGTATTTGAACATTCACATTTTGAATCAATTTTCCAAGATTGAATTGTTCGTGTATTGCATAAATTCTATTAAGAATATCCATTGTTCTGAATTATAATGAGAGAAAAAAATAATGATACATGAAAATAGTTATGTAACGTTTATCAATTCTCGTCAAATTATTGACATTGATGATTGGCATTGTGTATACGTAATGCAAATAATAATATAATTCGTCAGATATTTTGGATGAATGCACCGAATTCTGAATGAATATTACATAAGCGCGCGTCGTTGAAAAATTACACATGATTTCATTTGCGAAATACAATAGAAGAAAAATTGAATTATTAATGGACTAAATTATTTTGCCAGTTTGATTTAATCAATGTAGATATTATTGAAAAAAATAAAAAAACTATCATAAACATATGCAAGTGTTTTATAAATCGACGATAGAAGTGTGAGTGAAAATATTCACGTGTGATAAATAAGCAGAAAAAAAACAGAAATGAATTCAGTGGGAAGATATGCTTACGTAGACGAAATTTCTGGAGAAATTGCATGTGCATGCCGATGAGCGTCTTTCGAAATACCAGCGAAAAATCCAACGGATAATTATAAAATTTGTTTTCACAATTTATATATAATAAAAAAAAAAAAGAATAATTTACCGTTCCGTTTTATTAATGCACCAATAAAAATTTATATCACATTACTTGATATTGTATTCCAAGCTGGGCTAAAACATTTGAAACTGCTGTAACAACAATAGTAATAACAGCGAAAAGTGAAGAGTAACATTTGCGACTGATGTGACTCTGAAGACTGACGCTAACAATATCTACTGGCTTGGTATATATAGTCCGGATTCAACGTAATGGTAGGGATGAATGGTCAGGGGAAGAAACATGTCGGCTGCAGGATTCGTCCAGAACATTTCTGTGAAAATGGAAATGGTAATCCAGGTAAGTGAAAACGCTTCAGGTATATGGGGTGTATATATGCGTGCGCGTTTTAAAAATAGAATTTCTTTACATTGGTGTTTTGTCACGATTTCAACCCAAGGATACACATCATTTGTAAAATAATACGATAGAGAAAGGGAGAAAATATGTTGGAAAAAAATATATTTATGATGATAATAATAATTTTTGGAATTGCTGTGTAAATGTTTTCATTTATCCTGGAGCAAACTTTGCGGGAATTCAATTTTCTTAATATATAAATGAAAAGAAACTTCGGTAAATAATTTTTCGAACTTCATTTCTTAATTTGCATTCGAATTTTTATTTTGCATCAATGGATTATATTTTGGAGAAAATTCCAATTCACTTCATTCATTTTTATTCCAGTGGAAAAATGCGGGAGGAAGTGGAAGAGAAAAGTGTCGAAGGAATGAAAACAATTCACGATGTATTCAAAATTAATTATGTTACATTTCAATAAATGAATTAAATAAACATTTCATTCTTCAATTCACGATTGAAAATTCAATCGGAAATTACATGATTTGCAACTTTCTTTTTTTTTTTCTGTCTCTTCCACATAACCCACAATTTGTAATCCTACTTCCGGTATAACCGAAAATACGAGTTATAAATTTAATATGAACAATTGCCCATAGACTAGTCCCGAAGGATTTCTAATCAGGTAGAGCAATAAATGCTTTTGACACTTAAGCTGCATTATTATACAGAAAACGTTATACTCATACCCCCATTATAGAATTTGGTATTGTTTCGTGCATTTTTCATAGATACACCAATGAATATGAAATAGTATTTGTGTCCATTCTCAGGTTGGAAAAATTATTATGTCAATTGTTGAGAATTTTGACAAATCATTCATCACATTTTTTCCTATAATCTTTGTGATTCTCTGTGATTCTTTACATCCCTCTCTTCTATAATATTCTATTGCAAATAAATTTTACTTCCACGAGTGATTGTAATTGATTTCTTTATATGGATACTAATTAAAACGATCATTCTTGAATGACACAGAGTGCAATTGTTTTTCATTGCTTTATCGAAGAAACCATTATTTATTTTCGTTACGTGATGATTCACCCAATTCTCAGTTATTTGATTCAGATTGAATCCATTCATATAAAAAAAACATAACGTATATCACCTTGTCCAAAATTGTTCCATCTCCGTTTTGATTTCACGACAGTAATCAACCCAGTTTATAATCATCCTATACACACATATATGTATATGGTATTATATAACTAATACATACGTTGCGGGAAATCATATATAGATATTGACAGCGATTCTGATAAGATAATTGCACATAAATAATAAGCATTGAATAAAAATTAACATGATGCACATTCGAAAGAGACAAACTTTTCAACATAATTTATTCATACACTGTGATAGTTGCAAACTTATCTACCTGAATGCCAAGACCATGGCCATCTTTAGATAGAGGTTATTAGATGAATTATCAATTATTAACTCCTTTTTTGATATCATTAATGGTATCAAAGTATTAATAATAGAAATAATTTCATTTCATACTGTCTCCTGACGAATTCTATTGAGGAGTGACGTTTATTGTATACTTTATCCCTAATAACTGATGGCGACTGTGACCTGATGAGGGTGTCATTATCGTGTAGGGTTGACTGAAGACAGGATGGCGAATGACAATAAACTGGACGCCGAGTTTCTGCCTACACGATCCTACCTGCGTCTTTCTTGTGCATTACAACTCTGACGTCATGGGAATGAGTACCTATATACCCGTCTTACAAAATAGTTATCGGAAAATATTTGTATGAATGCAATACAATAAAACATGAAGAATAATATAATATAATTCGCTTTATTCACCATGTCGTATATAATAATTTGCATCCTTAATTTGTATATAAACGTAAAGGTATGGCTCACCTTTTCGCTTCCTTTGCAATCCAAGAAGTGGTAGTGCTTCATCATTTAGTTGCTCCTCAAACATTTATAACAGCTTTGCAGTAATTAATATGAGGATTTATGTTTATTACACTTCAATATTCATTGGAACATTTATTTGACGCACGAATAATTCAATAGAACTGAATTTATTGTTCCTTTTTCCCTCATCAGAATTTCATCATGTATGATTATTGATATTTTATTATCATTTTGAGTTCAATAAGGTCAACTAATTGTCTACTATACAATCATCATTATACAATTGCTCTTGCAATTATACCATAATATAAATGGATAGTTTGTCATTATGATAAGATGAATAATGAATTCATAATGATAAATTATTTTTCTACTTAAATTTTCAATAGTTGTAGACGAAAAATAATATTTTCACTTCTTCTATTTCTCCAGAAATTATTATAATATTTTTTAAATGTTTTCCATCCAATTTAAAACACAGGCAAGTCATATTGAACAATGAAGTTCCTATATATATTATATCTAGAGATTTTTATTTTATTAAAAAGTGTAAACACTGATATAATCATAGACGCCATATTCATTGCAGTGACACGCAATTTTCTTCAACAAGATTCCAGTTGATTTGTCCCCTCATAAGCTGTCCCGGATACATTTAATATTCTCCATTCTTCAAAATAAATAAATATATAATCAATCAATTAAATAAATAATAAAAAAGCAGACGAGAAAGTCGTGACTGCCATCATGACGCTCGCAAATAAGGTTAGTTTTCTTCTTCAATATCTTTCCTCCTTTTATTCCTCATAGTAAGAACCAAAAGTTAGGTTATGTATCATCTCATTTGTGTCTCAAATCTCTCCACTTATTTATTATGGTTTTATGATCAATATTTAGATGGAGATTGATGAAAAAGCAATAAAGGGTGAAGGATTTAAGCCATACTATATAACAAAAATTGAGGAGCTCCAATTAACAGTCGCTGATAAAGCACAAAATTTACGGAGATTGCAAGCTCAACGGAATGAACTCAATGCAAAAGGTACATTAATTTTTCCTTTTTTTTTTCTTATCAATGAAACACGTTAAAGAGTACTATTAATGAACATTTTTTCTCCAGTAAAGATAAATTTTAAATCTTATGTGACGAACGTGGGTCATTTTTTTCCTTTGTCGAAGATGAAATTTGATTTAGTTTTTTTTCTTTTAACTTATTCCGACATTATTGGTCAATTAAAAATATCGTTCATTTCATCTTATGGACTAACGTTTAATCTTTCTTCAGAAACGAAAATATCTTGTAACATGTTTTTTGTTGGAACAGTTATTATAAATTGGGGATACATGAGTGTCACAGACTTATTATAGTTAATTTCACGGAAAATAGTAATAGATTTTCCGGTTCAATACCATTGATACATAATAGTACACAATATTTTTCTTTGATGTGGAAAATATGTATTTAATAATTTCTGATAGGAATTATATAACATGAAATTGAATGAATACCTTTGATGTATTTATTAATTGCTTTGTCTTGTTTTTCGACAGTGCGTATGCTTCGAGAAGAATTGCAGCTGCTTCAAGAGCAAGGTTCTTATGTCGGAGAGGTTGTCAAACCTATGGACAAGAAAAAAGTATTAGTTAAAGTCCATCCAGAAGGAAAATTCGTTGTTGATTTGGATAAAAATATTGATATCAATGATGTGACACCAAATTCACGAGTTGCATTGAGAAATGAGAGCTATACACTTCACAAAATTTTGCCAAATAAAGTTGATCCATTGGTATCACTTATGATGGTTGAGAAAGTTCCAGATTCAACTTATGAAATGGTTGGTGGGTTAGATAAACAGATCAAAGAGATAAAAGAAGTCATTGAATTGCCTGTAAAGCATCCAGAACTTTTTGATGCACTTGGTATCGCCCAACCTAAAGGTGTTTTGTTGTATGGTCCACCTGGTACTGGGAAAACTCTATTGGCTCGTGCTGTTGCTCATCACACTGAGTGCACATTTATTCGAGTTTCGGGCTCAGAATTGGTACAGAAATTCATTGGTGAGGGATCACGAATGGTGAGAGAACTTTTTGTTATGGCACGCGAACACGCACCATCAATTATATTCATGGATGAAATTGATTCAATTGGAAGTTCGCGTATTGAATCTGGTTCTGGTGGTGACAGTGAGGTATGATATGAAAGAATAATACTTTTTGCTATTCATTTTTTATCTCTTGAACGACTATCAATCTCGAAGTAAGATCGTTATATACTCTTTTTGATACTCGATTTATTCTTTGACTAACATATTTCTTTTGTATTTTACTGATAGGTTCAACGTACCATGTTAGAGTTATTGAATCAGCTCGATGGTTTTGAGGCGACGAAAAATATCAAAGTCATCATGGCCACCAATCGGATTGATATTCTTGATCCAGCTTTATTGCGTCCTGGACGTATTGACCGTAAGATTGAATTCCCTCCACCAAATGAGGAAGCACGTCTCGATATTTTGAAAATTCACTCGAGAAAAATGAATCTGACTCGTGGAATTAATTTACGAAAAATTGCTGAACTTATGCCCGGTGCATCTGGCGCTGAAGTCAAGGTACAAAGAAAATTAATAAAGATTCGAGTCACGAAAATAATCGTTGGTTGTCCATTTATTAAATTTATTCATTTGTTCGTTTATCAGGGTGTGTGCACTGAAGCGGGCATGTATGCGCTTCGTGAGCGTCGCGTGCACGTAACACAGGAAGATTTTGAAATGGCAGTGGCTAAAGTGATGCAAAAAGACTCGGAAAAAAATATGTCTATCAAAAAATTATGGAAGTAAATTTTTTTGGCTCACTATCGCTTCATCTAGCTGTTATCTCGATTATTTCATTCATTTTGTATTTCATGTTAATCTGAAGTAATAAAAAAGTGTGCAGAATTTTACCCCGATCATTGTAATCATAACTATTCTACATACGACTTGAATTTTTTTGAAATAATAAATTGAGTAAAAAAAGTATATGAGAATATACTATGAAACTTTCTGCTCCCTCAATTACACCCCCTCCAATCCACATAGTTCCCATCCTTGAAGTCAAATAACTCACGCAGGTCCAAAAAAAATTTCCAATTATTTTCATTTCACAATTTGAAATTCGCCACGTTCCTAGGTGTCGTTCACATCGCTCCAAACTCTCGAGTGACGAGTCAAGTTGGCGGCATTGTTGTGAACTATGAACACTATACCCAACTGCACCTAATACAATGACACGATTTCGTATATATCCCTCAGTACCACACGACGACATAACGTTTCGTTGTCGATATACACATATACGTTCATAATAATTAATTATAACATAACATATACTTGATAAATTGATTGAGTCCAATTGAAATGGACATTGATAATCAAAGTGAAGACGGAGAAATCAGGAAAAGCCCAACAAAAGACATGGATGACTTCAGGTAAATTTTCACGCAAAAAATTTTGAGGTTAACTTTCATACAACGTTTTCTATGCGCAACCAAAAAAAAACCGGTACTTCCACAATTTTCAATAAATAACTCATTAATCAATTCTTAATATTGCTTATTCCAGTTTCTCAGAGGAGGATGGTGGTGATACTGCTGATTCATTAGATATTAAACCACCACAGGCCGCTGCACGTCTACATAAATCAAGTTCATCGCGTAGACGTGAAAAACACAGCGATCGACGTGATAGACGTGACGATAAAGAAAGAAAATCACGTCATCATGATCGTGAAGATCGTCATAGAGACAAACACCGTCATCGACGTCATGGAATCGAATCAATGGAGAGAACAGACCGTTCAGATATCACAAGACGTGATCGTGATAGATTGGAACGCGTTGAAAGGATGGAACCACATTCACGCGATCGTGATTCATCAAGACATGAGAGAAAAGAACGATTGACTGGTGATCGTGTCCTGGAGGATTTACGTACAAGGTTAGTTTTATTATCCGACAAATAATGTTATGATGAAAGCAAATAATATCTATAATATCTGTGACACGATATCAACTAATATATTGAACAAAAGGCATTTGGGTTCTAGATTACTTGACAAACGACGTGAAAGACGTGATGATCCAAGGGATTTACGTGAATATAAATCAGATTCACGTCGCGAATTGCGTTTGGATGATACATCACGTGAATCATCAACTCGCAGTCGCCGTGGTGATATGCGAATGGAGGATATTCGTGATCGTCGTGAAATGCGTGTCGTAGATGAACGTAGACAACAGCAACAGCAACAACAACAGCAGCAACAGCATCAGCAGCAACAACATCAGCAGCAACAACATCAGCAGCAGCAGCAACCACAGCAGCAACATATTCAACAAATGGATGATCAATATTCGGAAACAGAAATTCTCGAAAGACAACCTGAAAAACGCCACAAAAGAAATCACAAACATGAAAGAGCTCGTGACAGAACGCGTGATGAAATCGAACATGAACAGCGTGAAAAACAATTGCGTGAAGCCATGGATATAATGCACGATGATGATATTGAAGATATGGATATATGTGAAATGTCATCATCACATAATAAGGAATCAAAGGAAATGTCTGAACAAGAATTAAGGAAGGAGAGATTGCTTGAGGCTGATCGTGAAATGGCAAGAAGAAAAGAAGTATCGAGATTAGAGCTGGAAGCACGACGATTGAAACGTGGTGAAAAACGTCCACACAGTTCAGACTGTGATGTGGATCCTTCCATTGTTGAAGTGAGCGATGAGAGCGGTGGTAGTTTGGTGCAATCTGATGATGATCAATCGAAGTCGGTGAAATCTGAAGGAGGCAACTCATCAGATGGTCATAATAGTGGTCAGGAACAATCGCCAGTGAAACATTCAAGTGATTCGTCAGATTCAAGTACTGATGAAGATGAAGATGAAGATGACGACGATGATGATTCAAATGAATCACGTAAGGGTTCCAATGATTCGTCGAACGATGCTTCGGATTACAATAATCCAAGCCCACTTTCAGTCGATCGTTTGGCTAAATCGGATCATTCTGATGGTGGTTCGCCAGGACACGTTGAATCCAATGGCACTACTGTTAAAGAACCAGAAAAAGATGAGCAAGTTGTTGTAGACGAAACCAAAGAGGTGGAACCAGAATTACCACCGTACTTACCAGCTATCCAAGGCTGTCGTAGTGTTGAAGAATTTCAATGCCTCAATCGTATTGAAGAGGGAACTTATGGTGTTGTTTATCGTGTTAGAGATAAACGTACCGACGAAATTGTTGCACTAAAACGTTTGAAAATGGAAAAGGAAAAAGAGGGCTTTCCAATAACAAGTTTACGTGAAATTAATACACTATTAAAAGCCCAACATCCAAATATCGTCACAGTACGAGAAATAGTTGTTGGAAGTAATATGGATAAAATATTCATTGTTATGGATTATGTTGAACATGATTTAAAGTCATTGATGGAAACAATGAAATTGAAAAAACAAGTGTTTATTCCGGGTGAAGTGAAGTGTTTGATGCAACAATTATTAAGTGCAGTTGCGCATTTACATGACAATTGGATTCTACATCGTGATTTAAAAACTTCAAATTTATTATTGAGTCATCGTGGTATATTGAAAGTTGGTGATTTTGGTTTAGCACGTGAATATGGCTCACCATTAAGACAATACACACCGGTTGTCGTTACATTATGGTATCGTGCACCAGAATTATTATTGAATGGTAAAGAATACAGTACACCGATTGATATGTGGTCGGTCGGTTGTATTTTCGCTGAATTTTTACGAATGGAAGCATTATTCCCAGGCAAATCGGAAATTGATCAACTCAATAGAATTTTTAAAGAGTTGGGTACACCAAATGATAGAATTTGGCCTGGTTTTAGTAAATTACCTGTTGTTCAAAAAATTCCCATCGCACATTATCCTGTTAACAATTTACGACAACGATTCAGTTTATTATTGTCCGATCAAGGAATGGATTTAATTAATAAAATGTTGACGTATGATCCGGCACAACGTATGACGGCGGAAGATGCATTGAAACATCTATATTTCTCTGAATCACCATTGCCAATTGATCCAAGTATGTTCCCAACATGGCCAGCTAAATCGGAACTCGGTGTACGGACTGCCAATGCATCACCCAAACCTCCAAGTGGCGGTAGGGAATACAAACAATTGGGCGATGGTGATGAACCTGATTTGAGTGGATCTGGTGGATTCCACATGGGAATGATAGAAGGTGGCCGACCCCCACCAGTTGGTGGAGGATTTCATCTCAAATTTGGCGTCTCCGACCTTGCCCATTTGGGAAAGAAATAGTGAGATTGAACACAGAAGAATGTAAGTTTGATTGCATTTTATTGTATTATATTTTAAGATGAAAATTAAAAGTAGGAAGCTAAATGAAGTAAATGAGAAAATAAAAGGGATTAATTGTAATTAATTAACTAAATCTACTCTATTAGATATTCCAATCCCGATAAATGTATTATTTTTATTATTATTATTATATATCTTTGATCCGAAATTCGGAAACCATAGGATATAAAACGGTTTATAGAGTAAAAACGAACAGCGTCGTTCTATAAAGACAAAAAATGTCAGAAACTGAAACAAATATCGGCGCAAAATCGAATATCAAATTTTAATTTTAATTGATAAAAATTTTCGTTTCAATGCCGAATATATATTTTTATTATAAACTTACTGCATGCTCCAAGGAAGATGGATAATTTAATTAGACGTTTAATTGAATGATATAATTGCTGAAACTTTCCTATTGGAAAGTTCTGTAAATAGACAATAAATACGTTGCTGTAAAGAAAAAAATCACCAATTCATAAGAAAAAATTAATATTTAAGTTGTGTATGCAAAATACAAAAAATGCAATGCAATTTGGATTTATATACATCTATATATAATAAAATGAAAATTGTGAAACTCGTATCGCCATTATAGATGAAAATAAAAAAAATACATTTCGTTCAATTATTTGTCTTTCTTTATTATTGTTTATTCAATTTTTTCTGCCAACATCTTTGCTATGCGTTAATACAATTTTAACTATTGTTCATACATGGAACTATTCACTATTGCTGATATATTGTAATAACTCTCCCAACATTGGGAGACTTTGATGATATATTCGTCAACCATTTCACAGCGAGTAAATATAGGAAGTAAATATTTGTTAAATTTTACTTTCCAGCATTATTCATATTTTTTGGTAAACCCAGAAGTGAATTAATTAATTCTGAATTACGTTTCGCATGACACATACGCTGTGGGAATAATAAAATTCGTGCCAATTGCAATTGATCGCTGTCCTGTGAAAAATTTTTTAGAATGTAGATTAAAAAGATCCAGGTAATTTTCATGGTTGACAGGAAAAAAAGAAAGTATCTCACTACTCCTCGTCCGTATGGGAAATTTGCAGCCACCAATTCGCGATCAGATTCTTCAATCACTGCCAAACAACATCCCAGCAAGCTCAGCATGACAATTACAACAAATGTATTGCTAACTTTTTCCAACGGCGTCATTTTTCCTAAAAACTCCAGTGAAGAAAAAACCATCAAGAATATTAGTGCAGTATGCAACCCCGTTATGAATTGTACCGAATCGGTACGGTGGCGAGAAAATAGACTCGGTGAGACATGGTAAAAAGAGAAAAGATTTCAAGTTCCAAATTTGAGAAAAAAAAAAATTTTTTCCAGCGAAAAATTTTTTTCTCCAGAGAATTTTTCGTTATTTAATCTCAAGTATATCATCCAGAGTCAAATTTTTTTCACACTGTCAATTCGCTACGGCTCTTAATGGGTAAAAAATAATTAGTCAAATTATTACCTGGATGATCAGCCAAATCTCAGGACGATAGTAGAGTGCAATGTAGATGTTCTTCGTAAGACGTCTCGGAGTATTCTGCACTTCCAACTCATATTCCCAGTCATTTATATACCGCTAAATTGATACAGAAATTCAATCGAATTGTGTCTAAAGCATTTGTGAATTACGGAGACATAGATCTGCCATTGACAGATTATTTCTTCAAGCACATCATACGTATTTATATTTTACGGTCTCATTATTTCTCTCCATCGATGGATCGTCTTATCAATGTCACAAGCAATATTTTATTCAGTTATAAAAGTTATTCCTAGCATAATTTTATTTAGATGTACAATCAAATTAAAGTGATTTTTCATTGTTAATATATCATCAAATTTCGAAGCGCTCGAAAATTCGTTACATTTCGTGAATGTTCACACGACGGAGATTGTAATGGTACGACATAACAACAATGCAAAAAAGCTGCTTTAGTAACCATAACAAATCAAGCAAATGAATGGCACAAGAAAAAAAAAATGAAAAAGGCTAACTTTATTTCCATATGCCTTCTGAAAATAGAATGCAATAATCAAACTTGAAGTTTGATATGCTAATGATCAAACCTGGTTTGACAAAAGGGTATGACATAATGGTTCACCAATCAAGGAACTAATAAAAAATAAAATCAAATTAAAAAACAATAATAACAAGTCAAAAAAAAAAAAACAAATAACCCAAGCATTATTTTGACCTGATTGAGCCTTGACCCTACCTTATAAATTGGTTTTTCTCTGTAACACCCACGTTGTTCAATCATCGGTGACAAAACATGACGACGCCGTCTCCTTCTCAAGTCAATCAACTCAATTCAATTCAAATCGTACATTAACCCATTTGGATACATAGAGTGTGTATATATACGCATACCTATCATCGTAACTAGATGTAACACAAACTGAGTCACACCAACGATAGTCATCGAGTTTGAAAGAAAAAAAAAAAATAAGATAGAATGTGAAAAAAAATCGATGGTCATATACCACTTTAAAATCGTTTGTTAATTATTATATCAGCTACTTGGACAGAGTGAATTCTTTCACTCTACGTGTTCTATGCAATTCTGTTCACATATTATACAGAGGAACTGCAAGAGTATGAAGACTTTTGATGTTGTACAGTGAAATGTTTCTGCATGACTGAGCTCTGCGATTCTGTGTACCCTCCAAGGAAAACAAATAGTGATGAATAAATTATTAGTTTGTGGCGACGATATGTCTATTGCTGGATCAGGTATCGAGGATGAGGGTGAAAAAAATAGTAGAGTATTCTATGGGGAAAGAAAAAATTTATTATGAACGGTGCATAATGATAGGGTTGTAGAGTCAACGTGAGGGAAGGAAAAGAAAATACATCAATTCTTTTTCTTTTATTGAGATTCTCATTTTTTATGCAAGGTATTGTTCAGAAGTATTGTCCACAATGTGTCACGTATTGGAGCATGCACTAATACACAACACATATGTGTTTTATTTTTACCTTCCCTTTGTCTTGCTATTTTTTTTTTTCTTTATTCCTGAATCACCCTCATATCGCTCTAGACTGGCAGACAGTGAACATGTCAAGATACTCGTATTTTCTTGTTTCACTTCAGTTGGGTGGAGCGTGGCCATCACTTAAGTGGGAACACAGTAGTTGGAAACGCAGATTATATGGCCTGTATACATTTGTGATTCTCATTATGACATTCACCTGCCCTTTATCGTGTATCATCCACATTATTACATCAACAACAAATTTGGATGAATTAATTGAAAATAGTTTTATACTATTGGGTCTCATCAGTTTTTGTTTCAAATTCGCAACTGTACTTGAACACAGAGATGATATTGTAAACTCCATGGAGCTTTTGGACGACGAAATTTTTCAGCCAACATGTCAAGAGGAAATAGAAATTCGGAAAGAATTTGAGGATAAAAAAAGGTAAGCAGTCTCAATTAGCCGATACATAGAATAAAATTTCTCATGAGGTGAAGAAAAAAAAAAAATGATTAGATGTAACTAAAAAGAAAAAATTGATAAATATTTTGATAATATAGATGGATTGAAAAATGTTATGGAACAGTTGCGAGTGTATCTACTACTGTTTCTTGTGCTAGATACATTTGGAACATCCACAACAGTATTCTTCCGTTCAACGGATGGTATCCGTTCAGTGAAGAAAATAATTTGGAGTTTGCAATTGTTTTTACGCATCAAGTTATTACTGCGATCTATGCTGCATTTATTATGTTCGGCACTGATGTTATGATTTGCGTTAGAATGATTGAATGTTGTGGCCAATTGGAAGTACTCAAATATAGTTTCAGGAATATTTTAAAATTGCGGGACAACTGGCCACGAGACATGTTCGATGTTGAACAAAAAGAAAGAGTTTTTTTAAACAAGTGGGTCAAGCGTCACTTAATTGTTTTAGAGTTGAGTTCTTCCGAAGTTGTCGGACATTGTAATCAAATGAATCCATATATATTTATGATGAAGAAACGATTTTCTTTTGTTTGCAGTTTTGCGGAACAATGTAACTACATATTCTCGACTATTATGTTTTTCCAGTTTTCAGCGAGTGCTCTGATAATATGTATGGCCACCTATGTACTCACGAAACTGACTACCATGAGCCCTGACTTTATGTATGTCATTGCTTATCTCATTGTTGCATTCACCCAAATATATATCATTTGCTGGTATGGTAACGAAATAATGCTGGAGGTAAATAGAATTGATGTATTTTTTTAATTATTTTCTATAGATAATTTTTAAATTTGGCAGAGTTCAAACTTTCAAGATGCACTGAATGATATTCCTTGGTACTCGCTGTCATTGAAAACACGAAAAGATCTCATTTTTATCATAGGAAGGTTCCAACGTCCTGTCATTTTTACTGGTGGACCTATTGTCACACTTTCATTGGAATCATATCTCGAGGTGAGTATAAATGAATCGGTCAATAAACAAACAAAAATTAGAGACGAAAATAATAAAAAGTATAAAATTAACTCACCTTCTTCATGGGAACTCATGGAACTTTTATAATAGGTTATCAAGTTCGCCTACTCGACCTATAGCGTTCTCAAACAAATAACTTAATTCAAGAGCAACCGATCAAGAAATGACTTCAGCAAGTACCAATGTATAGACACTTGATAGTGGTTTCCAAATCAGAAAAAAATTTATTTGTTAATTAATTATTTTTTTGAACAATTATTGAAATGTAGCAAAGAAAAAATATATTGAAAAAAAATCAAAATGAAATAACTAATATTAATTGCGGATATATTCAAACGTAATTCATTGTTCTTGTGTTCATCTAGTTCTCATTAAGTGACTGGACATTATCTTCAAGTATTCGAATATTGGCCAAGGTGATTTTCACGAGTCCCACATTTATATTTGTCCTTATTTATCTCATTTGTACGATCGTCCAAATGTTTCTTCTTCACTAGTATTATACAATCTTATGCTGATCCTACAGGAAGATTATATCATTGAATTATTATTTCGTATACTTAATTTATTATATACCTGGTAGTGCTCGAGCGCACTGAAGGCATACGAGATGAACTGGTGTTCGTTATCATTCAGAATTCAAAGAGATCTTCCGTTGATTATAGCGTTGATTTCGGATCCTTTTATATTCATTGGTCACTATGTTGTCACACTTTTTCTGGAATCGTATTTCACCGTCAGAGAAAGAATTTTTTGTCGCTAGATGAAAATAAATCTTCATAATACAAAATTCAATTATTTTCTCTCATGAGTCTCATGAAAAATTACAAATCACTTGTATTGACACCGAGTTTTATATTGTTATTTATTAGAGTAAATAATTGAAGAACATATTATAGTAAGAGATGAATCGAGCACGAATTTATAATGTAAGCGAAACAAGTTTAACAATGTGAATTTAATTTATCTGTCATTAATATATAGACAAATATTTTTATATGATATTCAAGAACTAGCTCTGCACTGAATGACTTGATGCAAAGAACTGACGCTCTTGGCGGCACAAGAAAAAAAAATTTTGCCAATGATAAATGTATGAGATATTAGCATGGAGTTAAAATAATGAGAGTCATTATTTCTATTTCACATTTGACATGATGAATAAGTTATTAAATAATAATGTAAGTATGCACTGGCGAAGAGAAAATTACTCCTGCCCCATATTTTTCACGATGATGTCAAATTGGAGGGTAGATTTCGCTAATGATAAGGTAGGTGGACATATAGAAAATGGTAGAGAGGTTGAAATAGAACATTGCACCAACCCCCGAATCATGATTTATTAATATTACACGTCACGAAAATTTGTCCTCACAGTAATACTGTATTTCGTCACCCATATAGGTTCATTCCGCAGAATTTAATTTCCTGTGTCATCACTACTATTTCAGTTCTTTTATAACCAAGTCGTCTCATACCCTCAACTAACGTAGAGAATGAAGAAATATCTACCTCGATGCTCCACCATACTTGAATTTTGTGGTGCATGGCCATCGCCTAAGTACTATAGAGGATGGAAAAAAGTACTCTACGACTTTTACACACTAATTGTAGTTCTTTTGATATTTACTATTTGTTTGTCGGGTGTTATTCAATTGTGTATTTTTACTCGCAATGTCAACGAATTTGCCACGAACGGATACATGTTGCTTACATTATGTACAATGTTTTCCAAGGCTTTTACAATAATTTTGAAGCGTGATTATCTTGCGAAAGCATTTGATTCTATGGAGGAAGATAAGTACCAAGCGAAGAATGAAGAAGAGGAACGCATTCAAGATGAGTGGAATCCACATTCGAGGTGCGCTTCTTTGACATTCACAAGAATAAAATAATTCTAGATATACTTTTTGAAAGCAAATCGTACTGTGTTTGTGTTCTCCATTATTGCACCGGCCACGCACGAATAGTGTAGCATTTCTTCGCATGTTTGGAAAATTAATTTTGAATTGTCTTTAGTAATTGAATAAATGAGCACAGTAGAAATATTTTTGTTGATTTCAATTGAAAATTGCCAAGGATAGCAGTTCTCCACAAGCATACAGATTCTTGGTAATGGCCTCCATATTTGCTGTGACAGTCACGTCCTTTGAAGATAATATTCCATCAAGAACTCTTCTATTTGGTGGATGGTTTCCATATAATCATACTGATGGGATTGGATTTGGAGTCGCTTTCATACATCAATTGATAGTACACAATTGGGGTGCATTAATTGGTTCGTCAATTGATGCAGTTATTTATGGTACATTGATTCAAACTTGTGGACAATTAAAAATTTTCGGATGTCGATTGCGCAAAATACCCGAGGTAATTCGGCAAAATTCACGATTACCAAAGAATAACGGTAAAAATAATAATGGAACAATTATTGCCGAAGAATGGGAGAGAAAAGTGGTTGTGGATTGTATCAGACATCATTTGCATATTTTACAGTTACGTGAATGATTCCATTGTTGTATATAGAAAAATATTCATTTATATTAATTTTACTTTGTTTTTATTTCTGTTTCAGATTTTCGGAAACTTGTAACAATATTTACTCCATTGTCATATTTTCTCAATTCTTAGCGAGTGGGGTGATAATATGCATATGTGTTATTCTACTGACCAAAATGAAGTTCATGGGTTCAGAATATATTTTCATGTTATCTTATCTTGCTTGTATGATTACTCAAATTTTTTTCTATTGTTGGTTTGGCAATGAAGTAATACTTGAGGTAAATTATTTCTTCGTACAGTAATTAGTTCATGAATAGGGAAGAGCTGGACAAGGCTGACTTTCTAAAAGTACAGTAGCATTTCCAAGATTATCTCATGAGATGGGACATGTCCATCTCTTCCTCATATGCTCCTATGAAATAATAGAATTCAATTATTTATAAAAATACAGAGTTTGAACATTGATACGGTCATCTACGAGATGGATTGGTCAGAATTATCATTGAACACGCAAAAAGATTTGCTGATAATTATGACTCGATCTATGTATCCAATAGAATTCACGAGTGGTAAGATGGTTACACTGTCGATCAACTCTTTTAACGCCGTTAGTATAAATACATGATTATGATGAATCAACGCCACTTATTTGTACAAGAAGGATTGATTGTTGTTCAAAAGTGTTAACTTTTGTTTCAGGTTATGAAATTGTCATATTCGGTGTACAATGTTCTTGGTCAAAAAGGATAGCCAGAAAATCATAACACAAATTTAAAGGTTACTGACCGACACGCATCGTGAGATGGAACTGAGTTCGAATCAAATAATTATTCACGCGTGTGACAAACACTTTTGCAATTTGTGTGGATATCCAGTACATAACACGATATTGTGATTAGAAATCTTCACATAAACAAAATAAATGTAGATCTAAGTAGATATTCGTGGTATATTTTTTTATTATTCATTGCATAGCAATAAGAAAATATTCGTGAACCGCTGACAATTTGAGAATGCATATGCATGCACATCCATTTTTGTTATTCGAACAGATACCATCATACTTGGTAAGATCGTAATTTAATTCTCACCATTAACATATCAGCTATTACGAACAATTGGTTGTGCTCGGCGTGAATAATTGAAACGCAAATATTTGTAAAAAACAATGAAGCACGAAGTACTGGTGTGAATATATTCTACATTCTGGATACATTTTATTCACTATCAGTGAATACAGTAAAATACTTTTATATACTGTTTAAAAGTTAGGTCTGTGCTTGATGACGGTCTGCGAAGAACTGACGTTCCCGCTGACGACTGAGCGTTGAATCATCATACCGATAAAAAATTCATGGGATATCAACATTGACTTCGAATAATGGGGATCATTATTTCTATTTCACATTCAGTACGATGAATCAGTTATCATATAATAATGCATGTATGCACTAGCGAAGAGACAGTTATTTCTACCCCATATTTTTCGCAATGATATTAAATTAGAGAGTAGATTTGCTAATAATAAGGTAGGTGGACATGTCAAAAATGGTATAACGGTTGAAATACTATGTGGCATCGCCTGAATCATCATTTATTAATGTTCCACGTCACGAGAATTTTCTCTTGCAGTAACACTGTATTTCACCACTCATATAAGCTCTTTCCTCAGAGTTTCATTCTTTGTGTCATCACCCTTCTCTTTTGAGTTCCCATTACCACTAAGTCGTCCCATACCCTCAACTAACGAAGAGAATGAAGAAATATTTACCTCGATGTTCCACCATCCTTGAATTTTGTGGTGCATGGCCATCGCCTAAGTACTATAGAGGATGGAGGAAAGTACTCTATGATTTTTATACACTACTTGTAGTTCTTTCAATATTTACAATTTGTTTGTCGGGTGCTATTCAATTGTGTATTTTCACTCGCAATGTCAACGAATTCGCCACAAATGGATACATGTTACTTACATTATGTACAACGTTTTCCAAGGCTTTCACAATTATTTTGAAACGTGATTATCTTTCGGAAGCATTTGATTCTATGGAGGAAGATAAATACCAAGCGAAGAATGAAGAAGAGGAACGAGTTCAAGATGAGTGGAATCCACATTCAAGGTGAGCATTTTTGTCATTGACAAAGGTAAAATAATTTTGAATATTTTTTTCGAAAGCAAGTCCTACTGTGTTGATGTTTTCCATTGATGCACTGGCGTAGCACGAATAGTGTAGCAGTTCTTCGCATGTTTGAATATCACACCAATGCAGTGGACTTTATATTAGAAAATAATCAATTTTGAACTGCATCCAGTAATTGAATGGCGGAGAAAATTTTAATGATGGATTTACCCAGTAATCATAAGAAGGACATTCGTGATTCTAATGCACCCTATATATATTAATATTGATATTAATTGAAAATTGCCAAGGATAGCCGCTCACCACAAGCATACAGATTCTTGGTAATGGCCTCTATATTTGCTGTGACAGTCACGTCCTTTGAAGATAATATTCCATCAAGAACTCTTCTGTTTGGTGGATGGTTTCCATATAATCATACTGATGGGATTGGATTTGGAGTCGCTTTCATACACCAATTGATAGCACACAATTGGGGTGCATTGATTGGTTCGTCAATTGATGCAGTTGTTTACGGTACATTGATTCAAACTTGTGGGCAATTGAAAATTTTCGGATGTCGATTGCGCGAAATACCCAAAGTCATTCGCCAACATGCACGATTATCAGAAAATGACAATAAAAATAATAATGGAACAATCCAAATTGCAGAATGGGAGAGGAAAGTGGTTGTGGATTGTATTCGACATCATTTACATATTTTACAGTTACGTATGATTCGATTTTTTAATGTAAAAAAAAACTTCATTCAACTTAGATTTGCTTTGTTTTTGTTGCTGTTTCAGGTTTTCGAAAACTTGTAACAATATTTATTCCATCGTCATATTTTCGCAATCTTTGGCGAGTGGGGTGATAATATGCATATGTGTTATTCTGTTGACCAAAATGAAGTTCATGGGTTCAGAATATATTTTCATGTTATCTTATCTTGCTTGTATGGTTTCGCAAATTTTTTTCTATTGTTGGTTTGGCAACGAAGTAATACTTGAGGTAAATTATTTTTTCGCGTAGTGATTTGGGTGTTCATGAATAGGAAGAGCAGAACAAAACCGACCTTCTAAGGATGTAATTCCCTCAAATAAGATTTTTCTTCCATTGAATGTGGCTCAACTAAATCCACTGTCTATATTGGGTGCATTATCATATAAATAATCGTGAATTTTCTTCATGAAATTTGATAATAAAATATTTTTCGCCTACATAAATGATATATAAACTTTTTGAATTTTTCATCAATGTTCGGCAGATTACTTACGGAGGTCGGGTTTGTTTGTCTCTTCTCCATATGCTGGGATGAAATAATACTAGTCAATAACATATGAACACAGAGTTTGAATATAGATACGGTCATATACGAAATGGATTGGTCAGAATTATCATTGAAAACGCAAAAAGATTTGCTGATAATAATGACCCGATCTAAGTATCCAATTGAATTCACCAGTGGTAAGATGGTTACACTGTCGATCGACTCTTTCAACGCCGTAAGTACAAATACATGATTATGATAAGTCAACATCACTCATTTATACAAGAAGCATTGGCAGTTGTTGAGAATTGTTAATTTTTGTTCGAGGTTATGAAATTGTCGTATTCGGTGTACAATGTCCTTGGTCAAAAAGGATAACCAGGAAATTGTAACATATATTTGAAGGGTGCTGACTGGAAGCAAAGTGAGATGGGACTGTGTGTGAATTAAATAATTATTTACGTGTGTGACGAGCACTTTTGCAATCCATGTGGTTATCCAGTAGATAACACGATATTGTAGGCATGAATCTTCACATCTGCAGAATAAATACAGACCTAAATAAATATCTGTAGTATATTACCTCATTATTCATTGCTCAGTGATAAAAAAATATTGGTGAAGCACTCATTATTGTAAAAAATAATCTGATCCAAAGTATTGATGTGAATAAGTTCTGCATTTTGAATTTCATTTACCTCCAGTGATGTACTCTTATATACTGTTTAAAAGCTAGGTGTGTACTTGATGACTGTCTGTGAAAAACTGACGTTCCCGTCGACGGTACAGCACTAAAGAATGCAGACACTTAAATATTCATAAGATATTACCATACAGTTAAAATGATGAGTGCCATTATTTTTATCCTACATTCGAAATATTGAATAAATTATCATGTAATAATGTACGTATAACACTAGCTAAAAGACTATTACCATGTCTCCAACATTTCTCCCTTCCAGAGCTGAATTCGGGAGTAGATTTTATTGATGATGAGGTAATAACACATATAGAAAATGATGGACAGATGGAAATAGAACAATGCACCACTTGCCTCTTTATATATTAATATTCCACGTCAGAACAACTTTCCACCGATGTACGTTCCTCTTTCGTAATATTTCCTCGTCGGTCATCAGCCCTCCTCAATTGCAATCCGCTTATTAGGAAGTCGTCCAATCCCATCCTAAACTGACATCAAGAATGAAAATTCTCCCACTAAGTTCCACTGTTCTTGAATATTGTGGTGCATGGCCATCACCTAAGTATTATTCAGGATGGAAAAAAATACTATACGATTTTTATACACTATTGGTAGTTCTCTCAGTATTTACTTTTTGTCTCTCGGGTATAATTCAGCTCTGCATTTTCACTCACAGTATTGGTCAGTTTGTCAGTAATGGTTATATGCTACTGACGTTCATCGCAGTTTTTTTCAAAGTTTTCGTAATTGTTTCGAAACGTAATTATCTTATGGAAATATTCGAATCTGTGCAGAAAGGTCTGTGTGAAGCAAAGAATGAGAAGGAGAAACAAATTCAATTTGAATGGGATCCACGATCAAGGTTCGAATTTGCATCAATTTCAAAATAAAATTATTTCTTTAATTAATTTTACACTGTGTTTTGGGATCGATGGATTTTTCGTGAGTGTGTGGATTACAGAGTGTTATACTTTCATATAGTGAAGGTAGCGTTTTGATATGGTAAAAAAGGATTTTTTTTTTCATTGTAAAATCCCAAATTTCTATTCAAAATTGTATACAATTTACAACTGAAACTCTTCTTTTACCATCTTCCATTAACTTAACATTCTGTAATCCTGATTCACCTTGTAACATTTTGTATAATTTGATTGGAGATTTTTTAATATAGCATTGGTGTCCAAGCATTCAGAACCTTGGTGATTGGTACAGTAATCATTGGAATAGTAAGTTCAATTAGAGGTAATGCTCCATCAAAAACACTTCAATATGGTGGATGGTTCCCGTTCAATCATACTGATGGTGTTGGATATTGGACTGCATTTATTTATCAACGGGTGGCACACGATTGGGGTACATTAATTGGTTCAACAACTGATGCTGTTATTTATGGTGTAATGATGCAAACCTGTGCACAATTAAAAATACTCAAGTATCGATTGCGTAAAGTACCGGAAATGATTCAAGAATACGCACGATTAACAAAAAATGAAAATGATAATAGTAAAAATATAAACAATATAAGAAAATGGGAAAGTAAAATTGTCGGTGATTGTATTAAACATCATTTACTCATACTACAGTTGCGTATGATTCAATTACTGATTGCCAAAAATAATTCTCAATTATTTGAATAATATTTGTCAATTTTTTTTTTGCAGATTTGCGGGTACATGCAATTATATTTTTGCAATTGTTATATTCCTTCAATTTTCAGCAAGCGGTTTGGTAGTATGCATATGTGTAATAATGCTGACCAAATTGAAATTTATGAGTCCAGCATTTACATATGTAACATTTTATCTCACCTGCATGTTATCACAAATCTTTCTTTATTGCTGGTTTGGTAACGAAGTAATACTGGAGGTAAATAATGTTTATATAGATAATTTTTCATCATATAATTATCTATATGCAATGTATGAATATAAAAAGTATATTTTGATACCTACTATGTTTAAATATGTACACATAGAGCTCAGACATTTATGTGGCAATTTATGAGATGAATTGGTCGGAATTAACATTGAATACGCAAAAAGATTTATTGATGATGATGGCTCGATCTGTGTATCCAATTGAATTCACCAGTGGCCACATTATAACATTATCAATCGCCTCATTTAATGCTGTTAGTACACATGCATGGTTGTGATAAATCAATCCTTTTTTAATATTTGTTCTTTCATAAAAAAATAATTACTTGATGTTTGAGAGAACCAATTTTCTATCACAGGTGATGAAATTATCATATTCAGTGTATAATGTCATTGGTCAAAGAGGATAGCCCGGACATTATGATATGAACACAAAGGTTACTGACCGGCCGCAATGTGGGATTGAGTTGAACACAAATAAAATAATTATTCATGTGTGTGACACATGTGAAACAAAAGCACTTTGGCATTATATGTATTTACCTAGTACGAAATACCACATTGTACACAAAGAAATCTGCACATTATATTTACTTAGCCAAAATAAATATGGATTGAAATAGCTCACCGTGTTGTTTAATTCTTTAAGATGCAGATGAAAGTTGGAATTGCTGAAATATGAGGATTCAGTCCCATCGTTCTATTTTTTTCATTAAGAAATGCTAACTTTCCTTCAGTTTTGTTTAGGCAATACCACTTGGTACCATCTCAACTGCAACAAGAGAGGTCTGCATTTGTGAACTGCCTGCGAAGAACTGACTCTTCGGTTGACGACTCAGAATGAAATCCGCATGATGAAAAATTCATGCAATTATAAGTATAGAAGAGAAATGGAAAAGGTATCATTCCGTATCCGCATTATGATGAATGAAGTATCAGATGTATGCACTTGCGAAGAGTCAGTGTCCCTTCTATAATTTTTTTCACAATGTCAAATTCGTTTCTGAATACTCTATTAATGAAATAATCACGTGGATAGCAAATGATAAAGGCAAGAAAAAATAAAGACGCAATCATCATTAATTCGGACTTGAGTAACAAATGTACATTTCATTCTGAATATATATTTTTTTCGCAATTCCCTCCGCTACCTTCACCCTTCTTCATTATAATCGTCTCATCACCAAGTTATTTCATATACTATTAACCTATCGAAGAGTGAAGGATGGATTTTCTCCCCATAAGTTTTACTATTCTTCAATATTGCGGTGTATGGCCACCAACATACTATTCAGGATGGAAAAGTATACTCTACGGCATTTATACATCAGTGATAGCTATCACAATACTGTCTTTTTGTCTCACGGGTGTTATTCAATTATGTCTATTGACTCGGAGTCTCGATGAATTAATCAGAAATAGTTACATGTTGCTTACGACAGTCGGAGTTTCTATTAAAGTTGTCACAGTTGTATTGAAACGGGATCATATATTAGAAACATTTGAATCTTTACGGTCAGATTTATGCATGGCAAAAAATGAAGAGGAGGAACGTATCAAAAATGAATCGCATCCGCAATCGAGGTGATTTTTCTATCATTCATGAAAATAAAATAATTTTTATCATACTTTCAGAGAGCAAGTTCTATGTAACTAGTGTTTTCAGACACTGCAACAATGTGGCTTTGATGCTGCAAATTTTCAGTACAATTACGATAATTAGTGTTATGGACATTGTGAAAAACAAAAATTCATATTGGCTTCAGTATCAAAGCTAATGCAGGGTTTCTAATTTTAAATACACAAGTCGTGGAATACTATCGCAATCTAAAAGTAGTTCTGCCAATCTAATAGTATATTTCCTAAAGGATAACGACATCATTTCCTCCTTGAACATCAATGTGTCCAATAATTCTGATATACATTTTTATTTGTTTCAATCGGAAAATTCTGATGGCAGCTATTGGCTACGAGGATATGGAGTTTTGCTAATAGCGGCAATAACTACGGTGACAGTAACTTCGATCAAGAATGATATTCCAACGAAAACTCTTCCATTTAGTGGATGGTTTCCGTACAACCATACTGGCAGTGTTGGATATTGGATTGCATTTATACATCAATCTGTAGCACATTGTTGGGGTGCTTTGATTGCTGGGTCGTTTGATACTGTTATTCACAGTACAATGATGTTTACTTGTACTCAACTGAAACTTCTCAAATGCCGTTGGCGCCAAGTATATGGTGTTGTTCAAAATCATACAGAACAATTAAAGAATAATATTGATAATAAAAGAAAATGGGAGCAAAACGTCGTTGCACATCGCATTCAACATCAATTACATATTTTACAGTTACGTATTACATGTGCGTTGAAAAAGAAAAGCAAACAAACTGGAAATTAATTTGAAAATATTGTTCATCTTGTAGATTCGCGGAAATTTGCAACTACACTTTTGTATTTGTTATATTTTTTCAATTTTTAATAAGTGGTTTGGTGATATGCATGAGTGTGTTAATGTCAACCAAGATCAAATTTATCAATCCAGAATTTTCATTTATAATATCCTATCTCGCTACTATTACGGTGCAAATATTTATGTATTGTTGGTTTGGTAATGAGGTAATACTTGAGGTAAATTATTTTCACATTTACAACGTTTCCCATATATTTTAATACATATCCATATAGAAATGTTAAACGTCCATATTCCTTTGAATACCATGTTCAACTATTTATTTTCAGAGTTCTGATATCCATATGGCCATTTATGAGTCAAATTGGTCAGAATTGTCGTTGAGTACACAGAAAAGTGTATTGACAATTATGGAACGATCTAAGTATCCAATGGAATTCACTAGTACCCGCTTGATCACACTTTCAATTGGTTCTTTCAACGCTGTTAGTACATTTATATGTTTATAATAAATCAATATCTTATTTTTATAACAGAAGATTTGATCGATATTTTAAAGTTTCAAAGTCTCATTCCAGCTGATGAAATTATCTTATTCAGTGTATAATGTCCTCAGTCAAAGTGGATAGCATGAGAATTATCGTACGAACTTGAAGGTTACTAACATCTGACAGCAATGTGAAATTAAGTTGAACCCAATTTTCAATGATTCATACTATCATTAATTTACAGATAAAGTACCAGTACTATCCAGTGCCATTTTCGAGCGTGCCTTGGGAAAAATAAAATTTCAAATGAATACAGAAGTCGTAGTATTACTAATGAAAATATTTAGTTGTAGTATTAAGCGTAGAAATCTCTTCGGAATTACTATAACCAAATCATTTATATTGCAATATGTTAAATTGTTTTTGTTATTGATATATCAACCATTTATAATGGATCGCGGCACTTTATTAACTTATTTCTCGACCTTGTCCACGAAAGTATGAAATTGAATGGCAAATAATTATCAACAATAGATTTAATCTGGTACATCAGTAATAATGAAGTTTATATGGCTTCAGTGAGTGTAACGGAGTTTCATAATACCGAGCACTATATACTGTTCAGGGATGAGGTCTGTCCTCGAATACTGTTGGCATAGAACTGACGCTCCCGTCGGCGAACAAAAATGAAACTCGAATAATAAAAAATTCATGCGATATTGCGATGGGGTAAAAATGGAGAAGGGTTTTTTTTGTCCCATATGCAACATTGTCATTAAGTTATTAGACGTATGCACTACTGAAGAGACAGCAAATTTTACCCCACTATTTTTTCCTCGCAGTCAAACGCGGGGGTGGGTATGGTAATAATAGGGTAGTTACGCGTATTGCAAATAGTGGATGGAAAAGAATTGAGTAACGTATCATCGACTCATCATTTATTCATTTTTGCTGCGACAGTTCGTCGTTGCGGTAATATTATGATAGGTCTGCAGTATGTATTTCTTCTCCGCAATTTTTTTCTTCTGTCTACACCCTCCCTTCATTGCAGTCCTCTCACCACCAAGGTGTGTCATACCCTCTCAAACCACCGAAGTGTCAGGAATGAAAATTCTCCCGCAAAGTTTCACTATGCTTGAGTATTGTGGTGTGTGGCCATCACTCAAGTACTATTCAGGCTGGAAGAAAAAACTTTACGACTTATATAGTTTATTGGTATTCCTTCTGATATTTACCATTTGTTTGTCGAGTGCAATTCAGCTGTGCTTTTTCTGCCATGATATTAATGAAATCGTTGCGAATGGTTATATGCTACTCACATTCATTACAACTTTCTCCAAAGTTATCATGATTATTTGGAAACGCAATCATATAACAGAAACAGTAGAATCTATGCAGTCAGAGTTGTGCCAAATGAGGAATGAAGAAGAGAGACGAATTCAAAACGAATGGGATCCACATTCCAGGTACGTTTCTTTTTTTATCGTTCACATGAATAAAATAATTTTTGATTTTCGTCTATTCTGCGTAAATTCTACTCCATTTCTCTCGAACACTAAACCTGTGTTGCACGGATTATAAAGAAAAAAGTAATGGAGTTTGAATCTCATTCAACTATGAATTGGATAATGGCTCTTCGCTAATGAATGAGTTTGACAATTTTTTATTAATTAGTTAAATCAAGCATTTATGATAAATCATAGACATATATTTTTATAAATTTATTTCGAAAATCTTCTAAGGATAGCATTAGCCTGCAAGGATACAGATTCATGGTTATGAGTGGAATAATTCTCGTAACAGCCACTTCAATCCAAATTAATATTCCACATAGAATGCTTGTATTTGAAGGATGGTTTCCATACAACTGTACTGATGGAATTGGATATGCGGCTGCGTTTATGCATCAACTCGCTGCATATTATTGGGGTGCATTAATTGATTCGTCAACTGATGCTGTTATTTATGGTGTAATGATGCAAACTTGTGTACAATTAAAAATTCTCAAGTGTCGATTTCGTGGAATACCGATAATGGTTCAGAACTACGCGCGATTATCGCATAATGTGAACATTTATAATAAAAATGGAAACGATACAAGAAAATGGGAAAGTAAAATTGTGCTTGATTGCGTTAAATATTATCTAGTTATTTCGCAGTTGGGTGATATTTAATTTTTGAATATCTGAAATAAATTGGAATTCGTTCCAATTTTTTTTCTCCATTGCACACTTATATTATTCTGCTTTTTTTTTTAGATTTGTGGACACTTGCAATGATATTTTTGCGGGCATTATATTTCTCCAATTTTCAGTAAGTGGTTTGCAAGTATGCATATGTGTAATAATGCTATCTAAACTGCCGTTTATGAGTCCAGCATTTATCTATGCTACTATTTATCTTTGTTGTATGCTATCACAAATATTTCTATTTTGTTGGTTTGGCAATGAAGTGATAGTCGAGGTAATTTTCACATGCATGATATTATATAATGTATGGATACATGAATATTTCTTTTTAAGATACTATGTTTAATTGTTTGATAACAGAGTTCGGAGATTATTTTGGCAATTTATGAAACGAATTGGTTGGAATTATCATCGAAAACGCAAAAAGATTTGATGATCATTATGGCATATTCTGTACACCCATTTAAGTTCACTAGTGGCAAAGTCGTCACACTTTCTATTGAATCATTCAACGCCGTTAGTAAATATACCTTGTTATAATGAATCGATGTTGTTTATTCTCAAAGTTAATTAATTGATGTTTGTAAATGGTAATTAATCATTTCAGGTCATGAAATTATCTTATTCGGTGTACAATGTCCTTGGTCGTACATGATAATTGGAAAATTATACCAATAATTCGACGATTGCTTGACATAGAACAGTGTGGAATTGAATTGAACGGCAGATGATATAATTATTTATATGTGCAAAATGTAATTTAGCATCATAGGTATTTATATAGTACGAAAAACAACATTGTGAACAATACAATTGTTGTATGATCTTCACTTGAGTATGATAAATATGAAACTGAGTATACCATGATGTAAATGAACGAGAGAATAGTACAGATCCAAGAACCAAATTCCAACATTCATTATTTCTTTAATTATTGCATCTAATTTTCATTCATTTGCGAATAAATTCCAAGAAATTTTCGGACTTGGTGCCATCCCTCAAAAAAATAATCTGAAAAAAATAATTCCATGACTTCACAATTCTTTGCAATTGTACATTAACAGCGAGGAAATTTATTTACATCATGCATGGCATATTTTTTATGTCATTTTTGTTTAAACAATGCTGAGAGTGAATCACAAAAAGTATTGCACTTAAAAAGCAACTCATATGCCTTCAATATATTCAACTGAACATTCCCACATAATGTTCAAGAGTGAGGTCTATACTCGACAATTGACTGCAAAGAACTGACACGTTCCTTTATCAGAAAAGAAAAAAATCCGAATGATAAAAAAATTTATAACAATATTGGCAGAGGGTAGAAACGAAAAAAGATATAATTTTTTTTTCTTCACATTCAACATGGTGAATAAGTTATTAAACGTTTGGACAACCGAAGAAACATTGAATTTCTACTCAATATTTTTTTCCTCCAAGTCAAACCCGGGGGCGGACACTGTTATAATAGGGTCACGGCATATATCGCAAATAATAGAGACAAAAAAAAAAAAAAATTACGTACCGTAAGACTCATCATATAGTCATATTCTACTTTACGAATATTTTTCGTCACAGTAATTCTATATTAATTCCCACAGTATATATTTCCTCTGCAAGTTCTACCTTTATGTCCTGACTCTCCTTCATTGTCCTCCTCTCATTACCAAGTCATTTCATGACGTATTTTACTGAAGTGTATAACTGAACAGTGAATAATTGTAACAGATAAATTGAAGTCGGACTGACAACATGAATGAAACAAATGTCACAGTAAGAATGAAATTTATATGTCTTCGAAGAATGTAGTGGAATACGTTCATGTACTTGTTCAACAGGTAGGTCTATACACGATGAAGGTTGGCGAGGAACTGACACTCCCGTTGGCGAAAAAAAATGAAACTCGAATCATCAAAAATTCATGAGATATTGCGCGATGGGGTAAAAATGATGGAAGGTATAATTTATTTTTTCCACATACGACATTGTGAATAAATTATTAGACGTATGCACTATCTGAGAGGAAGTAAATTTCGCCCCACTACTTTTTCCTCGCAGTCAAACGCGGGGGTGGGTATGGTAATGATAGGGTAGACACGCGTATTGCAAATACGGGAGAGAAAAGAATAGAATAACGTATTATCGACTCATCATTTATTCATTTTTGCTGCGACAATACGTCGTCGCGGTAATACTATGTTAGATATCTACCATATATATTTCTATTCCGCAATTTTTTTTCCCCTGCCTTCACCCTTCTTCATTGCAGTCCTCTTACCACCAAAGTGTCTCATACCCTCTCGAACCACCGTGGAGTCAACAATGGCAATTCTCCCTCGAAGTTCTACAGTTCTTGAATATTGTGGTATATGGCCATCATCTACGTACTATTCAGGGTGGAAGAAAATACTCTACGACTTTTATACATTATTGGTAGTCTGTTCAATATCCACATTTTGTCTATCGGGTGCAATTCAGCTGTGTCTCTTCACTAACAATATTAACGAATTCGCCACAAATTGTTATATGCTGATTACATTTATTGCAACTTTAATTAAAATTTTTATAGTTATTTTAAAACGCCATTATTTAACGGAAATGTTTGAATCTACCCAGCCAGATTCATTTCAACCGAGGAATCAAGAAGAGGAACGAATTAAAGATAGATGGGATCTACAATCAAAGTGAGCTTTTTGCAATCATTTTCTGAAATAAAATAATTATCAACTTATTATTAGATATTATTTTGTTGCACAACTTCGATGTTTCACAACTGCGGTGCACTTTGCAAATGCACTGGTTGCACTTAACGTGCAAAATTCATGTTTGGGTTTGTGAACAATACCAGTCTAATGGACATTGAATAAATAAATAAATATATTTTACATTGCATACAGTGATGGAAATGCACTATTGCTGATACATTTTGTTCATTATTTTGTTCCAAAAATTTCAAGGATAGCATTCTTCTACAAATCTTTAGAATTTTGGTGGTGAATGCAATAATATTGGTAACAGTGGCTGCGTTCAAAGATAACATTCCATCAAGAACACTTCCATTTCGTGGATGGTTTCCGTACAATCACACTGACACTGTTGGTTATTGGTTTGCGTTTTTTCATCAACTGATAGCGCATGATTGGGGTGCGATCATTGATTTGACAATTGATACAGTTATTTTCGGTATAATGATGCAAACTTGTGCCCAATTGAATATTCTCAAATGTCGTTTGCATAAAATACCTGAAATGGTTGAGCATCACACACAATTTTCGACAAATAATAATTACAATAAAGACAATAATAATAAAATGAACGACAGGAAGGAATGGGAAAAAAAAATTGTCATCAATTGTATCCAACATCATTTACATATTTTACAGTTATGTACAATTAAATTGTTGGATTGGAAAGAAATGGATTTTGTTCTAATTTTGTTTTATTTCTACTACTAGGTTCACGGAAATTTGGAGAAATAGATATGCATTTATTATATTCCTTCAATTCTCGATGAGTGGTATAGTGCTGTGCATAAGTATATATATGCTAACAACAGCGACATTTATGACCACTGAATTTTTCTTTTTGATGTTTTATGCTGGATGTATGCTCGTGCAGATATTTCTATTCTGTTGGTTTGGCAATGAAGTGATAATTGAGGCAAATAATGTTCATATTTATTAGTTATTATGAATTATCCTCCCCGTAGAACAATTAATATTACTCTAAATAGTATATTTGATTATATATATACAGAGTACTGGAATTGGTAAGATTATTTATCTGATGAATTGGTGTAAATTATCAGAGGATACACAAAAAAATTTGTTGATAATTATGGCACGATGTGTATATCCAATTGAATTCAGTAGTGGTCACGTAGTTGTACTTTCAATCGACTCTTTTAATGCCGTTAGTATATATACATGTTGATAATAAATCAACGTCTCTTTTTTTTTTTTTTTTACACAAGTAGAATTGATTGATGTTTTAAAGTGTTTTTCTTATTTCAGCTCCTGAAATTATCTTATTCGATGTACAGTGTCCTTGGTCACAGAGAATAGTCGGGAAATTATAACACAAATTCAGAGATCATTGACCGACAGTAATGTGGGATTAAATTAAATGCAAACGAAATAATTATTCATATGTGTGACAAGCACTTTCACAATATTTGTATCTAACTAATACAAAAGATGACATTGTGAATAAAATACATTTGTCATTGATGCAAATAAGTTTTATATAAAGTGACATTGAAAATAAAAAGAATGTAAGGTGAATAATGAAATAAAAATTATCGCCTCTCATTGTTCATCTTCGAATAATGTTTAACTGTTCATTGTAATGCGAATAACGTCTAACTTTTTAGTCAAGGACGTATAAATTGGCGGGATATCGTAAACCTTGCGTTTGGTATGGAGGTATAAACATTTATATGAGTGCATAATAAATTTGTGTTTTGTAGAAATTTCATTTCCTGGATAATGCAGCTGTTGCTGAAAAATACTGTTGTATTCATTACTTTAAGTATTTATATATGGTTTTCAGAATTGATTAATAGAGACACTATTCAGGTGGAATATATCTTCGAATTTTAAAAGCCAAGACAGAATTATTATTATCATTTTTTTTTTTTTTTTCGTTACATGTGTTGCCGATAAACTATTAATGGGAATTTATTTAATAGCATTTTCATGTTTATGCATAATCCATTAGAAATTATCGAAGGACTGGTATTTCATAATCCAAAAATCATTTTGATAAAAAAAGAAAAAAGTACAGGTGGATAAAAGAATAAAAAATGATCTCATGGAACGTGGTGAATTGTCTTTAATCATGTTTTATTATCACAAACGTGCTCCTATATATGTAATGTGAATTATATCGGTGTCAATGGAACATCTAATGACTGTTGATAAACGACTTTTCTATACAAATTTCTGTAAAAATGTATGGGCACTAAATTTCTTTCTTTCTACTCTTTCTTCGCTTCTTCGTATTCACCAAGGGAAAATTCTCACACCAATAAAACACATCCATTTAGATAATATGATTGAGATTTGAAAAAAAAAAAAAAAAAACAAATTTACATAACTTATAATTAAATTCTAACTAATAACTCATAACGCAATTCACGTACATTTCGACAACATTAATCACGAATTCTCACTGATAATATTGAGAATAAAATATCTGTAATAGAATAAAATAAAATACTGCTATTTTTATTTTTCGTAAAAAATATCTCGATATATTTATATATATGTGTAAAAAATATTTTCTATCAAAATGCAAAAGAGGAAACAAGAGTGCGAACACAAGAAATTTCACAAACTGTCCAGTGTGGTTTTTTAATTTTTAATAATCGACAGAATTTTTTTTTCCAGCTCTGTATTGCAGAAAAAAAATTTCCATTTATATGAGGGTGGTATCAAGGCCGTCAATCAACCGAACTTGATACTTTTTCTTTGTCACACTGTACACGTTTCGTGTCGTTGAAACTGAATCATTGTGAAAAAAAAAAAAAAAAAAAAAGAACAAAAATTATATATGATCGGAGTCATCGGACCTCACGCCTGACTCTGATCCTCACCAGAGGTATAATGACGGTAAAGTAGTAGTGGTAGTATTAGTGGTGTGTCTGCAAGGGCGAGGCATCGGCGTGCGGGGACCAACTGAGTATATATGGGCCTCATACGCGACTGGAATACCACATTCACGATTTGCCCTACCGAGCAAGGTTGTCCGAAGCCCCCACATTTTTTTTTTCCATTTTATTTTAATTTAATCAACCGAAGACGTCGGACAGTCAGGGTACCACTTCAAGTTCTTTCTATTGCACCTTCGAGCCAACAACCAGACGGACAATTTTTGTGTACGAGCACGCACGTGCGCGTGTGTGAATTGCATTTGTGATATAAAGACCGTTAGAATTTTTAATTCCATCGACGAGTAGTGGGTTAAAAAATTACTATCATCATTTTATTGTGTTTAACACTGCAATCATTTTACAGACAATTTTATTTATTGGCGAAAAGGTAGGTTTATACATTCAAAAAACGTTTTTCAATTACTTTTTCTATTATTTTTATTAACAAATATAATTATAGAATTTAATACAATTGGCCTTTTGTGAAAAATAACAGTTTTAATAAGTTTTATCATCAAGAATTCGATATAATTCATCAAGAATCAATATATCGCTTGGGTACTTATTTCTTTAATATATATATAAACAATTTTATATGCACATCTGCTTCGCATGATTATCACTTGTATTTTTTTCTTGATAGCTTCTATCATAATTAAGTTATAAAACGTATGATAAATGTATGTTCTTCGATAAATTTTCCATTGTGATCAAAACGGGAAATCTATCAAGATTTCTCGTTCACCAGATATTGATGATTCATTTCGTGAATAATTGAATTGTCATAAGAAGCTTTGTTCACCACTCGCTAATAAATTCAGCTGAATACACTCAGTCAAAGAATTAATTTCAAAGTCCATCCGAACAATTCGTCACAAAGATGAGAATTCAATATAATATTCACTGTTTTCGATGCCAATATAAATAATTGAGACTAAAATAAAATAAATAAAATAATAATGTTCATTTATTTATTTTCCGAAATAGTCAAATTGTGAATTGACTCTCAAACTTTTGTTTAAACTTCCCTACTGTATAAATACGGATCGAGGGTGTTTTTCTTTTAAGTTCATGTTTTGTTAAATCACAATGCATGAGTTACTTTAACTTTTCGCCAACGTGTCCTTCAATTTTGTTGAAAGATATAAATAAATTATATTCGCATCGTGGGTATAGGGTGATTGCTGCTGCAGTCAATTCACACAAGATATTATCTATACGTATGTATATAAGGCTTTAAAAGGATCCACTCGTTATTTTCATCCCGCCCGCCCCTATGCCCACTCTATAAAAACTTGTTGGTGTTATTGCTCTCGCTGTTGCCTTGTGATTTTTTCTGGTCCAGTTTATTTTATCGTCGTTGTGCGTGTTTCAACTTGAACAAAGAGGGTGATAGGGACAGGGAAGAAGGGAGGAGTGAGAGGAGACAACTGGATATCCAACTTCAACTTGTGTGGACAGCTAACAAAAAACAAAAAAGGAAAACAATAAAAAATAACGAAAGAACTAAAATAAGGTAAAAAATAAAATGAAAAGACACAGGAGTCGAGAACGATCCATGCATGTTCACCGTCGAGTCCTGAGTGTTGATTTGCATTTCTAGAATGGTCATGGGCAGTTTTTTAAACGCAGGATTCACCTTGGTAAAAATCAACATTAAATTTTTGTTGCACCACTGAACAGGATATAAAAACACAAAATTTTTCAGTATAGAATTGAAGATGATCGTGGAATTGAAAAATAATTTATGTTTGTTTACTGATTGTTTATTCCTTTTTATATTTAGCTATGGGTTGGCCAACTGTGGCCTTACTCGGTCTAATGACCCTGACGTTGGTCACATCACATCATCTACCGGTTGATCAACTTTTACCAGTGACACAAAAACACATACCACCCTCTAATGTTTTGACCTTCCAACGGTCATCAGTGGAGGGTATACCCAAACGATTTGATTTTATTCGCGATGATGATAATTATGATGATGACGATCATGAATTTGGACATATCAGATTACCATTGAGAGACGCAGTGGAAGCGTTGCCAGATGCCATTGATAATCAATTCGAAGCTTTACAGAATGATATTGGATTCAATTCTGATTTGTATGTTTTTTTAATTGCAATTATTTTTTGTTCAATGTATGTATTCATTAATTGCGTTGGGGAATAGATTGAGAAGAAGAACCCCGCTGAGAGATGCAGTAGAGCACCGTCCGCCGCCACCTCTTGGGAATAATATTGTTAGCCATGATTCAATTTGGCTTGAGCAACTATCACCTCCAATTATTCGACGCTCTCACATACTAACCAAAGTTCTGTGCCATTTTGATGGCACTGCTGTTTATCGGACTGAACCATTCTCACTATATCCTGATGGAATTCCCAGTAGGATGTGTACCCATATTATTTACAATGCAGCTACTCTAGGTACAATTATATTATCGTCCATAATATATCATCGAAAGAATTAAAAAAATTAATTCATTGCCTTATTCTTTATCCTTTTTTTCTTTGCAGATTCGAAGACATTGTCAGTGATTCCGATTGATTCCATGAAGAATGAACTGAAAGGTATTGTATAAATTATCTAGCTATAACTATGTATACTGTTTGGTCAAAAAATGACAGAATATTGTGTGTTAAATGATAAAATTTATCGATAGGTGGTTATAAAGCTGTAACGGATTTACGAAAAAAAAATCCATCGCTTCGTATTCTGATTTCTATAAATTTTCCCACTAATGGCAAATTCTACAGAGAATTATTTAGAAGCAATGATGGCTATCGTCAACTGTGTGGATCAATTTTAGAATTTATTGAACAAAATGAATTTGATGGAGTGGAAATAAATTGGGAAAATGCACTGATTTATCAAATAAAATCAATACTTAACTGTCTCTATACACCATTAACAATTAGAGATCGAATTTTGGTTGTGACGTTGAAACCCCATGACTATGTAGATCCAGAATTGGCAGAGAGTAGTCATTTAATCTTACTCCAATCATGGGAGAATATTCCACAAAAATATGCAATATCACCAGCACCATTGAAATTCACATTAGATTTCGTAAAAAGATGGTTAAATTCTGGTGTAAATTCTAACAAATTAATTCTCGATGTGCCGCTATTTGGTTATAGTTATACATTGAAGAGACGGAATGAAAGTGAATCAGGTTCACCAATAAATGGTCTAGGAATTTCTGGTTCACATACAAATGTTCAAGGTAAATTGGCTTACTACGAAATTTGCGAAAAAATGGATGAAATATGGGATTACAAAAGGGATAAAGACAGTGCATATTTACAACGTGGCGATCAGTGGATTGGCTTTGATGATCCAATATCGATGAGAATAAAAGTCGCATTCGTAAGATCAATGGAATTAGGTGGAATTTCATTATCAACATTGGATTTTGATGATTTCATTGGTATTTGTGGTGAACCCTGGCCAATGTTGAATGTTGCAAACAAAGGTTTCTTAGACTATCCCACTGGACTTAATTGTATTGATGAGGGTGCCGCCTATGTGGATCCTGAAAATCGTTCAGCATTTCTTAATTGCTATAGAGGCAAACTTTATCGTATTTTTTGTCCTTATGATGATATTTATGATCCAATAATACGACAGTGTCGTCAAATGACAGAGAAAATTGTCGAAGTATCGAAAAACTCTTTAATAGCACTACGGCAAATGCACCAACGTCAAAAATTGAGATTACAACATAGTAGTTCACGTGTCGTTTGTTACATGACATCATGGGCTTTGTATCGAAAGGGTGATGGGAAATTTGTTCCCGAACATTTGGACACAAGACTTTGCACTGACGTTATTTATGCATTTGCTGGATTAAATCCAGAAACATTACTGTTACAACCATTCGATTCATGGGCGGACATAGATAACGGTAAGCAATTCACAACACGAAACACCAATACTTTTTTTATCATTACGTCAAGCAAATTTTAATTAGAAAAAAAAAAAATAAATATATTATCATAATGAAACATTAAATCGATAGCATGTTATTTTATTGATTCAAGGTCTCTATCAGCGTATTACTTCAATGACGGATACGAGAGTGCTCTTAGCAATTGGCGGTTGGACTGACAGCGCTGGAGATAAATACTCACGTTTAGTAAGCAGTCCAAGTGCTCGAAATAAATTTATAACCACGACTATAAACTTTTTGCGTACACATAACTTCAATGGTATATCTATTGAATGGAATTATCCCAAGTGTTGGCAGAGTAATTGTAAAAGAGGTTTAGATTCTGATCGACCTAATTTCACAAAATTTATTCAAGAATTGCGTGAAGCATTTGACAATGAATCACCAAATTTAATTCTTGCTGTATCATTGTCGGGTTATAAAGAGGTTATTGACCGGGCCTATGACATACGTGATCTGTCAAATGCCGCAGATTTCCTTTCAGTGATGACATATGACTATCATGGTGCATGGGAATCACAAACTGGTCATTTAGCACCACTTTATTCGTCATCCAACGACCTTAATCCGTTTTACACTATGGTAAAAATATTTTGTTATTCAATCGTTCGAGATTATCGCCCACACGGTGACCTTGCGAATTAATTATTATTATTTTCTTTTGTTTCTATTTTTTTATATCACAGAATTGGACGATGAATTATTTAGTGGGTCTTGGCGCTGAACGAATGAAACTTGTAGCAGGTATACCATTTTATGGTCAGGCTTATCGACTTACACAATCGGATCATTCACGTTTGGGTGATTCGGCAGCGGGTCCAGGTAATCCTGGTGAATTTACTGGACAACCTGGTATGCTTGCTTACTACGAAATTTGTGAGAAAATTAAACGACAAGGATGGAAAATTGGCGATGGACCAAGTGCACATTTTAAAAATCAATTCGTTAGTTATGATGATGTCAATAGTATTTCATTGAAGGGTGAATGGATTTTGAAGAATGGTTTTGGCGGTGCTACAGCTTGGACAGTTGATCTTGATGATTTTAATAATCGATGTTGCTCCGAATCATTCCCACTTCTTCGTAGTTTAAATCGTGGCTTGGGTAAGTTGTTGGTATAATTCATTCGATTTATCTGTATTTATTATGTAATAATGGATTACAGGACGTCTCTTGGATCCGCCACCCTATGGGGAGAATTGTGATCGACCGTCAGAACCAATTACTCCTCAAGCGCCGACAATGACAACCCACAGTGATGCAAATGACGGTGGTGCGAGACCCACTCGGCCTATGACGTCTTCAACGACTACTAGAACAACCACAACCAAAAGAAAGACGACATGGCCAACGTGGACTTGGAGCTCATCTTCTTCTACTACAACAACGACGACAATTAGGTAATTCATTAAATCACTCATTTATTTCTTTTCGTTATATTCCGCTTGATTTTGATAATCAATAGTAAGGTAAATGATTTATTTCAATAAATTTTGTGATGGATTGTTCATGATAATGAAGGGCACCAACAGAATGGACTACAAGTTCAACAACGAGGAGACCAATTATCGAAGAGGCACAAACCGAAGATACATTGTCGCCTACTCCTGATAGGCCATGTACATTCGGCGAATACATTCCTGATCCGATGAATTGTGGAAAATATTTCCGTTGTGTATTGGGTGAATTTAAACGAGAGAGCTGTGCACCAGGGTTGCATTGGGATGGCACACGTCGTTTTTGTGATTGGCCACATAAAGTTAAATGCCAACAAACTCCAGGTAATTAAAGAAAAATAGAGATAATCATGTTGGTGTTTGAATTTGAACAGAAGGACTTGATGGAATTTTTTTCACGTGTCAAGTGAGATAAGAAAAATTTGGCTCATATAAATGCGGCATTAGAAAGACTTTGGCTTATTGGATGTATAAAAATGTTAATATTATCTCAATGTCGCACTTTTCAAGAGTGAGAGAAAAAACTGTATATGATCATTCCGGTTTCATCTATGATGATTATTATAATTTATGGAGGTTTAGATTAAACAGAGTTTAGTCAAAACATTCAGTATATATAAAACCTGTTTTGATTCAATCTTCATTATTATCCATATTGTATTCAAGGCAATGTTAACTCTTTATTTGCATTCCAGAGTGTATAATCTTAACCATAATTTTCATTCTCCAGTATTGAAGCACGAATCGAAGTTGGTGGAAGTATAATTGTTGTTGCCTGTTATACAATGAAATTTCTCGACATCATGCTCTGTTTTAATGTCATTGTCGTGTATTTTTTTTTTATATATAGTTGCTTAGCATTTGAAAAGAATTGTACGGGGATTATTTATAAAAGTGTCACGCTTCAAGAAGGTATCATGTCTCTCGTCAAAATGACGATATAATAGTCCAGAATATTAACGAAGTGAATGAATGATTCGAACGTGCGAATATAAAAAAAAAATGAACACTGTTTTACTTTTGATGTTTTTTTTTTCTTTTTTTCTTCGGTTTCACAGTTACACAAAGACCAACTACGACAATGACAGAATGGTGGAGCGAAACAACACGTCCAACTCAACCACCACAAACAACAACGACGACGACGACGACAACAACGACACCGAGGTCTACCACAGTTACTCGACCCGTCAGTCCATTCAATAAAGAATGTGTTAATGGACAATACTACGCTTATTCAGAGTCATGCAATAAGTTTTTAATATGTGTTAATGGTAATCTTGTTATTCAACAATGTGGAACCGGTTTGACATGGAATAATGAAAAGAGCATGTGCGATTGGGCTTTCAAAAATCCGTGTAAAGATAAGCCAAAAAAAAATGCGTCATTGATGGTGAAGGAAATGGTAAGACAAAAGGATGAAATGATTGTAAATAGTCTTTATCAAAGTGATTGAATTATTTTAATCGTAGTACTTTTTTGATTTTTGTGACAGGAATCCTGTTTACCTGGAAGTTTTACTGGGATCCAAGGTGATTGTCAGAGTTATCACGCGTGTCTATGGGGTCGTCATATGAAATTTTCATGTGCGCCTGGTTTACATTTCAATAGAGATACAAAAGTATGCGATTGGCCACATCGCGCAAAGTGCAATGAAGAAGAATCCGAAGAGACTGAATCTCCATCAATTGTAGGAATAACAACACAGCGGCCAACAAAACCGCCAATGAAACCAATGATTACCACCACTATTACTAGCACGACCAGGACAACTCAAATGCCATGGACTGAAAGTACTAAACCACTTCCGCCTGCGATAGTTGATCCAGATAAAATTTCTCCTCTATCTGGATATTATAAAGTTGTGTGTTACTTCACAAATTGGGCGTGGTATCGTAGAGGAGTTGGAAAATATTTGCCTGAACACATTGATCATACACTTTGCACTCATATCGTATATGGATTTGCTGTTTTGGATTATTCAACTTTGACAATTAAAGCGCATGACTCATGGGCTGATTATGATAATCGTGAGTATTCAACAATAATAAAGTACAAGTTGATTTTGGATTCGTTATTAACTGAATTGTTGATTATTTTATGTAATTGAATTATTGTGTAATTGATTAATTCTTGTTCTGAATCAGCGAAATATTTTTTGAATATTTTTTGTCTTCTTCCAGGATTTTATGATCGAGTTGTAGCGTACAAAAAGCGAGGATTAAAAGTACTACTGGCACTGGGAGGATGGAATGATTCTGCTGGTGATAAATACAGTCGTCTAGTAAATTCTCCATCGTCTCGACGAAGGTTCATTGAACATGTCATTAAATTCATTGAAAAATATGATTTCGACGGTTTGGATCTTGATTGGGAGTATCCAGTTTGTTGGCAAGTGGATTGTGGGAAAGGTCCTGATTCTGATAAGGCTGGTTTTGCATCATTGTTAAAAGAATTGAATGCCGAAATGAAACCACGTGGACTTCTCATGTCAGCTGCTGTCTCACCAAGTAAAACTGTGATTGACAAAGGATACGATGTTCCCGCATTAGCAAAATATTTAGATTGGATTGCTGTTATGGCTTATGATTATCATGGCCAATGGGACAAAAGAACTGGACATGTTGCACCACTTTATTACCATCAAGACGATCAATTTTATTACTTTAATGCAAATTACAGTATTAATTATTGGATTTCTAAGGGTGCACCACCAAGAAGTATTGTTATGGGTACGTATATTTATATTTACTTATATTAATTTCCTCGTCGATGAATATGTTTGGATCGTTATAAAAAATTTGTTTATCAATTTTCTTTTAGGAATGCCATTGTATGGCCAAGCATTTTCTATTCATGATCCACATGCAGGAACTGGATTAAATATACCAGCAAGTGCTGGAACTGCTGGTGAATTTACCAAAGCCGCTGGATTCTTATCATACTACGAAATTTGCGATAGAATAAAAAATCACAATTGGAAAGTTGTCCAAGATCCACAACGGCGTATGGGCCCGTATGCATTTAAAGGTAATCAATGGGTGAGTTTTGATGACGCAAATATGATAAGACAGAAGGCACAGTTTATCAGAGATATGGGTTTGGGCGGTGGTATGATTTGGGCGTTGGATCTCGACGATTTTAAAGGAAGATGTGGTGAAGGTGAACATCCACTTATGCACAATTTGCAAACTGTTTTGGCCGATAGACCAAATAAACACGACAGACGTAAGTATAAAATATGGAAAGAATGATAAAAGAAATTATGATAATGAAGAAATAATTCAATATTGAATTTTTCCGTAGCAATTAAACATCCATCGAAAGGTCAAGAATTGGAGTGGGTAATGCCCTTGAAACCATCAGGAACAATGGAACATTCGGCGCATATTACTAATACGATTACAAACAAAAATGAGGAATTCAAAGTAGTATGTTATTTTACGAATTGGGCATGGTACAGACAATCAGGAGGAAGATTTGTGCCCGAAGATATTGACAGTGATTTGTGTACACACATTATCTATGGTTTTGCAGTATTGGATGGCTCAACATTGACAATAAAACCTCATGATTCTTGGGCTGATTTGGATAACAGTGAGTTGAAAATTAGTTAAATCAAATCATAATTTTACGTATGGGAAAATGTGCAGGAATCCATATTCACTATTGATCACATCGTTTCAATTTCTACCAAATTATAAAAAATATGATGTGTAATAGAATTTCTCCTATTTCAATTGAAAATAAATTAATGCTAAATATCTGGTATTATGTTCAGAATTTTATGAACGAGTTGTGGAATACAAAACGAAAGGAATTAAAGTTTTAATTGCCATCGGTGGATGGAATGATTCCGAGGGTGATAAATACAGTCGTTTAGTTAATTCACAATCAGCAAGATCGTCATTCATCACTCATGTGACACAATTCATAGAAAAATATAATTTTGACGGTTTAGATCTGGATTGGGAATACCCAGTGTGTTGGCAGGTAATTTATTCATGTATTCATAACATTAGAAATTCACTCAATACAAAAAAAAATTGTTCTGTCATTTTATTTATTGTTTCTCTAATTTCGTCAATAATTTTCAATGTTATTATTTATGACAGGTTGATTGTAAAAGAGGTCCAGCGTCAGATAAAGAGGGTTTCAGCATGCTCGTGAAAGAATTAAGTGAAGCATTCAAACCCAAAGGACTTCTGCTTTCGTCAGCTGTGTCACCAAGCAAACGAGTAATTGACGCTGGTTATGACGTTCCAATGCTATCTCAATACCTTGATTGGATATCAGTGATGACTTATGATTTTCATGGACAATGGGACAAAAAAACTGGGCACGTTGCGCCATTATACGTACGACCTGACGATTGGGAGCCAACGTTTAACGCCAATTTTTCAATTCATTATTGGCTTCAACTTGGAACACCACCGAAAAAATTAATTATGGGTACTCCACTTTATGGTCAATCATTCAGTCTCGCTAACAGAAATGCCGCAGGCTTGAATGAACCAACGTATGGCGGCGGTGATGCTGGAGAAGCTACGCGAGCACGTGGATTTTTAGCGTATTACGAGGTAAAATAAATATTTTCACATTTCGACAATTAATTAAATATTTGTTAATTTCATTTTTTTATCATGCATCTACTGTTGGGCAGATTTGTGAGAGAACATTAAAAAACGGTTGGAAAGTTGTACAAGATCCTGAGAGACGTATTGGTCCTTATGCTTTCAAGGGCGATCAATGGGTTAGTTTCGATGATACAGAACAAATCAAACTCAAAGCAGAATTTATCAAATCACTTGGTCTTGGTGGTGGTATGGTATGGGCTATGGATTTGGATGATTTCAAAAACCGATGTCGTTGTGAGCCAAGTCCTCTTCTGAGAACGATGAATCGAGTTTTGAGAAATTATCCAGCTGGTCCGATGTGCAAAGTAACAGGTAAATTCTAAACAATATTGATGAATGAATCATTAATTTTTCTATTCCCAAAATAATTTTTTATATTATTAATTTTCAAGAATATAGTACAATTGGGGTATTACCATCCACTGAAGAACCCATTTATCAATCAACTGAAGTCACAGATGAACTGACGTCTCCACCTCCAATTTATTTACCACCATCGATAACCACCACTGAACCTGATGATTCCGTTGTAGTGGTTGCTGGATCAGCACCACCAACACCGTTGCCAATTGGTGAATGCGAGGATCGCCAATTTATTCCACATAAAGAAGATTGTTCGAAATATTTGATATGTAATTTTGGCCAAGTTTCTGAATTTTCATGTCCAATTGGTTTACATTGGAATCGGGATCATTGTGATTGGCCAGAGAACGCTCAGTGCCGTGTTAAATCCGCACACATTGAAGTCGAGGTAAACATAAACGCGTTATAAAAAGTGTTGATGAAAAATAAATATTATCGCTAAAAATAATTAATTTTATCGTTGTTTGTCTTTATTTCTTCAGAGTAATGCTATAACAAAACTGCCTGTTTCTGGTGATACAAAAGTGATTTGTTATTTTACAAATTGGGCATGGTATCGTCCAGGATATGGCAAATACTTACCAGAAAATATTGATCCAAATTTGTGTACACATATCGTTTATGGTTTTGTAGTATTGGATTCAGTTAAATTGACAATTAAAATGCACGATTCATTGGCAGATATTGATAACCATTTCTATAGTCGTATAACGGCATTCAAATCGAAAGGAATCAAGGTATTGATAGCACTTGGTGGATGGAATGATTCATCTAATGATAAATACAGTCGTTTAGTTAACAGCCGGACGGCTAGGAATCGATTCGTCAAAGATACTTTATTATTCGTTCAAGACCATGGATTTGATGGTCTTGATTTTGATTGGGAGTATCCAGTGTGTTGGCATGTCAATTGTGATCGTGGACCAACATCTGATAAAAAAGCATTTGCTCTACTTATCAAAGAGCTGAGTGATGAATTCAAATCACATAATTTATTGCTCTCGGCAGCAGTGTCACCAAGTAAACGTGTGATTGATGAGGCTTACGATGTACCAATACTTGCTGAATATTTAGATTGGATTGCTGTGATGACTTATGATTTTCACGGTCATTGGGAAATGAAAACAGGCCACGTTGCACCACTTTATCATTATCCGGACGACGAATTTGATTATTTCAATGCCAATTTTTCAATGAGATATTGGATTGGCAAAGGTGCATCACCATCTAAACTCGTAATGGGTATTCCAATGTATGGACAGAGTTTCACACTTGTTAATTCGACGATGAATGGTTTACAATCAAAGTCATTTGGTCCAGGATATGCCGGATCGTTTACCAGATTACCAGGTTTCCTATCATTTTATGAAGTACGGAATCATTTATTTTCATTTTACTCCCAATTTATTCCAGCTGAAACTAGTGAATGATTATCTTCTATGTCGATTTTTCGATTATTTTTTATTTTATAGATATGTGAGAATGTGATGAATGCGGATTGGAATGTAAAAAAGGATCCAAAAAGACGTATAGGACCATATGCAAAAAAGGATGATCAATGGGTCAGTTATGACGATGTATCGAATGTCCTGATGAAAGCTGCGCTTATTCGTGAATTAAAACTCGCTGGTGGAATGATTTGGGCACTTGATTTGGATGATTTTAATGGTGAATGCGGCTGTGGAAAATATCCACTTTTGACAGCACTCAATGATGGATTGGCCGGAAAACTGTACGGAAAAGACTGCACATAAATACTTTTTGCCAGTATATAAGTAGTATATACTTATTAACGTAGTAATTTTTTTTTTTTTTCACACTCGCGATATGTACGTTCTTATAATTTTTCTTTTTTTAATTTAGTTCAAGATTCGATATTATGTTCTATTTGTTTGTGCATGTTAACTCTTCCAGATGACATGACTTGAGGGAGAGAAGATTATGTCTCGTTTGTCATGTCACCTGCGAAGATCATCGATAGAGAAAGAATTCATAGAAATTGTAGGATAATTTTTTTTTTTACTATATTATGATACTTTAATTGTCACTGAATAAAAGTGTCAGCGTGATTTTTTGTTTTATTCTGGACTGATTATTTTATCATCAAATCTACCTTATTATCTTGGGTATGAAGTATATGTGCATGTATTTTTTTGTTTTTTATTTTTATCGTTATATTCATATATGACAAATACGATTACGTATACATAATGGATTTCTACAAGTTAGTTTTGATAAAATCAACAAACAGAAAAAAAACAAGTGAAATAATAATGAGTACGAAATTAATGGAAATACTAACACGCTCTGGATGGCTTTTAATTAAGCTATTGTAACAAGGTGAAAAGTTATCGGTGAGTTGGTGGCAGTGTTTGTGTGTACGATTGGTTATAATTTTCGGTATAATGCAAGGTATAAATGTACAAAGCCGTCTACTTTTTGATACTTTCTTACATCTAGTTCATATGTTTATCTTGATAAATATCGTACTTTTTGTCTGGGTTTTCTTTTTTCATTTAAAGTTGGAGGCGTGAATGCAGCAAACGAAATTAATAGCCGCTGTTCTATGTGATCGAATTATACAGTATGTACTACGGGTTTTGGCACTTAGAATTTATCATTGCACTAAAAAATAGTACGTTGTCTCATGCGAAAGAATAAAAAAAAAAAAGATGAGACTATTACTTTGATTTTTTTATTTTTTTTTCTATATTTAAATCTATTTACTAAATCGCCAATTGCGAATTAGATTTGTGATGAATCCCATCAGGCAGTACGTTGATATTCTCGTTGTCTTTTATTATTATTGTTTCTTTTCACTCTATAATACACATTCTAATGATATATATATTTATGTATATATATATATATATTTGTTTCAAGGCCCATCGTGACTTGGTTGCAAGAATTTCCTATTGACATAAATAAATCAGAAATTGTTGTTTTTTTTTTGTTCATTTAATTACACTAATTGTGCGTCGATATTTTATTATGGCCGCCTGTAAATACAAATTTGCTTTTACAAAATCATTTTAAACTTAGTAAAATGATGCAAAGCTGCGGACGATTTTTCAAACATTTTTTTATACAATACTTAACGAGTTCACACATAAATAAAAGCTACGAGGGGCCTCGATTTACTATGACGGCTTGTCGATTGGAAAATCCCTGCCTTTTTTTTAGTGGTCGAGCTCGCATGATCTATCATAAATATAAAAAACAAAGAAAAATTTTTTCAATGGAATGGAATAAACAAAAATATATGTATATATATAAATATATGAAAATCGATGTCAAATTTTATTTTCACACCGATAAATTTGATGATTTACGTATCATATCGTGTCGTCTGAATTGCTGGCATTTTATTATTTTTCAAATATGAATGATACACATGATTAATTTCACGATTGCCACAAACGAAACATTGAGGAAGGCGTTTTTCTTTCATCTTTTTACGTTTTCTCATGACATATATAAGTATTATTCTACGCTTGATCACTAATATATATTACAGGCCACTATAAAAATGGACTATGGAATACTTTTTTGTTGGAATCGCTGCTCTGCATGAATCATTACTATGCTCCAGCTTCTATCATCATTATTACATTATTATTATTATATGTGATATTCGAATAACAATCGAGCATTCAATTAATATTTTTTATTACAATCTATTGTCTAAGCTCGTTTTCCTTGACTCAAAATCTTGTAATTGTAACTTTGTTACCACATTCTACATTTCAGTGGCCGGAGTTGTTTTTTTTTTTTTGCATTTCGTATTACTTTGTTTAAAAAAAAATTATTATCCATAGATGATCGACAGAATTTAAACAAGCCCAAAATCTGTATGTACGGTAACGTCACGATTATTAGGTTTGTCCGCAGCTGCCATATTCACTTCAACCAATGTATCAACGCTATTGATTGGACATCCTTTTAATATTTTTTGTGCGGCTAGACTTGTGAATTGTACCTGCATATCACTTAAACTTGGATACGAATAAAGATCACCGCGACTTACGGTTTTTTCGAGATTTGGTTCTGAACCTTGTGGCGCTCTACGCGTTGATGATTTAACACTATCAAGATTTTCAATGTAAACATTGTTGAATGAACCACCAAAGCCATCGAATGATTTTGTTGGTGATGGTGGATTTGATGCAATATTATTTTTCGATCCTGGACGTAAAAGATTACGATAACTCAATGCATCTTTTGATAATGATAAACTCAATTTACGTGAATTATTCATTGCGTCATTTGTATTTTTCATCGTTGGTGCAGTTGCTGATGAATTATCATTTGACAATGCCAATGAATTTTTATCAATATTATTTGTCGAGCCATCAACTAAGTGCGCTTGACTATTATTCAAACGATTTGTTAATTTTAATTTATTAGGCGTTTCATCATCAATTTTAGGTTTATTTTCCTTATCCGACTCGGATTTAGTGTCTTTACTTGTTGCATAAAGTGATGATGGTCTTTCGATTTTAATTGGTTTCCAATCGACTTCAACTTCATTAAATTTTCGTAATTTTCCATCGTCAATTTTCGAATTCAACAATTTCTCTTTCTCTAGCATGGCTTTTTGAGCTTTTTCACTAACCAATTCTTGTTTCTCCTTCGTACTGCGTGTTTCTTTTTCAGTCACAACATTTTTGGCCGTACCATTTTCAAATGTTATCACTGATCGCATTGGTGAATTATTTTGATGTACATAAATTTTTGTTCCGGGTGAGCCTGATATTGTTGTTGTGCTCGAGGCATTAGATGCCAATGTAACACTGCTAGAAATACCACGTGACTCTTGTGACGGTGGACTCGTTGGACTCAAATTCGTTGATACCTGAAGTGTTATTGAATTTTGTGCTTCTTGCAATGGCGTTAATGTTCCCTGTTGAATAACTTTCAACGGCGACGATTTCGCATTTATAACAGACGTTTTCAATGGCGATGAGGATGATAATTTTCCATTTGATGTTGATTTATTGCTGAAGTGTGTCGATTGATTGGACGAAGTTTTTTGTAGTATCTGAAGAATAAATAAGGAAAGATAGAGAATTAAAAAAACATATTTCATTGGATTAAAATATCATCAAAGTCATTTAATATATTTATAAATTCATGATATTTGAATTGGTAATATTGACCTTATGTTGTGGCGAACTATTTGATGATTTGGTACCGCTACCAGTTGAATCGTGACTCGGTCTTCGTGATCCATGTCGTGTACTCGACCTTCCAAGTGTTGCTGTTTTAGCCGGACTTCCGTTTGTGGCTCTAACGGATCCTGAACTACCACCACTACGACTTGGTGATGAATTACTTGAATGTTTACCATTTTGAGATACTTGTCCGCGTGACGCTTGATAAGGATGATCTTGGTTTGTGGTTGATGGTGGTAATACCGATGCACGTGACGTACAACGGCTCAAACTCGAGCATTTTGATCTTGGTAATGTTGAGCATGGTGAACGATGTCGTCTTGAACTTCTCGGTGTCGAGTTTGCTAATAAACTGGTAGAATCGCCGCTTGGTTGACGTCGATGTCGTCGGGGTAATGTTGCAGAACGTACTGAACTCGAGTCGTCCCACACTTGGAAACTGGCCTGTGACTGATCCAAACCTTCCATCATCTGAAAATGGTATTGAACATTGATAGAAAAAAAGAGATGTAAATAGATGAGTATTGAAGAACTTGTTTTTAGTTATGGGTGTATTCCAAATTGTGAGACCATTACTGTGGTGATATATTTTTTGCAGTATAAGAATGAAAGTGAAAATTTATTGTAAACATTCTTATTTGTTGTAAAAATTCCCCGTTAAGACATCTTCTGTAACTTTTATAAGAGACCTCAACTACAATATCCTTGCTGATTTCTTCTTACGTAACATTCACAGTAATTCTTTTCTCAATTATACTTACAGATGGACTCGCGGCTCTGGTCTGCGTTGCCACACTGTGAAGATGTACAACACGTGGATTGAACCATTCGGTGGGTGGATATTGTGCACTGAAAGTTCCCATCAATGGTGTCCCCTTTCTTCGAGTGCTGCGCCGAAATAGCCTTGATAATAAGCCTATTTTCTCTGAAAATATTCCAGATAGACCTTTTTTTAATGATGGAGATGATTAATTCTTATCAAATAATTGTGAGGAATTTAGGGGGAATGGATTATAATACGCTATTGTGCTAAGGGTGATAAAAAAAGTGTCTACGTATCTCATTTGAATATGGAATTTAAATTGAAAAATAATCCCAATCAGATGTCACTAAATGTTAGTATAAAAAACAATTGTTTCAATATTCATATTGTATATACTAAAAATATGTTTGTTGTTAAACTGTACACTATCACCCATCACCATAATGTTTATTTCAACCCATTCCCCCAAAGAATTAAACTCACTAGTGGGACTGTGAGGCGCGCTATCAGTGCTGGCATACTCGGCGCTAGATGAAGTGTCACTTCTCTCTGGCCTTCGTGGCAACGATCGGGAACTTCCACTTCGATGAAGACGTCTTGCTGAGCCCCATAGTCTCAATGAATGCCTCCTTTCTAATCGACCAGGTACAGATCGACATCGTGCAACGAGTACTTTGTCATTGGGATTACCTGAAGAAAAAAAATAATGCACAACCATTTTTATTGCTTTGGTTTTTTTTTTCACTACAATGTCTTCATTTATAATAATTTAACGAAGAAACTACTGCTCTAAATAGGATTTTCTACATATATATTTCTCAGTGAACCCATTGGCCATCGATCATAAAAAAAAATAAGCTAAAAGAAGAGATTTACAGACGAAATGACAGCAGAGAATTTGCACAGGGTCAATATGACCCTGGGATGTCATTTAAGGTGGGAAAAAGTAGGTGCTGTCATTCTAGAATTAACACCAATAATTCAAAAGTGCCCATTCACACTATGATGTTTGTATGTACTCCATTTCAGAGTTAATTTTAGCATCAGATGTTCTACTGTGTAATAGACATACTTGAAACACGATGACAATTTGTTTTTTTTTCCTATGTCAAGGGAACTGAAACGAATCGACGTAGATGTGAAGCAAACGTGGTAGCTATTGATCTCTGACCTTAACTGATTTATTCTATAGACATGTAACGGTAGACAATGTCGTGACCAATAGTTAATATATGCATATATATATTGTTGTACTAAATGCTTTCGTGGTACTGACATAAGATGAATGTTTTTTTTTTTTTCACGAGAATGAAAATGAAAAATAGAATAATGGAGAGAGAGTATATTTGTTCTTGATGGGTTTGTATGGATTGGTTTGCTATCTATATACATGTTAAATCACATGCACGTTACTCTTGTGGTGAATCGCATGTCCATGTTCCATATTTTTATGGACGCGTGTTCAGATACTTTGATGTACAATATGTAAAATGCAAATTGTCTGGTTCATGTAATGACATTGAATATAAATTCATCTTTTTAATGAATTGGTTTTATCAAATTTTCTCGTATTGTGGAAGAGTTTATTTCTGTTTATCTAATGATTTAAAAAATGATGAATACGGCTATTTTTTATGCATAATTTTACAGTTGATTAGAGAAAAAAATTGACCGTTATAAACGGGTACGAAAGTGGACCTTATTTGTGAAACAACAAAATCGCCCCGGTCGATCGTTCATTCAGGGTTATTGACCTTTATTTTTCATTTGAAATTTTTTTTATCTTACTGCAAAAATTTAGTAGTAATTGAAAGAGTTGAAGGAAAATAGATAGAAAAAAAAAACGGTCTTCAATAAATTTATTGTCAATGGATTGGATTGGTTTCTTTATCGTTTATTTATTCGTTTTTAACGTTGCTATGTGAGGTCATTTACTCGGACAATTATCAATTTTTCATGTCGAAATTTTTGTAGGGCGAGAGAGGACGAACGGGGACTAAAGATGAGTCAAGATACCGCACACACGTTTCAGAGCATGTCTCGAATTTATTTTCAAGGACAACAACAACATAAACGGTGCTCACTGGCGGCGGCACTTCAATCGGTGCTACTGAGTTTTTAACTTTTCGATTTTATAACTTCAACTTTGTGCACATGAAAGCTGGAATATTATATTTTTTTTTTCGATTCGCGAGTGTTTTCAATACACTGCTATAAATTCAGGAAATATATATTTATTTATTACGACAATTGAGTTCTTCACAACGCATGGAATGAAGAAAAATAAATCCATAGCTTCGGTGATGAATATAAATAAATTGATGAATCAAGAATTCTAGGCAATTATCATAATTTATTCAATGGCATTATTAAATTAGTTATTTCAATGATTATCATAATTTATTGAATTTTATCTCCCCAAACCCATTTAGAAACATAAAATAGAAATAAAGGATGAATTCAGCATGAAAAAACTTCGACTCAATATCACAAATCTTAACAAAAAAAAATTAAATTTCTCAAGAAAAATACCGGAATAAAATTTATAATAAATATATGAGAATGAATTAAATTTCTATAATCAATTGTACTGTTGTACTAATAATCAAAAAATACTTTGACAATTACAGTTAATTGGATTAAATAAAAAGGATTGTGATAAAATTATTGATATTTACCTCCACAAATTACATCCGCCAAATTAGTTTGTACAGCTTGATGAGTGACATTACCATCCCTAAGGGTGAGCATCTCACCATGTACAAGTGCCATTGCCTCGTCATTACTCATTAACATACCACCCTGTCCACGACAGCTACCAACATCGCGTGAATTACGTCTTGAACCACCGGAATCACGTCTAAGTCTTTTCGCTTCAGGTGTAACAACAAAGTAACCCTGCGATGTGTGATAAATTTTTCTTTCCTGCATTAATTTTGCCAATGCATCATATACTAATTCACGGCCCGGTCTTTGCATTGTTGGAAATGCATTACGTAATGCTGAACGTAATGTATCAAGTGTTGCTGCTTGTCGTTGTGACGTTAATTCCAATATAGCCCAACACAAAGCCTCTGGTAGTGGTGTAAATTGACCCTGTGATACTGGCGCAACTAAACAATCCTCAATGTCACCTGCAAAAAATAATAAAACATTTGTTTTTAGTAATTAAATCTGGAATGAACAACTATGAGTAGTGTTTGAAGAAATTGTATCGGGTATTATGATCAATATATTTGATACTTTGTAATTATAGAATTACAATTAATTGAGAATGGAGAGAAAACAAAATATTTCAATTGTTTTAGTTAAAATATTTTATTAATTAACAAACAACAAATATATTTGTCATATATATATTTTCCCCGCATATACGATTTTGAAATTGAAAGAAAAAAAAATAATCTCTCGCCTTTCTAATCTCTATACTTCAGTTTCAAATTTCATTCTATGTATCTCAACGTCGTCACAAAGTATTTCACACAGTGTATCCGTGTATATACTTGAAATGATCATAGGTATGAACATATACGTTTTATATATACACATTGAAATACTACTTGATATATATATATACATAAAACAAGCCTATCAACGGGGGATCGAGTTTCTACTTGGCCTTATACACACATACCAGATACAAACGCTATTTTGCGCCTTACTCGTATTCCACACACACACACACACACACATACTCACAAAAGCAACACCCTACACGTCTAATACCTAGATTCACAAGATATAACGTATCAGTAGAGTTACGCCAAGCTGTAAAGATCCAGTAAAACCGCGAACTTGAAAAAAAAAAGTGTCTGCTTTTTTTTTTTTACTATATTTCCCTGAACTTATAAATGAATAAATAAATAAACAAACGAATAAATGCATCTGAATATACTTAATCAAATGCACCTGCTGAATGTGATGAAGAAAAAAATTTCCATTGACTATGATTCCAATAAATGAATTTACATTTTAATTTTCCTCAATAATTTATTCAATTAATTCTTGAATAGAATTTATTTGTATATTTTATATTATCCAAGTATGTATCTATACAGTGATTTATGTATATGATACATATATTCCATTCACTGGTGTCCTTTTTTTTTTCTTTTTTTTACAACACACCAATGTTTTTTCATCAAAGAAAATAACCGCAGCAATACACTCGCTGTCAATTCGCACACTATAAATTTGCATTTGTAATAATTAATTGAGACATATAGGCTGTGATATATACAAATATGTATATCGTTGCTCCCTTGTCTGTCTAAAAATTCTTTATCATTCTATTTCTGTTTCTCAACTTCTCGGTTACACCCTTTTATATACATATATGTACAGGGTGAATAACATGACAGAATGCAAAAGGCTATTTCGCAGAATTAATAGTTTTTATTTCTTTATTCCATTCGCGTAATTGCGTGCGTGTAGTTTTATTTTATTCGAAACTACTACTTTTCCCTCCACACGCGTTGAAAGATTTATGTAGCATTTGCTCGCAAATTCATCTGCAATCGGCGGCGGCGGTGTGCGCGCGCGTTCCATCGAGGGCGAACGCGCGCGCCATACCAGCTCTCTTTATGTTTTATTTCTCTTATTTCCTGTTTGGTTCGTCGCTCGCGCACTCTCATCGTGGTAATAAGTACTCGAGATATCGATGATCGCTCTCGCTGCGGCGCGATCTTGATGCATGTCCCTCGGTTTCAGTTTCTCTACTTGCATCAGGATATAGTATTCTCTTTGGTGTGTATTCATTTTTTTTTTTATCTCGCGCTGTGTGCCATCAGGACCATTCATGAGAGTAGAGAGCCTTCGCTATAAGTGTGATGGTCAATTTATACACTTGTATTTCATGCCTTCGCGAAGGATTTATATTTCACCTTGAAATTGCTTGATAAACGTTGCCAATTGCATTTAATAATTATTTCCAATCTTGTCGGATTTTTTTTTTTACGATAAAGAAAATTTAATTGATGAACGTGACCAGACACGTTTAAGAGATGGAATAACAATTCATTTTCTCACTTTTATTTAGTGGAATTGTTTGTAAAATAATGTTAAATAAATATTTTGAAAACTGTTTTTTTATCCGATACATTCAATCAAATGGACAAACGTGTTTGGACACGTTTTGGTGATGTAAAAAAAAATTAATTTGCTCGCTTGTACTGCCGGGAAATGTTTTATAAATTATAGTTATATGTGTACAACGTGGTCAGCGTGTGTCTTAATAGAAATGAAAGAGGAAGAGGAAGAAAAAAGAAACAGTTTCCCTCTCGATAATGGAAGGAAATTGCACTTATTCGCCAGGTCACGTTTTTCGGTATGTGGAGACATGATGGCGGACTTGGGGTTTGTTCATGAGCGAGACGACCATTGGAAAGACTATATAAATATATATATATATATATATATTTATAAGGTTTATGTAGGGACGATATAGTTACTGTAACCCTTGGAGGGTGTTTTCAAAATTCCATAGGGATGTCTGTCCCTCGTAGTTCCTTTTGCCACGAACGTGGGAGGAATAAATACTGGAATGTAATTTAACGATCGATAATTTCGTAAATTTTTTCTCTTTCTTTTATTCTCTGTCATTTAATTCCATGTCAGAAATATTTGGAATCGTCTCGGAAATTTAATAGTGGCACTATTCCAACAACTTTTTCATATTGTTCGTCATCAACTGAGCACAAGTTGATAAAAATAAAAATATTCACGCAAATAATTTCACTCATTGAGAATTATTTTTGGCTTATTAACATTTTCAATAACAAAACTTCTCAGCGAGTATTATTCTTCATTAAACAATCGTTTAAAAAGAAATGTCAAAATAAAAGAAACAGAGAAATTCTGCATAGAATGCCAGATGGGTTTATAGTATTTACGATGCAAAGACACTTAACAAAATAAAAAAAAACGAAATCACCCTCGTGAACATATCTACCAGAAATAGACACGAGGAAGATGATCACAATCATATATACATATAAAATGTATATAGACCAACTTTACAGCATCCAGATGTCCATCTGATTCTCTTCATAAAATCATAAAAAAAGATCATTCAGTCCCTCTATCACTATGAACTCTATCTCTATACATAGAAAATCTGCTTCTCATCTCATTTCCGTTTTATTTTATTTATTTCCAATGCGTTCTGTAACAGACAATCTACAGTATTCATATTATATCATATAAATAAATGGAATAAAACAGAGTGGAAGAGATGGGGAAAAAAATTAATTCAATCAATAAATTCAAGGATAAATAATTCTTTTCTAACTTTATAAAATCAAAAAAAAAATGCATGTTCAATTTTTTATCATTGTCTATTGCATAACTGATAATAATAAAATTTTAAACAAGCTGTGGTGCATTGGACGAGTATAATAAATATGCTACGCACGAAGAATATAAATAATTATTGGTCGTGAAAATGCAATAAATATATACAGATATATGCTATGGTGAATTCTTGTATACGAATATTTATACAGTAATAGGAGAATATAAGCGGTTACGCGTGAGGAGTGGCACATTTATGTGTGGGTGTGATGGGAGAGACGACACACAACAGAGATTTGCCGCCCTCTCTGTATAATATTGATGCCTGCACGGATCCTGATGGGCCTTTTCTCTTTTTCCAGTTCATACATGTCTGGGGCATTATATTCTGCAGTATAGACAGGTGCGCATTGTATATGCGCCATTCCGAGCTTTATGGCTCTGAAGCAAAAGCCATAGCATCTATATACATATATATTTATATATTATAGTATATGCGAATGAATTATGGCGGTACGGTAATGGCAAGTGAATAAACAACAGTGGACTTAGCAAAATATTTTTACACCAATAATTAACTATTATATTTTGTTGTTGTTGTGATTTGTCTTTCTTTCCCTTTTTTTTTATTTCAACATTTTTTATCTCCAAAGTTTCTCTTGCGATCGATTGAGACATCGATAAATTTATTACCTTATTGCAAACCCATCTCTTATTATTCTACCATAAGAAAATTATTTCTCTCATTTTTATTTTTTTTTTTTTATATTCTAATATTCTAGATATTTATGTGAAGTCTAGGAGACTTCATTTGTGAATTTTTACTTAGAAATTGAATTGAGATTTATTATAGAAATCATTACATATCTTTTTGGATTTTATTAATGGCAATATAATATTGATAATAATTGAATTCTAATTATTCATAATAATTTTCACGTTAGTTATTTTACACTTGACACTTGTGAAATAGACTAGTTAATTGTTTTCTCACGAATTCCCGTCCCGAATTCACTTTAGATATTTCCTGTACTAAATAATAATTATTAACAAAGTACGATTAATTTTATTCATTAAAATTCTTTTTCTGGTTTCAAGTGTGAATAAAGTATAAGCAACGATACACGTATCAATAAATACATAAGAGAGAAATCATTAACAGCGATAAGCATATACGTTAGATCAGTCTTGGGTAAAATAAAAAGAAAAATAGAACAAAAAATGAAAAAACAAAAAATAAAAATTCAAACTTGCTCTGCCTCCATTTCAATAAGTATATACAAAATGCGCCTGCATGTTTACAAATACATTGATCTCATTTATTTGTCTTTAAGTCATAGAGTGAGAGAGGGGAAGAGAGAGAAGGACGGAGACACATTGACAGCAAAAAGAAGAAGAGAAAAAAAAAAAATAACGCATTGGATCGAATTGCTCAATAATTAATGGCTAAAAGTGGCGACAGGATTTTACTCTCAAGTGACACTAACCTGATTGTACACGCGGAGCTTTAGGAGCGCCAACTAAAGTGTTGGGATCATTTGCAACCAATCGGTCTATATAAATACAAATATATATTAAGTGTTTACTATTCATGAGTAATGTCAACATGCTAATCCGCGTGCAATGTGCAAAGCAAAGGTGCGATAAAGGGAAAATGCCACCCACACTTCATTAAATTTATTTATGTACGTTTATATACACATATATGCATATATATATATATATATATATATATATATATAAATAAATGAACGACATTGTGCGCGTGAAAGTTTGCACGTGAATGATAATATGTTCCATGTGTCATTGGACATTTTGCTTGTCAACCCTCTCGTTGGGGAACGCAGGCAAGATTCGTTCCACGAGGCTGGATTCAAACTCGAGAATAAAATAACGAATATATATAAACATGTCCCAATGGTATGTATCAATGACATATATAATATATTTGCAGTATGAGTGATTAAATAAATGGGTCAGAATAAATGTTGAATTGTGAATGTGTCGAGTATGATTAAAGTTGTTACAAATTTATGTAAATATTTTTCAATTGAGCCTGTGCAATTTTTATTTTTTCTTCTCAATGTCTGACTAGTCATGATTGTTTCTACTTATGTATGATATTCAACTCGATGCATATTTCACGTGTTTTTATTCACAAAATTGTGTAGAGATTAATTTATTGAAGAATAAAATAGTTCATTGGCATATTGAAAACGATTTAACTTCTTTTTGTTTTTTTTTTTGTGGTATTTTTAATTCAAAACGTATCCTGTTTCTCATGAACTTATATTGAAAGTGAGAAAGTATGCAATCATAAAATCTGTCACAAATAAATTTCAATACATCTGTGTAATATAATCAGAATGAGATTTCGATTTTATAAACGTATAGACGTATATATATATAAATGATATCTCAATATAAAATTAACGTCAATTTTCACCTTGTTACATTGCTCTTTTCTCACATTGCCGCCATCCACTTTGTCAAATTGATGTGCGAAGTTCTATTATACAGATGAGAATAAATTCACCTTCGATAAAATATAATACCTGACATCTTTCTTCGCTTCACGATCAACCTATTCACACTCACAGATATAGACTTGTCGATTACAAAATAAAAGAGCAAAAAATAAAATTAAATAAATGAAAAAAAAAAATCCAATGCGAAAGTGCAAGTCCCACAGTCAAATCATCGTTTCATTTATCCATCTCATTTATACAGTGAAACTTCACCGGAAGGAGTTATAACTGCTATCGAGTATAATAATTTGTCTTCGAATCGAATCAAGAAGAAAGAAAAAGATACGAATAAAATAAAAAATACCAACACTGTATATTTTCTCTAATTGTCACAAATTAAATTAAATTTAAATCTCATACAATTATTTATTTAAATTATTCATTGCATGACAATAAAAATAAATGACTCGACAAATAGCATTGAATTAAAAGAGACACATTGAAGTTTAAAAAGAAGTGAGAGTTGAAAAAAAAGAAAAAAATTAAATTAAACAAAAGTTCATGTAGTATTTATTTAAATTGGATTTTTTATTATATCAAACTACAATACCATTGGCACAAAGAGTTGTTAATATAAATATATACCTATATGGATTGGAATAAAATTAAAGTGCTTGCGAGAAAGGTCGTCTTGTTACGAGAGGGTGATTCCCCATCAGACCGCGATGGTCTTTGCCATTTCCCATGGACATACCATATAATGGCGGGCGTAGGTCGAGCGTGCCCAACACGATGGATCATAATGATAAGTAACACGTCTTATCTCTCTTTCGCCTTCTACTTTCGCGCGTAAATACACTACCGTCATGGAAGGCGCCTATATGTACATATAACGCGCGCGTCCACATCTTGAGTGCTACATATATCTTATATAAATATATATATATACATATAGATTTAACCGCTAATGTATTTTGCATATAAAGCGTTGGATTAAAATGAGAGAGGCCGGAAATGATTGTTACCAAGTTGTGTTGTCTTCCATTCACGACCTTCCAGGTCACACAGATCTAGATCGATTTAACGAATGATATCTATTATACTACTACTATTATTATTTTTTTTTCTTTTTTTGATTCTGTTATTTGATTCATGTGTATACTCACTTTCACACGAGATATATATTTTTTTTTTCAACGTTGAACGAAATACAAATGAAGTAGAGTGAACAATGCGAACTAGAAGACATTTACTGTTGAAGATTGATAATTAGTTTTTATTCTCTGTCGTTGTTTATTTTTGCTATAAAAATTGTTTAGATGTTTTATGAAAGCTCGACTTGCTGTAACCAGTTGGATAATTATCAAAAAATTATAAGTAGACATAATTTTATTACTATGCAAGAATTGAAGGGAGAAAATGGGTTTAAAAAAGAAACTTTAAGCTCAAAAACATTAGTAGCCTTGTGGACTAATCATGAACAGTTATTTATCTATTCTTGGCAGGAATAAATTAAAGAATACATTGAAATAAAATTTTCCGGATGATTATTAAAATTTTTATTTAACTCTACACTGAAAGAGAGATATAAGAAAAAAGATATTTTTGTTCGATGTTGGGAATTTTTAGTTAAATTAGATTGGTTGGAAGATATAAATACAAAGTGTCAAATATATTACGTGAATTTTCTATCTATCTAATATATATAAAGTATAGAATGTCGATGTGGGTGTAACTATTTCATTGAATGCCATTCTTATGGTACGTTTGATAAAGGAACTCTATTCTACATGGTGGCATGTAGGTGCTGCTACTTTTCAAGGAGCATTATAACATGGATATATACAAAAGATTGGAATGCAATAGATAGAAAGGTGGGGTTATATGGGTTTACTAATAATAGATATTGTTGCAAAGGAACAGTCGTCGAGCTGTTGAGAAGCAGGTGGGTATATTTATATATACATCGTGACCTGATATCGGAAGTTGATTATTGTATATAACCAAGAAAATTAATGTTCCGTATCATTTCAATGACTTCTACTGTAAAATAATTGCAAGACATTGATGTTGTATCAATTGTTGTCGTAAAATCATTGAAAATAAAATACATATGAATAAAGAAAAGATACTTTAAAATTAATTAATATATTATTTTGACAGCAAATAAATAATGCTAAGTGTTCATTCGTTTTCCTGAGTTACCAAAAATTTTAAATAAATTCATATTTTCAATTACACTTATTGTCAATCAAATATCTCCATGTCAATTGTCATGGACATCTGTTCACGTATATGTTAACGTATCAAAATAAATTAAATATCAATATCCTGTACACAATCAACGATCCAATTGCATATAGTTTAAATGGTAAAATGTGGAATAAAGCCAACAGTTTTTTCATTAAATATCCATACATGTGTCTTACATTCCAAACATCCACACACATACATATATATACTGACACGCTTAACGATTTCTGATAAAGTCCACACGTTGTGCTGTGAACCGTGGCGCATAAGTCATTCACACCGGGGCGTCATACCAATGAGAAAATGAATAGGCCAAGATGAAAATAAAGGAGAAAAATGAATAAAAAAAATATATTTATACATGACCTTGAACGTGAAAGAAGAAAAAAGAAAAATTATTTCTCATTATTTATTTTCCATCGTTATTGATTTCTCAACACATATATGTGTATGTATATATATAAATAGCACGCTACACTTATTTACGTGTTGTTCAAATCGTAAAACAATTTTCTTCTGTTATTATTCCTTTTTCTTTTTTCGTTATTTCAATTGCTCCAACAAATATCTCGGACAATAAAATGGTATACACGTTTTTTTATGGTACACTAATATACCCAACGGAATAGTCAGTACAACAATGTTATTACACGCCATGAGTCGATGTAGAACAGAAATAAAAACAAAAAGTGAAGGAAAATAGAAAAAAAAAAAAAAAAACATGGATATAATAAAAATAAGAAAAAAATTTTATTGCTCAATTGAGCGCGAGATCACTAAACTAAATCACCTATACAACAATTTCATGTTACAAATATATATCTATTGCAGACTGTGAATTACTTTTAATTCAAAATCGTGTCCAAAGGCAATTGCTATATATATATATACATAAACACATAAATAAATATAAAAATAAATAAATTCATAGTGTGATGGTTGTGCAGGGCGAAATGAGAGACAGTTTGGCATGGAAAATAGGTGTGGTTTATATAATATACTCTGATACAACTACACAGCCACTACTTCATCCACATACACAAACATTTAAAATTTTTTTTCAAGCAAAACATAGGGAGCAGATATACCACCATTGGTAACCATATCGCCATACCACCCCTCTGTTATATATACTAACACGCTATCGCGATTTATGTATCCTCGTTGGCAATCAATACTCAACGAGACGAAGCTTGAACAGTCAGGTATTTTGTTATATTCACGAGACTGTGCCAACGCAGACATATATAAACACAGCCTTTGAAAGTTAAATCTGTTATGCAATGAGGCGCAAATCAATTGTTACGTTTAAAACACAAACATATATATTTAAATACATATATATATATATATTTATATATATAAGTACCATATCAAGTAGGTGGAAAATGTCGAAGAAATAAATGGACGCGGTTCCCAGGACACTGAGCTTTCAATTTGACGGTGCAGGAACAAACTCGTTATCGTTATCCATACACATTAATACACACACATAAATATTCATATATATATATATATATATATATACATGTTCTAACTCTCGGAAGAGATTTCACGTCAACGTCAAAACACAAAGCTACAGTTGGGGGTCCTCAAGTCACGTTGAGTCTCTTTATTCTCGTTCCCACGTGCAATTTACTCGCTATCTCCACCCTCTCTCACTCCTTTACTCAACCATATATATATAGATGTATCCTACATACCACTTCCTCCTTATTTTCTTTCTCATTTATAACTCGCCATCAGTGGGTCACCGTATCATCAGTTCACGAGGGATGCACGACATGAACAGGGAGAGGCGATGATCGAGACTCTCTTTCATCCGGTAGTTTTGTCTGCTGCTGTTTTAACAGCAGCTATAGACATTATTTAATATATACATCTATATATGCTCATATATGTATGTGTGTATGTATATATATATATATTAAATTAAATATATATATATATATATATAGATTGTGCAGAAGTTACTAGCAGAATGTAAATTTCATGTAAATCGTAGCGTAGGTATATACGTCGTGTCCGTATAGAGCTGCTGCTGCTGCTGCTGCTGGTAACCTTTTGAGCGACGATCACGACGTCGAGTGACGACGCGTGCAGGCGTTCAGTTCGTGATTGCTTGGGACCCGTGTGCGCAGCGATGGGATCCGGGTCGGGACGGTATATATGTAGTCATCGCGTATAGCACTTTAAACTCTCCATATCGTCGACCTCCAGCAATAAAAACAATAGAAAAATGAGAGAAGAAAAAGGTGGAGGTCTGTGTTATTTAGCTTGGATTATCATTGATGTCGTTGTGTTTTTAATGATTTTTGTTTAGGGATTATAAATGGGAATGTATTGGTGTATTTAGGTTTATATGTGTTTGTATATATGTATTTGAGAAATAGAGATGAGAATGATAATCATGGATTTGATTATGTTTGGAGTTTTGTAGATGACAATTGTCCGCTGGTTTTGTTTGAATTTGTGCGCCGCAATTGTCCGTTAACTGTTCCGTTTACTCTTGTGAATTGTATATGTTTGATTCATTGTGTTGGATTATTTTGTACTGTGTGGACATATTGGAGCACACGATGGCGGTGACGGATCGGCGGTGTTTGGTGGTGGTGTGCTCGATGAAATCAGTTGGCGCGAGTGATGCGAGAGAAAACTGGCGGATAACCTACTTTATGAAATAAATGGAGACGAGCGATTGTTTCATCGCTTCAGTTTAATTCTTATTCTTTTTTAATTTCAATTTGGCGGCACTGTTTTTTTTTGGTAGATTTATTGTCATTCCTGTGTTGCTTTTATAAACTGACGAGGTAATATTAAATTCATGCTGGTATTATGGGTTTTGACAAAAATATTGGCAACAATTTACTTTACAAATATTTTTTATCTATTTTTATTTATCAAAGCAAATTCACACCTACACATATGCACGCGGGTTTTCGTATATTTTATAATTCAATTGCGTGACAATATCACAAGCTTGATCGTCAGCACATAATATTTGCAAGGAGCAATAATTTATTACGGGCGAACGCGTGGGTTGTTGTCAGTTGTCTTTACGATATTTCTCTACCTTTCTCGCATTCTCTACCTCCTTTTTTTTTTTTCCTCTTACATTCTTCTCATTTTCTATGTCTTTACATATGAATGCCATGTGAGAAGGAATTCCATACATTTCCTGTAACAATTCGCACCTCCGACAAAAGAATGGAGAAAAGAAAAAATTCGAGAACTATCATGCAGAGACAAGTTCATTCCTGTTATTTCATTTAAAATTTCCTCCGGCAAATTGTCACTGAATTAAATACTTCCGTGCTGCTGTAAATTGAATTATTATTGCGCGACACGGATATGGCGGAAGCAACTTGTAATCGATTCTATTAAATCACTATTTATTTTCAAGTAAACTTGCACCTGGAAATAATTATATTTATGATATATGTGTGTTTGTATAGATACATATTTAAATGTAAGATCAATGATGGAAATTGTTGGAATTGATACATGTGAGTTCCGGTGTGGAAAAAAAACAAAGAATAATAAAAATGAATTTATATGATAAATACTTTGCGTGTGCGTAGGTGGCAGACGAAAAAAAAAAAAAAAGCAATATAAGTAAATAAATGAATAAAAATAAATAAATATCTATACAGATAATCCAATAGAGGAATGTAACGGTGAAAATCAACATTTATTCATATGCGTTAAACATCTATGCGTTTAATTTCAATAATTAATTGTGACTGCAATAGAAAATAAATAAATGTATGAAAGAAAAGAGGGAAAAATTGTTTTTACATCTCATTGAAAGTGGACAGTTCAAAAGGTTCAGCTATATATCTTTTATTTATAAACGTATATGAATGATAATATTGAATTATAAACTGAGAGAGTTAAACTTTCGTACGTGTATTAGATTTATTTATTAGGTGTGTGTATGTGTGTATGCTACCAATACTCTATAATTGGCAAATGTGAAAATAACTATACAAATATATTTAATAATGCTTTTGTACATCAATATATGTATGCAAGAAATATATTGATGGTGAATTAATTGCGCATGTGAAGTGAATGAGAAAGTCATGAGTGGTCATCTAAACAAAAAATTAATATATGAATTGGAAATAGAGAAAGACGGATTGAAGAATATAATTGGTAACGTGGGAAATGTAATATAATCTATAGCCTTTTGAAATACTGAGAAAAAAATTTATTTTTGTTTCATTTGATTTGAAAATAGTAAAAGAAAATAAAAAAAAAGAAAATTACATTTTTCTATTTTTTCTTCTTAACCTTAAGAAATTCTTGAACTTGAAGAATGTAACGAGCAAATGCATTTAACTGACGCCCAAGTATCCACGGTGTCACTGGGTCATGAGGTTCTCGATCAACGTTCTTGCGTTCCGTGTTTTATTTTATATATATATATATATACATTTAATGAAGATAATATTATATCGACATCGAGTAAATTTATATTAAATAGAAGTCCGTTATATTATATATGTGTATAATAAACAATAATTTCTTAGTTATATATTATACTTGTTTGCAAATGAATGTATACCAACGAAGAGATCAAACAATCACGCGATCGTTGTATAATTTTTTGGAATTCTTTCTTAATTATTTATTATATATTTCCATTCTTTTATTTCTTTTTTCGCTCTCTCAACTTCAATATCGATTCAATTATTATGAGAAAAATAAATTTGCATCACGAGAATTTTAATAATATACCTGCCATATGCATTGACGAAGGTTCTTTCACCTCAACAAGACCGAAAGAAAATGAATCAAAAAAATGACGAGCGAAAAAAAAAAAAAAAAAATAGTTTGTAGCAAGTTGCAATTATTGAATCGACAACTTATTGCACGCACATACAATTGTCAAGTCACTGATGCTAATGAGTGCTACGCCAATGAATAAATATTCATATACAATCTCCCTCGCCCTTTTGCATACAGTCACAATAATAATGATAAATCAAGCACGAATAAACACATTAAGTAGATGCAGTAATAATTTGATCAGACATTACGTTTTAAAATTATGATGAATGCATGAAGGCAATTGTTAGCTACTGATTTTCTTTGATGAATCAATTCCTGCATTACTCATATGTCCCTTCACCAATTATATTCATATACATATGAGAACTTGACGAAGATTAGCACAAAGTCTCAGTGGTAAGATCAATATAGAAGTTAATTTCATGACTATGGTATAAATATGCGATAGGATTTGTGGCGCAGTATATATAAGTTGAGGGCGAGGCATCGTATCGGTACGGGTTGACGTAGTGAGTTCGTGATTCCAAGACCTCACGTCTCCCAATTAAAATTGCAATGCTATTATTTTTCTACATTTTTTTTTATATATATTATTATTTATTTCATTTCATTTGATCTGTGATTCCCTTCACGAGAGAGTGTTCACGAATGCATGAGAATTGTTTAGTCTCAACTCATTTAAATACCCTATAAATAATAATATCTGATGATATATATATTTATAAATAATTTCGACAAATCTTGATCTCGAAAGATTGACTACAAAGAAATATATCTCTTTGTATATATAAATTAAAAGTAATCAGTTCTTTTTTTTCTTCAATCTTTTTATTTAAATACACTGTGTATATATATTTACATTTATATCGTGAGGGATATTTAGTATATAATGAGCAAATATATAAATAAGAATAGTGTATATGGAGTATTGGATATACTAGTACTATTACTTCTATTACTATAAACGGTTAACAGGTACCACAAAGTGGGCCTTTGTTTTATGCCTCACCCTCTCGATCACGATCGATCGAAATTCGATAGCAAATGCGCGTGCGCGCGCGCGAGGTCGCGTCCAAAGCCAAAGGCGAGTGAGTCTCTCGACAATGAAAATAAAAAAAATAAAAAAAGGTGGATTGGGAAGGAAAAAAACATGAATAAAAATGTATTTAAGTTCATCGATCTTGAGGACGAACTATAATAGAAATAATTCGTGAGCTTGTATTTACATGTATGCACATTAAAGGCATATATAGAAAAGCATGAACAGTAGCAATACGTGGGAATCGCAATAATTATTACAATGCAAATAAATTGTTTTTTCTGTTTGGCATTTTTTCAATTAGAAATAATGACTCGAGAATTTATCAACAGATAAATCCATGATTTTATTACAAATTATTACTAACAATTATTTATCTGTCTCAACTGTACCACGAAATATTATTTCCAGCGATTAAATCTAAATAAAAGTGAACAGAGTTATAATTTTTCTTGACATTACATGACTGAAAATAATTTTGAGATAAGATAAATATACACAGGTATATGATGTGAGTTATTATTGAACGTCAATCGACCTCACTGAACTCCCTGTCATTTCTTACATCAATGTTACATGTACATATACATATATACACATATAAATAGATATACAGTACTTGTGTATGGAAGTCTACTTCTCACGATGAATTGGTCCACATTGGCTGCAGGCGCCCCGCCTGGGTCTCACGTTTATATACATGGGGTCGCGTGTCCGCTTGGATCCACAACAACCAAAGAACGAAAGCTCTTTCTTTACACACTCCCACACATAAACATATATGACTATATATATATATACACTCACATATAATATATATGCATATACTATACTGCATACACATAAGAACAGAAGAAAGATTGTCGAGAACGCCGTGGGCGTGTTACGGCTCTTCGGCGTCGGACGCTTTGGCATTAGCAACGTGTAATTGAATTTGCGGGCAATACACGGTCAAGCGGTGTGTTATCTTTTGCCGAGGGACGAAACGTTCTCGTCCCAATATATATATATGTATATATTATTATACATATAGTCGTCTCTATTTTCATTATAATAACTCAACGGGCATACATATTATACATAGGTTATATATAATATATCTTTTGTTTTTAAGACAAATTTCTCTGTGAGAATTATTTCAATTGGACTTGGATCTTGCAACGTGTACTACCGATGCAGATATATCATTTGTTATTATTATTATTATTATTATTATTATTATTATTACTATTATTAGTATTATATATTTATAATTTTTTTTAATGAATATGTGTTCCACTAACCCGAATATATAGTTTAACAAATATATATTTTGATCAACGTTAGTTTGCTCTTGATTCTGTCTCGTTAATGTCCTGATTAATAAATCAAACGATAAATCTCTTGTATTATATATAAATATAATCGTGAGATTGTCGATGTGCTGACTGAACTGTCGATACTGGTTGTGACAACTCGTTTTCTACACATATAATAGGAATAACTTGCGCCTTGATATATTATCTTAGTCCAATAGATTACACATTGAATGTATATATATATTTTTTTTTTAGTTATTTATTTAGTTGTTTGTTTATGTTGGAAAGGGATTTTTGCATACGGAAGTGTGTATTGAGGATGCAACACATCATGATTTGGGTATATGTGAAGAAAGTTGAACCTGTCTTGTGTATGTATGAGTTGGTACTTTTGTTTCTTCTGGTAAAGATATCGATTCGTGGTAAAAGGTATATATCAATGATCAATCTGTGTATATATACATATGTGCTATGGTGACTTGATAGTATCTATATCGCTATTCAATTATATATATATATATATATATATATATTCATATATATTTATATTGTGACAAATCCGGGTATATAGTATGTGTAGAATTGTTTTTTTTTTATTATCAAAAAACTTGATGAACGAAAGATAGAAATTATGATGAAAATATAAGAATAAAATATTTATCTATTGTTTTGATGGTTGCAATAATTTTTATATGATTATTAGAATCACATTCGTTGAATTTTGTAACGAGTTCAGACAAGATAATTTTGGTTTTATTTTTTGGGACATTTGATTTTGATTGTCGTGAGAAATTGAAAGCTCAATTGACGAATTGGGAGTGGTTATTTGAAAATGTGATAGAAAAAATTAAATAATGGAATGATTAAAAAAAAAATACATATATATATATATATATTGAAGGAGAGAGCAAGATTGCGTGACATGTCGACTTTATATATATTCACGCGGTGGTCTCTCGAATCGCCAATCGATTTGAATCGACCAAGGGTGAAATAGGTTTATGCAAGCGAACTTAATCTGCTTCACTGCCGCAAGGCACTACATATAATGCATAAATATATACATATACGCTTATATATACATATAAATATTGCCGTTGTGGTTATGGGTGAAGCAGAAAAAATTTATTCCGGTTCCGAATCAATATTTCATCGATTCGCGACGCGCGACAAGAAGGAAAATCGGTTATAGATCAATCGCTTATTATCACTAGTTTGTGCGGGCGTTATTTCACGAAAATAATAAATTCATGAAGAAAGAAAAGAAAAAAAAAAAAAGAACATCGCCAACAACAACATTCACATTCACATATCTATTTTGATAAATAAAACATGAATAAATTTATTTTATTTTCAATCAACTGGATATAATAACTCATGTGTATCTATATAATATATTCAATCTCTGTCACATCGAATAGTGATAATTCTACCGATTGAATGTTACAAAATGCAATAGAAAATATTCTCAAGCAGTCGGTTGACTTGAGTACAAAAAAAAAAAACAAAAGCATCAGCAACTAATCAGAATTTCATTGCAATTATCAAATTCACAAAAATAATATAATAGTTTATTATTACTAATGAAGTTTGGTAATGAATAACAATAATTATTAGTGTATTTATATTATTGAGAATCTGAACAGTTCTCAGGAGAAAATAATCAAAAATAATTTCAATACGTAATTTATAACTATCAAAGGATATTAAAATTTCCTCTATAATAATTGTGTTATCTTAGTCTATGAAATTGTAAATTTTATGTCTCAATTAGTCAATTTTCTCAACCAAAATCCCAATAATATATAAATATATATATATACCCACTCATAATTTACTAGAAAAAAAATAAATACTAATATTTACATAGATAATAAACATTTTGCCATATGCAAAATGATTATTCGCTTTACGATTAATGTGTATATACAATGCAAAGTCTGTATAAGCCGCGCCTTCAATGTTTAATAATGATCGCCTGCAGGTTGCTAATATGTATATAGATCTCTACATGTATATAATATAGGTACTGGTTGTAATTATACGCCCGAGCGTCCTTGTCCTGCCCAACTAATAATCGTCGCGCAAGCAGCTCTCACAACAACGAATAGGTAGGTAGGTAGGTAGATATACACTGTGATGGTGGAACAACCCGACATATTTTTCCGCCTTCGTCGTCTTCATATATATATATATATATATATACATATATATATTTTTGTGCTTTGTAAAGTGTACACACTGCAAAATTATATTTCTGCATATGGCAACACACATATATGTATAAATATTCAGGATAATAATCGGGTATATGCGTTCCAGAGGAAGATTAAGAAATAGTTGAGATAAATTTACAGTTGACAGTTATGTACAGTGGTGTATAGTGTGTCCTTGAAATTTTTTATCTGTATTAATAAAATTTTAAAGGTATATTTAATTAATATATAGATATGCACTTGGGATATAATTAAATATTATTTATATATGAAATTAATCCGAAGTTCGGATTATCAATTTAATTTCTATAGTATGATAAAATTATCAAAGACAAAAAGAAAGAAATTTAACGTAGCACAAATTCAGTAGGTCGAAATTAAATATTTATTTAATAACTGTTAGTTACATCACGAATTATTATCCAGATTGTAATTTTTTCTCGCTGCATTGTAATATTTATGATGCCAAAATAGCGACAAGTACTATACCGACTTTAATATTTCTATATCGCAAAATAACTGAATCAAGAGGCTGTTTTGATTTACTCAACAGGATATGAAAAATTATGACATTGATAGTATTAAATTCTATACTTTAGTAATATTTATATTTCTATAGCATTATAAGAATTACATTCTTTAAATATTCCTGATTAATAGTGTAGAAAATTATATTGAGATTGTACTTTTTCACACATGTCTCTGTATTAACTTTTATATGACTATAATTTTTATCATACATTAGATCGCCGTTTTCTTCGTGTATAATGGTTATTTTTTTCTTCATGATGATCGCCCACGTATACAATTAATACAGGCGTAACACACACGCATAAATGTACAAGGACATTATCCTTAGATTTGTGTGTCAACGACACGCAGAGAGATATTTTTTAAAGTGAATTCCAAGGGACACATATCTTCGAAATTTATGCTAATGCCAAATTGTGGTCGAGTGACTTTGCATTCTGGTTGTTGTTTATTGTGTTGTTCATGTCTGGTTTTTTTTTTTTTTTCTTTCTTTTTTTATTTTGTTCTGTCTCTTGGCTGAGTATTGCATAGGGAGTAATGTATATACAATATATACCTACACAAATATAATACTAATGCGGAGGCGCTAAAACTGGTCAAAGTCGTTGTGTGTCGGTGTCTCGTTATCGTCGTCGTCGTCCTTCTGCACTACAGAGAGACGTCCTTGTCTCTCTGTGGGTAGGCTTTACAGAGAGATCAAGAGTCCAACTCTCACTCGCTTCGGTTTATAGTTAGTAAAGGTATATACATAGTAATAGAAAACTATATACACTTAAACATATGTGTATAATCGAAAGGCGTTGTAATGAATTGTCTAGAATTGAAATGAATATTTTATGTGAAGAAGAAAAAATAAAAAGTATAAGAAAGTGAATGGGAAAAAGAATAGATTTTTTTTTTGTCATGTGATCTATATTTGAAGAATATATTTTTTGTTATGGTGTAGTTGATATATAAAGTGTATAGGGTTCTTTTTTTTTTATTTTCACTTTAAAGAAAGTATTCTTGATCCAGGAAATACTCCTGCAATTGAAACAAGAATAAATTTCATTCTCAATTTACAAATTGAAACATTTGTTCAAGAATAAAATATTATCAATTAAAATTTTTCTCTATCGATTAATAATAATGATACAGAGAATACATATCCTGCAAGAGAAAAAAAATCTCGCTGCAAAATTCCAAACAGTGAGGGATTAATTAGAGAAAAAAAAATGGTGTCATTTAAAAATCCTCAGCAATCCAAAAATATTCAATTCTTTTTTTCATTATACGACTATCGAGTCGTAGCATAATGTTGATCAACGAAGCGTAGACATCGATAGTCACCTGTTGGATTGGCGTATCACGACTTCATTTCTCTCCCTCTTCCCCTTTCTATTTCTCTCAACATCGTAAGCAAGCGATGATCAACCGCAGAGTGAACGTGGAAGGCAAACGAGCAGCGAACTCTCAACGACTTGCTCTTGCACTCTGTACCACATTGATGAGAATATATATATATATATATATATATATATGTGTGTGTATATATATAAATATATATATATATTAGCAAAAGGCATACGGTCTCTTTGATCGACGAGCGGCGAACATATATACCAGGAGGTATATGCATGTCTGTCGATTCACTTCGCTTCGCTCTGGTGGACTCAACAATATTTTCATTCTTTATTATTATTTTTTTATTTTTTTTTTCTACTATTCATTTTATTTCATTATTATTCTTTATTTCACTTTTATTCTTTGTATCTTTATACATCTTCTGTATTATGTATATATATATACAGTGAATTCTAGTCCCAGTGAGAGGATTTCGAGCACACAATTTATCATGTAATATCTTATTCCATTGGCATCACATCAAAGAGTTCAAAGATCGATGAGAGATTAATCTATAAATGTGGATATATATATATATATATATATATACGATTGTCAGTCAATCCAATTAATCGATGATTTAGCAATAAATGAGGTTAGATTAAACATCAATATAGCTATTCATATTTATTATTATTCTCTTTCTTTATAAATAAATATAAATGTATCTGTATTGAATGACAATCGTGCGAAAAAATTATTTATGCATCACGACTTTCCATTTCTTAATCATAATATGTTATTATTTTATTCATGAATATTATTGTTCATATATTCACGTTCAGACACGTTTAGCATATATTTTTATTCGGTGTATTTTATTTATTTTTTTTATTTCGCTGATGAATTCTTAGAGAACAGTCACTGGATATATAAGCACGACTCTTGAGGATGTATAGCGTGGTGTTAGTGCTCGGTCTCGCAAACGCGCACTGAGATATTGTAATCTACACTTGGAAGACGCGAAGATTATGCATCCGGTAGATCCACGAACAAGATTTTCGGAGTGATGCATGGTCGACCCTTTACTTATAGTCTGTGTATATTATACATACACTCGACAAGTCCCTGCGCGAGAATCTCATTGAAAATTCTTGGACAATGTCTACTGACAAGTTTTATCATGTTGAAAATAAAATGATAGGAAGAATAATGGCTATATAAATACCACATTACTATCCAATTAATAGTATTTACAATTTAATTATTGCTATGTATGAAATGTAATGGAAGGATTTTTTTTTTTCTCTATTATTTTCATTTGAAAAATGGTTAGGGATTGAATTATAAATAAAAATTCAGATCTGTTATATTTTCTATTGAACCGCATGAGGGAATTTTATTTAAGATAATATATTTTGCTATATTATTTTATCATATTTTAATTATAAATTTGCCAAGTTTTTCCATTCACTTGTGAATTATTCAACAAGTCACCAATAATTTATCCAAGTCCTCATCCAATTTTACTTCATTGTGGAATCACAACTTCAAATTTAATCTACATATTTTTATTTAACATAAATAGACGTCAACACTTTCGTTTACATCTTCAAGCCCAATCTAATAAAAATTGTACATATGTTGCAAAAAGAATTACAAATAATTTTTATCTTCATCTCCTCATTTCTTTCTATTCCATTAATATTTTTGTTTCAGTGAAATGTGAATTGTTGACAAAATGATTGAAAGGTGAAATGAGAAAGTACTCTTATTTGTATGATTGTTCATTTGCATGATGGTATAGGTGAAGGGTGTTGTGAGTTTATTGAAGACGCGTAGGAGTTGAGCGAGGTGGCATATAGCAAATAAATATATATATATATATATATATACACATATTCATATTATATACATGTTCATGGATTGGCAATCGGATAGGAAGAGAAAGGGGATAGAGTATATGAGTGGGAGTATATAAACGAGCTCAGGGTGTTATTTGGAACGGTCCAGTTCCCATGACCGGGGCATATGGGTTTTGCTTGATACACAGCTTGATATCTACTTGAGAGTGAAAGAGAATATTTTTTATTATTCATAAATATGTACCAATGGCATATCATGACGAGTTCAATAATTCTACTAATTTTTTAGTTTCATTTTTATCCCCTTTCATTTGCAAATCATTCAAAATAAGAACTCATAAATTAATTTACAAAGATTATGAACGAGTAATGTATACTCAACACTCTCAACTTTAATACACACAATTTCTATATACATAGACACGCACATATAGAAGGCTATAAACTAAACTCTCACCTTGCACTTCTTTACGTATTTATATTCATACATGGAAAAGTAATTGCTCTATATTCCCGTGAAATTAATAAACACAACAATATTTCTCCACTTATGTGTATAAAGTTGTAAAGTCGTTTCCAATTGTATTGTAAAATTCGAATTTATATTCATAGACGTAGTATATAATCTTTGAAATAAACGTGGAATTTTCCAATTTACTATTTAACCATGAAATTAAATGTTAAAAAATTAAATTCATTTTTCTTTCAATCATTGTTATTTTGGATCACCCAAGTCGTTGCTTTTACTATTCTGCAAATGAGAAATTTACCTTGTTCACCGTTTTCTCATAATGTCCATGGGAAATAAATTCAATGGTGCGTATGTATATGAATATATTCGTTCAGGTTTAAAGACGTGTTTAGACTTGTACGACGAGGACGAAGTCGGCCAGAAAATTGTCCGATTATCATTAAGATAACTAGCAAGCAATATAAACGCACATTGTGGCGGCATTGTGTGTATATAAAGTCACTCGTTTATTATCCACAAGCAGATGATCTTGTGAATGTATATACATACATATAGATACAATGTGAATTCCCATATATCGAAAATTGTGAGAGTAAACACTCGATGCGATTATCCATAAAACGTTTTAACGCTATTATGTAGATACTAAGTCTCAACTAGAGAATGTATTTATGTCGTTCATACTCAATAATGTAGTTATACACGACACCCTGTAATCATCCCTAAGCACAGTCGCATAACAGTCACTTATCTTTACCCGCGCCTCATTAAGCTATTACACTTTGAAAGAAGATTTTCCCAGAATGTTTATTTATCGTTTTATTTTTTTCCTTTCTTTTCTCCTTTCTTTCCACTTTTTCCTGTCATTACTCAAACTCACATGTGAGTCCAATGTGACTTGAAATATCTAGATATACACTGCTGCAACTTTCCCACCCTCAATAAATTCACAATCGTGACAGGATAATATTTTCACTCGTGACATGTTGTAAAAAAATTTTTTTGTATAATTTCGTATTGCATATCAAACTCTTTTTATCCACAGTATTGTGAGATTCGTTCAGCCCCTCGATACATTGCCAATTCAATAAAATATTTTTAAATAGAAAAAAAAAAATGGATAAAATGTCAGTCAAACACAGAATTAAAATTCTTCTCATTTTAATTTCATCATAAGAATGATTTATTAACTATTTAGCATTGCAAAGACATTCATTGACGTATTTACGACACACATAGCAATTGTAAACGTGTATATATGTACACATACAGCATACATCAAATACCGAACCCTCGTTCCACTCTCATTAATGGACGATCCAACAGAATGACTTTAACGCCACAAACGCGACACATGAGCACGAAAACGATTAGGCAAAGATCAGAGAGACCAAAGAGTAGCTCCTTCACTTCTCTTTACATATATGTATACATATTAACTATCTATATGTGTTGCTTTGGTGCATACGTTGTCGAGGGCCCCCGTGGGCGTGACCGAGGGAGGTCCAAGATTAATTTATTAGCCGAGGTGCAATTATCCGTTACTCAATCCCGAGTATATATTCAACTTGTGTGAACGCTAAGCGCAACAGTCGCACGAGTGTAGGTAGCGTGCGCACTCGACTAATGCACTGATGCATATATATTTATATATAATATAATACAATATATATATATATATATATATATATATATATATATATATATATGCCTGAGCGGTTAATGTTGTGGGTTTACCATTACCCGTTGGCTATATCACGTGGCAAAGTGATTTGACTACTGGTCTTAAAATAATTATTTAATTATACAGTTATTTTGTTAATCGGTATCACAATATTTTTGATGATGTCTTTTACCTCAAGCTTATATCTCCCTTATGATAAAATTGATTATCTGAATATTAGAAATGTTTAAAGGAAACGATTCAGTACTTGTGAATAGTAATTCGACAACCAAAAAAAATTCAATTGAATATTTGTAGAAAATATTAATTCCCTGCGTTACTAAATTTCCTCCACTTATTATCACTTCCCTTTTATAAAAAGTAAAACCAGATGAATATACTCATTGAAATATATTTAGAAATAATAATGATGTTGACAATAATAATACTGAAAATAATAATGAGAAGAAGAATGTTAGATCTATTATATGAATTTATACACGTCAACCATAATGTGTTCACGATTCATTTATTTATAGTTAACCTCGATAATTTATCGTATTTACTCATCAATAATTATTAGTAAATATACACAATTTATATCAATAATTTATGAGTGAACATGTTTTAAACACGTTTAATTGCTTATTTAACTGCTCCAAGTATTTAATATATACCAATAGACAATTAATTAAAAAAAATTCATACATACACATACTTCTTCATTTCTTATATATATACACATGACAAAAGATAATGTTGGCTTTTTACATAACACAGGTCAAATGAAAATATATATCTTCAACCATACATGAACAATAAATATTAAAGAAGATACATAATATAATATAATAAACCAAAAAAAAAAAATGTTTATGGATGAGTGATGATAAAATCGTGAGATCTGATGTTCAATTGATGATTTTACTCGTGAGATATTTTGTGGCCATTTTATATTATACACGGACGCGACGCGTGTTCACCCTCCAGGTATAAATAATAACGACTAAGTATACTGTTTATTATTATACATATATATTTATATATTAATACTCATATCCGTTATGATGACAACAACGGAGACAATGCTGATGAATTTTCCCTGCGGGGGTTGGATGCGGCAATAAAGTTAATATATACAAAAGAAATTTTTATTTATTTATTTTTTTTTCATTTCTATATAAATATTTCACGATAGGGAAATCGTTGGCTTGTCAAAATGTTGTTGGGGTATTATAGTATAGTGGTGACGCGCGAGAGGTTATACTTGCAATATAACATATACACAAAGCGTGAGATACTCCTTTCGAGGATGTAGAGATCAGAGCGGTAGAGAGAGTGAGAGAAAAGATTGCGCACGCTTGTGGGACCCCGGGGGCGACGCGATACTCGAGATCCTTCCCATGTAACTTATCTTGAGAATAATATCGAGTCATCTATCCCGGATGCTGAGTGTCATAAAATATAATAAAATATATCTTGCTGTCGTTGAAGCGGCGGCAATTCCACATGAAGAATAAAAGTGGTAGGTGAGAGATTAAAAGAGGTGGTAATTTGTTGTAGGAAAAATAAAAAAATTTATGAAAAAATAATTGAAGAAAAAATGGTTGAGATTTTTTTTTTTTTTTACTAAATGTTAGACTAATCTCGATAAGGAAATTTCATGCGTAAACGCAAGTTAGAGAAGCGTGAGAGAGTCCATGCATATATTTGTGGTTAAGAGAGGATCGAGTGCCTTCAGGGCATGCACAAGAGTTGCATATCCATAGAGGCCATGGAAGAAGGCGAGATGTTTAAGTCAAGTATATATATGTATGTATCTATGTATGAATGTTTGTTGTGTATTCACTACCCTATATCTACTGGTTGATCGGTTGAGGAATAGAGTTACTTCGTTGTATATATACCTCCTTCACGTCTTATATATGTCTGGATACATTTCGAATCTCGTAAATTCATCTTTGACACTCGCCATATTCCACAGTAATTCGCAAGTATTTAATATTTTTATTTTTTAGTATTTATGTTTGTTTATGTATTGTGGAGGAATATTAAAGTGGAGGAATATTGAACAAAAGTCATTTTTTTTTCGGAATTTTAATGTACTTAATTTATGTGGTTTTAGGAATATGTGACGGAAATATAATTTGATAATTTTATAGTGAAGAAATATTGTTATTTTTATATTTTGATCGTTGAATAATTTATTTTGAAATATTCTGTGAGTGAAAAAAAAATTCATAACTATTCTCCAAATTGTAATAATAGAAATTCAGTTCTATACACATTCTACAATTGTATTGCCAGAAAATATATATATATATATATATATATATTCAAACTCATATATCTAAATTTTAAGAGTCAACAAATACATATATATATATATATTTCCATAATAAACGTATAATTATTTCCGCGTAGGAGTTAATTCGTTAGTGTTTTGTAACCATTCTACAGATAAAAAGATGACATTCCGCAGGTCATCAGTCTGATATTTTCTCTTCACTTACAAGTATATAAAGAGAAAAAAAAATGAAAGAACAAGATGAAGTTACTTTAGGTATATAAAAATTTTGACACATTGTATGAATGAAAAGAATAAATATAACGGATTTAATAGAAAATAGTTCACAGTTAGTTTCAACAATTTTCTTCCACTAATTTATTTCTATGTGTCATTCGTGTATTGTACAGTTGAACTGTAGATGAATATATATATATATATATATATATATTTGAAAAGAGGAGGTGAAAAAATTGAAATATTGTAAGTATATACTACCTAAATAAATAAATAACGGTAAGTGACGACAGGAATGGGCTTGTCTCTCGTGGTGCTTCAGAAAATCATGACCGGGATTGTGCACCTGGAACGTGTGTATATACTAATATAAATATATATATATATCTTTGAGGGCCTGGCAACATCAGCGTGAGAGACCAATACTCTCTGATGTTTTCTTTCATAAAATGAGTGAGGATATGTGTGCCGCGACGCAACTATACCGCGTGCGCAAGAGTGATGTTGAGGGGATACCCTGAGGGCCCTAAATATAATTCTTTCGATGCGTTATTTTCCTGTCTCAAGCAGCAAAAGCTTCTACTTCTTATTCTCCGTTCTTTCTTTACTTCGCCTCCAAGTTTAAAACCCATCCTATCTTTACGAGCATCAGTGTACGCGGGTCTTTTATACCAAGCTCCTGCAAATTTTTATGGTAAAACATCGCATTTATCCTCAGGCTCATACACACATATACATATGGTAATTTTTTTTTTTTTTCTTTTATATTATTATTCATTTTCTTCTTTCATTTTTCTATACAACACTGAATTCATACTCCACCCTCACACACACACACACACACACGCACGCACGATTTATTGAGGAATTTACCTATCGACGTCTTCAACCCCCCAAGCAACTTTTCATCCACAATGTATTTCACGTAAATCTTTTTATTTTATATACATACGTGTATCAATGTAAGACGTGTGTCTCTTTTATTCAATCGTCTGGCAATATTCCAACGATATATTCTCAGATTTTATTGACAGGAATTTATGGTTGGGTGAATTTTTAATAATTCATAATTTATATCTTTGTTAGAAGAGGAATGAAAAAAATATAGAATAAAGGGAAATTGGTGTCAATTATTTATTTGTGAAGATTGTTGATTTAATTTATTTCTTTATTTTTTTCTTTTAAATATAAATTAGATATGGATATGTTTTATTTTCAATATAAGTGTAATAATATAATTGGCCCAGGTGTGGCCTTTTATTTTATCATTCATATTGTATATATATTTATTTATATATATTTATATGATTCTATTAACCACGTACGGGAAGAGATAACGATATTAATATGGCAAATGAGGTTATATCTAGTTATAATACAGCTCGCGAAAGAGTATTATGTGCGGAAATGTGCGCCCCACTTGTCGCGTATTGCTGTGGACTTAATCAATCTCACGCGGGAATGCTACAGCTTCTGTCGTGACCCGTGTGATTTATCTCTTATGCTACTTTCCCCGGTTTAAAATTCAGGGGCGCATTCCGTGGGTCTATATAACCTATACAAATACTTATGTATCAAGTATTATCCTTCTATTTTAGAAAAAAATATTTTATTCTTAAATTAGAAATATATATCTAGTCATGATACAGTGATTTTTATATTGGTTATAAAATTATAATTACATTATGAAAAAAAATTCTTGATGAATCAAAATGATACAAAACTATTGACAGATCTGATTTCAAATTGTAAAATGTAATAATTCAATTATGGAGTAATATTTTTTACATAACATTTCTTCATTCACTTCACACCGGAACTTACAATTATATAATAATCAATCATGTAATGATAAAATGAAAGGAAAGGAAAAAAAGTGTCTCGAAATACACATTGAGATGGATCACTATCACTTTGACATGTGCTAACAAGTGATAAACGAGTGAGGTGCAGAAAAAAAAAGAAATATTAATCAAGATTGATAGAGAATATATATTTATATTCTCTATTCTTTCATGATGATAAATGAAACTTTGGATCAAGCGAACCGGAAATACCAACTGTACCAATAGCATAAATTCAAAATTTCTCTCTATAACATAACACAAAAATTGTATTATAAAATATTGTATATACATTTATATTTATATAGAATAGAGAAAATCTGAGCAATTACAAACCCAAGAAAATAACTTTATCATCGACATATTATACATTATATATTTTATTTCCCTATAGTCATATAAACATGTGGAATATATGGCTTTCTTTTGCGCAATTGTGTGCGGGTGTTAATTTCAAAACCGGAGAAAATTCTCTACAGATATATACATATATTATATTTATAATGATGGTGTTTGACCGTACCAAAAGTCACCAGTTAAAACAACTGAAACATTTTCTTCAAAGTTTATCCATTTTATATTTATATATTTTATCTTTGAAACATTTTACTATCGTTTATGGATACAAGAAGATTTGTGGTCAAAACATGCATACATTTACAATGTATGCATTTGAATAAAGTAGAAAGTATGACGTATATACATATATTGAAGTAATTTATACTGGTACTGATAAAGAGATGTAAAAGTAACGAGTGTAATTACAGAGTTTCTAGATTCATTGGTTTTACAAACATTAAGTTGGCTCAAAGGCAAACGTATCATCTATACTAGTAGTTCTTTAATGGCATTGCGTTCTAGATTTTACAACTGTGTTTATATACTTTTGTATAGGTGTATGTATACGTCTGTATTATGAGAGAAGTGATGAAGATTAAAAAGACGACAAGATTAAAGAGCGCGAGCGAACACATTTGTATATATAGGATTGAATAAGAGTTAATGCACACAAGTCGTTTTATATTCTACAATACAGGTATTATATGGGTATGTATGTGTTTATGGATGTGGTGTTGTGTATTTTGAACAAGGGGAAAAAAAAAAATTATGACACAACACATCATGTCGTTTGTGTCTACCTGATAATATTTTTTTATGTATGCACGAAGCCCTATTTAGTATGTATGTATTTTTACATGTACCTACATATACCAAACAAAGTGCTTTATTTTTTTATTTTTTCCATTGAGTGTGACGCTCGTAAAGCGAATGAATGATAAAAATTGTGATAAGATATTAACATATCTAGGTGTGTTGAGTGCCATGTGAAAAAGAGGTGAAAAAAAAAAAAAATTACCCTGTCATTTTTTTTTCACCAACGGTTCCACTTATTCAGATATGTTTTTTTTTTTTCTTTTTTTTCTCTCTCTCTCTCTCTCTCTCTCTCTCGCCGTTTTTGTATCACGATGTCGAGTTGAATAAAAAGTTGTTTCATTTCTCAGAACTTCATTCATCAAATTAATAATATTGTTTATGGATGTAGTAATCTGACATTTTGTCAGTGAGATAATGTTTCAGATGACAATTAAAGATACATAAATCATTTGATTATAAAACATTATATAGGTGTATATATGTGTTGCGATGACAGATTAGAATGACATAACTCACCCAGGCAAGTGATGGCGTGATCAGCTGGTGGTCTTAAAACATTTCTAGACCATGCAGCGCGTAATACTTCTAGTGCACATGGCGGTCCAGCAACCATTAAAACACCAGGTGACACATGACCTTTGTATCTTAATTGTCGTGTTGCGTCCACCAATGCTGCATTCCACCAGCACTTGGAATTAGCCTCCAAGAAACTCTGTAATAAAGATTGAATAAATGTTAATAAAATGTGGATAGTAATCGATGAATTGATTGATACTTTTTATAAGGATAATTATTATTTCTTTGATATTATTATTTATTAATATTACAATTTATTTTCTCTTAGTTACAAATGGAATTAAAAAGGAATATTATCTGTCGATATGATTGGATGATGATAAAAAATAAATGTAAAGATTTGGTGAAATTTTCACTTTGAAATTGTTGAAGATTTCAATCGATTTTTTAATCACTGAAAATGATGCAAAATATAAAAGTTATTTTCCCAAAGCTATATTAATTACTTATGTATAATTGACTATTCACTGGACATAAATATATTATGTATCGTTTATAATTTATATTTTTTATCTCTAGTATTATTTTTATTTTTTATTATTCATTGGGGAAAAAATAAAAAAATATATAAAGTGAAAGTAAAATATTGCCATCTTGACTATCTGGTGGTAATAAGCTTTGATTTTACGGTACACTGTTGTGAGTATATTCCCCCACAACTGTATATACTTTTTATTTCGTATATATAAAATATATTGCAATACATAGTGGCACTAAGTGTTTACTGCCTCGTTGAACCATTTCAATGTCAGGGAAGTGTTCAAGAACCCTCAACGTCCATATTTTTTTCTCTCGCAACTACCCCTTGTCTCTTTTATGACTGCAACCCTCACTAAACGTTTATCAGTATTATTACTTCGGTGAAATAGTACCTATACAACGTACCATCACTCTTGAAAATAATTCGATCAATATATTTATTCATTGTGATATAGAAAAGGAATGAACCTACATGCAGGAAAATTAATTGTAGTATTTTTATGGCTTCTTCCTATTCATATTGAATTTATATTTTGGAATAAGCAATGATAATTAGTAGTTTTTTATAAGAAAAAATTGTCGATGTATTTGTGCTTTACATAGAATAAAAAAGAATGTATATTGCTCTATTATTCTTGGATATGAATAAATAATAAATTATATTTCCAATTCAAGTTATAATTAAAATTATGTTGGTAATGAAATTATTCACAATTCAATTCTCTCTCCATATTAATAATGATACGTAAATTATCTGATTGAACTATTAACTTTTAATTGATAGGTAGAAGGAGCACGGAGAAATTAGAAAAAAAAGAAAAGGAGAGAAATTAATGCTCGTACGTAGAAAATAATTACTACAAAATTTTAATTCAATCTTGAAACAACAAATATACAATATTGAATATACTAACTGTTCCAATGATACACAATATAAACTTATTTAATTAACAAATCAAAAAATTTGTATAAAAATTACTTCGTGTAATGCAAAAGCTCTCTAAAGCACCAAAACAATTTATCAAAACATACCATGCACTGCAGTATGTATCACAACTTGAGTTAAAAATTATATATGTATATAATATGTACATAAAAGTTTGCAAGTTTATACCTGATGAAAATTTATGTGCCGTTGAATATCCGCAGTTGCGCGAGTAGCAATAATAGGGTTAATTTGTATTGACTCATGGCGTTCAGTAAAACGTCGAGATCAGAGCACGCATGTTCATATAACGGATAAAATGTATCGTTTTCTATATACACACATATTTTATGTATACATATATATTCATGTATGGAACGTGGCTTATGACTGTAAGACTAATTCCCGGGTTTAAAATAGGTGTGCAATGAGTGTATATATTTTATATAGTTAGCACGTCCGGAACAAGTGTGAAACATATATGTTGGGTAATTTTACATCAACTGCGTTTATGTACATATATATATATATGTATAAGGAGGACGGAGAAATAAGGAATATATAAAAGAAAAGAAAGTTAAAACAATAAAGAGAATAAATAATGAAAAATAAATGGTCAAATGGAAGTTTTGATGGATGGTGTAAGTGGAAATAACCGATTATCGTCAGACAACGATTAATTTCCTCCTTCGAATGATACAGAAAATATATTTATGGAGTTTAATTAAAACTTGAAATGTATGGTTGGTGTATGTAATAAAGTGAAAGAAATCAATATGAAATTGATGGAATAAAGACGAAAAAAAAAAAGACTGCGTAAATAAATAAATAAAATTAAAAATGTGATATTGTGTCGAACTGTCGTGGTTTTATGGATAACTAAATACTTTCTCCTCTTTTGCGGAATATGTTTGTTTAAAAGACTGTGTGTATGCGACACTAGCTTGGTAAATGATTCAATGGAGAAGTGTCTGAATTCGTATATATATATATATATATATATATAAGGCGATCCCCCGGAGAGTCCTGCCCATTCACTCTATACTTGAGTATAGAGAACTCCATCTACTTCACTCCCTGTCATTTATTATTACTTTTTTTTTCCCCCTCTTTTTTTCTTTTCGCCTCTGTCAAGTCTCGAGATGTCGTTGCGGTTGAAACAGTCCCTGGGGATATTATTGCAAAAGACGTCGGTTTTATATAAAAGAATGTGAAAAAAAAAATTTTAGAGGAAGGCAAAAATAAATTACAAACATCAAAGTAGCTGCCTAAAAACTATTGAAATTATCATAATGATTATTTATCAATATCTGATCGTGAGAATAATATTCTGTGGAATATTTTTCATATTAAAAATTTTATTAAAAGATTAATGTGTTGTTTTATATATAAAAAAAAAAAATTCACCAAATAATACCTTTTAAATTAAAATTGCAACAAAATATTCGATTACTTTACTATACAACTTCCTTCTTCAAGTAATCGCAATACATCGTGAAATGACCGTTCAACAATGTACATTGTTGAATGGGTATGTGCGTGATTTTTATGGATGCCACGTTTCCATTGAGAAGTTCTTACACGAGGTAAAATGTGACTTCTGAACAACAGAGAGTGAGTGTGAGAAGAAGAAGAAGAAGAAGAAGAAGAAGAAGAAGAGGTGGATATAGCAAAGTGAACATATTTCAAATGTGTCAAGACCAGAGAGTCGAAAGGGAATGAAAGAATGAGAGCGAGAGTGTGTGAGTGTCAGTTATATATATATATAAGAGGCGAATCGATACGACAACGTCTTCCAATGAATAACGCCGTCCACACCCACTCCATAACTGTTTGCGCACATGCGTCTGACATGCGTATTTTAGACAAAGAAAAAAATCAGCTTGAATGAAGAAAAAAAAAATAATATATATATAATAATAAATTTCACTCTTCCTTTTCATACATTTTATTTCCACCCTGTTTGATTTAGAGATCGTTCAAATACTGCTCAAGTGTCTCTGATACATAAATATAGGTCTTATATACATACGTTATAGGGAGAAGTCGGACAAAATGGGCCCCCTGAGGAAGTTCAACATTTACAAGTCATCTTGTATGGTATTTTAGTTTGATAGTGATATATACATACATACATATATATATATATATAAATTATAACCTATGGTTATGTATAGAAAAAATGTGAAATGTAAAACAAGATAAAGTATCAATAAAAAATAACACAAGAAAGGAACTTGCGAATTTTTTAATAATTTATTTTGTTGATTAAATTAATAAAATGTATACTTGAAAAAATAATTTTTATAATTCGATGATATTTATTATCATCTGAAGAATATTTTTTGTATCTGTATAAAGTATTAAATTTTATTTCTCAATGTAAATTTTGGGAACTAGTATGAAATTAAAATATAATAACAAACAGTGCATTTTTCATTTCCCACAACAATTTTCTTCCTCAAACAATTTTAATTTCAATAATAAATAAATCATTGACAAATCTGCTGTTGAATGTGCTGTATTGTGAGGAGAAAAAAAAAAAAAGAGGAAAAAGAGAAAATAAATGGAGAATAGGGAATGAAAATGTTAAATGGATATATGCGCCATTAGTCTGCACTATATCACTGTGTTGATTATCCTTGACGCCAGAGTTTCTATACGCGCATGACCATACATATCTACACATTCATATATATATATATATATATATAGATAAACATAGATATATATCTACTATAATTTGCTTGTGGCACACTGGCAGTGAACTTGCGGCTTGCAACGACCTCTACATATATGTACTAGGGTTGCCGGTCACACGATACACATACAAGCGGTCGTTTACCTGGCCACTAATTATTATGCAATATCCCCTTCTCTCTCTCTTTCTCTCTCTCTCTCTCAACTATAATACACGTTCTATCACGCGCTCAACGATGATTACCCTTTAACAGTCCCATCGCGCGGCAATCGCACCAGTGGCGAGACGCAATTTTATACATTTAACCGTTTAGTTCACATACATATTTACATGTAAATAGGTTGAATATATATATACGCATATACAGCCCGTGTAATATTCAATTTACCTATTTTCTTCATTTTAAAAGAAAAAGAAGAAAAAAAAAAATCACACACAAGTTTATTGGTAATAATCACATCAGTCTGTTGTAATGTACACAGTAATACTGTAATCACCGTCAGATATAATTATATAAAAATAGAAATATATATATATATATATGAATAAATATATAATAAAATAATTATTTATTCCATAATTGAGTGTTCATAATGACGACGTAAATTATATTATTGATGTGGAGGAATAATAAAATATTATTCGATGATTGGCGCTCGTAAAATTGTTTCTTTTTTTTTTTCAATTTTTTTTTATACTCTTTATATTTATATACAGTCAATCGGCAGCCTTGAGGTCTGCGATGTGCAGCGGTGCAGTATCATATAAAGTCTAGAAAACGTTTAATCAACAACCCCCTCAGCGTGTTTATATGATGTTCGCGCGAACTGCGCATTCAACATTGGATACGTACATATAAGTGTATACATACACCGCGTGCAGCCCCAAGCATAAATCACGATAACATAATTTATATGCTAATATGAAAATGCGGGCCGGTATAACAGTCGTGGCGCGCGTATACGCAGTGGTATCCCGGACGTGGGTAGGCAGGCGCGTCTTTTGCCTATAGCAAATATATATTTATATATATATTTATATACTTATGGTATACCTATCTACCTACTTTTACTGCAGTCTTGACAAGTACGTCCGTATCTACTAGCCACTATTGCATTCACACACAAATATTCCGTTATACATAAATATATAAATATTTACAAGTGTATGCATTTATACGTAATAAAGGTGAAGATATTATACAAGATTGTCACAGCCTTGTCCTCATTCTTCTTAACGAACTTATACTATTATTATATTTTTATGTAATAAATGTTAATTTTATGAATTTTTTGGCGAATATATTGGCGTTATGTATTGCGTCAGTTTTACTAAAGAATATTTTTCTAAAATATGAATAAAATATTTAGCTGACAATTTATATTGAGCTGTTGGTGACTTTTGTAAATGTAAGAAAAATGGAAGAATACGTTTCGTGCTTTTTTTTTTTTTTTTTTAATTAATCAAGTTTTAATCTGAAGGAAAAATTATTTAATTGTAAAAAAAATATTTCACAGTATTTATTGGTGGGTGAGAGATTTTGGATTTTTATCAAAACTTTCTCTGTGTGAATATAGTTAAATGTAAAAATAGCTAATATATATATATATTGGTGCATTTATTTTTATGAATAGTTTAAACGCTGAATGATGATATAGTTAAACTTTGACAGCTGTACTATATACCGCGACGGTGGCACTTAACCACAATTTACTAAAGTGTATTATTCAAGCCTTTTATGTATGCTGTTATACGCTGCGTTTACCAACTATATACATTCAATACATACTCAATGTGAATTAGTATCGAATTGGCATTAAACTTCTCGTAGGCAACTAGTATTACGCTGGTACATAACAAAGTTTAATACAGACAATATTCAAAGAGAATGAGTGAGTAAGATATAGTATGTCGACCACAAGCGCCAGCACTTGAATTCAAGGGAGTGTTCATTGTCGAGATTGTATTCATTTTATATATACATATATGTGTATATGTATATATAAACGTGCAACTAAACAAAGAGAGAATGGTTTTGCGTGAGATATAATACAACGTCTTTCAACAACATCGTAAACCTCTTTTCAAGGTACCTTTTACCTATATACTACTTGGTGAAAATATTTAAAATATGAATATGTTATATTTAATATAAGTTGAAAATAAAGTTGACATTTATTTTAAATATTTATATAGGAATATAAAAATGATAATTGAATTAACAGGAAAGAATAATCGATTGCCAAATATTTGTGTGGGTGAAAATATTTTTCTCTATAATTTTGTCTTTTATATTTATAAATGTTGAATATGTTTCTTCACAATTTTGACATTTTAATTTTAACATCTGAGAGAGTGCAATTTTGTTTCATATTTATTTTTCCAGACATTACACCACGAAAATTCTTTCTTGAAAAAGGAGATAAAAAATCTCCAATATTCACGATAAGAAATTGATTGTTTGAACGTGCTAAGATAAATTTTTTTTTTTAATTCTGATGGTAATAAATTAAATCCCATCTATCATGATGATCATATTGATCCTGTCGCGAAATTTTTAAGCAGTCATTCAGTCTTTTATATACATTTTTTAAATGTCTTTTTTACTAATCGATAGCCAATCGATTAACTGAAATATATATGTAGAGAAAATTATAAAATGAACCAATAGTTTTTGAGTTACATCATAATGAATTGCAGCATCGCAAACAAATAATCGATAAACATAAAATTAAACATATTGCACTGTTGAGACAAGGTAATGAACGTCAATCGTTCATATATATTTATTATTATTTATTATCGAATATATATGCATATGTTTAAATGTAATTTTAGTTCAAAATGACGAGTGAAAGTGCTACAAAACATGGTCCTCTTAATATGGTAAATTCTCGTAGATTATATGTTGACTTGTGAAACGCGAAAAGTCACGTGAATCATTCAGTGTGGTCTAACGCGATCTCGTCCTCAACAATCAGCTTATACTTACATATACATTTATATATATATATTCATATTTAATACATACACACTATCTAGTCTGCATTATATTACAGAGCGACAACGAGTAAGCTAGGCGAAAGTGGTCACCACTGTAGCGGTTTTGGTCTGTCAAACGTTACGCACGTTGAAAGCGGCGCTGATTTTTTTTTCTTTTTCAATCCATGTCAACGGATTTAATGCGCTTATACCTGTCTAACAATATTGCTACAATGTAGAGAATATAATCTCTTGTCTTCTGCCGCTAATCAAAACCGATTAATATACATACAATATATTGTTGTTCAATTTTACAATATTTTATTATTTAATATTATCAACATTTACAATCAATAATCATTACTGTTAGAGTAATTAATTGAATGTTAATACTTGTTTATTAAATATAATTAATTCGTTTCTAGTCTTGAAAAATATTAGTAATAGAAAATAAAAATTTATTTGTATAAAATTGGGGGGGAAAAAAAAAAAATTAGGTAATTCTTGTTGGTGTCAATTTAAAAAATACGCGGTTTAACAAATCTACTATCACTACTACTATTCATACTATGTATAAAATTATATCCTTCCGCGCTTCTTTACCGCGCGGAAATAAAATAAAATTGATGGCGTCTCGCCGAAGGCCGTCTCGACTTTGTAATTCACTGTTGCCGAGTAAGGGAATTCAGCCGCGCGGTGCCCCAGAGGAGACGCCTCTCTTATCTTTATGCATATATATACACATATGTAGTATGTCTGTATGTATATATATATATATATATATATATATATATGTACAACGGGTTAGTATAATCCTGCGTCCGGTCGCGTTCTCAAGCGAAAAATACTCTTCATACAACAGAGAGAAGAACGTTACAGTATATATACAAGATTGTACACGCGCACGTCGCTTTAGCTTCCTCCACGCGCGGTGGCGGCGGTTCTTATCCTCGCGCACGCTCATATAGCCTCGACTAGCCGTGCGTGAGCCAACAAACAAGAGGCAATGCCCTCCATAGACTCGATGCTTTCCGGGAATAGACTACATATATTTGTAAAAGATCGATCGAGGATCGTAAAAGCACAAAGTAAAAGCGTATAAACAAGAATTGCCATTTTCTTTCTTTCGTTTATTGAATCATAAATGAATAATTTTATTGAAGATTTTGAAAGTCGAATAAATATCAATACAATATAAATTTTATTGTTCATAATCATTAATCATGAGATAGCAAGGATAAATAAATATTTAAGATTGAAAATGAAACGTAATAATTTTTAATTTGCTTGATAAAATTTGCAAATAAATTAAATTTTTTACGGATATCGAAAGTTGAATAAATATTATAGCAAACCAGAATTATATATTTCATTATGATTTATACTGAAGTGTTGAGAAAAATAAATATTTACAATTAAAAATGTGTCGTAATTTTGTTTTTTCATCGATAAATTTTGCAAATAAATAATTTTATCGAAGATCCTGCGAGACAAATAAATATTTTATCAAATACATACATGCATACATACATATATGCAATTTTATACATTTTTTTGATATATTTACGGTGCGTATCGCGTCATAAGATCAACATTGCGCCGGAGTAATTCAAAGGAATACCTGATAAAGTGAACAATGCCCTGCGGACTCTTGCGTCCTCTAGTATATACATATATACACAGCCTCGCACATATATACATACTTGCTCTCTTTATGTCTCTCCGCTCGGTTGAATCGATATTGCAACTGCAAAAGGAATCTATATGTACAGACTGTGGGTGGCGACAACGACGAGGCGTATATATATTTGTATTTCGTGCAAAGTCATTTAGGGTGAATGTCAAGAGGGTCCTTGTATGTTTATATATATATATGTCTATATTCATCGCACGAGGAGCAATCAAGGATCTCTCTTCTCCTGGCAAATATTATCCAAATTGCATACATGTCTGTCAGAGGCTGCAAAAATTTCCCAATTAAATATATCAATTTTTTTCTTATTTCAAGTCATAATAAAACAAGAGAATCAAAAAATTATTTCTCCTCAATTTTTCTCGTCAATTGTCATTATTAATTTTTTTTATATTATCCAATAGTATATATGTCAGTCAGTGGCTGTCATAATTATCTAAAGATAATCATATCTTTTTTTTTTCCCCATATAATAATTATTGTAAAACGAGTTCAATGACTGCAATTCATTTTTGCCAATTGTAATCATTAATTTTTTCACCTGATTACTTATTCATTTATGTATTAGTAATAATGTTTAATAATATATTGAAGATAGTAGGATATAACGTCACTTGGGTCCATATCGTTATCGACCATGAAATGGAAAAAAAAAAACAAATTAAATAAAAAACGGTATATGCGTATATATGTTACTTATAACAGTAAATGGTATTACATTTTATTGCAGCTTGGTCAAAGACACTCTAATATTTAACGAACCGGATGAAGAGCATTTGCCAATGTATATAATATATGTGTGCATGTATATGAATCGCATGCCGTTATATATTTATCACAATTAATTATGACAAATGTCTGTCATGTATATGGAGATTTAAAATAAAATTATTATACAGTTCAAACATGAAGAATCGATAAAAAGAAAAATTAATTTCATTTATGCAATATATATTAATATTAATTTATATTCAATTGTGTTTTGGAAGAAGAATCAATATAGAAATTTTAAATTTATCTCGAATCGGTATTGTACTTTACTAGGAAATGATAATAATACACATTGCAATTGAATTCAATATCAGAATGATATATATCATGTCCTTGTGATAATAATAAAGCTATAAATTGTTGCGATTGGCAATTTATCGCTTGTATTGTTACACAATATCCAAAGAATTTGATAGTAATAAAGTCAAGCAGACACTTGAATCGCAAACAGTTTTTCTGCCAACTGGGTCATTGAACGCTATGTAAGAAGAAGAAAAGAAGATTGAAGAAAAAGGAGGGAAAAAAAAAAAAATGAGTTCAAATATGTGCCATTATTAAAATTTAGTTTTGTTCTATTTAAATTTATTATCATCACTTCTTGTTTCTTTTTTTTTTCATGAATCAGCACTGGGTTGTTAAAATTTATTTTTTGGTTGTACTAAGCAAATTTTGGTTGACGATGTCGAGTGCACACTTGTCTGACTTGGCGCCACGCTAGCGCGCGTTTTGCACTGGTTCCAAGTGCATACTTGTAAAATTGAATGGAGATGTTCCAATTTTGATATATCTTCAAGGGGAAGGCAGGAAGCAAATGAGTGGATGGGAGTATTTTAAACACTTTATTCAGTACTGTATGAAGCAATTGTATGAAAAGTGCTTTAAGAATAATTAAATATTTCTATAGTTACAGCAAGATCAAATCTGAAATAACTATGGTGCTGAATTTTTCACTGACACCAACAGTTGCAATATTTCATATTAATTTCGAATGACATTAGTGAAATATTCTGTACATGGTCAGATGAATTTCACATTATGTAATACATTTTATATTATACTTATTGGCTTTGTTAGTATGACTTATAACTACACTGCACTTGAGAGCTTTTGCAAAATTGCTCATAACTCATTGTATATTTCATGTCAAAGTATATAACGGTGACACCAATCAGTAACCAATTTATTGTGGCATCAAACCGGTGCTTTACTATAGTTACGTTGTAAACTACTGAGTGAACAATATATAAGAAGATGAATATGACTTGATCAATCACTTTGACCCAGAAGTTTATTACTAGTTCATAATATATGAAGTTCAAAAGTAGTTTCAAACTTTACCCTCTAACATATAAATTATATTTGTTATGTTCGATTCATGATGGACAAATATCGAGGCACTAATAAAATAAATTTTAAAGTTGAAACAGGAACATATAAAGTTTGTTATTTTTATAAAGACATTATTCTTGATACTATAAAATCTGTCTTATTATTTTGTTATATATGTTTGAAACATAATGAAAAAAAAAAAAAATATATAGATCCATTATGTAACATTGTGATTAAATTTAATTTCATTTAATTTTATACTTACTTGGAAGAGATTGTACCCCTTATCATACATCCACATCTCATCTGCTGGATGTTCCTTTGAGCTATCATGTTGATTTGCTATTAGTACTGAAGGTGGAGGTCCACGACTTAATTGAATGGCCAATGATCTTTGTAAAAGAAGAAGACATCTTGTTGGACCCGGCCCACCTGGACCTGTGCCATCTCCAAGGATCGAGGCCATTTTTTTTTTAGGCCTATAACTACTGACAGTGATGATCAGGCGGCGGCATCGCGTGTTCTGCAAAAAGAAATAATTTTTATTTTTTCCATTTCTGATTTAGGTAATATTAGTTTTGCAATATTACAACATAATCGATTGAGTTTCGTGATATTTGATTGAAGCACTGCGGAAACATATATTTAGAAATATGTTGTGGCATTATGAGATCCTCCCATATATATTGACAAGTGAAAGCGGGAAATGAATGAATGTGTGGAGTTAATAATATGTTTTGAGAAGAATATTTCTTATTCGAAAAAAAAAAAAAAATTTATAATATTTTATTACTACTCTCACGATTTGGATAGTTATTAATTTTTTTTTTTTTTCGTTCTTCTCTCTTCTTTTCAAATGATACAAATTGTGAGATAATAAAATCAGCAAGTTGAAACACCATGAATAATCGTATAGCAAACATGACACCCATTAATCTATATAATTGCTCGCGAAAGTTTATGTATTATAAATATAAACATATATATGTTTACTTAAGAAATATTCGATGATTTCAATATGCCCAAGGTAGCAAAAATGCATAACGAAACTAACGGAAATGCCACTTTGATGAACAGCAACTAATGTTACAATTCGTAAGGGTGTGTCAGGTCGACAATGTTCATTTGTCATCGTCCAACGCCCCGAGCAAATGAGTTGTGAGAGTTGTGTGCCAAGTGAGTTGATTCTCTTTGCACTGTTACGAAGATATATGTATTTACAGAGTGATATGAATGATGGATTTTAATATTGTGAAATGTATATTGAGGTGAAAATGTTTCAGATAAACATTTAGAACTCTCAGTGGATGACTTTTGCTAATTTTACTTTTGTATCATGGAGAATCCGTGGAGTTTAGAAAATAATATAATCAACTTTTATTTATTGATAGATAGGAAGAAGTTACACTAAATGGTGATGATGATCAAGTAATAAATAATTTGGACATAAATATCAACAAGAATATTTAATATGGATATATCAATTTGTGATATATATTTTCTTTCGTATTTATTGTGAGAGTGTATTTAATATATAAAACTCAATGTCTCCCCCTTATTCATAACGCAATAGATTTTTTCAATCTATATATGAAACTATATCACGTCCCCAATTACTATACCAACATTTCTTCTAACATCCTGGGGTTTAATTGATTTATACTCCCCATATTTGAGTTGCTGAAGCTTTTATTCTCTACCCCTATATCATTGTTCTACGGATATCCGTGAAAGAAAAAAAAATATATATTGGAGTTTCACGCCACACAAAACGCGATGAGGAAATTTGAGAATTTGTTACACTTGAAATACTTCCGGAACTTTTGCCAAGTAATTTGTTTCCAGCCAGAACTTTTGTTCTTTCTTTCTTTCTTCTATAATTCTATTTTTCTTTGGCAACATTGAGATTCGTGAAATTGTGGAAATTGTACAACCTATTCAACTCTATATTTATTTTTATAAACCTCAATTTGGATAGTATCCCAAAAAAATTTTTTTGTTTCATGGATACACATATAATAAATCATCAATTATAAAATAGGTGTCTACTTTTTTTTCTAGACTTTTATTCATTCATGAAGAAACTATATTTAATTGTAAGCAATTTATCACTGTAGAGTAAACACAAGTGTCTTTTTAAAACGACAGAATGAACAAGTACGTTACTAACAAATGGCGAATTTGTTTGACAAGAACAAAGAAAACGATCATTAAGCCAGTTCTATCATGCACGATAACATTTTATGTGTGTTTAAGATAGAACAGGATAAATTGACCAAAAAAAAAAAATTTATTTTTCATAATTAATAATTCACTGTTTAATCTCATAAAAAAATATTTGAAATTATTATTCTATTTATTGAGGATTGATAAGTGTCTGAAACATGAAATGGCCGCCACAATTAATTAGTAATATTCACAGCAGTCACAAATTAAGATCACTTTATATTATCACTAAACTCACAAAAAAAGAATTCCCCACTTTACTCTTCTAATATTCGAATAATTTCTTAAATATAAACAAAAAAAAAAACAATTTTAAAAATAACTATTAAGACTCAAAAGCATTGTTCTTTCGAATGTTGTATAAGAATATATAAAATTAATTCACAATCTTTTCTCTCGCGATAGAACAACTTTGAATTCAAGATAAAACTTTGCAGCATGAATAGAAAAAAAAAATAAATAAATATCTTACATCACAATGTCCCACTAAATTCTCGTCAAAATCATGAATCAAAAAGATTCTACACAGTCATCAGAATTCCATTTCATTATATACATTAGTTCCATTCAAGTTTATTCATGTATATCATACAGAAGGAGGAAACCACACGAATTTTACCTTGTACTAAATCAATTCAAGCGAAAATTATTCGCAGTTCATTCGATCTCAAAAAAGAAAAAAGAAAAAACAAAATATAAAAAAGATATCCTGTCATGTCATCAAGATCCAAAAAATCACCAACACTATCATCACTTATTTTTTAACCACCGAATTTTAATATCAATGCTATATATTTCTGTAACCATAATGTTTAAATTTAGATTAATACTCATCAAGATAAGTGACTGATGAGTCAGCTTTTGAATGACCAGACAAAAATGACTAGACGAATATTATGTGAATTATTTTGGGCAAAGAAGTCTGTGCTAGACCGCCAAATGAAATTATACACCGCAGGCCATATTCCTGGATGTCCATTAGCGTTCTTTGTTCTTGATTCATAAACGAAAACCCCAAGCGTGAGAGAAGGGTGACATAGAGGTTACATTTTCGTTCTGGTTGGCTTATCGACAATATTCGCCAAGGGGGAAAACGAAAAGAGGAAGAAAGAAAGAAAGAAAAAAGAAAAAAATTGCTTTAACTATATAGAAACCAAGAAGGGCAGATAAAGATCATGGGGAGGATTACCAGAGCAGTCGAAGATCCCAAAGCATTTTCAAGCCCTTCCCCTTCGCGCATTTATGCGTAAAGCTCTGGAATAAACGAGGATCTGATATTCGTGGATTTATGAGACGGTTTTTTCTATCGATTCTCTTTGACAGCTTCACCTGCAGACTTGGAAGTCGAAGGAAATAAATATAAAATATTCACATAAATAAGATCGAAAATGGTAGCGTGATTGTGAACTTGATTCAACCAGATATGATTTATTAAAAGAATAATTACACTTATTAATTCTTTATTTAGTAACAAATCCATGATTTTTTTTTTTTTTTTTTCGCTTCCATATATTTTATCATAATTCAATTTCTTCCCTCTCTCAATTTGTAACAGTAATTTTCAAATCAAGAAACTCAAAAGGTGTGAAATTATCAAACGATTATTTTCTTTTATTCGAATTTTTTATACACCTCTTAAATTATACGTATATAAAATGGCGTAGATAGCCGACAACGTATAATAACAAACCTACTCATATACATAAAGGTGAGGAGATAAATAGATTGAACAGTTGGAAACGATATGTGTGGTAGCTCCTACACACACATATATATATATATATATATATGGATAAGTTCACTCTGTACAGCAAGTTATAATAGTGAATATTTACTTCCTACCATCTATCACCATCAGCCTGCACTCAGATCGGTAATCTCACATCAGGAATTCTATTAATCCTGAGCTTGCAATCTTATATACACATTGACTATACATCATTGTATATTATTGTGCTTTCACTCATGTAGAAAGTGTATACGCAGGATATATTTGCAATCGTTACAATAATCGGATTGTAAATACTGTGAATTTTTGACACATTTAAATATAGTTTCAATGTTTTGTTGAATAACATTGTCATATCAGCAACTGGTATTAATCTCTAAATGATCTTTATATACAATCATAATATATGCACTTGTATATTTGTGTATATATAAAATATAAATTCTCTGAACAGTATGAATACACAATGAAGATGCACAGGTGAATCAAAATCATATTATTACAGTCTTTGATGTCAAAATGCCGACAGAGCAATTTATCATTCACTCAAATCTATGGATTGTATACAACATTGAGAATGAGTTCTATCAACGAGTCTATAGAAAACTTCCTCTTATACATACAAACATATATTGTCTCCATATAAATTTATTGAGAAGAGGTCATGATTTCTTTTGGTTAGACAACTAACGGTTTTTGTTCTCTGTCTATCAAACTCCATAGACAGATAAGTTGCATTGAATCTCATTGGCAATCATTTTATCTCTATATTTATTGTTACAAATGAAAGAAAGTTGATTGTAAAAAGGTAGATTAAATTTATTAATCAAGAACGTGAGCAAATTTTTGATATTTTCATTGAGTAAAAGATTGAATTTTCGTGGTACAGTTAAATAAAAACTATTTCTATCTGAATTTATCAATAAAAATATTCAACACTGTTCTTCTTGTCAGAATAATATATATATATATATATATTAATTTATTTGAATAAGAACTAGATAGAAGCAGAAAATATTCAATTGCAAACTTGAGATAAGTATTCTAAAAAATTGTGTAAAGATTTATTTGTCATTAAATTAATTGATAATATATATATTAGCGATGTTTAAATACAAACAAACGGTGACTATTCGAGCGTGATATGAAGGACGAGGTCGAAACCTTTTGTTAAGTACTATGTAACGGTCCTTGACCTATTCAATTAAATATCCAAGAAACGTTAATCATGATGACATTGAATATTTGTGTGTTGTTAAATGTTTTTTTTTTTTTTTCCTGTTCTTTTATCGTTTCTGAAGTATAGATATATTAAGTGAGTGGTGTATAACTGAGCAACTGTGATTCAGTGAGAATTTGGGACACACAGAATGAGGAATTGAAGAGAAAAAAAAAATAAAAAAGTAGGCGCTAGTTAATTGTAGATGACTCTCGTTTGTTAATATATACACACATATACTGATGAACGACCACATCAGATTTATGTCTCTTTTCTATAACGGTTTTTAAACAACCATTTGATCATGGCAATCTTTCGTTCGTCCCTTCCGGTATACTCTTCGTCAGTAATACCCTCAGATGAATGAAATGATCGTTGTTGAAACGAAGATGCTATATAACCCATACATCTATTTGGATGTATATACCAAAATAGGAATTGTGAGAGAGTCGACGAGTTTGACCTGGAAATATATATTTAGAATTTTCTTCTTGTCTTGTATATCATTTCTATATATGAGTATATATACTTTCGTCAAGTGAATCCACATATGGTTTATTTGAAATATTATAAAAATAAATTGATGAATAATAAAAAATAAAGAAAAAAAAAATAATAATAATAATAATCATGAAATGAAATGAAATAACAACTCAAGATATTAGAATGAACGTGACGATTAGACAGTTGGTAATTTTACGATTATGAGTTATATCCGGGTTACATGTACACGAATGTCTACTTCTCACGTTATATTATTCCGCATGAACAGATTCGTGTGCTATATACCATATATGCATGCATATTGGTAACTATATAACCTCTTCTACTAGATAATTCTTTTTCAATATCATATGTAATATTGCCAAGTGCATATGAACCTATATGTTTTAGCAATTCACAGATTTCACTGATGTATCATTTGAATAATCGTAAATTATTTTGCAAATGCCTCTAGGAAATGTGTAACAAGTAGGTAGGAACTATAGAGGCCACTAAGTTTGACCCTGGTACTAAAGATTTTGTATTATTACAGTTGAATCCATGTATCTGATTCGTACACCATCAAAGATACTCACCTGATCGTTTGAATGATCTTCAACTGATAAACAATAGTAAATATCTGTATATTATTTTTTTTTTTATTTCCTGTGCTAGCTAATTTTTTTGAAAGTTCAAACAATTATATATAATTACTTGGAAATATCAATTAAAATAGAAAAGCTTGACCTGATTGATGAAAATATATAAATTGTCTGAATTTATTGATGAATTGTCGATAGGTAAGTTTAATTTTTTACTATGTATCTAGTACTGCAATATGTTTATTCAATTACATTATAATATTCAATTTTCTATCACCTATAAACCAACAATTACGTGAATACACCACCATCATAATTTATCACATGAATACACTGACAATTACCATAGTAGCACGTGTTTTATATATATTCATAATTATTTTAACCTATATCTATCAACCGCTTGATCGAGCAGGATAATTTCTTCTTAATAGTATTATCTGTGACATAAATTCTGAAAATTAACTCAACTGCCAGAAGAAATATTTAATAGCTGTTGTATCATATGGGTTCCAAGGCCAGAACAAGATGAAAATTATGAGACAGCAACGAACGCAGACAATAAAACGAGATGGATATAATAATGACAGGCTGGTAGAGAATATAGTGAGCTCGCACGTGCGAACGCAATACACATCAAATATATATTTTATTTTACTTCATCATCAATTTTTTATTTCACTATTCTTCGTCATCATTTTTTTTTTTTTTTCAGATACATAAACGTATGAAAGAAACAACAACATTTGCATCTTTACTATATTTAACACTTGAGTCTCGTTCCAATTCTTCTAAACTATACTAAAATTTCTAAACTCGTCCCACATCCTTTTATATGAATATACCTTGAGTTGTTAAAGAGTATAACGAGAGATCTTGCATTATGATATATAACTATGAACGTCTTGCAGTATCAATTTCAAAACAGATAACCGATCCGTTTTCCGGACAAGGCCGTTGTGTGTTATGGTTATAACGTTATAAATTCTTCCGGGCGTATAAAAGCAAGGGCAAAAAAGAAATTTAAATGAACGAGAGTGAGAGCTATTCGTTTATGTTTGTGTATGCCATCAGGTGTAGGATTTTCCATGTGAATTTGCATATACAACTTTTCTTCTCCTGTCAATTTTTTTTTTTCTCGTTTTCTCACACAAAGGTGGATGTCTTGATAATATAGACTTGAAGGAGTCAGGCAGTAGTTGGAATTGTAAAACCTATACATATGAATATGTATAAAAACAACGAAGCATAGTGGTGATTCAAGCAAACGGTTTGTAACTATACTCGTATATACACTGAGCAGATATAATGGATCGCTTTGGCGTATTATTTTCTTCATAGCACGGATACATTATAAATATATATATTGCCGCAAGCATGAGATATCCATATATACATATAGATGCATTTATCTTGTATTTATATATGTTGAGATGGGGACCACCCAGAATTACACAGTGTGTGCTTCGTTGATTCTTTCATTAAGGAAGAATGGTTGTGACCATATCAACAAGCTTCTCAGATATATATGCATATGTATTTATATTATATGCCCTCTGCACCAGGAAGAACATTGTTCAATTCAATCATCGAATGTTAAAATATTGTTGATGATGAAAATTAATAAAAAAAAAAATGGAACTAGTGAAAAACTTGTCCGATAATTTTTATCATGGTTCTTACTCAAGAAATTAATGAAAAGCCTATTTTTTTTTATTATATTTGTATTAGACAATTATATAAATTATAAAACAAATTTGTAATTATTAATAGACATTAATTGCAATGAAAATTCTTAATATTTTAATGACAAATAAATTTATCAGTGAAAAAATAGAAACACATTTATTTATCCACCTAAATAAAATTTCAAAAATAATTTCAATACTTTACCACTACACAATGATGAGTAGGAAGAATAGTTCAATAAAATAATTTCCCTTTTCTAATTTAATTAACTTGCATTTCGTTATAATTATACCTCATGTCTTTGAATATGTGTCCGTAGTAGTGCAATTGAAATGTATATACATAAATGTATATATGTATAGACAGTTAGAGAAAATTGAGAGTGGGATGTTGAGTGTGGGCGATGGGTATCCGAGAGAAGCAAATGAAGACGTTCGCTAGTGAGGTCAGCTGCAGCGTGCGCCAAGTCACCAGAAAATAAATTCACAAGCGCACGGATATCATTCAAGTATTGGCTTATAAACACATATACTGTGTTTGAGAATTATATTCTATTTATTTCTCTCTCTCTATAGAATATATATATATATATACTTAGTCTCTGACAACGGTATCATCAAGAAGCCTGTACGACACGACAATTGAGTTATATGGGTTGACACGTGACTCGGTCATCAGGCAATACTTATTATAATAATAATATCCACTGTGTTTCAGTTCATGAATTACATTGAGAGACTTGGGAGAAAAATAAATAATACAAAGAAATGAAATGTGAAGAGAAGAAAAGTGGAGAGGTAGAAGAAGATGAAGAAGAAAACGTGACGCTTGTATTTCTCACATTAAAAAACATATGACTAACTTAAAATCCTGATATAACGATTTCCTTTAATGTCGTTGTGTGCAGCTAGAATGACAAATCACTTGCGCTCGTTTGGATTCTTTGGATTGTTGTTGCTGTTGTTATTGTTATTATTATTATTATTGTGGTTATTGTGTGGGAAATAAAAGATACCATGACTTTCAATATTTAACAAGGTCGCGCGAGCGAACGACGAGAGACCTAAATATTCTTAAACAACAATCACTTTTGTAATTCAAATGTAGAAATTCATATTGGTTAATAAATTCAATAGATATAATTGGTATTGTTCATTTTTGTTTTATATATTGTTTAATTGCTTTATATATAATTGAAACTTCGTAATGTGAAATATTATAGTGAAGGAAAATGTATTTTTAAATATATCAATTGTTTAATTGTGACATTTAGGTATGGAATTAACTTCCGAATTTTACGTATGCTTATTGTTTTTTTCCAGTATATCCATTAATTACTTTATTTTCTCTTTCACTTTTATCATACCACCGTGTTTGATAAAATATTTAATTTCAAATCGAATTGGGCAATGAAATTTCGTTATTCATATCCCATAACATTATCCATTCTATCGTAATAAAATAAAAACAAAATGCCAATGGTAATTGAAGAAAAAATAATAATGAAAATAAATAATAAGTACAATTGGAATATCATTGAAGAATTGCCATTGCGAATTAAAATTGCATTCAGCCCCCTTTCACAATTCAGAAACACTTCAATATATTTTTGGCTCAGGGGAAAGTTTGTGTATATAGAAACACATACAATTTGTTTTACTTCCGGATCAATCATTCTTTATAAATAAATATCTCTGTGTTCATGTATATGAATAATTTTATTGTTAATTTCCATTTCACTTCAGTGTTTTTAGTCCATATATGTAGTAAAATAATTAAAGTTGGTGTACACAAACACACATTCATATATTAAAAGTTGTCGTTCGAATTACAAGTTTATTCTTGTATATGTTCCAGTCACTTGATTGCACGTTATTATTATTTCGTCTGTTTCTACCCCATGCATAAAAATACACATGCATATATAGGTATATATTTTTGTATGTACGTGTGACCCATACGGTAAGTAATCAGAAATATACCCAACATAATTGCCAACCACAAGAGGATCATTACCGAACGTCCAAGCACCATGAGTCCCTGTATGTTGCACTAACTCTCTGGCTTCAATCTGTTTTCACTTTCTATCATGTATAAATATATATCACAACCTTATCGTTTCTTTTTCTTTTCCTTTTTCTCTCCCCCTCTCTTTCACTATTGCAATGTATTATTTACCATTATGTATCGATTCTCAGTTGTTTTGTGCACGCGGTGTGACCGATCAAATCGAAAGTCGACAAGGCGTCGATCGTGACCTAACTATATGCTATGGCCTTCTATTATATGTGTGTACACTTTGTATATATATAAATTACTCCAGATCATCGATGAAAAATCTTATGGGCCAATGATATTTTTTTAACAATTGAAAATGAAAGTGCTGACAAAATTTTATGAACGAAAAAAAAATTGTAGGTCAATAGTAATTAATATATATTATACTCGAACTTTTTTTTACCACATTCAAATTTAATTATTTATCAATTTTTTCTTCTTTTATGAAGTATCCAGCATGAACTGGTTAATAAAATGACTAACAATTCTATCTCAATAATTAATTCAATCATTAATTTAATATTTCATTTGTTATTGAAAATTATCCAACAGTATTTAAGATTAAATTCCTCAATCTCTCTAATTGAAAATTCATATTGGCAATTTTTTAATTCATCTCAATTTGTGTAATAACCTAATAATTTAACATAAATTGAATTAAAATATTAGGACATGTTTATTGAATTCGTAATTGAAATATATTATCATCAAATGAATGAGGACTTTTCAATTTTATAATTAGCTATTTACTAATAAGGATATTTATATATATTTTATATATATATATGTATATCCTTTATTATTATCGTCCGGCGCGTGTGCAATGAGCGGAAACTAGTTGAACGGATGCTCAAGGACAACCCCGGAAGCCTTTCTCTCTCTCTCTCTCTGTATTATGTGGTTGAACCACCAACAACAGTGCAGCAGCTATAGTAGTTGCAATTTAGACTGAAACATGGCGTTAAAACATGAAAAAAACCCTCAGAAACAACACCAGCAACAACAACAACAACAGCTGCAATAAAAACGCGACGGGCATCGCGAGACTCGTCCTTATTATCTCTTGTAACCGTTAATCCACTGGCACACCGCGCAATTTCACCTTCTACTTGTTCAAGTACTTCCGGCAGTGGCGCTGAGACTGTGAAAATTATTGACTTACATTTTTCGGTCTCTAGACTTTCGCGACATTTTAAACTTTATATCCACATTCACAGGAAAATGTAGAGAAGTATAATTAAATGAAACGAAAAATCTCTCTTTTGATTATTTAACTTAAACCCATTCTCTTCCTTTTGTTTTTTTTTTTTCTTTTTTTTTTTTCCCCTCTACTTTATTTCATTTTTATTAACGCCAATTTAATTCACTTGGCCTCAATGCATATATGTGCGGTTGTGTTGGCCTCCTTCGTAACATTAGAACCACAAACATCGAACATAAATATGTATATATTATTTTTTTTTTTTTTCCATAGAGCAAATACAATTATTACTTGAATATTCAAAATTTTCTACTTACAATGTATTACTCTTTTTCAACAATAATTTATATATCAAATAGTATTTATGATTGATTATTTTTACTTTCAACTTAACGAAAAGATATATCTCAATAAATATATAAACATTACAAGAATTGCAGATAAATCAACCGTGGTGGAAGTAATTTAATTATTGAACCGCAGAAAAAAATAAAAAGAGAATGAATGAAGAAAATGGTTAGGGAAAATAATGGAAAAAAAAAAAAAGGTGAGAAACGATAGGAAACGAGAGAAAAGTGCCCGAGGTGAATATAACTATATGTTAGTGCGCATTATTGCTCTGCAGGCACATCGGGTGTGGTCGCGATGGTACGATTGTATATAATAGACGAGATATATATATATATATATATGAAGCTTCTCCACATCGAGATCGATGCCCAAAGGCTGAACGTTTTTATCTCCCCATGCATTGGAGCTACATGTTTCTTCCTGTCTATCTAATAATTCTTCTTCTTTATCAATTCTACAACCCTATTCCCTCCTGTTAAAGCTCATTTTATTCTGTTCGTGATATGAAATGACACAGAATTGAACAGAGAAAAAAAATTAACTGATGCAGCAAACTATTCCAAAACCCAAATGTCAAAATTTAGATTGCAAAGTTATTATGACATTGAATAAACTGTTTCACTTATTTTTATTAATTTCCTTTTTGTTTTTCTTCTGTAGTCTAGAGTAATGGAAAGAATTGTCGATACGGATACTGTTTACTACTGGTTTTTATATTTTTCATCGATGAAGAAACAGCAGTGCGAAGATGAAGATGAAGAAGAATATAAAAAAGAATAAAAAGAAGAAGAAAACGATAAACAGGTATTTTCACGATCGTTCAAGCAAGTGTACTAGTTATGCCATGAATTAAATTGCTCTCTCAGCAAAGATCAACGTTCGTGCACTTTGTTTTCAATATGTTTTCTTCCCCACTTCTCTATCCATATTTATTCTATATAGCATATTTTGTTATTTATTGGATTCGTGGTCTCACGCATTAAGCTTTTTTTGTTTTCTTTTTTACCCACTGCAAAACTCTGAAATTTCTTATGTTTGTTTTAACAGATATTCAGGTTAATTATTTATGAATTTGAATTGAGTTATTATACCATAACGAGATACCCTTCAAGAAAATTCAGAATATAACGCCATATATGAGTAAACGAGTTTTTGAGAATAAATAAATAAATAAATAGGAATTCTGGTGAAAGACAGTTTTTTTCGTTTTTTTCCTTACTTATTTAACCGTGAACAATTTTTTTTTTTCTCATATTATTAAAACTTTTGATGCTACACAATTTATAAATACACTTGAGGTGTCTTCCCGTGTACTTTTTTTTTTTCACTTGTGAAACCGACTTTTAGCTACATATCGGTTGGCAATGTGTATAAAAATTCTGTTTGTCACGTTTCGCACCCGTGAAATAAATAATTACTTGCGTTGATAATTTCGCGGTGGGCAATTGTTCCAATTTCTTTTTCCTTCGCCCCTTTTTTTTTTTTCCCCACTTTATATTTTTAATATAAGAGAAATCGTGATTTTGAATGCGGTATACAAATAAAAAATGTATAAGGAATTATAATTCGAAATCAATTATCGATAAATATAAATAAATGACGGATGCAATGATGGTTTTGAAATATGTCACGAGCACGTGATTACATTGCCGTGTATGTCGAAAGTCGTGAAGATGTTAAGATATTTCCCGATAGATAATTTTTACCCTGAAGGTAAATTGGCCAATGAGAAAATGAAGAAATGAAAAAAAAAAATAAGGAAATAAATAATAATAAATAATAAATACACATTAGAGTGGTCCGAAAAAATAACATTGTTTTCCTTCATTCTTTTTATCGCCTCAATCTCTTGAGAATTATAAAATAAATCGTGTACCAAATTTACACAAGATTGTGAACCCTGAACTTTATTAAATCGCAATTTAACTCCTTGAACTTTAAAGAAATTTGAATATTCTTTATTCGTAATAAATTCATCTTTTTATCATTCTCTTTTATATAAATGTTCTATTTCATATACTGCTTTTATTCAAATTAAAAATTCAAGAATTCATATTGGCAATTCACTATATCAGGAAACTAATAAACAATCTTTAAATATTATTTAATTTTTCTAAAATTTATTACCCATCTATTTTCCCCCTATACTTCATTAAACATTAAACAAATAATATAAAACCGCCGTTTCTACAACTGTTTTAAATATACATATACAATACACCGGTCGATATTGGCCCTGTAATTTCTAGGTCGTGACTTAGTGCGCAATGCGCAAAGGTCATTACTTGTCACGAAACGATAAGCGTGCCTGCACGAGTGATCAACAACAACAACAACAATACTAACAACAACGAAACCGAAGAATTGCTAAAATATACATAAAACGGTTGGACACTACTGCAGTAAGACATTATATATACCAAACAGGCACAAACACGCAAAGTAAAGGAGAAAGTCCTCTCATCCTCTTCATTTTCTCATTTACCCATGCTTCCGCGCGTACTCCCATATATTAAACCTAAGTACATATATACATGAAAGTATAGCATTAACAAGACAAAAATTCTCTCTCTCTCTCTCCCTTTCTCACTAATCGTATATTACCCATCATCTGTATTAACTTCAATTAAGCACAATCATATATAAATAAATACATATACACATATAAATATATCTATAAACTACCATGCACCATATTTGATTCACGCATCGATTATTGCACTTCACATCTTGATCATTACGACCGGAAATGGCAAATGATCTATAAATTTATTAATGTCCAAGCGGCTTGTCACTGCAACTTTTCCAATGTCACTCTTATAAATAAATAAATAAATAAATAAATAAATATATATACATGGATGTTGAGTATGTATACATATAATCTATATATAGCGCGTCTTGGCAACTTTATATTTATTGTTAATTGACTGAATGCGCCAACTTGAGATCGATGCACATCTCGGCCATGCGGCATTGCAGTGAATCGAGTCACGGAATCGGTTTGCTTTCGACCTACGCATGTGACTATTGCTCATATATTTAATATATATATATAGGTAGTTAATATGTATACATAAGTAGACAAACGTATGAATATTCATAGTAGATATGTGTATGTATATTTATGTATATATAAATGAATATATGAGGTGAGTTTTGTGTGTGTATTAAAAGTTTACGTGTTGTGTAGAAGTGACGGGTGCTTTCGATTCTATTCGAGAGAGCCATCGCATGTATACATTGATAATCTGTGTATGTGTTTCAATAAATGTATCTGTTGGTAAAGTCAACTTGTATTTATATTGGTATGTGTATACGATCTGATTTACTGAATTAATTGTAACATGTGTTTTCAATGTCAATGCGAGTATTATTAATTGCTACGGTATGTGATAGGAGACATCATGTCTATACCTGTATAATTATGTCTATACGTATAGAAAATATATATATATATATATATATATATATATTTTTTTTTGTAGTTTTCACGTCAATTTTTTTTTTTTACATATGGATGCAGACTTAAATTTCTCTGCATTATGTCGCGGGCTGACGTTGCGTTTAAATGAATAATAATTTTTATACGTGTGTTTGTATGTGTTTGTGCATGGGAGTGACGAGACAAGGTCGTGTATAAATATGTTTCGTTTTTTTTTTCCTCTCTTTTTTTTTTTTTTTTTTTTTTTTGATAGAAATGAAAGGTATCAGTGTGTCAGCAGAATTTTTTCTCTTCACTCCATGCTTTCATCTCGACCTTGATCATGGAAGGATTTATATAAAGTTTTTTTAATGCAGAAATTTGTGTTATATATTTATAGGTAGATATTGATTTATATGATTATATTTATATATACAAAACCCATTGAATTGAAATGAATTGAATGGGCGAAAAAAAAAGTTCTTTTTTTCTTGTGTAACATTATAATTAAATGGAATTGAAAGTAAAAAGTGGTGTTAATTGGAGGCGTCAAAATGATTTGATCGTGATTTAATTGAATTCATTATCACTTATACAGAAAACAATTTTTGGAATAATTATCAAAGAGTGGAATAAATAAAAATAATCAATCTATTTTCGTACATATAAAAATGTTCATTTTTTAAATATTTAAATCACTGGAAAAAAATTCTTCTATTTCTCTTTTCATATTAATTTTTTATTACCTTAGAGTGTAACCTTTATTCTTTTTATTATTCGATTTTTATTCAAAGCATGGCTGTATTTAATTCATATAACTTTTATTAACGAGATGAGTCGTAAATGCTCAACTTCCTCAGGCAGCCCATCCTGCCCCGACTCTTTTCTATCTATATATATAAACACTGCACTGTTCCATTGATTTCAATTGATCGCGGCTCGTTATCTATCGGAAGCCTGTTCGTGCACGCGCGGTGTACACTCACACACAAAAGATGGATGAATTCGCACTCGCGCGCGCTCTGCAGTTTAAGATCGGTGATAATGAAAGGACTCGATGAGAGTTTATATATTATACCTCCTCATACATATACATACATATATTTATATGTATATATATACATATAGTAGTAGTTGGAACTATAGTTTAGTAAAGTGCTGCAGATAGAAGTGCGCGTGGGTATGAAAGATATTCGCATGGGAGTTTCATCCCTCTTTCTTTCTCGCCCTCATCTTCCATCATTATTCTTTCACTCTTGTCTCGCGTACTCGCGCGCTCGCACACGATCTTTCAAATGATCGATTTGCCACGCGCACTAAGATAGCGTCGGAGAATAAAGCGATATTGATCTCATGAAAGATGGTAGAGATGCGAGAGAGTGAAGAAGTTCAAGAGGCGAGTCTCATAATGTTTTCGCCGCGTACTAACACTCTTTTATATATATAAAGTATGTTTATATCTTTTTATTCGATCTTTTACTTTGTAACAATACACTAATTAAATAACAATTAAAGAAGCACGGTGCAAGTGAATAGGGGAATTCTGTAGCTAATTTTTCGCACACTCACACAATATACATTTATCTTTTTATATGTATGAATGTATGTATATATTTTTTTTTATAACTGTGTATCTGCTGATACGAATAACAATTAACGTGACAGGAAGAGGAACAAAATTTCGTGAAAGTCCTTCGAGTCAACGTAGTGTAAAAAAATTAATTTATATAATAAAGAAATGTGAGATTAAAAAAATTTGTCACGTAATAAATTTAAGGAAAATTTTACTTCAATAAATTTACTATTTATATATAAATAATTGCACTTGTTTTGACGCATTAAAATTACTCTTTATAGTAGTGTGGACAATATATATATTTATATAGAGACATACATGGAATGCTACATCATTCCAACACTTGCGACATTGAATATCCTTATTTGGTAAACGGATAAAAATTGTCAATTCAATAAGTAATAGGGGCGTTGATTGATTTACGTGAACGTGACTAACTATACGTACAACATATATATAAATATACATATATATATATATGCTCTGAAATGATTTTGATGCAGTTGATTCGTCGTCATGTGTGTGTGTGTGTTTGTCTGCTGCGGTTAAGTCGTTTCACAATTTTTTATTTCTCATTTCTTTCTTAATTTCTTTTCTTGAGTTATATATATATATATATATATTTTTTTTTTCATTTATCATCCGGCTATAATTACAAACGGCGCATCACTCCCAATGTGTAAACCGATAATAGGTAGAGGAAGAGAAAAGCGCGTTCAAATGAGTGTATTTATATTGTAGAGACATTGGTTGTGAAGTTTCTTGCAATTAGAGCAGCCCGTACGAGTCAAAACTTGTGAGGAAATAATCTCTCTCTCCCTCTCTCTCTCTCTCTCTCTCGCTCTATGTGTTGTCTTACATAGAGAAGTTTGCTGCAATACACAGCTGCACTCTTTTCTTCGTTCTCACTTCCTTCTACTTTTATATTTATTCTTTTATCTCTTTCACTCGCCATAGACATTGTCCGACATTGCCCGTGACAGCATTGTCCTACGTAGGAGTAACAGTATAAGGATATAAAAGTGAACTGAGAGGAGAGGATTGCGATAGCCGGGGAAAACTTTCTATCTGTCGCGCCGGACACGCGACCCCCTATCTCTCTTTCACGTTAGCATGAATATATATATATATATATATATATATTTATATAGAAATATTAGTGAGGATATATGTGTTTTTGTGTTGTAACACCGACCCCTTGAATATGTTTGTGCAATAATGTAATTACATGGAGAAATTTTTTTTTCAACGAATTTTAGTAAAAATTCTCTTCCTTCTTTTTTTCCTTACTAATGTCACTGCCGAAAGAAAAATGTTACGACATGGTGAGATATGTAGTCCACTTGAAATTGCCAGAATTTTATTCTTGCGCTAATATTAAAGACATTCATGAGCTATATAATGAATAATTACTACCGAGTAGAAGTAAATTAATAAATAGTATTCGTGATGTCATCTTGATTCTAATTTTTTCTTTATTTAATAATAATTATGATGCATAAAATATTCGATTACCAATCAATACCTGATCAATAGTATCTATGAAATTTAATTTTAAACTTGAGAATATTTAAAAGACAAAATTATACAAAATTCTTAAAGAGAATATTTATGAACTGTGAAATTAATTTTTACTATATCCTATGAAAAATTAATTGAGCTCCTAAATAGTATACTTTGCTTATGTCCATTGCAGAATATATAATTCATAATAACGTCTGAAAAATTTATTTAGTACCTGGCATGATTTTTTTTTTTTTATCACAGTAATTACTGCTACAATTTCAATATATGATCCGTCATTAATATTATAACACAATAATTTTATTTGTAAAAATGTCTCCATGTATATATGTTTGTGGGGGAGTATATCACAAAGCGTCAAGCGACGTTTGCCTGTCTCCTCTTCTAAAATTGTATATATGAAGGAGACACGTGCCTAAATGCATCAGGAAGGAAAGTCACTTTTGTACGATGTAAAGCCGCACAGTGAGTACAACATACATATACATTAGAGATTGTATGTGCTCAGTGTCTTATTATATGTCCACTGGGCGCGCAGTGAGAAATTATACTGAGTTAGAAATGTTATTTGTATATGTATATAGCCATATATTATGTTGAGATATATGGGCAAAAGCTGACGATTCATTATTAGATCGTGTATGTTTGTTTGTCTTTTCAATTATTTCGATCACTTCCTGAACTCATATTTTACTGTTAAATTTTAACTAAATTCACATATGCGTTATGTATATAGTCACAAGAAAAAAAAAGGACGATTGGAATATTTTAAATAATATTTAAACAGTTGAAGATTGAAAATAAATATTAAAGTTGAAGTGTTATGATAAATAATTCTATTCAGGTTTAAAGAGATATCGAGACTGTGCGTTTGATATTTTTAATCTAACTATTTCTCCAGCAATCAATAAAACGATTATACATTTCTACATTTTTCCCTGTCATTGAAATAAAAATTATAATGAGCTAAAAAATACAATCCATCTAATATATCTAACTAAATTATTTTAATGTTATTCACTATCTTCTATTCTATTTTCTCCTCATGTCTATGTATACATTGTACCTCCATGAATCAGACCCAAACATTATTTATAACGGTCACGATAAAAAGATTGATTGACGTATAGACTGTAGACGATAATTATAATGATGGACAATTAACCCATATATTTATATAAAATAATTAAATCTCTTGTTCTTCCTTCATTCTTATATGTCTAAATATCATTTTTCATATCGCTCGAAATTTTTCTAAATTAATTTAATAACTCGAGCAACAAATCAGGTTAATTTTTTTTTTTTATTTCATTCCTTAAACATGAATACACACACACAACACAAATCTCCATTTTCAAATGATTAATTATTATATTGAAGTGAAACTCAAATTGGTATAATAAAAAGAAAGATTATATATTTCAACCTTAACCCAGATATTTAACTACACTAATTTTTATCATATACAAATATAAATAACATAAAAAGATTCAACAAAACTGAAAATATAATTCTCTCATTGTGGCATATAATCTTGATATGTCACTTGTATTACTCACATTGTCCTCATACACAAATATATATATATATATATATATATATATCCATTTATTTATTTATATCCCAGCTGCATTAAAACACACTGAGTAATTTCAAGTGTCAACATTAAAAATCCACCAACAATCCAACGTAAACACAAACATAAATATACTTATACATATCCACTAACGAAAAGATATAAAGTGAGAAGGACAAATGGTGAAGAAAAAAATAAATAAATAAAGAATAAAAGAAAATGAAGAGTGTAAAAATAATTATCACCCATGGTAAACCGCAAGTCGTTTGTTGTTCAGCCAAAAATGGTCAGCATGTGTATAAGCAAATGCCCACCATCAAAACACATATATAAACACGTACACATTTACAGTCGTTACGGTGGATTACGCAAAAGATACGTGGCATGTGTCGTCCGTAAAAGGATGTGGCAGTCCCTTGAATGAAGAAGTTCGCGCACGGTTCAAACATCTATATATATTCATATGTATATAAAGCTGAATATATATATATATATATCCAATACACCTATAAAGTCACTCGAAGTCACTAACGTATACAGACGAAAAAAAAAAAACCGTATACCAATATTATATATAAGTGTAACTGAACCTTTATATACATTGATCAAGTTGAGAACCCTTGAGATTCAGGTTCTACCACTGATCCACGGACTCTTGGGTGGCAACAGTGCGTTTTACCGTGTGCGCAACTTCTCCCTCTATCCCTCACTCTACACCCTTTTCAACTAGCCCATTAAATCAACCCTAAACGCCGGACAATTCTATACAGATTTCATCATATATATTCAACCAACACACATGTTCATTCAGGTTATATTTATTTACAATGAGAAATTTATTTCAGAGATTGAATGGTGGTGGTGGTGATGGTGGTGGTGGTGGTGCAGTTCTGGGTGCGAGTTTGGAATTGACAGCTGGGTAGTTTTAAATTGTTTATTATGTTATGCATGACAATTGAATGGAATTTTATGTGTGTGGAGATATTATTTTTTTGTTTTGTATGAATTGATGTATTAGGAGTTGAGATTGATCTGAGCTGTCGTATAAGTGTTTAGAAATGAGAACCCACTGAATTCAGGTTATACTGGGTGGACTTCTGGGTGGTAAAGGATACCCATAACTTTATATATATATGTGTGTATTTCTAGTTCTTTTTGTGAATTTTTCTTTTTTTTTTTGGTAGTTCTAGGTGAGTTTTATAGTTACATAGAGAAATTCTCATATTATTGCGATCTTGTGCGGTGCTGTCAATGAGTGGAAGACAAGTGCTGTGAGAAAAATTGGTAATTGGTGTTTAATTCAATTATTTTATTATATAACTTTATTTTTGAAATTGTGTATACTCGGAGATGGGAATTATTTAGAGCGATTTTGGTATTTGAAAAAGAGCAAAATACTATTTTGATTTGTGAGAATTATTTTGGATTTAATTATAGTACAAAATATATAAGAATTTTTACAGTTAAATTTTCAAATTGGGTTATCAAGTGGTTGTCTTAAACAATTTTAATTCATATGAATGAATAAGAATGAAAAATAAACGTTCTCCTCGTTCAAAATCAATGGTGGGTTGTTGAATAATTTAATACAACGCCTCTGAAGAAGGAATCATATGCCTAATTTATCTGGAGAGAGAAAAAAAAAAACCTTCAGCAGGGTCCCCATTCAACGACAAGTTTTAATTTAATTTGACTCCAATTATGTCTTTCATAATAAACAATTTTTAAATTGACTTCATTTATATATATATTCCTAAATGATAAATAAATATATGAATCTAAATCCAAAACAATTGTTCATTAATTTAAAATCAAAATACAATTTAAAATGAAATATTAACAGTATTTTAAAACTTATTCAAATAAAACATCTCTATTCGTGTGTAAATAAGAAAATTAATTGACTACCTGATTTTAATTCACAAAATAATCAAGTGAATATTTCAAAGAAAATGAAAAATAAAAAATCTTATCCAACAGACTTTCGCTTGTAAAATTCTTCTCCCCAAAATATCTATATTTTTCCAACGAAATAGTTTCGTTTTCAAAGTGTGTGTGTGTGTATGTGTTAAACAGTTGGGGTTCTACATATTCACCTTCGTAACTATATAGGTAACACATACAATATACCTGTGTTCGATCGGTTAGGATAGGTTCGGAATTCGTTGTGCACCGCTCACGGTTAAGAGGCGGGCAACAACACTCTTTTATCTATTTCTATATACAACACGCTCTTGCTACTTTTTTTTTTTCTCTCTTCTCTTGATGAGACCCCGCCACATAGGGTGAATAAGAGAGATAAAGATACAAAACTATCCACGCCTCATGGCAACAACGTGTTCAGGGCAACTCTGTGTTGCTGCCAGGTCGTCGTCCAAGTACCGATCTACGATAGCTTCAGTGAGAAATCCTATTCTCAGAATCAACATTAAAACAGCATATTTTATATACACATATATTTTAACTTCCAACATAAACTCATTGTAATAAATCTTAGACTCAACTAAATATATATTCTCAGGGTAATACTTGTTTACATATTTAAACCGAATAACAAATAAAAAATTTAATTCTCCGAATATTTTTTGATACTTCGATAAACGACTTTTTAGGATTAGAAAATTGTTTGAATAGATCGTTTAAATATATTCATATATTCGTGGAAATAAAACAAAAATTATTTTTCAACATCAGATTATCTATTTCAAGTTGTAATGATATTTAAAATTTATCGATCGTGAAGAAAATGATAATATATATATATATATATATAATATAAAACAAAATTATATATTTGATAATACATAAATAAATTCTTCAAGCGTTCAATCGCGATATCAATGAGTATAAGATGCATCTGAGTGATCTTACCACGACCCAATTACCATCACCAACATAATAATTATATTGACGACGACAACGACGACAATTTAGCGTTATCGATTCGGGCCATAAATGCATATTATATAGATATGGAAAGACGAGTATTGAGAACGCACCAATCATTATATACATATTGCTAATATTTGTTATTATATATATTGCGTTGCGCATTTTCAGGTTATATAAAATGAGAGCATACTTATGCATATGCAAGAAAGACGTTCTGGTATGTTGCACGCACCCACATATATATATATAATAGAATAGATACAATTATAAACTTGATATACGTGGGCAGATAATAATATCAAGTATCAATTCGCTGAGAGACATCGATATAATGCCAACGCCCGACTTATGAAATTTAATTTGCATTACACAGTACCTATATTACAATTCAACTGATCCTTGTCTCAATAGACTTTACATTGTATGCCTATACATACATTTAGTAACAATTATTTATGTATTGGTTGAATGAATCATAATATTTAATAAGAATATACTAATGTAGTCATAATAGCATTCGTATTATTTTTTTTTTTTTCTTATTTAAGATCACGTGTTTTGTAGGTATATATATTAACGTCCAGATTAAATTAATGAAGACAAAATATTTAATTCTTCATGATTAATAATAGACAAACATGTAGATATTTATTTGTCCTATTGACAAGACTTTTTTTAATAAACGAAATCTTTCAAATAATGTTCTTATGATTAGAGAAAAAAGTTATTGTTATTATTGTTATAAACTTATGATTTAAATAACTGTATTATTGAAGATTGGTACAGAAGTAGATTTACATTAAAAAAGTTAAACAAACAAATAAATATAAATTGAATAAATAAAAATATAAATAGTTCTTCTATCTACTAAAAATATAAACATGTTCCATTAAGCTTTTACAAATAAATATAAATTTATTATTCAGATGTTCTCAACGTAATTTGGATAAGCACATACACACAATGTACATCATGTATACTAAAAAAATGTTGAGAGATAAGGACAATAGCAATAAAAAAAAAAAAAATTTAATGTGCGACAAGTCAAATGAGAAACGTACTCGCGAGGGCGTGGGGAAGGTCAATGAATGCAAGGTATCAAAGAAGTTCGGTGTGTACTAGCAGCTTCCCGACAGGATTCTCAACGAGATGAAAGAGGGAAAAGATTGTACACCTTCTTCTCATCGTCCTCCTCCTCCTCCTCCTCATCGTCGTCATCATCGTCGTCGTCGTCGTCGTTTGCCATAGAGTGTATATAGCTTCTATGAGGCACTCGCTAACTAATGCGAGGTTGTGACCCGCAGTTTAATCGACGATTTATCGCAGCGACTTGCGGCGTGCCAGATCGCACGCGGGATGAAAGAGTATACGTATATACGTAGTATACATATATATATATATAGTACGAGTTAACAAAAACATTATATATATATTTACCACCCGCTATTCGTTCACGCCATATATATCACGCACTCTGCAATATACACCCGTTAAAGAGAAGAATTAATTTTGTCCCGCGCAATCTGACGATACGCTTCCGGTAATCGGTATATAAATGATATACATGTTGGAAAAAAAAAAAAAAAAAGGGAAATGATATTAATCAAAATTAATATTTTAATTTGATGCAGGATTTTTATATGGTTTGAAATTATTTTTTTGTTCTTTCTACCTGAAATAAATCAATGATTATTTTTCATTGAATATTTGCTATTTAATTAAATTCAATTTTCAATATTTAAATCAAGGCATTTTTTTTTTTACTAGACAGATATATACATATATGTCGTTACGGTTAAAATTGATCAGTACTTCCGTGAGTGAAGAAATTATTGGCAGCATTGCTATTGACTAATATCATTTTCATTCATCACTTGCAGTTCGAAAAAAACAATTATGTATTCAAACATTTAAAAAATTATTATTCATTATTATTATTATTATTGATTAATTTTTGTAAATTAATATTCTATTACTGTCATCACAATTTGCTGGATACATATGTATTTATTGCAAATATAGATAAATACTATGATGTTGTGTCGAAGAGAAAAAAAAATTGTGAAATATTTTTGTAATACTTTGCTACTGTTCGGTCATTGTACTTTTGTATAACGACGATAATAATTTTTTTTTTTCCAGTTAAATTACTGCGTTGTGTAATGAATTAGCCTATATATATTTATATATATATATATATACAGTTATCTAATGCACTGTTACAGTATGCATCGCGCTAGACTGGTGCGCAGACATACCCACTGCCATTATATTATATGAATCTATCATTATTTTTACAATGTGAAAGAAAAAATAATGATTAGCGATAATATGTAAGTAGAGGTATGTCTTAATATCTTTGTGCAATTTCCATATCCATAGCCAACAGACATCAATTAATAAATAATTCATGCATGAAAAAAAATTTATTGCAAGAAAAAATGGTTGAAATATTTTTTACTACGATGCAAAAAAATAAAATAAAAATGAGAAATATTCAGGATTGATAGAAACAATAGAACAGATTATCAGATTATAAATCCTTCGTTTACAACCGTCACACATTTGCTGTCACATGTATGTGTATTTCTATGTATATATATATATATATATATATATCTATATTTTCTTTTGTATATAAGGTCAAAGCCCACTTTCTTGTTATATGGCTACTGCCACCAACAAGCACCGCGAGATCTTCTCGCAAGAGGGAAGAGTGCACATATGTATTCTGTCGTCTTGGCGGCGGGTCTCTTTTCCCCTATAGCACAGTAATGGCTTCCCATAAAAGCGGATCGCATTCTCACGATCGTGTGCCACGTATACGCCTCGCGACGACGCCGGGGCCCCACATTTACATGAGGATAATGCGCGCACAGCCGGTTGGGACCAATCGTCGTGACTCTCTCAAACGTGGGGAGAAAGAAAGAAATATAAAAAAAAAAAATAAGAAAAAAATATACATATACACTCTCATCTAAAGAATTTTCTCCTTCATTCGGATAACGAACCATTGCCACTATACTATTTCTTTTACCCTCTTACTGGCCCGCGCACCCACCGCGTGAAAAATAACATAATGAATGTTTGTCGTTTGAATTTTTGGGCCACCAGTTGCACGATTTTCACTACCGTATATATTCAAGTGATCTAAGAAACTGACATTTTTTTTTGTTTGTTTTTCAAGTCTTAACTGTTTTAATCCTCCGAGAATTATGATACTAAATGTTAACGGTTTTTAATCTAGACAAGATAATATTTACATATTATCTTTGGATATGTATTGATATGGAGTTTTCTTTAATTTGCAGTTTGATTCTTTTAATTCAACAGATATTTACTGATAAATATTCACTTACATTTAAAATTACTGTGTATATGTATCAGTAGTGAACCATATCGAGATCATTACCCAAATTGATATAATGATACAAGAAAAAAAAAAAATAAATAAATAAATACCATACACTGAGTGAATTTTTTGAACGGTAAAAAATGATTTCACCAACATAACAATCCAAAACCAAAAAAATATCCTGCATTTTTCAGTGTTGCAATGCCACTTTTGATAATTACAGCAATAAAAATTCATCGTAACGTCGAGACATAATGAATATTACTCAATTTAAAAATTAAACAACGTGTATAAAAAAATTTCTCTACATACACATTTGCAAATAAATGTTCACATGTACTTTAATATTCTTCTCTCATAATAGCAAATATAATTGTGAATGAATTAAAACTGCAGAGAAATCTCATTGCTAAAAGAATTTTCATCAATTATCATCACATACTTATATTCTCTTGATGTAAATCCATATACAAAAGCTAAAGTGAATGAGGTAACGGGCACGAGAGAGTCAATATAGATATACGGGTGTACATATACGTATAATACTACTTGAAATAAAAAGAGGAGAATCCAACTTATACGTGTGGGAAAATGTTATTGAAATTCTTGTCGAGGACGAGCACATACAGGAGACACGTCGACGACGACAACGACGACGAAGACGAAAACGACGATGCGGTATTTGCGGGACCCCGTTAGGAGACTTCAAGGATATCCTGTGTCGCGTATAGAATATACTGGTATATATATATATATATATGTATGTGTGTGTACAAGTGAGAAGTGTGAATTACATCAGCTGTTCGCTTTCACAGTTTGTCTCACTACTCCAAATGTATATTGTATTATTTATAAGATTAAAAAGACACTGTTGCATTTATAAATAAAATAACAATGAGATGAATATGATGATAATGATAATGATAAATTCAGGAAGGATATTAAAATCCTTTTCAGCTATTTTTTTTTTTTTTTTTTTTGATTCTTTCAGTGTGATATACAGAATTACAATGACAGCCATTTGCCATTGACAAAATAATGAATAAAAAAATTATTTTACCAAGACAAAAATTTACTTTTGTTTATTTAATATTTATTTTTTTTTTCTGTTTTTATCTGATGAGACAAAAATTGTAGACAATAATATGCGTGCGCACAATTAAGATGTAATTAAGTATGTACTGAGGATTTATTGTGATTGATACTGATAATGTTTTCCCACCGTATGTTAGAGAGATAAGAGAATGGTGGAGAGACAAATAATAGAAAAATAAATTTGTGAGTCATTGAGTTAATTTAAAAATGTGTTTATAAAGTATATAAATGGGATAGTGTATGAGTCAATGGTTGATTGAGACAGAGAAAAGGGTCGTTTGGTCACACGTAATGTGATAATTCCTATCAAGGGACAGAATATATATGCGGGTTTGTGTTTGACTAACACGATTAGAGTGTTAGTATTCAGTCTTTATCTTATATTCAAATATTAAACGATTCCATATAACCATATTACATGTATTTTTCACAATTTTATATCTTTCATTCATAGAATATCAAACATATACCATGATAATATTAATGAATAATTCATTTTTGTCATTATATAATTTAATTTCATCTATAAAAATAAACATTCTTGTTTTTGTTATCACCTTTTTTTTTTTTTTCCTAAATTCCATTCCGCCTGTTCCAAAATAAAAAAAAAAAAAACAGCTGATAATACAACATTCTTCTCTGTGTCATGATTTCGAAACTTTTTCCAAAATATTTGAAGTGATAAGAAAATTAATTTCTATTTCATGCGGAGAAAAATAAGTTTTTGTATCAAGATTACTATTTTGTTTTTCACTGAAAGAATTATATATATTAATCTATATGTGATTGGTCGAATTATTGTTAGATGTGGGAGCACTGTGAGACAACGATGAAGCATCAGGATGAGGGATACAAGAAAAATTTCAGCAAGACAAGGCGCCGCCGCCGCCGCCGCCATTGTGAATGAAAATAATTGCAGCGGCTCGCGGGACCCCGCAGGTCGCATGCAATTTATATCATGCCATCTCAGTGGATCCTACGAGGTTATAAATGTCGACGAGAGCCAACGGATGGAAAAGCTTTCACAAGAGAATACTCGACGTGAGCGACCAGATCATAGCGCATATAAAGCTACATTATAGTTTATTTTTATATATTAAATACTCTAAAACATCATGAAAGAAAAAAATAATAAAAATAAATGCTTTCTTTCTCACTTATAAAATTTATATTGCAACTATTTTGCTATATATTATTAATAAACAACTAACTATTGACATGGAACCTATCATCGTTCAAATGATGATATTAATTATATAGAATACATTTTTCTTGTCCTTTTTTTTCTTGGCATCCATTTTATTTCTTATATTTATAATAAATATAATAAACGTCAGGATTTATCCATAAGAGGCAGATTAAAAGACGCTGTATTCTCTCGGGGTATGTTTATATATATATATTTTTTAAATGTTACAAGTAAACAGATAAATTAGTCTCTGATTAGACGGTGCATATAGACGTCCGTCGTTGTTTTTCCGTTGCGCGAGCGTGGCCGCGTGCGTGTTTACTCTCGCTTTTGAGAGAAAAATGTGTCCGTCGTATAAGGAAAATGGTTCGCGTATAGATGCGAGATTGTACTCATGATGAGGGGAAAAGAATGAAAGTCAAACGAGACTATATTGCGACGGATGGAAGAGGAGATACAACTAACTAACTAACTAACTAACAATAATATAAGTCTAATATGGATAATGGATAATAAAAAATATTTGTATTTGAATTATTATCATTTGAGTATCGCAACAATTAATTCCATATTTTTATTCATTCATTTTATCTGTATATTTATTTATTTATATATATTTATTATTATATAGCTATATATGATGTAGATATTTCCATTAATTTATCGGTGTGTGAGCAGCAAATTACACATGAGATTTACCAACTTGGTACAATGATTGTTTTTTTTTTTTTCTTTATATTTTTGATGACCAAAAGTAATAAGTGAGCATTAAGAGAAATGATTAAAAAAAAAAAAAAAGAGGCCGGAAATATTTCCCTCTCTTTATTTTAAATTCATACTTGCATATATATGGTCACTTTGTTGCGCATACGAATTATAACTTTGTAAACAGTTTCACTTTTTTTTCTCTTCTTTTCTAATTTTTTTTTTTTTTCTTCCAGTGATTTACTCACTTATGGTATTCGCAAAAAGTATAGAGATAGTGTTGAAATGCATCCTCATATAGAACAATTATGTTATAATGATGTATCAGTGAGACAATAAATGTAAATATGAGGAAGAGAAAAAGAAGTACAGATTGGATACAATGAAAATAATATTCTACCAACTGAATTTTATAATATTTCATAAATTTTGATGATGAACAATTGACAGCCGAGGTATTTTTTCCATTTGCAATTAATATAACATTTTTACTGGATTAATACAATCTTTCTTTGAATTCATAATAATTTTCTCCTAGATTATTATTACGGTATACAATTATTTTATTAAAATTTTAGCACTCTCTAAATTTACTACACTCATCCCATTTTTCAATTCCAATATTTGGATATTTATCATTGTCAAGTTTTTCATTATTTTCGTATCTGTATATATTATATATTTTATTATTACTATATAACGATCATCATTATTGTTATTATCATTATTATTATTATTATTATTATTATAGGAAGGAAATTTCACAGAAGGTTAATTTTGAGTGAGAAAGAGGTTAATTGAAGTTCCGTTATATAAAATTGGCAAGTCATTCGATAGAAATAGCGCGCTAGGCATTTATTTCTATATACTACACGGTGTTTTAATATTGTATCTGGATCAAGATCTATTTGATTTGAGTGTGCACGACGCGACATAGACTTTGTTTGTGTATAAAGAGTATATAACATTCGGTTTTATATATATATATCGAGAGTGACCGCACATGGACTCGCATAATTGCCTGAAGGTGAATTAAAATAAATTGACATGTCGATCTTTGGTATTGATCTTCTAAATAAAAATATTATGCTATCTTGTCTGTTTTCCTTATTATAAATTTCACAACAATAATATTTTATACAATACTTTTCATTTGAAATATTTATTTAGTTCATTTTTATTTATCTGTGCCAACATATCATTGTAATATTTAACTTTCATCGTTTATAATGCACGACAATTGCATTGTTATAGACACTTTTGAATCACGACATCATGAATGATAAATATAATTATGAAAATTCAATTGGTGATACTATTCTCATCGCATGATCGTTTAATACAACAATATTCATACACGCAAATGTTTGAAAGAAACTTGGAAATATATACTTGTCTCACTTCCGTCAGTATATTTACAAATATTTATTCTTGTGTATCACGATCAATTGAAATTAAAAATAAACAAACGGGGGAAGACAAAAAAAAATTGAATAAATGAATAAATAAATAAATAAATAAATGAGATTAAGTAAATGGGAAAAAAATTAGAATAGATGAAAAGAGAATAGGGAAGATTGTTCCACTTTTACTGTAGATATTTCCTATACCAGGCAGGCAGGATCAACGAGCGACATATAATGAAATACGTGATCCATCTCGCAGTGAAAACTTCCATGTGTATTTGTGTACATATACGTGTTTATATATATATATATATATGTGGACACGTGTGTGGATATTTGTTAGAGTTTGGTTGGTTTTATTTCGCGGTAGCGATTCCTTTTTCGCTTTTACAATCTCAAACTACTCTGTGGCATTTCGTTTTAATTGAGAACTTTCAAATCTCGATGAATTATTTTTTGTCAGGTATTTAAATCGCGTAACGAAAATTTGTGTCTCGATATCATATTTTTTATTTCATTTCTGTGTGACGTGGTGGTAAAAATAGATACAGAGTCCTGAGAAATTTCTAAGATGTTTCGTCATTTCAAATATCGAAGAAATGATTCGGAAAAAAAAAAAAATTTTTTTTATCATCAGAAATTGAAAAATCAAAGTATTATAGAGAAAAAAATCTGATTTGTTTATTCTCAATTATATATGGTGATAGGGACAGTATACGAATTGATTGGGAATTTTTAATTCCACCGTAATAAAAATTGCAAATTCAAATAATCACAAATACAAAAAAATTTTTAATCATTATCGGACTAGAAAATAGTGAAACTTTTTGTTTTCACTAGAAATTCTCAATCTCTCTCTCTCTCTTCATGTAACCAATAATTCACGTAATCTAGAGATAGTCAGTACCAGAAAATATAATTTTTTGGTATGTTTAATTTGGATAAACGGATTGGAAAAGAAAAAAAAAAAAAAAACACGAGAAATTGCCCTATCCTTCTCGAATTTAACTTCCGGTATAACCGCAAATAATATTAATTTATATATTTCACCACTATTCACAATTGTAAGATCCTATTAAACTCCCATTAATGAAATTTATTAATTCACAATAAAAGTCAAAATAATACTGTTTTATTTCAAAATATAATTATGTTGAATAATGTTAACATTATATTGATATTAAAATTCGTTAAGGATTTAATTAGATGCCTAATATACATCAAGTTTAAATTACCTTCACTTTATTTTCCAAGTGAGAATAGCACACGGTATATACATATTATATACACATTGCTTATGATGATTTATAATTATATAGTAGAGCATATGAAATAGGCGTATATATACAGTACTTATATATAGTTTACTCCCACGCGTCACACCAGCAAACGTTGAGTGTGCGAATCTTGAAAATCACTGACGATAATTTCTACTTTCCCATATATAAATACATATAAATACACTTTGTGTGTAACACGACAATGAAAGTGTTATTCTATTTTTTTTTTTTACTGTGGCTTTGGGTCATGAGTTTAGAAATTAACGGTTCCTTCACGCAGAACTAATGTAATTTTTCTCACCAATATATATATATATATATATACATATACATAATTATATTAGCAAATTCACTGTGCTACAACAGAATTTATTTCCGGGAATATATTACAAACAATTAAAAAGAAAATGAGTATTATAAATAGAAAAAATAAATGATTTGCAGTGAGATTAATTTGAGTGGACGCATACGGACATAATTTACAAAATAAAATAATATCTATAAGTAAGTATATGTTTATAGAGAGGACGAAAGAGAGAATAACTATAGTGGGTGATGGTGATTGAGTGTTGTTCTTTAGTTACCAGTCAGTCGAGGTTTCTTCAGCAGTTCAAGTCTGCCTTGACCATATCAAGCCAATAATGTCTCTTACCGGTTTGTATATATAATGTCCAATGAATTGTGTGATACTTGTATTGCGCGTTTTCCTCTTCCTCTCTCTTAAACTCATGCGCATCCTCATCCTCTTTATAATTTTTTCTTTTTTCTTTTATGGTATTACTATATAACACCAGAGTGTAGGTGAAATTACGACAAGTGTTCCTCTTCCCTATTAGCCTCGTTCGATTTCGAATTGTCATAAATATACAACACATATATGAGAAATCAATTTTTCTCTATTCAATACCAAGAAATAAAATACAATTTGAATTAAATTTAATTAATTTGACATGGAAATAATTTGATACCTTTAATACAATTAATTGTAAATATAATTACTGATGAATCACTCTTGTTTATATTATAACTTTTTAATATCAAATTAAATTTAATAATTGTAGTATTGGATATAATATTGATTTAATTAAAGAATTATTATTTATTATACATTTTTTCCTGATGTATAACAAATATGTAATCAATGAATTATTTGAAAATCTCGGGTATTTTAAATAATTCCATGTTACTATTGACGCACGTGCTAATGAGGGCTAGTTAGAAATACCTTGACATCTAAAGATTATAATTTACGCTTTAAAGAATTCCAAACACTCTTTATCGGGAAAAAAAAAAAAAATTCCTTTCCTCTCTTATCTAAACAATTTCGACTTTCCAATTTAAATTATCTACACCTCTATCTGTCAACTGTATATTATTGTCAGAAATAGTTTTGCTTTTCATTCATTTGAGCGACGATATATGTAAAATAAATTTGTCAAGGATTTAAATTGAATTAAAAATTTTTATTCATGAATAATGAGAAAAGAAAAAATAGTGCGGAAAATGCAGTGCAAGTGTATGTGTGAGAAAAAAATTGAACATGAATAGAGGAATTTCGATAAAGGAAAGACGAATAACGACTACTATCACTTTAAAGTTAAATTCTAAGTTCCCACTCTCAACACATCATCCACATCCTGGATTTATGCTCGAGTTCTCACATTTTTACCCTCTCGTCTCTTCTTCTAGGGCCCGAAGCATATGTATATAAATAATATATACAGATAATATTTGACAAACAACGCCGACAGTCATGCGGTATTATAACACCAATTGAAGTGTCTATGAAGCAAAAGATACCGTCCACTTTAATTTCTACGGATCAATTTCATAAGCTCACATCAAATTAATTCTCTTTGGTTCATTTAACCGCCCAAATAAAACAATAGGTCTTTCATATAGCCATATATTTCGCCTTCAGACTCGCTTCAACGCTCACGCGTACGACCAACAAACTATAAATAATAGACAAATGTCATTGAAATATTTTTTATTCTTAATTTTATTTTCTTTCACGTTTTTGTCCAATCTTACTTTCAATTTCACGTAAGAATTTTCACAGGCAATAAACAAACGAACTCGCACTCATAAATAGAAGTATATAGATATATATATATATAATATGCATTGAATTAAAAATTTTGTATGATACATGTACATATACAAAAAAAAATTTTTTCTCAATTCTCTCATTTGCTTTCTCGTATTAAATTCTCTGTATACTCAGTAAAAAAAAATTGAGTAAATCAAAATGGCAATCACACTTTCGTGTATTTCTTTCTTTTTTTTTTTTTTTTCATTTTTACTATGATAATCATTATTCTTATTTATTTTTTTCATTCAAATTAATTATTGAATAAGCCGTGATGGGAGAATAAAAAAAAATATTTTGTGCCATAAAAACAAGAGCTTTATAGCACATATTACACGAGAAAGTTATATTATTTTCAATGGCGCGCCCGTCACTTCATCACATACATTCATGTTTGACTGATTGCGAAGAAGCTAACACACGTATAATACACGCACAAACCTGACGCACAAGGCTATTACACGATTAACTATCGTCCTGATACCTATACACACATTTATATATATATACATATTGTTGTTATAAAATTAATTGAAAATATATACCTTTATATTCCATTGCAAATTGACGCAATGACAAGATAGAGAATAATAAATATAATAGTGAAAGGGAGGGAGAGAAAATATTATCACAGGATATAACTGCGAACTTTTGCATCGTTTCTGCCGACTGTATATATTCGCAAGGCCGACTTACCGTCACGGTTCGCAGATCGATTTGATCGTGAACGATCGACCTCAGATTTATGAAGGCTCATAACGGTAATGAGGTGGTGGCTCTTCACTATTTTCCCACTTGCATATTTACACATATAAATACATCATTTAAATTTATTCTCGTAGCAAATTGATGCATTAATAGGTGACAATGTGCAACTAATCGAGAATACATTTTATGATAATGATTAATTTTCTATGATATTTATAATATATTTAATCTGATGAGTGTACCGTTAGATTATTATTCATGTGTAAATTGAATTATTAAATAATGAAGAAAAATTGATTGTTATATTTAATATTAGTATGATATATTTTATTTAGTGATATAAAATTAAAAAATTTTTTTACTCACCAGAATTGAAAAAAAAAAAAAAATGATAAATATCCAAGTGTCGTTGTTTCACGAAATAAAATAATAGTAGATGAAAAATGTATAACAATGAAGAATATTTCGGTGCACTGTGTCGTCTTCGTATACAAAATGGAATAATAAAAGTTATTATAGCGTTTTTCTTTTTTTTTTTTCTCCAAGCTGATGTAATAGTTGTCTACATATTCCTAATAATACATAGGAATATTTTATTTCTTCGATAAAATTCACTCTCAGCACTGATCGTTTTACGTCTTCACCCGCATAAAGAAATGTAGTATGGTATGTATAAATATTTAAGAACACCCGATATCACGTAATCGAGACGTAAAAGAAACCCTTGAAGAATGTGAAGTTAAGTGCACTTATGCGTTCATCGAAAGAAAAAAAATCTCCCGAAAAGTTTTTGTTCACATCCCAAATAGATATTAAAATAAAAAACAATAAAAATTCGGATAAAATAAAAAGCGAAAGCGATAGAAGTGCAAGGAATTATTTTTTTTTTCCCCCAGTCCCTTCTCAACCTTTTATTTTATTTTTAGTTTCCTTCGTTTTTTATTCTCTATCTTTTTCTCCCCTGTCTTCTCAAATTCTTCTTCATCAGTGTCTGTGTGAGGGAGCCTCTCCCTACACCCGCCTCTTCTATCAAGGGTCCCCCCTTAAAAAAAAACAACCCACCAGACGAGTTCCCACCCACGACAACCCTGAATTTAATTTTTTTCTTCAACTATATAAATTATGATTCGTAGAAAAAACTGTTTCCACTCCACGTTATTTAATTCCCTTTCTTCCTTTCTTTTTTCTCTCTCCGCGTTTTTTATTTCTTATTTATGCCAAAAATGTTTAATTTATAATTTCACACAACACTGTGATTTGATCGAATTATAATGTGAATTATTTCATATAAAATTGTCTGTCTAATATTTATTGAAAGAATAATATAGAAGGAATTGTTCTCGTTTTTTTTTTTTAATTTATCAAGATTGAATTGCGCGTCGCGAATGAAAATGAATGTCCGTCTTACACTGCACACACGACTACGTTCCAACAACGGATGCAAACGCTCCGGTCGTCGGATTAGTACTGAGAAGGGGCCGTGGCTTCCACTGTCTCGCCGGCAGGATCCGACGCGTTGCGGGGAAACTGGCTCTGCTGCTGTATATATTGGTATGGTGTGTGAGTTTGAGCCGTTCTTGGGCGCTGCAGCGCCGGCACGTTCATGCCTGCCGGTGGTGGTGCCCCGTCGCCGGTTTTCTGCGCGCCCGTTCCGCGTGTGATCGTGGTGGGGACTCCTGTCGTTTATATATTGTGAGATTGGACTTTGACGCGGGTGCGGGGGCGGAATTTTGCTACAAGTCAGGATAATATAAACGGAGGGGTACACATCTATACACTTATAGTTGAGAGGGGTACGCAACAACACGAAAATTAGATGCTGAACCACGTTACGTCAATTCCAAATGATTAAAATAAATAAATGTATTCGAGTGGAAGAAAAAATTATTTGAATAAGAAAAAAAATATGATTTTGATTGAAGGTCGAATAAAATACAGAAAAAGTCCGTCATTATTTATTATACATTTTATATAGTAACTAATAATATAAAAAAAATTGAATGGTCTTTTGTTTACTTCAACGACAATTTTATTGAAAAATTAATGATTAAAAATTCATTATCATTGCTTTGACAACTATGATAGTACTATTGATAAATATAATTTGAAAAATAAATGACAATCATTGATCAAAACAATATAATCATTAAAAAATTTAGGACACACAATCACTCAACTTTTCCAAAATATATTAACAAAGAAAAAGAAAATAAATAATTGCCCTTCACGCCACAAACTCAATAGATAAAGTATCCAAAATTTTTACTTTTAATCTCCATATTTTTCTTCACGTCACACTTGACATGTTTTTTAAACTCATAATACAAAAGTAGATTGATCAGAAAAATATTTGTACACTGTATTGAGAAAATAGCACATGTGCAACTGAGCAACTGAATGACTGTGTGTGTGTGTGTGTGTGTGTGTGAGAGCGATGAAGAAAAAAAAGTGCAGCTGTCATAATACGAATAGCTCGTGCGTTGGACTCTCACGTATTGTCAATGATGTGTAAGTGTATACATAAAACAAGAATAAACTTGTATATACATATATGTATGGTCGATATATATATATATAGAGTAATGTGTGCGAGTTTGGAAGGCGTATTGAAGACGATAGTGTGGCGAGATCCGGCGAGGAAGGAAAGAACAAAACGAAACGCAGCAAAAAAAAAAAAAAAAATAAATAAAATGAACAAGAAACAAAACAGGCAACGTCGAGAGAAATAAGAGCGAAAGAGAGAGGGTGAGAGTTGTATTGGGAAAGGGAGAGACTGTTAAAGGGGGGGGCATGATTGCACGACAGCTGTTTTATACAATATATATATATACATCAATTGTATATATGGTGCGTGCTTGTACATTCGCGTTAGGTGAAATCGCTTTTCGGATACATGTGTGTGTAGGTGGAATTTCCATGGGGACGTTATATACTATAGGCACAAATATAAATAGGGAGATGAACGATGGGGAGTTATTGAGCTTGTCTTGCCGCTGGTTTTAGGGTTAGGGAATAACTATAGGTATAAGGGGATGAAAAATATTTTTCCCCTTGGCTATTGAAATAATTACACCAAGACCTTGGGATTTAACAGACGATTGTTGAAGTAATATATCAAAAGATATTCATTATACTTCTTTTTTATATATATTAATGAAATGTATTTTTTTTATTCTCTGATGGGATGAAAAGAAAAATTGTTACATAGTGAGAATAAAATTAGTGAGTGTAGAGGGTAATTTATTTTAGGGTGTCTTGAACAATAGAGAAATTGAAACAGAATTATTGTCGGCGACAATTTAAATGTAATTATTTTGTTTTAATTCTTTTATAACTCCGAAACTATATGAATTAGGACAAAAATGCATGAGGACAATTCTCTTCAGCATGCAATTGTGAATAAAAAATGTTCTATCGATGAATACTTTCCAGCCAATAGTATTTGAGATACAGCGTTTTAAAAATGGTGAAAAAAAAAATATCTATTCACTGCACTGATATACAAATTAATCCTTATCTGTTTTTTTTTTAATTCAATTTTCTATTTAACATGGATTAATAATAAATTCTGCATGCACTTGGATTGTATATTGTCGACTGGCACGAATCGAGAGTGGACATGATTATACATATATTTTTAAAAATTAAAAAAAAATTATCTCTCTTTTTCCGTTTGTTAAAATTTTTTTTATTCCTCCAGTTCTTTATGACAATCAGTTGTGGTATTATAGTATAAACACGTATATGGCGACATTGGACACGGTATTAAGAGTCAAAGTTTCACCTGGGAAGTGTCGAGCACAAGCACAAACACATATATATAAATATATGTATAAGCACATACCTACCTCAGATGTGTGCGATGTCGACCACCTGGGTTGCACCATTCCCGTGCAGCCTCCTCCGTTCTTGTTGTTGTTGTTGTCGTCGTCGTTGTCGTCGTTGTCTTGAAGATATCGAAGAGAAGACGCACACTCGCCAAATGAAATTTTTCTTGTGGTTACACCATCGTCGTCGCGCGGTAACCAAGAATTGGTTACGGAGTGTTTCAAAGGTACGAAGACGTTAAATTTCCGATTTATTTATGCCCCGCCCTTTCTTTATGTCGTCAGAGTTATACAAGACAAACAAAAAAAATTTTTGAAACAAAAATACTGATAATAATAATAATATAACTATATGTATACAAAAATAAAATACTTAAACATGTTGGATCCTGTCTGGCAAAATTTATTTTCTGTATATTTTCTTTATCGCTTTTTTTTTTCCATTTCCAAATTTCATCACTGCAGATAAATATATATATGTATGTGTGTATACAATAATAATAATGAGTAGTGTGTTGATGAGATAAAAAATTTCCGAACAATCAATTTTAATAATAATATTTAAAAAGTGAAATTTGCAGTGGTTCATCCAATTATACCACGAGTAAAAGAAAAAAATAACTGGAATTAAATCCCATAAATTTGATATAATGCAATTTTGACATTGAAAATCAGGTGAAAAATAATTTCGATTCAGCTGTGAAATTTTGAATTTAATTCAAATGATTGTTTAATTGTGTATTTTGTTTTTTTTATCTAATTCACAATCAGAATTATTTCATTTCAATTCAAATGGTTTTTGTTTCTTATTTTCCTTTTTTTCTGGATATAATCATTTATATGCATTCATATACACGTACATTTGTATTTATGCGACCATACAATGTACTTGGCGCTTACATATATCAGCAAATCATCGTACAAAGATTCCTCATGTCACGTTCTATGGGGATCTACAAGTATGATAATATATTAATAGTAATTCTCGTTGTAGTTACATCAAATGGTTACGCCTCTCTTGTATATTATATATTTTCAACCTATCAATTCTTCTCTCTCTACTTCTCTCATTTGCAAGCATAAATTTATATATATATATATATTATATTGCATATATATATTCACATATTGTGTCCTTGAGATTAACCAATATGGTATGCCAATGTCATTATAAAAGCATCACGATGGTATTAATTTTATCTTCAATGAACCTTTATATATATACATTGAATGCAATTGAGTTTAAAATAAAACAGGAATGAAATAAAAAATAATTGTAAGAACAATTAATCTGCAATTTCTCTCTTCACTCCATTTGAATATATATATATATATATGTATATATATACGTACATAAGTATGCATGTATGAATACTTACAACTTTGTGTGTAGGTTGGTCGTTTGTCTCTTAACGAGGTTGCGCGCCGCAGTGCGGCGGCTGCTTTATTATTATTCACCTGATTCCCTCGAAATGGTGTGCAAGTGAGAGAAAGAAAGAGAAAGACATAGAGCAACGTGAATATATATATATATACATATATATCTCGCAGTGTGAATTAGCATAAGTAGCGTGCTACCAGGTTAATATTACGTGCACGTAAGTCACTCTACCACATGTAACTTGTCGTTTTATTATTCTTATAGACGACCTTAAACGATAATATTCAAAATAAAATTTCACTGAATTTCACGTGTTAAAGACTAAAAATAAATAAAAAATAATATCCTTTCGATTTTTGTTTCTCGCTGATTTCTACTGCAATAAAATCCTTGAATATTTACGTAACATAATGAGGAGTCTCAATCACGTTGGAAAGAATGAGAATATTGATTTTTTTTTTTTCAAGTTTCTGGTTGAGTATTTTGTAAAAATGTTTATACTTTATAAAATAAATTTTGTTTTCTGTTTTTTTTCAGACAATTTTGTTTTTTTATGACATTATCATATTGAGGATGGAGTTTAATTTTTAATTTTCAGATTTGATGCGATAATTTATATTTGCAATGGAACAAAAAAAATTCGAAAAGAAATAAAATCATTGAATAAAAATCAAAACTTCAATATGTATCTTAAATAATTTACACTAATAGAGCTAAATGAAATTTACAATTTATAATTTTAATTGAAATAATATTTTATATCTTTTTGAGTGCTAAAATTGTATGAAATAAAATTTATCAAATTTCTACTAGATCATTTTATTTCTTGCATTGATTTCTAAAACACCAACCTACTGAATACGACAACAATAATTCAACTCAATTTTCTATCTTTCCCTTTATCCATTTTGATTTGTGAAATAATTTAAAACTTTCCACATATCCACGCAATGAAAATAAATAAATAAAAAGAAAAATCGTTAATAATGAGCATGTGACGTGTGGCGCGCGCATTGACAGCAAATAAAACGTAAACCTACACATTTTATACGAGTTGTGGCGCGTCACGAGACGAGAGATTGGCAACTTCTGCATGCATAGACAAGTCGTACTACTACTACTACTACTATTACTATATACTATATACTGGCCACAGTCGCCTTGGGAAGGCAATCCAGATATCTTGGCTTCCAGTAAGAAATTGTCGCTTTGCATAAACAGTGTCTACAGAGGTGAGTGTGATATATGTATACTTAGATACATATATATACATGTCCTACAATACATTACCAATACGATGGAAATTGGAAGAGACATTCAAACACACTTTGCAACGCGACACGATGGCGCAGACTATTCGCGCGCGTGCTCGCGATAAATCCTAACGCAGATGGCACTTATGTCGTTCAAGTTGACACTATACTGACTTTTAATGACGACATAGATGAACTCTTAAACGAATGTGAAGAAAGGTGGTGGGGAAAAAAAAAAATTAAATAAATAAAAGCGTAAAGAAAGGAAAATAAAAGATCACATAAAACATCAGAGAGATGTAGTGATAAGAATTAATTTATGACACATGGGAAAGCTATTATGTGTTGAGAAATTATGTAAATATATTAATCAATCAAATCTCTGTCATAATGGATTTATTCACGGCAATTATTTATTTCTAATAGATATATAAATGAATTAATAAATCAATTAATATAAAGTGGAGATAATTTTTTTTTTTTGTATCAAAACGTTAAAGAATAATTTTTATTTCTTATTTTTACCAAAAACAATTATGATTTTCTACAATTTTTTCTCTCTATTATTTATTATTCCTCTCTGTTTATTTTCTCATAATAAAATAAAATCATTCGTTCAACTATGTATGTGTGTATCAGTGTGCTTATTTACTTTTCCTCATTTATATTTTTATCTCAAGATATAGGGATAAGAATAAATTTACGACACACAAGAAAATAATTATGTGTTAATGCAGTGATGTAAATATTAATTAATCAATCAACTCTTCATAACGATCGATATATCCGCTGAAATAATATATTCACAAGAAATAAATAAATAAATAAAGTAATAAATGAATAAATAAAAAAATATAAAATTGAAATAAATCTCATTGGTGAAGATATGTGTTGTAAAATTTTATTTTCTTGATGATATATGGCATGAAAATTTCCCTACAGCTCTCTTCAATCACAAAGAACATATATATACATATATATATATATAGGATTACATTGCGATATGTAATTTAATAAATATCTTATCAATCTATTAAAATGGGCGCGGGCTAATGCTTTTGCATTTGCGTATAAGGAAAGAAATTTTCACGCTACAGACTTTCTTCATATTGTATATGCAAATTTCACACGCATTCCCTGACACATATACTACTCCCTATACACTTTAAAATATATATACGTATTCAATCTAATTTTTTATTCACTCATTTTATTATCATTATTATTTCTCTTTTATTTTATTTTTTTCTTATTATTCTTATTCAATTCTATTGGTGAGCTTATGAATGCACCCTAAGGCTACTGTTTTCACGCCAACATTCGTCGAGCATTCAATATGATTAGGAGTATATATACAAATTTTATTTTTTTATTATTTTCTTTTACTATTATTAAATATATATATATATATATCTAATGGACACATATTGAACCGTCGTTTTCACGCTACATTTATATTATTGCCTCCGGTATAATTGCAGACACATATGATTACTAAAAATTATACAAGTTCAATCAGCATTTACTCTATATATATCTTTATCGTTTCTATATATTATCAAATTGCAACTCTATATCTACACACTTGACTTCATATATAAACATATATATATAATATATTGTTAATGTAAATTATTTGTGTGTATCTTATAGAGCTTTATCATTCATCTAATTAAACAATTTAATTATTTCTGCTCACGTATGATGGTTGATTGTGCCAATGTGATTTCATTTGTTCATATATGTATGTACACCTTCTATATATATATATATATTTATAATGTGCCGCCACGCGCAAACGTTCACCACAGACGCTCGTGGCTAACAACTCTGATTACCTCTCGCGATATTTGCTACTCTTGCACACGAGTATCGTGTTTATATATATATACATTGGTAAATGTATTGCGATGTTAATTTATAATATTGAAGCGACTTATAAGACATTGCGCGCGCGTTTACGTAATTTTTTTTTTTTTTTTCATTATTATTATTCATCCGTTGCTTCCGTGTGTCATTGGAGAATCGTTCAAAGTACAATTCTTCCTGATTCAGAATTTTTAATTGAAGAAAATAATTATCCAGGATTAATACTTCCTTTTTCATTAATATTCATTCATGTGTATCTATTTATTTTTTATTATATTCGTTTAATGATGAAAATCAACGGACAGTTGTACTTTTTTTTTTGTACCACACGCAATCACATGTATACAGCTGCTTACGACGTCCATTTTTATTATTTTATTATTATTACTTATTTTTTTTTTTTCATCTCATATTTTGATGAACAATTATTGTGAACCTTTTTTTTTTCGTATTTCTTGATCATTTATATCTGCACTTTTATTTTGTTTTTCAATAATAAAAAATAAAATTATTTGACGGTGTGTTTGTGCCAGTTGTATATGTGACGGTATATATATATATACATGTATGAATGTGCATTGAGAAGGTGTAACAACAGTTTTTGATGGGCCTCGTTAGTGAACGTAACGGTATAGAACATAAAGCTACGTAATTGCATTGAGAACAATTGGAAGCAGGACGGAAAAGACGAATGAACGCGTCGAAAACATATACATGTATGTGTAGATACGTACGTCCTATATATATATATATATATATATATATATATGTATATAACATAGACATTGTGAATAAGTCAACAATTCTCGTTGTAGAATTTTTATTTAAATTCATCATTAACGTCGATTAGCAACAGCAAAACATGAGCAGAGTGTACGCGCAAAGACTTTGATGTTTTTGAATATATATATATATATATATTGCGAAATGTGCTTGGACTCATCACACATGTATAATAGAGTAAGGGAGTTATGTAGGAAAAATCATAAAACGAGAAGACCGACAGACGCAAACTCTGTGGCGGTATAATAAGAGATGTGTGAGACTAATTGGTCAAGCAGTAGTCTTTAGAAGCTTATGTTAGCGGCGAATGTAAAATGGCATAGACATATATAGTAGAATATGTACCGGACTTTGTTGAGAAAAACCCGTGCGGTGCGATTGCACAGAGATTTTATTTTATTATTATTTTTTTTTTTTCAATACTTGTGAAAAAAAAAAAGAAAAACCAAAAAAACGAAAATGAATATTAAAATGTATTTTTTTCTTCTCTTCTCTCTCGATCTGCATTTGTTGCATGCATTAATATTTTTTTCCTGTGGAACACACATGTGCTCGAGTTTATGGATGTATTTAATGGACCGAGGGGGTAAATTATTATTATTATTATTATTATTTGTTTTGTTTTTTTTCGTAACATGTGCACGCGGATGGTTCAAATGTCCTCCAGACTTTATTATTTTTCATTTTCTTTCACTTGTTTTTTCGTGGTTAGTTTTACTTTTATTTTTGTCTTCCGGCAAGTTTAAAAAAGTTTTTTATAGTCAATTCTGTTAACAGTGAACAGAGTCGATGACTCGAGTATGCAAACATGCGCGGCACAATGTTTGTTTGCAACTAAGAATTAATTTCACAGAATTTGATAATTATTATTATTATCAATAGGAAATGTTTGAATTGTTTAAATCTGAATATTGTTTTCAAATGAATTCAATGATGTTTGTTGTATATTACAGTACACGTTTTATTTGGCAATATTTTCTTGACATTATTATTATTTTCTTTTTTTTTATTAACTTGTGTACAGTGATATTTATATTGAAGATGGAAAAAAAAAATTCATCTTCATGCGTGGGATGATTATTTATGTATTTATTTATTTATGTTCCTTTTGTCTCAATCTCTCCATTCACATTCCTATCCACATATATTACTATTTCCTCGTTATACTGAATGTGAAACAAGCGCTGCGCAACCAACACAAAAATTCTTTTCTCAGTGTTTCAATGCGGGACAAAACAAGATTATCAGTGAAAGTGACAATGTATACGACGATCCTTATAATCGACATAAAATCGAAACACGATATCTATACCACAAAGCTCTTGTATTACGCCAGCATTAATTTATAAACAACAAGAACTAAAGAAAATATACATAGAAATGAAAAAAATAAAAAATATTAAACAATGAATAAATACAAACAATAAAGAAACTCTCACGCGATACAAATAAAATTTATTTCTCAATTCCTTAATTATATTTTTTTTGTATTATTTATATTTTGTTTTTTCTCAAGTTAATAATTGTGCTCATTCTTTATAACCAATGTCGAACAATACAGCTCGTGCGACATTTATTGTCAGTGTATATTCAAACACACTGAGATAATAAAATTTGTAAAGGAGAGAGTCGAAAAATACGAGCTCGATTGGTTTGTCATTTATTTGATTTATTTATTTTAATTGATAAAATACACTGTATATTATACAAGTACCTTGAACAAATAGTATTCCGGATTCAAGAATATTATTTATCATCCAAAGACTATTTTCTATACTTGAATCACGTGGCAATTTAATTTCTAATTAAACTGCGAATTATTAAGACTTCATTCAAAATTCTAATATCAAATAATTACGTCCAAGTAATTTTATATATAAAATAACTATTGTAGATACTGTGTAATAAAAAAAATGGTGCTAATAAAATTTTAATGCACATAAAATATCGTAATCCATCTATCAAAGATAAAATTATTATAAATGGCAATATTGCTTCAATGTGATTGAATAAAATGCACTGGTAAAATTCTATATTATATAATATATATTGAGATATTCAAAGATTAATTATAAAAATTGCAGTACATATAAAGTTGTTACAATTAGATTTACGATTTAGATTCACAATTTAAAATACAAAAGAATAAAAATTATATAAACACGAAATAAAACCATAATCAATCTATATGAATTTATAAAAAAAAATTGAATCATATTTCTTTCCCCAAACTTTGTAAATTCCCCTGTGAATCCCATCTTGCCTGACTATTCCCTATACATAAATAATCTGCTTCTATATACTTCTTCAATAAATCGTAGATGAACTCGATGTGCGGCCTTATTCAGCATATTTGGCTGACAAGAAAGAGGCGCCGCGGCCGGGCGGCAGGTGCAGGAGCAAAAGAGTATCGAGGCCGACGACAATATATACAAACACACACACAACCATATATATATATATATATACATATAAAATAAAATAGTTAACGAGGAATGGATATAAACATGAAAAAAGAAAAAAATCTAAACCAAATAGCAACTATATGCGCTGCGCGCGTCCAATAGCACCCATATACCTAGCAATATATATTTTCTTCCGAGCATTTATAAAACCGCGGCGCTTTCGTGTCGATAACAAATCGTGATGGTGCGTCCAGTGAACGAACGTTCGCGCGCGCGATACGTATCAAAGCGCACTGCGCTTTCTAAGGATGCGAGCGCGTATGCCATGAGGGGAAAAATTTTTTAGACAAGTCAAAGCCTGATGTATATGTATAAATATATATATATATATATATAAACATATATAAAATTGTTATACGTTGGGCAGCAGGTGGATACGTTGGAAAATGAACGTCGCATATTTTTTATTTATTTATTTATTTTTTTTTTTTTCGTATTTATGCTACGTATAAATATATACAAATCCGTATATTCATTTTAATACACCTTCAATAAAATCAAATTCCCCTCAATAAATACCAATACAATTTTATTCTCAGTATATAACACTTTCATTTATGTGTACATAAATAAATAAATAAATACGTATATTAGGTAAATAATATTTTAATAAAAATATTCCTTCAACTGTTGAAAATAATCGAATGATAAAATAATGAATGTGAATAAATAAAAATTATATAAATAATAATGAGCTGTTAAATGCAATGACAATGAAACATATGTGAAATTTATTTATCAAGCTTTCTAAATAAAAATAAAAATTTTTAATGTTTCAATCACATACATATGTACATACACATGCAAACATTTATTTATATAGAGGATATAAATATATATGTCTATAAGATGGAGGATTACTTGATGATACGATATAAGAGAGTCAATCGATCTTATATCTACCTACACATGTGCTACAGGGTTGTCCTGAGGTCACAATGAAACGAAAGGTCATCCGATCACTCTCTGGACACCATATACACACAACTGAATATATACTATTGAATCGCATTCAGACATCTTACAGGTACCAATATATTCATATATAAACATTTATCATAAAAAACACGGAAGAAATCGAATCAAATCAAATTAAATAAATAATTTCCATATATCTAAATTTAAAATCATGAATAAATAGTGAAGTGATTATGGTATTTTTAATAATACAATTCTGTATATTATCTTGAACTATCTGTTTTCCATTGGATTATTTAATTGCAAAGATTTAATCAAATTAAAAGTGAAAAATTCTCATTTTGGTATTGAAAACAATTTTTTTTTTTTTTCATTGCAATTATAAATATTAACAGTTTGATAAAATATTCCATGATAAATATATATCGGACACTCATCACTCAACCGCCATCAACCACTTTCTATAGAGGACAAAATAAATGCAAAGCACTATAAGGTATATAAAACAAATACAAATATATTCGATTGTGGACAATTTCTTGCGCGGATCATTATATACGATAAGGGAATTGTCGATGGTTCATTGATTATCACGAATGTATTGCAGTGACCATGATTCGCACGTTTACACGCATGTGCATGCTCACATGTAATGTATATACAATATTATACACAATATATATATATATACAAAGAGAGAATGAGAAAGAGCAAGAGAGGAATCACTATCGAGCTCAACCATCGACGACCATCATCCGGGAACTTTCTAAGGACGCGGATACGCGAGATTATCCAGCGCTAATGAAGCTATCTCCTCAGATAGACTTGGCATTGCTTGGCGCGATTATAGCTACTATACGACGTAAAAGTTTGTTAAACTCACTCAAGACACTGTGTGCCGGTGCGCTCGTGTATACTCCAGGTACTCGCATACTCACGCGCCAGTCGAAGTAATTAAGATACGAGGTCACCTACATCGACAGCACCAGGGAGAAATGCTCACAGGGCATTCACTTTTCATTTGACCTCTTCTTCTTTATATATAAAATGTATATATAATATTTATACACAATAATATGTGGAAAAAAAATTATTTCATAATTTTCTTTGATATATTTTTTTTTTAATTTTCTAAGTTATTTTAAAAATGAATTATGGGTGTATAATTTTTTTGTCTTTTCCGTTGTTTCAAATAATAATATTCAAAATGTATGTGGATGTGTGTGTGTGTATATGTACAGAAATATAATAATGTATTACGAGAATACGTATGTGTATATATATATATATGTTATTAAAGGTAGTAATGACCTCTTCACACTGAATGATTTCTTTAATAACTCAGTGAATCCTTCACTGACAATAAGTGATATGTGTATGGATATATATAGTCGCAATAAGGAGACAATTGAATTGTTTGAAGAAGAAAAAAAAAAAGTAATTATGATTTTTATTTTTTATCACGTGGTGAAGACAGTATCCACTCGAAGAATGTATAATTTTTCGAATTTATATAAATGTGGAGGTGCAATTGTGTTGGAAAAAATAGCGTTAATTTTTCTACGATTTTTTTCTATGGTAAAATATTTTTTAACCAATTTATTTATTGACTCCCCAGCCAATCACTATGTATTAATATTAAAAAATTGCATTCTTTATTTAACATAATCAATATTAATATAAAGAACATCACATCAACAATCAAAATTAACCTCCAATAACATTCATGATTTGATAATATCTCAATAAATTCTTGATATGAAATTAATACTATTCAAATATTATATCATAAAGTACATGTAATATAACTTGCAGATAACATGAATGTATACTGAAACGTAGTATATAAACAATAAATAACAATGTACAATGATCTACAAGGTCTCATAAAATTTTTCATTAAAAATTAAATATGAATAAAATAAAAGTAAAACTATACGCGTCAAGAGTATCCACGCCCGGTGTATACTTCAGGCCCCATTGTAACGAACGAGGGGAAAGTCTTTCCGTATGTATATCGCAGACGAGTCACCCTGCACATTTAAATATATATATATATATATATATATATATCCTTGCACACGGTGTTACGCGACTCCCACGTTATCGTATCGTTGAATTCTCGCTATAAATTTACCGTCGTTCGACATTATCCCGCGGCTGAACATATAGGCGTGACCTATCTTATACTATCAACTGATATATAAACACACATATATACAATAGTTGTTATATATTTGCATGTATAGAAGACTATTCTGCTTAGGTGAACGTCACGACCCATTGGAGAACTGCACGGGTGAGCCTTCCTCAGGAATTCGCATCTCTGGTCGTCGTGTCACGACAGTTCTATATAATTCACATATAAATATTTATGGAGAAAAAAAATTCCACCAACTGACAAATGTTCAATTATTTTTATACAGATTTTTATTCAGAATAATAAATATGTGGATGATAAAAAAGCAGCAGAATTTTTTATACTTTCATTTAGATTTGAGAATATAATTTGTTTTGTTTTTGTTTTGGTTCATCATATACTGTATATAATATAAATATATATATTATATACAATTTATATTGAAGGGATCGCTGAAGAACAGATGAGAACATACCTTTTAAGAGAAACGAGTAATGCACTTTTGTTACAATGGGTATATATAATAATCTTTGAAAATATATACATGTTTACTATTATATATGCATGATGGTTGGTTACCTTCGACATGAGTTCTCATACAAATATATCCTTGACCACTCGGACCAACTTTGCAATCAATTTGGTGGCACCCAGACCCATACCCACCACGGGACGTTCACGAGCGCATAACCGGGCGATAAACTCTACAGACGTATAGTCCAGGATTTATTACAAATTATTTTTACTCGTCTCGCTTTTGCATACTCACGTTTATGGTTTTTTCAAACGCTACACATATGCATAGACGGATATATATATATATGTAATAATTTCTCACTCTCATATACAATGAATCCTTTGATGAATCAGACTGTAAATTGAATGCATTGAAAAATATTGAAGCATTTCTATCACCAGACTAAATGTGGTTAATAAATTATAATTTTACATTCAATGTTCCATAGATTGAATTATTGATGGAAAATAGTTTGACGAATGGGCAATTGATGAAGAAGTAATGAATTAAAAATTATTACACGTTTCTATTATTTTTTGTTTGTATAAAAAAAAAGCTCAATTATTCAGACCAAATAATTATTTTGTTAGTATTCATTTCATGTTTAATAAAACTACTCAAACTCTTTGAATTCTATTGCCTCTTCAGGATATTACACTTTTCGATTAAGTTCTTTCTTAATTACCCGAAAACCCAAGTTCCATTTTCTCGATTACCAATCAACTATAGAGACAGTTGAATAGAAGTAAAAAAAAAAATTAGTTTCACATGAAAAATGTTGTGCGGTGTTTTATCATCAAGATACAAAATAGTAACTGCTGCTCTTCCTTTTCCCATTTACATTTTTTTTCTCTCTTCATTATTTTTTACCATTCGTTGTGTGATGGTACTACAGTGAGGGCATTTTCCAAGACTAATCGCTGCGAAACCTCCTGCAGAGAGTCCGTGACTAACGTTGCGTAGAATGGATTGGTGAATGAAATGCCTTTTCTCTATCCTGTCTCTCAGTCTCTTTTACTTTTGCCTCGGCGGCTTCATCGCACATTGGTCAGTGTGGTATATATATATATATATATATATATATATATATATACATATACATATACATATATATACATACGAACCCACACCTGCAGTATGCGCCTCAAGGTCTAGCCGCGCGCGCAAACACAAGAGAGGAACTAAAAAAGACTTGGCCCTCACCTTCCTCAAATCTTTTCGTTGCGTTTGCAATATATTATTTTTTTTATTATTTCTCATAGTTTTATTTTTATTTTTTCTCTTCACCCTCTCTCTCTCTCTCTCTCCCATTTCTTCTTTGCACGCGAATGTTTCATTTCTATTTTATTTTCTTCATGTCGCCGCAATGGCTCATTAACTTCGAGGCGATCAGTCAATCGACCACCATATATATTTCCTCATCATATAGAACTATTATATTATATATTTTAACTGTAATAGATTTATTTTTGTCTCTCACGTCAGATTTATAATAGAGCACATACATATATCTATATATACATTATATATTATATATTTATATATAAGTAACTAATTGACTTCTACTAAGGACGATCGTTTCAAAGAACCGTTTCAAATACTGACCACCAGTTATATTTATTTCTCGCTTCTCCACTTTGACACACGATACACTTCCTGAATAATAATAATTTTACTTTTCTGCAGGTTCTAACTCAAATTATATTTTTATACTCAACTTTTTTTCACTTCTTTATGAACTTGTTTATCTATGTTATTAATACTCACACATGATAAAAATATAGAAAATCTTGGAAGGTAGAAAATAAGTCTTCTGAATTAATTTCAAAATGTTCTTTGAGAGGACAGAATACACCCAATGCTATTTATAAAAGAAATATGATTGTGAATAATGAAATACTTAGCCTATTTCACGTCTGGTCCCGCTATCATCTGACTAATAACCTATTTCACATCATCAATTGTCTCATCCCCTAACCCATCAATTAAATACTTATTATCATCAAACATTGTAACAAAAGTGCAAGAACAATTCAACTGATGTAAGTAATATACACATATTTATATATAGATCCTGTATAAAGTACCGTCATCATTATTCTCATAATTTTCTATGAAAAATTTTCTCACCCACTGTCTTTGCAATATCTCATCCATGTATATGCTATTACGTCTCTATTTCAATCTCTCACACTTCTATAGATGTTCAATATTCTGAAAAAGTAAAAAGAAAAAAAGAATACATTTCACGTATCGCTGATTGTATTCATCTCATTAACATAAATCCATGAATTTATATTTATATATACATATAATTTTTGATTATAAAACATCCAACACAGTGACGATTTATAAAATTATGTCAGTATAGAATCACTTTCATAACCTGATCAACAACCAACAACTATACTTTTACATACACCAACGTATCTTCACACGACTATGTCCATATTTATGATTAGTTATGATATTATTATATCATAGAATATATGCGCAACAACTCCCTCGCCTAGAGATAAATGTCAAAGCCATATATATTATTTCAACAAAGTCATTTGCATTATTATATACAAGCATGGACAAATACGCATGCATATCTAGAGAAAAAAAAAAAAAACAATACGTATTGAATTTAATAAATTGGATTCAAGGTGAATGTGGTACTTGAGGTGAAAATAAAAGATAATTCAAATTAAAAAATTATTGATTTGTTTAAATTTAAAATATAATGTGATCTAATACATTAATTTCACCTCCACATTTTGTTCAATATTGTTAACAGTAAATTGATATAAAAATAAGAATGCACCGTATCTATCCATCTCACCATCTACAATTATTATCACTGAGAATCTTCGTATTTATTTAAAGTTAACAAAGGAAATTTTGTCCACCTGGCTGGGTCAATCTACGTACTCAAATACGTATAACACCTGAATATATATTCATCAGAAACAGTTGGGCAGAATTATTTTATGTATGTATATAAAGTATAAATATAAAAAGAAAAAAAAAACTAAAAAGTAGTAGACAAGTAGAGTTGTAATAAGGAAGGCCAATCCACGGTAGGCTGCTTTCAATGCTTCCGGTCGTGTCATTTTCCCACAATGCGACGTGCAAGACGGTTGACTGCGGCGCTGTGGCCTCCTCCAGGCCATTGCCAGGGGAAGCGACAACGAGAAAATTAAAGAGAGACATGGAGACTTTTACTCATCGTGGACATTGACGTCTTCACACTGTACAAGGAGGTAATTAACGCTCAAGGACGTTTGTTTGTAACTACTACACTTTCTTTTTCACTCAGACTTTATTATTTATATTATCTATTTATTATTATCATTTTTTGTTATAATTATATTGTTATTTTGCTGTTTTTCAACGTTGAATTAATCTTGATGATGAAAAAATTGTCACAGTGGAAAAATTGGAGTTGGAAATAATGTGTGAATATTATTTGAAAGAAAATGCAATGCGTGTGAATAATTGCGTTGATACTTTGGCTTTGAACTGTTGGTGAATGAGAGAAAAAAATTTTTTTTTGTTTATGTCAGGGTATATAAAGTTTAACTGAGCGTAGTTCCGATGCCAAGTATGTGTGTATGTGTATGTGTGTATATGTAGGAGACAGTGAAGACAGATAAGTCGCACGATAGGGGCGGTGGACACGAAATAGAACCGTCGAGAGATGTGCTGGTTTTTGTATAGACGCTTGGAGAAAATGAGCCTGTTTGGGTTACCCTCTCACGCGATTTTACGATCATTCTTTACGATGCGCTCTCGCGTCTCGACGAGAATCACTACCTCCGCCTTTCGCCATCGAGAAATTTTTTTTTTTCATTCTATTTTATTTATTTTTCTTCTTACAATTTTTTTTTCTTTTTTTTCTGCTTGTTCTGCTATTTTATTTTCTACTTTTATTTTTTATTTATTTTGTCTTAAGCACCATGAAAACTGTCGCATAAATTATTGTATACGATTTACTACAATTTAGTGCACTTCACATCGTGATGGCAGAGCAAAAGACGTTAAAAGCATTTTGTGTTAGTTGACTTACATGCAAGAGGAAATAACGAGAAAAGTAACAGTCGTACAGTTCAGATATATATATTTCAGGAGTTTAGTAACAATCGTGTTCGAAATTTGTCCGGAAGACATGAAAGATAGTGGTAGTTTTATTTTTTATATCTACACAAAAATTCGGTGTTAATTTTTATTTTTTCTCATTAATTTTTTGTTTATTATGTCACGTTTCTTTTTTCTGTTTTTTTTCATCATAATCGACAATTGATTACTGTATGCTTCCAATCTACTACAGAGTTATGTAAATATATTTTTTTAAATATATCAACACAGAAGTATAATGATAAAAAAAAAAAATGTGCTTTTATTTTTCGAAAGTGAATAAAAAATAATTTATTTTCTAGTTGATGAATGAAAACACATGTATCAACTCGTTCTTTTTGTTTCACTCTCGTTAACTAATATACAACATAAATAATCAATAATACAGTCAATTGATAAATTATTATGATAATGAGTGAATGAATGAATGATTGATATACATATTATTTTTAACTCAGTTTTCGTGTATATGTATATTGGCCACACGATTAACTGTTTCATTGCTACATATTACAACACCATAATTTCTTCACAGTATAAATATATAGAATGAGAAATGTTTACACCAATTTTTAATACTAAAATCGAGTGGTTTTTATAATCCATCATTTTTAATGATGAACTTAGTGTTGCAACACAGTGAAACACGAAAATATAATTCACTTCAACTTCCCTGAATTATTTTACTACTTTCCATCAAAATTTCATCACAATATCAATATATGAATCATTTATACTAATATGTAAACATAAAAATAATCAAACTATTTACAAAAAAATCAGCTGGCACAATTTTTCTTTCCCATTTTTTTTTTTTTTTTCCCTCAGTATATAACAATAATTAAAATTATTACAGGAACATACAATCTGATACAGTACAGTTTAACACAGCACGTATATAATGATGCAATAGTGATTTAAATAACGATCCAATTTGAAATATTATAAAACTCTTCCCAATGACACGCGATCTAAATCCCATATAAATACCACTAAATACCCGCAATTAATCTTGTTTTATATATACTTCTTATACATCTGAACACACATATATATATATATATATATATATATATCGATAGATACAACATTGTCGGCTTCCGCAATGGATATCCACGTCACGAGCGCAACTATGTATATACATAGCTATGCTATTATAGGTACACATCTCTACTCGAGAAGGCCCCGAAAGTATCTTGGCATCCGGCGGCAAACTTTCCAAGCTCAGTCACGACTTACTGGTTGTGTATATGTGTGTGTGTAAAGACAGAAAGAAATGTTTTGTTTGTTTAATTTTATTTTATACATATATATCTATAGAAAATTACACTGATGATCTTCATTTGTGTCTAGAATTGCGCTCACAAAATTACAAATACACATAGCGATATTTATCAATTAGCAGTACTGTTAAATGGAATTGTTTATTTGTTGTTGAAACCTTTGCAGCATTGTTTTTTTTTTTTTTTTCATCAATAAGACACGTATGCTGTAGCTGATTTAATTAATTATTTTTTACTCAGATTTTTTAATGACTTTGAATGACAATTTTTATTTCAATGAATTTAGAAATAATATTTTTATATGAAATTAAAATTCATGTGAATTTAATTAAATTTATTCAAACAATTTTTGAGATGTATGTGCTATTCACAATTGTTTAATAATCTTTTTATGAAAAGAATGTATACGCCATTATTTATACGGTAAATAATGGTGTTTCAATTCGTAGTCGCAAATTTAAAACATTTTACATGTTAATCTTCTATTGAATGAACTAAACGTTTCTGAGTGTTTTAAAAGTGAGAACAGTGGTGAAAATAGGAAATAAAATGTTGCGAAAACACTTGAATTTGTAGCAGTGTAATTTTTAAATATTATCACAATGTGTACCATCATTATTGGAATAAAAAAATATTTTTTCCAATGAGCAAACTGATGAAATACTATTTTAGCAATTTGATTGTATTGCTATTAACATTTTTTCCTCAACAAATTTTGATTAGATAGTCTATTTTATTAAATTAAAATTGTGATTATTGACGCGCGATTGAACTATTGGTTTATCCAATACGGTAATTTAATTATTACCAGTCGATTGCTCTCGACAAAATCAATCTCTATATACTTAATTGATTTTAGTATAAAATATTAACGTGACAGTGAATTCTGTCAGGATTTATTAGTGTGTAAATTATACAGACACCAGTCTGGCTGATTGTTCAGTATCAATATATAGGACCTGATAAATATACATATGGGATAACACACCATATATTATATTATACCAAACGTATACATGTTTCTATATAAATATATACATACATATACTTTGCCATATGGTGAATTGTGCATTAGTTCACGCATGATTTGGTTTGAAACCGCATTTATCGACATAGCCCATCACACAGTACAAAATCTGATCGTGAAATTTATTTCAGTAATCACCCTCTTCCATGCTATACAAACTTTTCACATTGAAACCTGTTTTCAATAATGAACAAAAATAAATGCCACTATATTTTATATACCACAGAAACATTTCAAATATTTAATTAAACTTCTTGCAATTTAAATTCAAACGTTTACACATCAATTTTGTTAAATGTGAAAACAATAAATTTTCCATTGATTTATAATTTTTATATAATTATGATAAAGTAAAAATTCAATATAATGAAGGTTAATATGTCAATAACCGTGAAATATACAATGTTAATATAAGTCTTGGTGGTTGGAGAGAATAAAAATTTTGTGGACGATATGAATTTTTATTTTGTACATAATAGTATTTATATATAAAATTCACGAACATATCAAGTACTAGAAATAACATCTGCGCTTTAAATCCTTGTGCTTGCGTGCCAATAAAATATCTCCCAAGAATAACATTCACGTAAAGTTGATTGTTTAAACGCTTTTGCGCTCGACACGAGTAGTAGGCCAAACAAAACGAGGACACGTGCGCGGTATATAGAGTGATGATGTATCTGATGGGAGAAAGAGAATAAGAGAGAGCGGAAAAGATGGAAAATGAGAGAGAGAGAGAGAGAGAGAGAAAGATAAAAAGGCTATAGGCCAATTAATATTTAATAACTGAGAAATGGATATATATGCTGTACTAATTACCTGTCGGATAAAATGGATCGTATTAATTATACATTTAACTCATGAAATTATTTCTAATCAAATAATTGGTAGTATTTTATTTCAATTATTTATTTATAATGTTTTCCTCATCAGCAAATATTCTCTATTTTAATTTTGATTTCAACTTTATTATATTTATGTTCAGCAATCCAATTAATTTTTTTTAATATTAAATAAATTTTTTAGCAACATCCAATAGCCAAAAATTGCAAACAATTTCACTACACCCTGTATTTGTCTATGTATTGACTCGATCTTTTACTACCGCATTATACTGTGTTATTTATTTTTCTTTAATTCATAATTTATGAATTACGAGAGTTGTAATGTTTGCCCTGAAGTATATAAGTACAGAAAATACACAGCATGATATTTGTGCACTGGTTATAACCACCTGTTTATATATCGTCAGGAATTGTACAAGCAAATGATATATTTATATATGTGTATGTATACCCAAGAATATTGTGGGCGGGAAAGTCGTTCTCCATGCTTGTCGTTTACGTAAAGGTG